>OX438823.1:11376089-12062881 GCA_949316475.1 Hypomecis punctinalis | reverse complement strand
CCACTAAAAGTTGCAAATTAAAATGTCAATGAAAACATTATGATATCAAAAAAATTAATATACAGCATGACTTTTTATTCAGTACACAATTTTTTTTCGCCCAATAGATATCATTAATAGAACATATTTCGCTCATAAAAAGAACGACTTTTTTGCATCAATTTTTTGTCATACTATTTCCAAAGAAAATTATATTGCATGCACCCTACACTCCAGACAATAACTACCTACCAAAACGTCTCGGGCGTAGGTACGACGCGGTCACGTACGTAAGTACTCAGACGTAGGGTGACATTGATTACTCCGTTTGTCTGTATACTTTCTCTTGAAGTTATTTCAATATTTTTGTACTAATGTGAGTAAAACCAATGTAGGGGTTTAATTGTTTGTTTACGAGTAGGTACTCGTACTTTGCATACGCAAAAAAAAACTGAAAAAAAAAACACCCTGTAGGTCAAAAATAATATAATATATAATGTCAATGTTTTTCATTTAAAAAATAATAAAATCAAAGTGAGCAGAGCACAGGACACATAAGACCATTAGTCCGCTGGATGATGTTTTCAACCATTCTTATTTAAGAAGCCTAGGTCCAACAGTAGACGTCCTATCACTGAATAAAATGGACAAAACGACATATCGTAGTCACGTAGTCTCGATCGACCTAGATCATTTCGTAGAGTTTCGTGCGTAATTAAGCTCTTGATTAACGGATATGCCCCATCTCGTGAGTTTTGTGGAGCTTGCTATCCGTCGTCTCGAAGGGTATTACAGACTTATTGAAATTCCGGAGCCTCGCGAACTTCCGCCATTTTTGCCACGCTTGCGGAACAAACTTTTAAGACTTTCTATTGAAAGACGAAAGTGAAAAACTGAAAAATTTGGCTAGTTTTTTTTTTTACAGACGCAATAATCATTTTTTGACAAAAACGGCACATCTGACTTCATTCTGACATCATTTCAATCTACGAGTACTCGTACTCGTACGTACGTACGAAATTGGAATAGGTAGTTAGATCGAAGCCGTGGTGGTCTAGAGGTAGTGACACCCGCCTTACAATCGTGAGGTCGTGGGTTCAGATCCCCGGTCCCGTACCAATGAGTTCTTTGGAATTTATGTTCGGAATTTCACACCACTGGCTTTTCGGTGAAGGAAAACATCGTGAGGCAACCTGCATACGTCCGTAAAAGAAATTCAATGGCGTACGTGAATCCACAAACCCGCACTGGGCCAGCCTGGTGGATATGGCCCAAACACCCTTCGTGGGTAGGCCTACGTCCTGCAGTGGACTATTAAAAAAAAGGCTGGTACAGTACAGTTAGATCGAATCGATGTATCCATAGATAAGGTATTGTTGATTAAGCTAGTTTTTAGGGCTAGGTATCTTTGTTGTCCGTCTGTCCGTATGTGTGTATGTCAAGACTCTTTATCTCGGGAACGCGTAAAGATGTCGAGTTAAAATTTAAACTGTATACGCATATCTATGGTCTCTTGCAAAAAGAAAAACTTCTCAGTTATCGTTTAAAAAAGTTAGAGCCGTTTATGTCGCAAAAAACCGCATATTTCGACACCCACAAAAATCAAAACGTACTTCCCGTTGACATAGAACTATGAAATTTGGCGAGAAGCATTTTCTCAGAGTACACTTATAGGAATAATTCTGAAAATTGTACATTTTTATTGAAATCACAAAAAAATAGTGCCTCAAAATTCACAAAATATGGGTTCAAAATTCAAAGTGAATAAATCGTATCATGTAAGGTATCATATAAAAGAACTTCTTTAGCACATGCTAAAACAAGTTTTTAAATATTTTAACAATGTGTTATTTTCGACGTATGACTAGAAAAGTGAAAAAAAAAACTTTTGTCGATGGTTATTTATAGTATAGAGATTTTAACAACTTACTTCCCAATTTTGTGAAAATTTTCCGGATTTGTACGGAAACCTCGATGTGCGAGCCTGACTCGCATTTGTCCGATTTTTTAGATGCAAATAGGGTTTAGGCGAACAAAGACAAAGTCTCCAAATGACAAAATTAAGTTCTCCGAATGTCAAATTCTCACAATTTTTTTTTTTATTTCGAATAGGTTCGCGTTTGACTACACACTGCCTGATGTTAAGCAGATGTGCGGTCTAGGGTGTAGCACGCTTACCTAGAAGATACCTATTTACTCGGGATTTGAAGACACCCACGTTGTACTTTAACGGGAAGACAGACCCAAATGTGGAACGCTTTGCCTGCAGGCAAAGCGTTCCACATTCCGGCTGCTCGTATGAGGAATGAGGATTCGAAACGCTTGGTTCTAACGCGCGGAATGTCCACCATAAAAGGGTGACGCTTTGGTCACGTCCGTCTAGCCGTACGATAGAAGAAAGGGGCAGGGGGACCAGATTGTGCAACTCCTGGGCACACTCTCCAAAGTGAATCCGGTAAAAGGCCGACAAACACGCTACCTTGCGACGATGCTCAAGGCTTTGCAGCTGTGACTTAGTCAAGGTGTCGTTGTCAATCAGCCTCCTGGCTCGCCTCTTAATTGACTCCAGAGCCTCCAGTTGATATTTAGCAGAGCTATCCCAAAGGTGAGAGCAGTATTCCATGCAATACCTGATATGTGCTTTATAAAGACTAAGCAGTTGTTCAGGTGTGAAATACCGTCTCACCTCAGAGAGAACACCAAGTTTTTTGGAGGCTAATTGGGCTTTAGACTCTATGTAAGAGCCAAAGTTAAGAGAAGATGAGAGTGAAACGCCCAATAGTTCCAAGCTGTCAGTTACCGGAAAGGAGACACCACGGATCACGGATCACAATCTCTAATGTGTTACCCATAAGTTTAACTTATGTATGTCTGTGTGTGTGTTTGTTTATAGCATCGTAACTTGTAGGTTAATGGATCGAGTTGAATAACTTAATCTGAAAATGTAGGTCCCGGTTGTTTTAACCGTTTAGCCAGAGGCCTTCAGGCGGCCTAAAAACTCTGACACCAGGGCTAGCCACCCGGCCTATACAAACTTACTTACTAAATCTGAAATCATCTCGGTTGGAACCTGCACTGTACTGTACTGTATCAGCCTTTTAATAGTCCACTGCAGTACATGGGCCTACCCACGAAGGGTGATTGGGCCAAATCCACCACGCTGGCCCAGTGCGGGTTGGTGGATTCACATACGCCATCGAATTTCTTCTACAGACGTATGCAGGTTGCCTCACGATGTTTTCCTAAGCCAGTGGTGCGAAATTCCGTACATAAATTCCGAAGAACTCATTGGTACGGGACCGGGATTTGAACACACGACCTTACGATTGTAAGGCGGATGTCACTACCACCAGACCACCACGGCACGGTTGGAACCTACTTGTCACTTATTCCTCATGTTACAACACATAAAAAGTTAATTATGTAAAAGTAGGTAATGATTATGACGAGTAGCAAAAAAAAGTAATGAAAAAGTTAATAATGATACGGAAAATATATATCTAATCTACATTATTACTAATTACGTCGCCCCTTGAAGTGAATGGAGTAACGAATTAACGAATAACGACGTTAACGACGCCGCTCGCTTAACGAACTTCGATGATCCGTTATTCAGTAGGCGGAAGTGATTAATTAAGTTATATCGTGTTCATATTTTTAAACTTATTTTTAGCCGAAGATGAAATAATCGGTCAAGTGCGAGTCAAACTCGCGCATAAAGGGTTCCGTACCGTATGGACGTCCCCCTTAATATAAGTATTTTATTGTAATTTATTATGTATTATTTACTTTTGATTTCAGTATACAACGTGTAACGGAAAGACTGTATACATACATACTGAAAGTACCAAAGCAGATAACGGTAACAAACTAGATGGGGGCATGTTTAGCCGTGTAAGTTCGTTTACTCATTTTTAATCTTTTTTTGAAAAACTAGTCATTTTTATGACTAATTCACATTTGCACAGCACTATCACACTAAACAGCTGTGAGGTCAATAACACGACCTTGCCCATCAAAATCAGACCACACCTCCTTGTTGTGACATGTTTGTTTACGTGCAAAAGATTTTTCTAGTCAGTCATATTTAATTTTTTTTAAAAAGTGAATGTTGTTATTTTGGCTCGGAATTCCGAATACAGCGTCTATATAAGGTATAGTATCAACCCACTTTTTATGTATACAGCCTTTCGGTTACACGTTGTATAAATAAATATTCTGTGAATATTTTAAGCATCTTCTTCGCACCGTTATTAATATTGAGCAAAAAACAGCAAATAATTAAAGTTTGTTTTATGGAATCTCCCTTGAATATTTTTTTCCGTTTTTAGTATTTTTAATTTAGCAGCAACAGAAATACGTCATTTGTGATAATTTTAACGTTCTAGCTACTACGGCTCATGAGATACAGCCTGGTGATAGAAAGGTGGACGAACATCGGAGTCATAGTAATATAGTCCCGTTTTTACCCTTTGGGTACGGAACCCTAAACATAAATAATGTTATAAATTGTGTTTATGTGCCTGTGAAAAACAAATAGGCCGATTTTGGAACAGTTTCTTTTTGTTGGAATGTAAATGCAGTTAAGATAATCAGGTTAAATTAATTAATCGATGTGGTATTACCATGTAGATCTTAAATAACATGTTTTAAAAACTATACACATATGACCATATGACCCTATAAGGGTGTGGCAACGTTAATTTATAGAGGGTTATTTCTAATCAATTAGCATCCTCTTAGGTACTTATTCTGAACATCAAAACTAACAACTTTGTTCTGCGATTTTTGTCACTACTAAAAAAAAATTGTTGTTCCTTAGAAAAATTACGTTTACCCGTGACGAAATGTATGGAACAGCAGATTTTTTTGTTTAGTTTTGACATAAGTCACAGAACAAAAGTTGTTAGTTTTGATGTACGCAATAAGTCCCTAAGAGGATGCTAATTGATCAGAAATAACCCTGTATAATATTATATGCTCCTATTTTTATTTAATCAATATCATAATCATAGGTACATTTTAATAATAATTTACGTCATTTGACAATGTCATTTTTACAATAACTAACTAATATAATTTCATATTGTGAGGCAAATGTTATTGATCCAGGTCGTTTTTACCTCAATAAAGAAATTTGTATTTCTATTAACATAAAAAAGTGCTTGTAATAAAATAGTAAAAAATAATAAATAATAAGCCTAATTATAAACATGCATGCGGCACGACGCTCTCCTCAAGAATTCGTCAACCTCATAAAAACTCTCGCTTACTAGCCACTTCTTCAACTGCGCACAGAAAGAAGATATTTATTTTCTCAAAGAATTACATATAATTTACTTATGAGAGAAAATAGATGCTAGATTAGTGCTAGATTTAATAGCAAGTGTAGAAACCCAACTTATTATAATATAGGCCGAACTATTTTTCACAAAAATACCTACGGAGCTTACAAAACGTCAAAGGCAACGACTAAACAATATTTTATTTTATATAGGCAATTAATACTTATAACTGAAATTTTCACCGCATAAATGTCGTTCCATGAGCTTAGAAAACGTCAAAGGCAAGGCCTAAACAATATCATATTTTATTTTATACAGGCAATTAATACTTATAACTGAAATTTTCACCGCATAAATGTCGTTCCATGAGACATTTATAGACTTACTTCTGTGCATTTGTGTAATAGTGTATGTACAAAAGACGACAAAATTAAATACTTCTCCTGCTATTTGTCGGAAATTAAAAACGTAGTCATAAAGTTAATCGTAGACATAGTCGGGGCATAGTCATCTATACCAATATTATAAAGAGGAAATATTAGATTGTTTGTTTGCATCGAATAGGCTTAGGAACTACTGACCCGATTTGAAAAATTCTTTCACTGTTGCTAGCTACATAAGCTACACTATCCCCGGTGAACATGGGTAATATTACACGAGTATTTAAAAAAAATAGGGATCCTTATTTCTGTCTTCTTTAGCCAATCATACCCAGGCAAAGCGGGGCCGGGCAGCTAGTCTTCATATTTTACCTACTCGTACCATATTTAAAACTGATCTAGACAGAAATCACCAACACAGACAAATTAGTTAGTGTTCATATAAAATGTCATTGAGTCGTAACACGAGATAGAGAAAATCAATAGTAATGTAATTCATGCAAGCCATGTCTATGCAAATACATCGGCGGTGGCATGACATGCTATTACTATGGTAATGGAGTAAGGCTCTACGCACACCGAAATTATCTCTTCTCACTTAGATTTACACACTAATTCATTTACTCATGTTTTTTCACCCATTTCAGCTTTTTCCTTTCTCCCTTTCTTTCTTTCTGCCTTTCTTCCTTTTTCTCTTTCTTCCTTTTTCCTTTTCTCCCTTTCTCCTTTCTCCCTTTTTCCCTTCCACCTTTTCTCCCCTTTCTTCCTTTCTCCTTTTATCCCTTTCTCCCTTTTTTCCTTTCACCCTTTCTCCTTTTCTCCCTTTCTCCCTTTCTTCCTTGCTCCTTTTCTTCCATCCTCCTTTTCTCCCTAAAAATACTTAGTGTTGGAAACATATATTTTCGATCCGATAAACCGATTTTTTCAGATTACTTTAGTTCGGTTTTCGAACCTCCCCATTCTTCCGGTAATCTCAGTTCTTCTTCAGCTCAAGACGCGAATGTCATAAGCAATATGGAGGTCACAAGAGAGGATGTTATCCGAAAAATAGCCAAGCTTGATACCAATAAAGGCGCAGGTCCAGACGGAATACCTCCATTAGTAATTAAAAAATGTGGTAAAGTTTTAAGTGAACCCCTCTCAATTCTGTTTAACAAGTCTCTGCAAACAGGCGTTTTTCCATCTCAATGGAAATCAGCTTATATAGTCCCCATATTTAAATCTGGTGATCGATCATGCTGCGAAAACTACCGCCCTATCAGCATACTCTCTTGTTTAGGTAAACTTTTTGAAACTTTAGTTTACGATGTTTTGTTCCATCACATATATCCTTTATTATCTCCTAGACAACATGGTTTTATTCGAAACCGTTCTACTACATCTAACTTGTTAGAGTTTAAGAACTTTATATGTAGAGCGTTCGCGGGCAGGGTCCAAGTGGATTGCATTTATACAGACTTTGCCAAGGCGTTTGACAAAGTATGCCATCCTACTTTGATTAGAAAACTAGAACTGCTTTTTGGGATACATGGCAACTTGTTAAGATGGATTGCATCGTACCTAACTAGACGTAACCAATTAGTTGCGATTAAGGGTTTTTTGTCTTCTCCTGTTCAAATAACTTCTGGTGTGCCACAAGGCTCTCATCTTGGGCCACTACTTTTTGTCGCTTTTATCAATGACCTTATCGACAAATTCCAAAGCCCTTGTCTTCTATACGCGGACGATCTAAAGCTTTTTTCAAACGTCCATGACGTCAAGGATTGTAGGGTTCTTCAATCAGATCTAAATACTCTCGATAAATGGTGTCAAGACAATGGCATGATTTTAAATGTAAAAAAATGTTTTGTTATAACATTCACTACCAAAACCAACCGAATATTAAATAATTACACAATTAAAGACCATTACTTGGAAAGAAAGTCTGTAGTGAAGGACCTAGGCGTCTTAATGGACGAGAAGTTTACTTTCCGCGAACGCTACGATTACATAATTAATAAAAGCACAAAAATTTTAGGTTTTATTACTCGAATCACTAAAAAATTCAAAAATCCAAATAGTTTTTTAAATTTATTCAATGCTTTAGTTCGTAGTATCTTAGAATACAATTCTGTCATCTGGTCTCCACATTATAAGGTGCACGTAAATCGTATTGAACGTGTACAGCGAAAATGTTTACGCATATTATGTAATAGACAGGGTTTAAATCGTAAATTTAAGTCGTACTGCGATAAGTTGAAAAAATTTAATTTACAAACTCTTGAAACTCGCCGCACTTACTTTGATTTTGTTTGCCTATTTAAAATAATACACTCACAAATAGATTCTCCCTTCCTTTTGGGAAGTATAGATTTCAATGTTACTCCTAAAGTCCGAAGCAGCTATTACATCAAACCTAAAACCTTTTACCTGCGCGTCTATAAGAACAATACTTCTTTTTACAATCCAGTCATTAGAATGTGTCGCCAGTTCAACGAAATTCTTAAGATCCACCATAACGCAATAGACATTTTCGATTCAAATTTACCAAAATTTAAAAGAGACGTGAGGAGGATTGCATTCACGGTTCACCGTGAATGTAGTTATAATTAAATTACTTTGTTGTTGTATTAACCTACTTAATATCAATAGCATTTTACCAAATACTTAAGTACTGTGTTATATTAATCATGATGTGTTCACATGTTTTGGAATATGGTTTAGCTCATAGTTCTTATCACTACAATATTTAAGCATATTATTGACTGTATTCTGTTTTGTGTACCAAATAAATAAATAAATAAATAAACAAACCTGAAAATTGCAAAGAAGCTGTCATAATATACCTATTAAATATATTTTTTTGTAATCTTTTTTAAACGTTTTTTTTTTTATAAAACCTTACAGTACACCTTATAGTAGTTTACAGGGCTAGACAGCACAGTTATTGGATATATTTAGTTTTATCATTTATACTATTTATATTGATGAACTACTGTTCCTCAAAAATCGAGTACCGCGCCCCTTCATTCGGACAAATTTTACACGGTCGTGCTCGACAGAGCGGCGAGCGGCAGTGAGTTTTTAAATAATTACTCATAATGTACACATTAAAAGAAATAACTTCTTGGTCTGCAAAATAGAAAAGTTATCTAGCTAGTAAAAAATAATGGGGTGTTGTCGCTGATAATTCTGAGCGTTCGAATTATTAAACTTTTTTTTGGTGAGAAACTTTAAGTTATTTTTTAAATAAAGCCGCATTTTTCAAAATTTTAACCGGTTCCTTAAATTTTCCAAGATTTTCTTAAATCTATGAATTTTTTTAAATTTTAATCAATGTCATTCGTCCTCTTACATCACGCATTCAAAAGTACTCGTTTTTGTGTTTCTCGGCCCGATGCCTCGTCTTAATGCTTATATTCATTACTTACAATACTGGTCCTCGCATAGCATCGTTTCAGCCGTAGGACCACTGCTGGACATAAGCCTCCGTAAGATCTCCAATAAGACCAGTAGAAAGCGGCTTGCGTCTAGCGCGATCCTGCGGTCTTGATAAGGTCTACCGTCCACAATATGAGTAATATAGGATGTCCTACGCTGCGCTTGCCGGTCTCTATAGGAAATTTTCGACACCATCGGTTATCAGTTCTCCGTGCTAAATGCCCTGAATAAGCTGAAATTAAAGCGGACTGTATTTATTTTTTGTTTTCCTGAGGAAATATAAGGTGGACCAGAAGGATGAAAAAGGACTTACAGTTTGGCTAACGTGTGTTTGTCAGGTAGTCGCTGAAAAGCGGCGCAAGGGCGTCTGTACGTCGGTATATGGGGGCGCCCCCATGGCGTGGCTGCAATCCCTGGTTGTGTTTTCTCCGCCGGTACCACTCATCCTTCACAGACACTCGTTGTGCCCTCAAGTGAAAAAATATGGCGGTACTGCCCGTCTTCAAACCGGAAGGGAATGAATTGGGGAAAGGTGGGGATTACAATTCAATTCAATTCTTTATTTGCAAGTTAATGGGTAACAATAAAGGTCCTTAATATAACATGATCTACCAATAACAACCTAATACAAGGTATGCAAATATACACATTTGTTCAATTTTACAATTAATAATATGACGCCAATTTTAAAACTACAAAAAATAATCAATTTTTAATATTTGTCATGATAAATATGTAGGCGGCAAGATGCGTTGTCCAAAAACTCTTTTAATGAATAAAAACTTTTGCTCGCTAACCACTTTTTCAACTCTCTACAAAATTTATAATAAGGCAAGTCAACAATTCCATTCGGTAAAGAGTTATAAATGAGAGGTGCCATGTAAACGCAGTTATTCCTAAATAATTCCAGTCTCACATTAGGCATGTTAAGTCGTAAATGAGTATGTGTTATTCTACCAGTATTGTCAAAGGGATTAAAAAGGGAAGGATTACATTTCACAAATTTTGCTATTTCAAAAATATAAATAGAAGGCACTGTGAGGAGGCTTTTAGCCTTAAAAACAGGCCTACATGAATCCATCCATTTCATACCAAATATAGCACGAATGCATTTTTTCTGTGCTATTAAACAGACATGAGTGAAGTTTCACTTCAAAAATATCTACGAGTGCAAAGATTTTCGCGTACACTACAAAATATACGAGAACTCAAGTGTGCCGCCGTCCTAATAGCTTACATAGGTACCACGTACGTTAACGTCTGCGTATGACGTCACGGACCACTAATGAAATGGTGAAAATGCTGAAAATGTTCAACTTTTAGCCATTTGTATTAATTAAAGAGTATTTAATTACATTACGTGTCATGGCATAAACTGCTATGAATTAATTTCTTCATGACCTAGGAAAGTCAAGTGTAATTTTTGATCGACGAACCACCGGAGGAGGTATACAATTCGACGCGTACTTTGTTTTTTATGTATAACCCCCCATAACTTTTTTCATAGTGGTCCGATTTCAATCATTCTTTTTTTAATAATCATAATTTAAATGGGACAAATTTTATCGAAATCGGCTGAGCCATTTTTGATAAGTCAACAATAATGTGAAAAATGCTACATCGATCTGTGCGAAATATTCGCGAATTCTGTACACGGGTGAAGTCGGTCATGCTGATTTTTGCAAAAAATGATCTTGTCTAATTTGTATTTTTTTATATGACATGTAACTATGGTACAACTATAGTACTATACTGTATCTTTTAATAGTCCACTGCAGGACGTAGGCCTACCCACGAAGGGTGATTGTGCCATATCCACCACGCTGGCCCAGTACGGCTTGGTGGATTCATATACGCCATCGAATTTCTTCTACGGACGTACGCAGGTTGCCTCACGATGTTTTCCTTCGCCGAAAAGCCAGTGGTGTGAAATTCCGTACATAAATTCCAAGGAAATCATTGGTACGGGACCGGGGTTTGAACCCACGACCTCACGATTGTAAGGTGGGTCTCATTACCACTAGACCACCACGGCGTGGATAAATCGATTATTTTTTTTTATTTCGATTGTGGTCCCTTATCAATTATATTAAAATCTAGTTAATTAATTCTTAATAATTAGTATTTGATAAATCAACAGTCGAGTACATGGATGTCACATCGATTCATGCTAACTATGTTCTTAATATATATAAATCTCGTGTCACAATGTTTGTCCTCAATGGACTCCTAAACCACTTAACCGATTATAATAAAATTCGCACACCATGTGCAGTTCGATCCAACATGAGAGATAGGATAGTTTAAATCTCAAATTATAGTCGCAATTTTAATTTATTTAGCCACAGCAACGCGTGGCCGGGTCAGCTAGTACTCTATAAAATTTAACTTGATCTCTGCGACAGCTGTCAGAAAAATCACGCCTGTAAAGTCCTGAATTTCTTAATAGTACAGACAGTACCTGTCAATGTCATACTTTATGGGCATGACGATTAGTGATGGGCGACGAATGATCGTGACCACAGAGTTTTAGATAGAGTTTTAATTAAAATATCGATAGTTTATACTGACGATATTTTAAGTAAAACTTAATTTATTATTAATTTTATTGTATATTTTAATATCATTACATTTTCACATGTGTAATTAAATTAAACCCAATTATATGTTACATTAGCATCGATAATAGTGAAAAACGTCGATAAATACTATCGTTACATTATTATGAGTATTTAATTAATATCATAACATTATTTACATGTGTACATAGGTACTTGATCTTAAATAATAGTAAGTAAATAAAATCCAATTTCTCACCTTCAACTACTCATTTGATTTCATTACGACATTGTCTGAAAATCGATTTTTTCCACCACTATCTCAACACTAAAAATGTCAATCTTCTTTGTCAATGTCACTGTCGCAGAGATCAAGTTAAATTTTATAGAGTATAGATATTCGAATTCTGTAACACAGTAGAAGTAGGTGGTGCCATTTTTATGGAAAAAAAAAATATTTGTTACGTTTTCATCCAGCAAAAGAATAAGAGCTATGGTTTTTTTGTATGCCTTTTTTTAATTTTTCGCCTCTGTTTTTGCATATATTTATTTAGGTAAGTTTTTAAGTTATGTAAATAATAAAATATCTTAATTATGTATTAAGTGGTAGTAAAAGTATTGGAAGAACAGGCGCTGGCGTTATAACTATATTTTATAATTAAGTTAATAAAAACGTATTTAAAGGTTAACTAGTTAAATAAACATTTTTCATATAAAAGCGTGTTAATAAGTACCTATTCTCTCCAAAGGTGAAAAGCTTACTCAATTTTCTAATAAAAGCAATCAGTTTAATTATTTTCTACTAAATAATGTAGTATTTCTAAGTATTTCCTCTGTAACTGAAATCAAAGCCTTCCAATCAAAACGTGACGGCGCATTGTAAATCACCCTGTATACGCAAACAACTGTGGTGCTATTGGAAAATGTGCTTTAGTACTTTGAATTTAGAGACTAACTTCGTCCGTGTTTGCTTCAGTTGTTGTAAATCCTGTACAGTGCATGGCTTTTAACGGGCAGCTTTAGATTATTTTTTATCAGTATATAGTAACAAGGCAAAATAAGCGAACTATACGGCAAGAAAGATAGCTTGATCTCTGCGACAGTGACATTGACATAGAAGATTGACATTTTTAGAGTTGGGAGGTGGTGGAAAAAATGTTGTAATGAAATCGAATGAGTAGTTGTAGGTAATAGCAGTCCGCCATTTTGTTTCTCTCGCTCAAAATATTCACGTAAGCGAATCACAAACTCATGACTTTGACTGTTCAAAACAGTATTCTTCCCTCTCTTTGGCATTATGCCAACAAATAACTAACAATAATAACAGAACTCAACAAATTAACAGGAATAGTAACAAAAACAAAGAAATGATAACGGAAAACACGTGGCGTATACAAGGCGTCGGCACTTGTACTGAGGAGAATGGAGGTTCGTATCAAACAAGATGGCGGCGTGCCTTTTTTTAGTTTATGGCCTGGTAACACGGCCCTTGAGCCAAATGTTACATGAGTAGGTGAGAATTTGGATTCAATTTACTCACTATTATTTGAGATCTAGTATATACACATGTAAATAATGTTACGATATTAAAATATGCCATAAAATTAATGATAAATGAAGTTTTTTTTTAAATTAATATAGTTAGTACGATTACGAATCGATCGATATTTTAAATAAAACTATCTAAAACTCTGGTCACGATCATTCGTCGCCCATCACTAATCGGCATGCCCATAAAGCATGACATTGACAGGTACTGTCAGTTCTATTAAGAAATTCAGGACTTCATAGGCGTGATTTTTCTGACAGCTGTCGCAGAGATCAAGCTATATTTCATAGAGTATAAATGAAAAAATAATAGTGACAATACAACAAGCCTCATTTATGATAAAAATTATAATATTAGATGGTAAAAATTTAGAAACAAATACGTCATAATAACAGAAAAACAATATTTCGATTTCAAAAATATAACAGACCTAGGGGAACCTTTTTGTAGGGAACGTACAAAATTCTGTAAAATATTTCAAGCTCCTTCTTATTACCGTTATTAATATAGAGCAGACAAATTACGTTCATTGTAGTGGAACCCTCTTTAAATATTTATTTTTTTCTATTTTTCTTTAATATTTGTTGTTATAGTGGCAACAGAAATACGTCATCTGTGAAAATTTCAACGTTCTAGCTATCACTGTTCATGAGGTACTCGTACAGCCTGGTGAGAGACAGACGGACAGACGGACGGACAGCGGAGTCTTAATAATAGGGTCCCGTTTTTACCCTTTGGGTACGGAGCCCTAAAATATACTGCACGGATGACACATCGATTCAACTTATCGATGAAAGTCGGGTATGCCATTTTAGGCGAAAAATAATTGTCATTTATTTGTTAGAAGCTTTGGAGATGTGGTTACATAAACGTACACGACGTGCTATATAAAATGCCTTACACTACAAATCTTGAATGTAAATCACAATACAACACCAAAGAAATAACAACTTTCACTAACTGCTAATAAAATTTAATTTCCTTTGAATATTCTAACGCAATTCTAGAATATTTGCTTAGGGATTACGAAGAAAACAACCTTAAGTCCGGTCAATAAAGCTTATTATGGCATAAATTAGATGTTATCGCTTCAAGCAATTTTTCCTTGAAAATTGTTCCAAGATTTTCCTAACAATATAGAATGATCATTCATCAGCCATAGAACGTCCACTGCTGGACATAGGCCTCCCATATAGATCTCCAATAAGACCGGTTGGAAGCGGCTCGCATCCAGAGCAATCTTGCTGTCTTGAGGAGGTCATGTACCCACCTTATAGGTGGACGTCCTACGCTGCGCTTGCCGGTACGTGGGTGGTCTCTACTCGAGAACTTTTCGACCCCATAGGTCATCAATACTCCGTACTATGTACCCTTCTTACTGCCATTTCAACTGTGCTGTGTCGGTAGCTTTGTTGTCACTTAAAGCTGTTCTTCCTTGAAACTTGCTCTGAGATTTTCCTCCACATAGTATAGGTACTGGATGATAAACAAAGAAAATTGTACCCAAGGCGAAGGGAATAAGGATTTTTTTGCTTTGCTTTGTTATGAAAGAAAAAGACAATTTCCTCTTACACGATTGTAATGAATGATTTAATCTTGTCTTATTGAATTTACCGTGAAAAGAAAAAATATGTGTTCGAGATTTCATTTCTTAGGCAACGTCCCTAAGTACGAAGTGTTCAATAGTCATGATGACTGAAAATAGTACATTGTACACCGAGGGGAGAAAACGATCTATTTCTGTTCGAGAGTATGTTTAAAAAGTCACATAGGCGGTGCCAAATGACTAAAATGAAGTCATAAACGATTGCTATTGCTTAGGCTGTCGGGGGGCTGATGTTGATTTTCCTAGGTGCGTTCGGATAGCTTACTGGTGGCAAAAATAACAGTTCTAAACGCTAAAAACGATCACATTCAGCGTTCGGTTTGGGAATGTGTGAGCAAAAGTTGCATTTTTATATGTTTTCATTCACCGTTCGGATAGTTTGAAAACAGTTAAAAATGCCATCGTGAACTGTTAATTTTGACCCACGTGAGGTGGGTTCTTTGTGATCGTTTTCTGACATTTAAGAGTTTGATGTTTTATTGTTGATAAAATTTTGCGCGTAATCTAAAGTTTCAAGCTTTTTAATAATTTGTACGGTGTACAATTAATAATAGATGGTGTTTAAGGCAGAACAGCGAAGCAAAGATAATGTAAATACTACCAGCAAATTGCCAATTGCTAAAATCGGATAAAATTGTGTAATTTAATGTTTATATTTAATTGTGTAGTGTAATGTCCTGTGATTTGATGTTTCACAATGTTACTACTGCTACGAGTGACACGTGGGTGATTGACCGTCAAAAGCAGATGTTTAAATCAGAACGAATAGCAAAACAAAGAACATATAAGTTTGCAAAACAAAAATCACATCTCGCGAATTTCTGAATTTTCGAAGTATTGCCGCCATAATTATGTTGTTTGACATATGACGCACCGCAGTTTGTTCCTTTTGCGTTCGTTTTGGGAAGTGAGCAAAAGTAGCATTGTTGGCGAAATGAACAAAAATCCCAAACCGAACGCTTTACATCAACGCTAATTTTGCAAACGCCAAAAACGCCACCGAGCCCAAACCGAACGCACCTCCTGTAGGTATACTAAGCGTCACACATCGGCAGATGAGAAGGTAGCCGTAGATGACACTTCGCCGTGCATCGCTAATTATTGCACGTGTGCAATCGCGGAAAGCAATGGATGTAAATAAATAAATAAATGCCGACGCCGCGTGGCTTAGTGTTGAGCACCGGCGTAGAGAGCGCGCGGGAGGCATGAGATTGGCGGGTGGGTGGCGTCTCGTCTCTCTTGCTCCCGCGCATACCTATATTTCGGCTTTTGCACAGCGTTCCCATCCGCCGACTTGTGTGGCGCTTACTATACAAGTTGCATTTTTGCAATAAATCCCGACGAAACTTGATACTCGGGTTCAATACATTAATAAAATGATACAAAACCCATTATGAGATAATATCCCATCACGTCAACTACAATTAAGCCATATTTTGCTCTAAAAAGAAAATAAGAAATCCTTTTAGCGCTAGACTTCATACATCACGCTCTGACGCGCTTCGTGTCGAATTTCAACCGGTTTCAGCTGGTTAGAGCTGGTTATAGCCGGTTATATCACACCCGGGTACGTTACACGGGTTTCATATACCGGTTCAGGGTTGCCAGTCGAGACAAGAAATATAAAAATACTCGTATCATCACACACAAATATATTTTTTTTATCTATATAGAGTAGGCATATATTTAGGTCGAGTGGCTAGCCCTGGTGTCAGAGTTTCCTAGCCGCTTATATTCTCAGGCATGGCTAAACTGTAAAAACAACTGGACCTGATCTACAGAATCATTTGTGCCACGGCAGCGTTGCAAATGCCATGACTAAACCTACTAAACGATGCTAAACTTTGATGACCAGTAAAGAAAAACCTAGTTAAGGTTGTTCAGAACTCTACGTATAAATGGATTCTTGTCACTTTATAATCATATAGTTTGTCGTATATGTGTAGTGTTTATTTTTCATATTGTGGTTGTAAATAAAGAGTTTTGTCTGTCTGTCTGTCTTGTAATATTATTTGCTACAAAGATTCTTTTCGCGCTAGACTACATACATCAAGCCTTGACGCGCTCCGTTTTGAATTTCAACCGGTTTCATCTGGTTATAGCCGGTTAGAGCCGGTTATATCACACTCGGGTTTCATATACCGGTTCAGGGTTGTCAGCGGAGAAAATATTGATTTGAAATACGTTCGTATAAGCCTCCTACTTAGGCGTAGTAGCTAAAAATTCTATAAAAACATGGGCGAAAAATAATTAGTAAGAAAACATTGACATTTTCTAAGGCATAATATATTGCTTTTCGTTACACTGACTCCACGTTACACTAGATAGTGTCTAAGAAGACATCATAATATTTACATTTATGTAGATACATGTTAATACATGTATAATTTATTTATATAATAATAATATAAGTATATTATTTTATTATCCAAGTATATTATAAAAACAATTTCACAAAACATTGTATATTAATTAACTTTACTGACTAGACTAATGAGTATATTATTATTAGTGTTACTTATATAGCATATTAAATAGTTAAACATACCAACTATTCACTTCACACACATTATTATTATAAATAAAGCTCGTTAGAAATTAACAATATACAAAGTGATAACTTGTAATTATTAGTAGGTAACTTTTAGTTCTTTCTTTATTTTTATTTTTTTATTTATTTATAATATCTGTGTTCAAATTAGGTTACTTTAGCGGTCAAAAGACCAACAGAAAAAATGTACCCTGCTATACAGGCTCTTACGAGACCTAGTGTAAGGTCCAAATACTTTAAAGGTACTTTTGCGATTTTCTACCGCACCTTATTTTTAAGATTGTTTGTAAGTACCTCCACATGTTGTAATACGTAATAAAATATTTTATTATTTATTTTTATTATAACATAATTTAAGAGAAATATAGAATTGATTGATTGTAAGAGTTCTTAACAGTCGTGTCATTAAAAAGCCCTTTTTTCTCTACCATGTACATTTAAAAATTCTTTCTATTTCTTCTTTCTGGTTATGATATGATAATTTAGAAATGAAACGGTTATCTCATAAAAAACTTCAGGAAATTAAAAACCTGCGAGTGACAACCCTATCCTGTTCTGTCGAAGGTTGATCCGGTTTCCTTGGGTAATAGGGTTGGTATTAGATGCCGGTAACGGCTTTGATGATATCAATGTGACAGACAGATATCACTTACATGGCGTATAGCGTTTCAAAATTCATTAATTTTCGACATTTTAACGATTTAGAAAAAAAAATCTCTATATCTCAGACCAAATAAAAAAACCGGTTTTTTGTTCATGGAAGTGGGTTGGTGTTGCGTCGCCATAATTCGACTGACGAGCCATGGCGTAGTTACGTTGTACGTGTTTGCGTGTGTACCTAATTGTATCTGTATACGGCGTAGTTTTCCCGGCCTCACTTGTTCGATCACAACATTCTGTCTTAATTTTTAGGGTTCCGTACCACAAAAGGAAAAAACGGAACCCTTATAGGATCACTTTGTTGTCCGTCTGTCCGTCTGTGTGTGTGTCAAGACTCTTTATCTCGGGAACGCGTAAAGATATCGAGTTGAAATTTAAACTATATTCGTAAACCTATGAATTCTAGTAGTAGTATTAAAATATAGTATAAAAAAGTTAGAGCCGTTTATGTCGTAAAAAACGCATATTTCAACGATCACAAAAAACAAAACCTACCGGGTACTTCCCGTTGACATAGAACTATGAAATTTGGCGAAAAGCATTGTCTCAGAGTACACATATAGGAATAAATCTGAAAAATTTACATTTTTATTTAAATCACATAAAAATAGGGCCTCAAAATTCACAAAATGTGGGTCCAAAATTCAAACATTACATTACACATTAGCACATGCTAAAACAGTTTTTTAATTATTTTTAACAATATGTTTGTTCGGAACCCTCGATGTGCGAGCCTGACTCGCACTTGTCCGGTTTTTTTTATTTGGTCTGAGCTCTATACCAAATATGTTGCTCAATTTAGTACTCATATGTGTCTATAAATATATTTTCTAGAGATTTTATCCGTTTTATAATTATAATGTACAGTTGACTTCGAGGTCGTCATTATGATATTATACCTATATCTTACTTTTTATCATGATAGTATTCTTCTTATTCGATGTAGGAGCGATAAGTCCTGCAGCGACGTACCGCATGGGGTGTTTTGGGCATTTTTCTCTCCAGCGTCTGCCCGAACCAGCCCAGCTCCTGAAAGTACCGGAGCGTGGCTCTAGGGCCTAGAGTCTAGGCGGCTGGCATAATTGCTTCAATGGCTTGATTGGAAAATGATTGATTGACTAAAAAAAAAGGATGGCGATGTGGATGACAAAGCTGCTAGTGATAACTCAGATAATGCTAATGCAGAAGCGTCATGCATTCGGTTAGCTATTCGAGTGTCTTATGTGGCTTAGCAATGCCTACAACATACTCTACATTTAATTTTCTTGCCAACAGCCACGACAAAGCGGGCTGTCTGTGGCTCCAAGTTTGTACAAATGTCTATTTAACTTGCAGTGACCAGTTATGACAGTTATGGCGCCTAAGTTAGAGATCTTGCAGCGCGACGTAATCCAGAGATTTAAAATGAACTAAACGATTAATCTATCGATTTCGATAATCAATATACAGGTTAAATAATTAAAAAAATCTCTAAAATTCGTAGAAGGATTCAAACAAACAAACAATATCTTTATTGTACACCATATAACAGATACATTAATGTAGATTTTCACAAATGTTGTACAATGGCAGCCTTATCGCCTTTGGCGATTTCTACCTGGCAACCTTTGGATGGACTGGAGAAAAATTAAATAATAGGAATATGGTCGGCGCTGTATACATACTGTGACAAATAGTTTACCTATATATCTTATAAATATACTAATATCGTGTAAAAATACATATATACATATAAAATACATAAATACATACATATATATAAATACATATTTTATAACTAGCACAGGGAGAGATAATGTTGATAAACTAGATTTTTAAATATAGGGAGTGATTTAGCCTGTCTGATAGCAACAGGCAGTTCGTTCAGCAGGACAGCTCGCAAAGTTCAATTGATCATTTGATGGTATTCTGTTTTGTTCTGTACCGGTCTTTTTAATAGTCCACTGCAGGACGTAGGCCAACCCACGAAGGGTAATTAGGCCATATCCACTACGCTGGGCCAGTGCCGGTTGCTGGATTCACATACGCCATCGAAATTCTTCTACGGAAGTATGCAAGCTGCTTCACGATGTTTCCTTCACCGAAAAGCCAATGGTGTGAAATTGCGTACACAAATTACAAAGAACTAATTGGTACGGGACAGGGATTCGAACCCACGATTGTAAAGCGGGTCGTGTCACGAGCACGACTAGACCACCACGGCTTTTTGCTAGTATTAGACATTTTTTATTAATGAAAAAAATATCTCAGAAATTATAAACCTATCCGTGACTACCCTAATCCGGTCGATCCGGTTTCCATCGGTAATAGGGTTGGCATCAGATACCGGTATCGGCTTTGATGATATCGGTGTGACAGATATCGCTTATCGCTCGCGTGAGTTTAATAGATCGTTAATTTACCGTAACTATTTTGCGTGTTACTATTTCAATAGCATTAAGGTACCTAGAATATTGACACCAATATTGGTACGAGATTTAGACGGCAATGAAGAGTCTGCCGTACCTATGCAGCATTTTTCAGGATATAACTTGGATTGCCGTATGTGACTACAATTACCGTATCAATAAATAAATAAATATCAGGGGATATCATACACTTTTGACTGTCTCGGTGGCTCAGTGGTTAGTGACCCTAACTTCTGGGTCAAAGAGGCGTGGGTTCGATTCCCACCCAGGGCAAGTAATATATGTGAGGTATTTGCTCTGTGTCTGGGTGTTATTTATATAGTTACTATCCATATAAGTATGTATTTAAAAATATGTATATGTAGTATATCAGTCTCTGGCAGCCATATCACAAGCTTTGCTTAGTTTGTTGTCAGAGACCGTGTGTAAGATGTCCCCCTAATATTTTTTTTTATTTATATATGTACACACGTCATTATACATATTTTTAAATACACCATAATACAAATTACGCGTCACGTTGTTTGTCCGCGATGGGCTCCTAAACTACTTAACCGATTTTAACCAAATTATGCACACTAGAGATAGGTTAGGTTAGCATTATATAATTACATTTGTTTATACTTTTAAAATCTGTCCGTACCGGGGCATAGCCGGGATAGGCAGCTAGTAATTATATAGATAATACCTATAAAATAACATTGATGGGAAGCGTGATGCGATTATAAAAAAAAAACCGGATAAGTGCGAGTCATGCTCGCACATCGAGGGTTCCGTACAAATCCAGAAAATTTCACAAGTTGGGAAGTAAGTTGTTAAATTCTCTGTACTATAACCATCGACAAAAAAGTTTTTTTTTTCACTTTTCTCGTCATACATCGAAAATTACACATTGTTAAAAATGTACAGTATTCAGATTTATTTCTATATGTGTACTCTGAGACAATGCTTCTCGCCAAATTTCATAGTTCTATGTCAACGGGAAGTACCCTGTAGGTTTTGATTTTTGTGAGTGTCGAAATATGCGGTTTTTTACGACATAAACGGCTCTAACTTTTTAAACCGATATCTGAGAAGTTTTTCTTTTACACGACTGCAAGAGACCATAGATATACTCGTACGTATACATACAGTTTAAATTTCAACTCGATATCTTTACGCGTTCCCGAGATAAAGAGTCTTGTCATACACACAGACGGACAGACGGACAACAGAGTGATCCTATAAAGGTTCCGTTTTTTTCCATTTGAGGTACGGAACCCTAAAAATAATTTGAGAACGTTTCAGAAATTTAATTGAGCTCTACTTAAGTCTATATATTATTATATACCCCGCATACCTAATAATAAAAACATTCTCATTCTTCATTCCATTATAAATAAGTTTAAAACAAGTTTGTTTAATGATATTTTAGCTTTGTAAAACTTTACTAAGTTTATCTATATTCTAGCTAAGTCCTTCGTGCAGAACGAAATCGACCTTTAAGTTTAGTTGTTTGTGGATCTTGAGGGAGCTGTTAACATTACTAGGTCATCTGAACTTTCATTTTGGATATTAAAATTTGTAATAACTTATCAAGAATTTTACGAGGGCGTTTCGCTTAACGGCTCTCCGTACATTGGGCTACTTTTTCATAAATAAATTCATAACATCTTTATTTGCGTATATGGCAGGGGCGTAGCTACCGCCGTATCTGCCGTATACATTATACGGGTCCACGGGCCACGGGGCCCCGACGTGCGAAAGCAAAAATTAATGAAAACCCAATTTTTTAAATGTGTAAAATAGTTGTGCAGTACGTTGTAATACAATACAAACAATTGTTCTTCTGGTTTATTAGTATTCGTAGATATGATAAATAAGTAAAAATAAATAAATATTAGGGGCATCTTACTGTACTGTACTGTACCAGCCTTTTAATAGTCCACTACAGGACGTAGACCTACTCACGAAGGGTGTTTGGGCCATATCCACCACGCTGGCCCAGTGCGGGTTGGTGGATTCACATACGCCATCGAATTTCTTCTACGGACGCATGCAGGTTGCCTCACATGTTTTCCTTCACCGAAAAGCCAGTGGTGTGAAATTCCGTACATAAATTCCAAAGAACTCATTGGTACGGGACCGGGGATTTGAACCCACGACCTTACGATTGTAAGGCGGGTGTCACTACCTCTAGACCACCACGGCTTATACATCTTACACATCAGCCCCCCTACCGCCTAAGCAATAGCAATCGTAATAGCAATCGTTTATGACTTCATTTTAGTCATTTGGCACCGCCTATTTGACGTTAGTCATCAATTGCTTTGCGCGGATTGCGAAAGCAATCGTTGAATTAACTACTTTGATGGCTAACGTCACATAGGCGGAGCCAAATGACTAAAATGAAGTCTTAAACGATTGCTATTACGATTGCTATTGCTTTAGGCGGTAGGGGGGCAGGTATGTTTTCCCACCATTGGCTTTTCGGTGAAGGAAAAACATCGTGAGGCGACCTGCATACGTCCGTAGAAGAAATTCGATGGGGTATGTGAATCCAGCAACCCGCACTGGGCCTGCGTGGTGGATATAGCCCAATCACGTTTCCCTTCACCCTTCGTGGGTAGGCCTACGTCCTGCAGTGGACTATTAAAAAGGCTGGTACAGATGAATAAATACGAGTATATTTCTTTTTTCATTTTACACGAAACATTTTATTTCTTTTGTGAGAAATCTTTACTCTTCATATGAGCCCAAACATTTTTTTATACGGGGCCCCGCCAAGGCACGCTACGTCACTGGTACATGGGTTGGGCTTAGGTACATTTCGACACAGGAAATGTATGGTGCGCCATATTTCGCCTGTCGGCATGCAATTATACAAATATTTTTAAATTATGTAACTACTGCTTTACAGGGTTATCTGATTACCCTGTATTAATTCGAACGAGGGCAATTAAGGCCATCATTATCAACAACTTTTGCTATGGGCAATCCATGATTCGAGAAAAAATGAGCTGTTGCATACAAAATTGCAACTTGAAATCAATAAATTGTATGAAACGGCTGTTTTTTGGAATTCCAGGTTGAACCTACCGTAAAAGTTGTTTATAACGATGGTCTGAATCACCCCCTTTCGGCTTAGCTCACCAGGGGCCGTCTGCTTCGCTTTTCCTCCCGCTCACTCTCGTGGCGTGAGTAACTGGCGCGAGCAGGAGAAAAAGCGATGCCGAACGTCAGAGCGCTAACACAATAAGACCCTTGGTTCTGGATAATCGAGTTGATCCGTAGCTTCGTTGCTTTCTGCTTGAAAAAGTAACCAACAGACCAACTAACACACTGTGAGATTTATGACATTGGCAAAAATTATAAAAAACCGATTGACACGTTTTTGTTAAAAATATGTCTTTGAGAAGTGTGAATAGGGAGTTTTGGCGGGAACGCGGAAAAATCATGTCGCCTCATTGTATTATTTTGTTAAACTTGTGTTTTTATCAGTGATAATTAGTGAAAAATGATGGTATTTCGTTGATTATGAGCTGATTTACGCGCATGAGTGTAGTCAAGTGATATAATGTGACGTATCATGTCGTTCCGTGTTGTTACCAAAACTCCATTGACGCCTCTAGTAAAGTCTCTACTGCTTTACTGAGGTATAACTTGTACTATGATTGGACTTGACCACGATTTTATTGGACTATGACAAGACTACGACAGTGACTATTTTGATAAAATATTATCAAAAATTATTAAAACTTATTACTTGACACTGGCAAATGCACAATAATGCGACGCCAAAACTAAGAAGAAGAAGAAGAAGTGTGAATAGTCCCATGTACGGCGCCGCCCTAACATCCAAGATGGAAGTCCCATGTGCAAAATATTTTAATGGCTATCCAAACCCTAATAAAATATCTTTATGTTCTCATAAAAGAGAAAATGACCTCTCATCTCTTTTGCATGTTTAGGCAAAATCAGTTCATAAAAAATGCAATAAGGGAGGACTTAGCAGGGCACGTAATAAAATATATTAGGTAATTTGAGAGTTTTAATCCGCTAGTTTATCCCTAGTACTAGAATTGGATGTCTTAGGAATCAAGCATGAAAAAACAAAAATATAAGGCCTCGGCTATACTAACAATATTATAAATAGGGTTATTCCTAATCAATTAGCATCCTTTTAGGGGCTCATTCTGTACATCAAAACTATCAACTTTTGTTCTGCGACTTTTGTTCTGCGACTTTATCAAAACTAAAAAAAATCAGCTGTTCCATACATTTTATCGCAGGTGAACGATATTTTTCTATGGAACAACATTTTTTTTGAGAATTAATTAAAGTAGTAGAACAAAAGTTGTTAGTTTTGATGTACAGAATAAGTCCCTAAAAGGATGCTAATTGATTAGGAATAACACTGTATAATATATTGTATCAATACTAATTGATTAGGAATAACCCTGTATATATTGTATCAATACTAAGATTTTTTTTTTAAATTTATGTCCCACGACGCAAGTCACTCTAGTGTGGGAACTAGTACACAACTTGTTTTTATTAACTTTTTTAGAACAATAAGCGGAACAATTTGGAACAATAATTTATTTATTTCAAACTTAAATACCTCATAATCTCGTATTGAAAAACAACAACAAAATAATACAATTTTTATGATTTGAAGCCGTGGTGGTCTAGTGGTAGTAACACCCGACCTGCAATCGTGAGGTCGTGGGTTCAAATCCCGAGCCCGTACCAATGAATTTCTTTGGAACTTATGTACGGAATTTCACATCATTGGCTTTTCGGTGAAGGAAAACATCGTGCGTATGTGAATCCACCAACCCGCACTGGGCCAGCGTGGTGGATATGGCCCAATCACCCTTCGTGGGTAGGCCTACGTCCTGCAGTGGACTATTAAAAAAGGCTGGTATAGTACAGTACAGTACAGATTAGGCACGGTTGTCGTGAACAAGTCGGTAATTTTATTGTTAAACTATTTAATATTTAGGTATCTGTGTGTAAGAGTCGAAAATGCTTGGAAAAGTTACTGGTCGATCAAATAGTGGATGACTTGCCAATATCACTGAAGCGCAGACTCATCGATATGTGTATCTGACCTACGGTGCTCTAACTTGGTCATTGACTGATGCTCAGAGGTTCAACCTTGGGGTTTGCCAAAGGGCAATGGAGCGCAGTATGATAAGCATCAAGAGGACGGACAGAGTTCGAAACACAACACTGCGTTCCATCACAGGTGTAGTTGACGTAGGCCAAAAAGCTGCTAAACTAAAATGGGATTGGGCGGGTCATGTGGTTCGTATGCACCCCGAGAGATGGGCCAGGATCGTCACACAGTGGGTACCGGAGAGCGGACGAAGGCAGGGAAGGCCTACGAAACGCTGGTGTGACGATCTTGACACTTTCCGGGAAGGTTGGCGGGATTTGGCCACAGAACGCGATAAATGGAAGGAAGTAGGGAAGACCTTTGCCCAGAATATACTTATAAAATAATATACTTAGTGAAAAAAAAATCTTTTTAATACCAATAATACCTACTAATCACTACTTTGAGTCTTTTTTGAAATCTTACAATAATAAAATTAAATAACATTTACTAAATTTATTACGAATACTACTAATGTTTTCTTATATAACTAATTAACGTGGTGAGATTAAACTTTTTATTTTTTTATTCATGGAATACACAATATTCATTTCTCATTAATTACGCATGTATACATAAGATTTTGTAAACATCTAACATAGCACTTTTGAACAGATTGGAAAGGGACTAGCCACCGCGACACAGGGAATCCTACAGCGGCGGCTTGAGAATAATTAATGATGGATAATAAAGTCAAAATTAATTCATACTTGAACATTCAAATGCAACTAGGTACTTACATATACTAATATCTTGAAAATAATCTTATAAGATTATTTTCAAGATTATTGTATAAAATCAAGTATATTCAATATCATTGAATTGTTATTTTTATGTCACTTTGGTTAAGACTAAAATACTATGATCAGCATATTATTATTAGTTTCAAATAAATTATTTATTTATTTAGAAGTGGGACAGCATAGGTTGAAATAAAAAATCTGTGTGTAAGTTTATAAACGAGAACAAGTATAGGTGTATTTATGTTATCGGTATATACCAGCTATTTATGTAGGCTGTATACCTAGTAGGTACATTGTTATTGGTTCAGTCATTTAAACAGAGAAAAAAAAATCAGCGCTTTCTTTTATTGTACAGTATAAAATAAATATTCACCGTATTATGCTACAATAATACCTACAAAGAAAGAAACATATAAAATTCCCTCCTAGAAACGCATGAAAGAGTGCTAAAACGCGGGAAAAGCCGCAGAGTTTTACATCCCTGTATCATTTTCATCCTTTCATATATTATTCAAAACGATCCAGAACAAAAATGCGAGCCGGATTTACATAAACGGATAAAAACCGGAAAAAGGGCTATTTGAAAAATCAACAGAGGCGCTCACCTGACCCCTGTGTTATTTTTCACTCTACCCTGTGTGATTAGGACGTACTCAGGTTGGAGTATATGGGGTAAACAGGGGGGCACTGCTATTATTTTTTAGTACATAAAACCGTTTAACTTAAAACATTTTTAAACTGTTTAAATTAACTTGACTTGCCCATTTTTTGGGTCAAATCTAGTAATTTAAATTTGACCTCCTTCCCATGGACAGATTGACATAATATTTGATACATAGCTTTAGTTTCGATAACAATACAAGTTTTTGTATCTAATATTGTCGTAAATACACGATGGCCACCGCCACAACATGGCGGATTACATTTTTTTACACAATCCCTGATATGGGTACCAAATGAAAGGGATTTTTTTATAGAGAGTAACAAAATAAAAACTAAAACACGTAATTAACTTATTAAAACTTTTTTAAATTTATTAGTTTTAAGTACTTACTAAAAGCTAAAAAAATAATACCTATTATGTAGTAATTATTTTTTAGATTTTAGTAAAAACTTAATGCCGTTTAATTTAAAAAAAGTTTTTATTAATTTTATTATTTTCAAGTTTTTAATTTTCTTTTTGTGATAAACATTTCATAAATTAACGCGTTCGCAGGATTTGAACCTGCATCTCTCTGGGATTCCGGCCCAGATGCTTTGTCCAATTAAGCTGAAACGCTGTCTGCGAAGGCGCCGAATTAGTGAAATTGTTTATCATTTTTACCAACTACCACCATTGTACCATTGTGGGAAGCGCCATCTGTGAGAACTGCTTTAAACCAGTCCGTCACTTAATGTGAAATTATTAGAACTTCTTACCATTAACGAGAAATGGCGCATTGCTTAATCAATGAAATGATTTTTATCATGCTTCACACACTAGGTGTATATAAACTTTCTTTTCGTGATAAAAAATTCAAAAAAATAATTAATTTAAAATTGTTTTGTCATTAGATCCACAGTCAATGTTAACAGGTATACAACCAGTTACAAGTTACTGTTAACAGGAAAGGGAACAAGAAACAATTACCTACTGAATTCGACACAAAATCACACAGGCCAAGTTAAATAAAGCCGTTATCAAAACGATTTACAGTAAAAATGCGATCCAGATTTACATAAACGAAAAATACCGGAAAAAAGGCTATTTGGAAAATCAACAGAGCTCACATCTGACCCCTGTATTATTTTTTACTTTGAGCTGTGTGATAAGGACGTACTCAGGATGGGATATGAGGACTAGAGAGACAGGGGTACCGCTAAAATCTAAAGTAATCAAAATATTTGTGTTATTATTACAGCATGAATATGAAACTGTAGAAAAAACGCTAATAACATTGTTTGCTCGCAATCGAAAATTACTTTTTTGATATACTTTTGTAATATTTTAAATCCATCGTAATTACTAATAAAAGTATATTAAAAAAGTAACTACGATGAGGTACCATCGTAATTACTTTTTCGATTGCGAGCAATGTTGGTAGCGTTTTATTCTACAGTTTCATATATTTATAAATTTCATAGCAATTTATTTTTTATTTAGCCTTTTAACAATATTAATTTAAAAGAGAGAACACTACTTTACATAGCTATTAAATTTACGATGGCGCTTTTAAAATTGGGTCTAATTACTTTTTCGATTGCGAGCAAACAATGTTGGTAGCGTTTTTTTTACAAATTCATATGCATGCTGTAATAATTACACGAATATATTGATTACTACTAAAAATTCATATTCATGCTGTAATAATTACACGAATATTTTGATTACTACTAAAATTGAGCCTATTTATCTTGATATATAAATAATTAGAAGTAAATCTAAATATAGAATTACATCTGTATTGGTATAGGTGTGCCAAAAAAGATGATAGTTCTCACTCAAAATCATGTAGATGTATTGAATCAACTTGTTTTTTATTTGCGACATTAGTGAAGAATTAAAATTTTTAAATTTGGTTTACTTGACGAAACGGAGAAGGTATTCAATTCGATGCGTATATTTTTTTTGTGTATCCACGCATAACTTTTTACATAGTAGTCCGATTGCAATAATTATTTTTTCATTGGAAAGAGTATATTTCGAAATTGGTCCCATTTAAATTTTATCGTCTGAGTCATTTCTTATTAGAAAATAGTCAAAAATAGTGTGAATAATGCTACATCGATCCGCGCGAAATATTCGCGAATCCTGTACACGGTTTAAGTCGGTAATTCCATTTTTGCAATAAATAATTATTTTTTCATCGTCCAATATAGTTTTTTTTTGTTTATTTGCATTTACAATTTTAATTTCTTAATAAATAATCAGGTGCCGCAAAACTATAGTAAGTAAAAGTAAATTAAGATTTACTAAAATTTCTATTGGCTCATACCCTCCTTACTAAAATTACTATTGGCTCAAACCTTTATGATCCTACTAATACCTTATATAAACGCGAAAGGTTGTGAGGATGGATGGATGGATGTTTATTACTCTTTCACGCAAAAACTACTGAACGGATTGAGATGAAACTTTGCAATAATATAGCTTATATATCAGAATAACACATAGGCTATAAATTATATATTGCGTATGCGGGCGAAGCTGCGGGTAAAAACTAGTGTTTAATATAATGTTATTTTAATTAAATTTTATTTAATGCGCACCCCGTCCATTATTTATACGCTATCTATCCTTTCCATCCTAAGGTTGCCTGGCAGAGATCGCTATAAGCGATAAGGCCGCCCTTTGTTACACTGTTTTTGTATCTTTATCTTATTATGGTTATTTCTTGGTGTGCAATAAAGCGTTTATCTATCTATCTACCCTCCCCCGGCCTGAGTACGCCCTCCACACCAGATTATGACAGGTTGTAATTCACCGGACATCCGGGAACGAGCTGAGTATTCTCAAATGTATGGGAATCACGTTCATATGGAAATGTGGAATATACCTA
Organism: Hypomecis punctinalis; assembly: GCA_949316475.1. Classification (NCBI taxonomy): domain Eukaryota; kingdom Metazoa; phylum Arthropoda; class Insecta; order Lepidoptera; family Geometridae; genus Hypomecis; species Hypomecis punctinalis. Next base: position 12,033,060 of record OX438823.1, on the reverse strand, counting down.
ATGGGTGCTTTATTCTGAAATATTGGTCAACAACAATCATACGACAGTAGTATACGAGCTAGTCAGTAAAACCGACTAAACAAGGTAGGTGGTAGTAAACAAGGGATTTATATACTAGGTACGTGACAGTATACAAATTCCTTCGGGAGTAAATAAATAAATAAATATAAATATTTTTGGGACATCTTACACACGGCCTCTGACCCCAAACTAAGCAAAGCTTGTGATATGGCTGCCAGAGTCTGGTATACTACATATACTTATTTTTAAATACATGCTTAGATAGTAACTAAATAACACCCAGATACAGAGCAAACACTTATGTTCATCACATAAATATTTGCCCTGGGTGGGGATCGAACCCACGCCTCTTTGATCCAGAAGTTAGGGTCACTAACCACTGAGCCACCGAGGCAGACGTAGTAAATGAGATCGATGAGATCCTTATCCAAAAGCCTTATCCTTACTTCCTTACTACTTGATATTATAAATCTGAAAGTGTGTTTGTTGGTTTGTAACTCTTTCACGCAGCAGCAAAGCAACGCGTCGACTTGATGTTTGGCATATACCTACACATAACTAAAAGGTCAGAGAGAGACATAGGCTACTTTTTATCCCGGAAATAAAATGTTCCTATGGTATATAGCACAAATTTAAAAAAATTCGCGGGCGAAGTCATGGGCAAAAGCTAATACAATAATTGTCATAGACATAGTAAAAAGTACGAAGTATATATTATATAGAATATTCAAGACGCGATGTTTATAACTGAATTTATATGACTTATACTACTACGAGTATATTAATACGGGACTTATCGCGCAATTTCAATTTGAGTGATACGGCGTCGCATTTAGTCTGCCTGCGACCACGACCAATGCTACTTGGTCAAAACGTCGGGAGAAAAAGAAAAAGAGGTATTTAATTAATATATCTCATGTTTTATTGCGCGATAAGTCCCGTATTAATATAGTAGTATAATGTGCTCAAATCGCGAAAGTTTGAAAATAACATTTATGTGACTTGTAACAGAATGTTATGAATTAAGTGATTATGATTATAATCAAGACCGTAGGAATGCGCTGGACTGGATGCAAGATGCTTCCAACAGTCCAACATAGAATCTTTATTGGAGGCACATATTCTATATCCAAAAGCAAACCTATCATCATCCAATCCATAGAATCTTTATTGGAGGCACATATTCTATATCCAAACGCAAACCTATCATCATCAAATCCATATAATCTTTATTGGAGGCACATATTCTATATCCAAACGCAAACCTATCATCATCCAATCCATAGAATCTTTATTGGAGGCACATATTCTATATCCAAAAGCAAACCTATCATCATCAAATCCATAGAATCTTTATTGGAGGCACATATTCTATATCCAAACGCAAACCTATCATCATCCAATCCATAGAATCTTTATTGGAGGCACATATTCTATATCCAAACGCAAACCTATCATCATCAAATCCATAGAATCTTTATTGGAGGCACATATTCTATATCCAAACGCAAACCTATCATCATCCAATCCATAGAATCTTTATTGGAGGCACATATTCTATATCCAAACGCAAACCTATCATCATCCAATCCATAGAATCTTTATTGGAGGCACATATTCTATATCCAAACGCAAACCTATCATCATCAAATCCATAGAATCTTTATTGGAGGCACATATTCTATATCCAAACGCAAACCTATCATCATCAAATCCATAGAATCTTTATTGGAGGCACATATTCTATATCCAAACGCAAACCTATCATCATCCAATCCATAGAATCTTTATTGGAGGCACATATTCTATATCCAAACGCAAACCTATCATCATCCAATCCATAGAATCTTTATTGGAGGCACATATTCTATATCCAAACGCAAACCTATCATCATCAAATCCATAGAATCTTTATTGGAGGCACATATTCTATATCCAAACGCAAACCTATCATCATCACTACATCGTATAAAACAAAGTCGCTTCCCGCTGCCTGTCCCCATGTATGCTTATATCTTTAAAACTACGCAACGGATTTTGATGCAGTTTTTTTAATAGATAGAATGATTCAAGAGGAAGGTTAACATGTATAATTATATAGTACAATACACCTATGCGAAGCCGTGGCGGGTCGCTAGTATGAAATTTAAAAAAAATAAAAACAAAAATATTCTATAGTCCAAGGACTCAAAATTGTACGACGGGGTCGACAAGTTCTCCAGTGGAGACCACATACCATCAAGCGTAGCGTAGGACATTCACCCATAAAGTGGACCGAAACATAATTACGCTGGATGAAAGCCGCTTCCAACCGGTCCTATTGCAGACTTATTGGGGAATCCTATATCCAGCAGTGGACAATTTTAATTTTAATTTTCTTATGGCTGAAACAAAGAGGAAGAGAGGCCTATGTCCATTAGTAGACGTCCCACGGTTAATGGATGGATGGATGGAACCATACCATAAGAATTACTCTACTTTAAAATTACGAAAACAGAAGCTAATTCGACGGTTCCATATGCAATCTCTTCGTCAATATTTGTATCTAAAAAGTTGGACAGAAACATAAATATTTTGTTTTTCTTTCCTATTCCAAAACTACCCGCATAATTTTCCAAGTACGTGTAACTTCTTTTTGTATCAAATTGGAAACATATCTTTTTCCTCTGGAAAGTAAGAATACAAAAATACACAGAGAAAGTGTAACATATTTTCTTTCTCTCTTCTCCTTCTCAATATTATTATTTTGTATTATATTGTATGTATGTGTGTATTTATATTTTTGTAGTATTTATTTATATACTAGCTTTTACCCACGGCTTCGCCCGCGTTATAATTTAATTTTTACTTATGTTTATATCGGTACCTACCAATTTTACTAAAATATGTTGTCAAATAAATAATTATGGTACCTAACAAAAATAGTAAGTGCGCCACAAAACATTATCCCCAATTCAATGTGAAATAATACACAAATATTAATTTGAAATAATACGAAATATCAATGTGAAATAATAATTTCAAACCCAAAAACAGTCAATCTCAAATAATTTGTTTCATCATCGTTATCATCCGCAGCTTTCTTTGTCCCACTGTTGGGTATAGGCCTCTCTTTTGCAGTGCCATCTGCCTCGGCTCTTTGCCGGTCGCGACCAGCCCCCCGACCGCCTAAGCAATAGCAATCGTAATAGCAATCGTTTATGACTTCATTTTAGTCATTTGGCACCGCCTATGTGACGTTAGCCATCAATTGCTTTGCGCGGATTGCGAAAGCAATCGTTGAATGAACAACTTTGATGGCTAACGTCACATAGGCGGTGCCAAATAACTAAAATGAAGTCATAAACGATTGCTATTACGATTGCTATTGCTTAGGCGGTCGGGGGGCAGGCTCGACCGGCGGTATTAACGATAACGTCGAGGTAGTTCAAAGGCCAGAAAGTGACATAAGCTACTTTTTATCTCGAAGAAATAAAAGGTTCCATAGCACAAAAGTCAAAATACCACGCGGGCGGAGCCGCGGGCAAAAGCTAGTCGGAGTATTTTCAGCGCAAAGCGATGTCTATGGCCGTTTCTCTACCCATTTTCTACTCTGTGCCGACGTAACGCTATACCGGCAGAAGTTACGAACCCTTTTTTTTTTTTTTTTTTTTTTTTTTTTTTTTTTTTTATTCCAATTTATTTTTGGGACTTTTATATAGAATACATGGCAGTCCCATTGTATATTCTAACTTACTAACTACTTAATAGTACTAGCTACGTATTTCGGATCACTTGAGGCGACTCACCAAATCAAATAGCGCTCCGGCTGCGTCAGAGCTAGGTTCAGCAAGTAGCCTGTTATATAGTCCAACGTCGAGCCTGTTGAAGTGATAAGTCACCTCAAGTGCCCGTCTCTCATTTTCAATTCGTAGACAATCTACCAGTAGGTGGTATACGTCTTCTACCACTCCACATGTAACGCAATTCGGCGAGTCTGCTTTACCCATTAGATATGCAAATTTATTTAGCGGCATGTGGCCAGTCCTCAACCGATGCGCTGTAACCATATGTCTACGTGACATTTTAATACCCATAAACCATGGTATGTGAGGAGGCTCACTCACTATTGTTTTGTACCATACCCCTTTCTCGATCGATCTTTCATTGAAATATTCTTTCCAAATATTGTAACAACTCTTTTTGTACTTAGGTAGTAATTCTTCGTAATTTGGTGATATATGGTACTCTATTCCTTCTAAAGCAGCTTTTTTTGCCAGAGTGTCAGCCTCCTCATTACCTCTGAGACCGATATGCGATGGAACCCATTGGAATTTGACTTCATAGCCATTATCGTTCAGATCCCATAATTGTGAAATAATTTTGTAAGCTGTCGAGACTCCCCTCCCACCAGAACTACATTTCATAATGTGCTGGAGAGCGCTTTTGCTGTCGGTACAGATAACTGTCTTACGATTTTCATTATTACTAATGTATGAAAGCGCCATCGATATTGCAATGAGTTCCAACGACATTATGGTTACATATTTATTAGAAATTTTAAAACAGTTATTGATATTGTGTGTAGAATTTATACCGGGGTCATAAAATGCGGCCCCACACCCATCGTTACTTTTTGAACCGTCCGTATATAAAACATGCCAATCTTGGTACTTTTCGTTAAGCTCTTTGATTGTCTCAACCCGTAAAGAATTCGTCTCTTGAAGTTTTTTTGGACCTCTTGAGCAATCTAAGTTGGTGACAATTACATTTTCACAGTTTAAGTTACTTACCCACGAATTCAAAGAAAATACATCTAATGGAGACGAGGAATACAGGACTTCATTCTTAACATCCGCGAACGTTCTAATTAACAATGGTATTTTTTTCCTAAACCAATAATCGTAATTATTACTCGATATAATACAAAATGTATGCAATTCTGATAACAATCGAACCGTCTCGTTATCAGCCCACGATCGTATCTTCAAACAATATTTTGTAGCTAAGTATCTTCTTCTTATATGCAGTGGAGGTACACAGAGCTCACTTTCCATTGTGTGTAATGGAGTACTTCTTATAAATCCTCCTATTATTCTTAAAGCTTGGTTTTGCACCTTATCTATTTTGTATGTATGAATTCTAGCACAATTATCGAATAAGAATGCTCCGTAATCTAACCTGCTTCTAATTAACGATATGTATAGTTTACGTAAATGTAATGGATGAATACCCCAATTAGGGCCGGTTAATACTTTAAACAAATTTAGATGTTTTTGTGTTTTACTAACCGTTTCGTTTATATGCGTTCGCCACAGTAATGAGCAATCTAGCCACATACCTAAATACTTATATGTCTCGACACGCTCGATTTGTAGATTATTTATTTTAATTTCTATCGATTGTTTTCTTCGGCCTCTGCTAAAAACACAAAATTTACTTTTGGATGTGGATATTTCTAGACCTAAGTCATTTAAAATATTCACAAATATATGTAACGCGTTTTGTATTTTATTGGCGCTATTAATTAAATTGTTAGCAGTATTGTACAGTACAAAATCATCTGCGTACTGACAAATGTAGACAAAATTAATAGATTTACATAATTTTGCTGTCGTTATATTAAAAATGATCGGTGAGCTTGGACAGCCCTGCATCAAGCCTTTGCTTGTGTATCTAAAAACTTCTACCGAAAGACCAGAGTCATCTTTAATTTGCAGACACCTTAGACTTAAAAAATTCCATAAGTATGTACAAAATACTTTACCTACTCCTATTTCATCAAGGATTTCTGTGGCTTTTTCTATTAGGATGTTATTATATGCGTTTTCTATATCGACAAAGCACGCGACTGTAGGATTATTATTTGTAAGTCCTAATTGTATCTGAGTCACTAATCGTACTAAGCAGTCCATGCACGACTGTCGTCTGCGAAAACCCGTGGTAAATGGGGATAGCAAACCGGTTTTTTCTACGAACCATTCGAGACGCTTATTTATCATATTGTGCAAGATTTTACAGAGACAGGATATAAGCGATATCGGCCGTAATTTAATTGTTGAACTTGATGACTCGCTATGTTTAGGTATTGGAACTACAGTAATGTTACGCCATTGTTGTGGAATTTCTCCAGTGGTGATTATCAGATTGTATAATGCAAGCAGATGTTGTTTAGCGATTTTAGGAAGGTGGTAAATCATGGAGTAGGTGACACCGTCACTTCCTGGAGCTGTGTCTTTTTTTTTAATACATATCATCAGTTCATGTAATTTAAAGTCGGTTTCTAAAGTTTGGTTTGACGAGCTAAAAGTAGGTGCTTTTGGTGTAACGTAATCTGGAGCCAAATTACACAAGAGTGTCTCCTTATCTTCTTTAGAAACATGTATTTTAGCGGATCTATAGCCCTTCATCCAGCGCAGTCGCCTCCACATGTCGGTGACTGTTGTGGATTTATCAACACTATTACACATCTTTTGCCATCCATCAGACCTAGCTTTGTTAATTTCAGATTTAGCATATTTATTTTTTTCGGTTAATAATTCTAAATTACGAGGGGTAGGGTTTCTTCTAAAGTTGGATAAAGCTAGCCTACGTTCTGCTATTATTTTAGACAAATTAGGGTTCCAATAGGGTTTCGGTTTAAATTTACTAGTAGGATTTTGACAATTTTTAATCTTAGGTATGTAAATATCTGCCGCTTTAACTATATGCCCCATTAATAAATTATATAAATTTTGCACATTACCTTCAACAGTTGAATGTGAAATATTATTTTTTATGTATTCCGTATATTTTTCCCAATTAGCCATTTTAAAATTCCATCTATTAGAGCTTTGAACATTATCTCGATAATTTATTCTTATTTTAATAAGCATATGGTCACTTCCCAAATTCTCACTTAAGACATTCCAATCAAAATGTATGGCTATGTCTGACGTGGCAAACGTGATATCTGGGGAAGTTGTTTGCAAGTTATTATTTACCATTTTGACTCTCGTTGGTTGGCCATTATTAAGAGATATGTAGGTAAATTCAGTGGCCGCGTCGTGTATTTTTAACCCTCTGCTATCATTTTTGCACGACCAATCGGTATGGTGTCCATTAAAGTCACCGGCAATCACACAGTTTCTTGGAAAAAGAGAAAATATTGAATCCCAGTCAGATTGACTAGTAGTAACCCAGGATGGGCAATATATAAGTACTACATTTTTTAAACATCCACAATTTATTAATTTGAGCGCCATAATTTGTATATTAGCATTTTGATGCGTTACGTTACATACCTGCACTTTAATTGTTTTGTGTACGAAGATAGCTATACCTGCACACCCGTCTCCCCTGTCTTGGCGATGTACCTCGTACCCTGTCATGCGAACTTGGGAGTTTTCTCTAAACCATGTTTCTGAAACAAATGCTAGATGAACCTTTTCTTGCGCAAGTAAAAGATCGAATTCTGTTAATTTTTGACGTAAGCTCTGTGCATTCCACTGCAGTAGGTTCAAAGAGTAAAGTTTTTGGGTGTTATCCATCATTACTTAAAAAGGTGAAGATATTTTGCAACAAACTGCCCCTGTTAAATGTTTTCATTAAATATTGTACGCCCTCTTCAAAGATTACGCTAAACATATTTTTTAACTTCTCCTCAAAACTTTTTTCACTGTAGAAAATATTTTTTAGTTTTTTAATTAATTTCCAAAATAATCTGGTAATATTTGAACTACTCCTTTCTCCGATATTTTCCCTCTCATTTTCTTCTTCCATATTTTGGTCTATAACATCTTCTTTAGCATCTTTTTTGGCTTGTTTCTTCTTTTTTCTGTTTCTTTTCTTTAAGTTGTTCATAACCAACTTCTCATTTTTATTTTCTTCTTCGTCTAATAATGTGTCCTCTACCGCAGAAAGTGTTTCCTCATCTGAATCAGTGTATGTTCTATGCACAATCGCGCTCGTTTTAATTACATTACTGTATGACTGAAATGATCTGTTATCGCGTGAGTTAGGTATACTCGTAGAAGCCTCTCGGTTCACGTATTGACCGCTAATATTTGTTTGTTTTTCGCGTCTACCTCCTAAATAAATCTGCATCGCTTTTTTGTAGGTACAGTTTTCTGTGCGCATTACAATCCTTATCTCCTTCTCTTTAATAAACAAAGGGCATTGTTTATACATAGCTAGGTGGGCTCCTTTGCAATTAATACATTTGAAGTTGGTTGTTTCGCAATTTTTGTGCTCACCTCCACATTTTGGACATACCGGTTTGTTAGCAGAGCATGCCCTAGCGAGGTGACCAAATCGCCAGCAAACTGAGCATTGACTCACAGGGAAGGTGTATGGTTCCACCTTGAATCTACACCCGTATCCGAAGACGTACGGGGGCAAGATGGACCCCTTTATACTAAGGCGAACCGTTTCACTGTCCACCCATAAGCCATCTTCATTAAGCCGCTTCAAACGTCTGACCGCGATGATTTCATAATCACTTTTCAAATTTTCTAGTGCTTCTTTTTCGTCGATATCAAGGTCAACTTGTCTTACTATACCAAAAGACAAGTTAATTTCGTCCGCCATTTGACATCTGTATCCCAAGTTTATAATCTTATCGCATCTAATTAGCTTCTCGCAATCCGATTTATTACTAAATTCAATGAGTACTTTATACGGAGATTTGTACGATATTTTTACAATATTTTTTATACTTTCTGTTTGTAGCAGTTTTGCCATTCCAAACTGTTTTGGCAGGATTTCTTTTGACGTTATAGCTACTACTGTGTTTTCCTCTGAATCTCTTCCGATTGATATATCTTGTGGTCTTTCGGTCTTGGAGCGCTTAACCTTCCTGTTTACTGTTCTAAAACCATCCTCCGCTATTTCATCACTTTCCGTTCTTACTCTCTTCTCTCGAGCCACACTGGTGTGTTGCTCCTCCATCTCCTCTGAATCTTCGTGTAATATACTTTTTAGATATTCATCAACCTCTGCATCAGTATCGCCTCCCGTATCCTGTATTTGAACTATTTTTTCCATCACTGCAAGTCCCGAAAAGTACCTAACGAGTTTACGTAAGTACGAGTAGAATGTGTTGTGAATTAACGCGATAAGGATTTGTGACTCGATCGATGCGTGCGTCCGCAAAGACGACTGTCGCGCCACTGACGAACCCTTTTGTGGGGCAAACTTTTTGATGCGCAACCAGGAATCCATTCCGTATACAAATAATGGATGAAATAGAATCGAGAGGGATATTTCAATTTACAGTAAAGGACATTGTAGCACTTCAATAGGAAGTTCTCAATTCGTAGTGCCCCGGCTGTGACCACTGACCCGGTTGTGGCCGTTTTGGTGTCTAAACTGACTTGACTGCCTCGGTGGCTCAGTGGTTAGTGACCCTAACTTCTGGATCAGAGAGGCGTGGGTTCGATCCCCACCAGGGCAAATATTTATGTGATGAACATAAATGTTTGCTCTGTGTCTGGGTGTTATTTAGTTACTATCTATATAAGTATGTATTTAAAAAAATAAGTATATGAAGTATATCTGTCTCTGGCAGCCATATCACAAGCTTTGCTTAGTTTGGGGTCAGAGGCCGTGTGTAAGATGTCCCAAAATATTTATTATTATTTATTAAATTTTTGCATAAATGGTAATTATACAGGGTTATTTCTAATCAATTAGCATCCTTCTAGGGGCTTATTCTGTACATCAAAACTAACAACATTTGTTCAACGACTTTCGTCGAAACTAAAAAAAAAATCAGCTGTTCCATACATTTTGTCGCGGGTGAACAATATTTTTGTATAGAATAACAAAATTTTTTTTTTTGAGTTTTGACGAAAGTCGTAGAACCAAAGTTGTTAGTTTTGATGTACAGAATAAGCCCCTAGAAGGATGCTAATTGTAATCAATAACCCTGTATATAATCTTCTTGTAGGTCCACTGCTATCGGAAGTTGGACAACATCAATTATAAACAATGTAACAACATAAGTAAATATTGTTGGTGTGATTTCAGATTATAGTTATCTTTTAAAATATTATTTTAACATTAATCTGTCTCGTCGTCTATCATTAAAATTCAATGTGGCCACAGATGATACTAAGTGGCCACAACCGGGGCACCTGTCAAAATCCTTTATACCACGAAACCTGGGGAGGTCGGTGGTTATGTGGGAGTCTCCACCGCTAGTAGATGGCATACCCACTAACAACTTGGGGTGTTTCCACCACTGCGCCGTGTGTCGGGGCTACGGGCACGCTTCCGCACTCCTCCGCGGCCCCGACGGCACAACCGTGGCACCTGCCTATGTTTTTTTGTATGTATGTTAGTGACTCCGCCAATTATGGATTTTTTTTTTGATAGACCATACTTTAGAGCCATTTAAATTTTATCTAAATTCGCCAAACTGTTTTTCAAAAATCTACAATAATTTGAAAATTACTACACGTAGAAAAAAAATAGATGACACATAAAACTCTGCCAACTATTCGAATTCTGTACACGATTAGCCGTGGATAGCCGTGGAGATCTTGTGGTAATGACAACCGCCTTAAAATCGTGAGGTTGTGGGTTCAAACCCGGTTCCGTACCATATTCATATTATTCATATTCATTTCTTCATAACCATAAGTTACATGTCAAACAAAAACTAATTTACCAAATTGTAAATCATAATAATTAATAATCGATTCAATGAAATAATTAATTACAATCAATACACAATCCTACTTCCTACTAATATTATAAACGCGAAAGTTTGTGAGGATGGATGGTTTGATGGATGGATGGATGATTGTTACTCTTTCACGCAAAAACTACTGAACGGATTGAGATGAAACTTTGCAATAATATAGCTTATATATCAGAATAACACATAGGCTATAAATTATGATGATATTGCGTCAAAAATCAATATATCATGCGGGCGAAGCCGCGGGTAAAAACTAGTAATTAATAACAACCAATGAATCCTTTAATTAGTGTCAACCAATGAATCCTTTGGAATTTATGTACTTACGGAATTTCACACCACTGGCTTTTCGGTGAAAGAAAACATCGTCAGGCAACCTGCATATGTCCAAGGAAGAAATTCCATGGCAATCCACTAACCCGCACTGGGCCAGCGTGGTGGATATGGCCCAATCACCCTTCATGGATAGGCCTGCGTCCTGCAGTGGACTATTGAAGAGGCTGGTACCGTACATTACACGATTGAGGTCAGTTATCCTTTTAATGGCGAAAAATAAATATTATTTTTCTCACTTAACTTATTTATCTGTTTCGTAACGTAGAGTTTTTTTACATGAGCAGGGTGTTAACCCACCGCACAACCCCCAAAATGCCGGAGGACCACATCCTACTTTGATCAGCGGGTCCATCGGACCTAGCCGGTAGCTAGCTAGGCTGTGCTACCAACCGTTCCCCCATCCGCCACCCGGGGGACGCTGCCCTATGCCGTGAGGCCCAGCGCAGGCTTATTTGTAAAAAAAAAACAATTTTTAGTCGAATTTTTTTAGTAAATTTATATTACGTTATTATTTACCAGTTATGTTTTAGATATTTAATTATTTTTTAGAATAGGGCCCTTAAATTTATTTGCCTTCAACACAACACAGCGGAAATACACTAAATATTGATTAAAAACAAAGATTTTCATGCACTTCGCTTACTGTGTATAGGTTTCATACTAAACTGTTTACAAGCAATAACTATGCGTGACATAAGGCGTGAAAAGGGCCTGAAAAGGGTTCACGTGTATCACCTCTGGGAACTCTCTTTTTATCAAACTCAACTTGAATTCAACCGCTTTTGGTTCGAAATTGGCTTAAGCCATAGAGATGTAGAGAGCGGTCTTCGCTATACTCGATGCGCCAGACATCCTACTAATATTATAAACGCGAAAGTATGTGAGGATGGATGAATTGATGGATGGATGTTTGTTACTCTTTCACGCAAAAACTACTGAACGGATTGAGATGAAACTTTGCAATAATATAGCTTATATATCAGAATAACACATAGGCTATAAATTATAATGATATTGCGTAAATGTTCCATAATAACAAGATAAGTAAGTAGGAAAAAATCTGCTATGCGAGCTATTCTAGAATGCGCTTTAAGAAATTTAAAAAAAAAACAACTGTCGAATCAAACAACCGTCAAATCGTTTTTTATTTTATTTTTCACCTCCTTTATTAAGGGTGGTAAGGTAGGGCCTCGGGTTTGAAAGACGGAAAGTGACATAGTCTACTTTTTATCCCGTATGAATAAAGGGTTGCACAAAAATCAAAATATCACGCGGGCGAAGCCGCGGGTATAAACTAGTTTAGAAAAAGTATAAGAAGAATAACATATTTCATTAAGACGAGGCATCGGGCCGAGAGACACGAAAACGAGTACTTTTGAATGCGCGATGTGAGAGGACGAATGATATTGATTCAAATTAAAAAAAATATCATAGATAAGGGAAAATCTTTAAAAATTTAATGAACCGGACAAAATTTTGAAAAGTAACCGACTTTACAAAAAATTACGAATTTCTCACCAAAAAAAGTATAATAATTCGAATGCTCCGATTTACCAGCGACAACACCTCATTATTTTTTACGAATAAAATAGCCAGACCGCTATTCTATTAAATAGACCGAGAACTTATTTTTATTAATGTGTCAATTATGAGTAAATAATTAAAAACTCACTGCCGCCCGCCTCTCTGGCGCGATCCCGTCGAGCGCGACCGCGTAAAATTTGTCCGAGTGAAGGGAAAATTTTCGAAATAATAGTTTATCAATGCGTCACCTTGATCATTACATTACATTTACATCTACAGCGCCACGTGGCCACTCAGAACGTATTACGCGCAAGGGTTGCCCGCCTTCAGTATTTATTTTCATTTACTTATTCTTTACCTGCTTAAGTTTTCTTCTAGTTTCTGTCTATTATGATGTAAAATCATACTAATATTATAAATCTGAAAAGTTTGTTGGTTTGTTTGTTTGTTGGTTTGTTCCTCTTTTACACAGCAACGGATCAACGGATTGACTTGATTTTTGGCATGTATATAGTTTAAAGGCCGGAAAGTGACATAGGCTACTTTTTATCCCGAAAAAATAAAAGGTTCCTGTGGGATAACACAAAAGTGAGAATACCACGCGGGCGGAGCCGCGCGCAAAAGCTAGTTATTATATATATTACAAATAAAAGGTTCTGTAGTTGTCTCCGTTCCGGTAACTGACAGTTTGGAACTGTTAGGCGTTTCACTCTCATCGACTCTTAACTTTGGCTCCTACATAGAGTCAAAAGCCCAATTAGCCTCCAAAAACTTGGCGTTCTCTCTAAGGTGAGACGGTATTTCACACCTGAGCAACTACTTAGTCTTTATAAAGCACAAGTCAGGTATTGCATGGAATACTGCTCTCACCTTTGGGATGGCTCTGCCAAATATCAGTTGGAGGCTCTGGAGTCGATTGAGCGGCGAGCCAGGAGGCTGATTGACAACGAAACCTTGACTAAGTCGCAGCTGCAAAGTCTCGAGCATCGACGAAAGGTAGCGTGTTTGTCGGCCTTTAATCGGATACACTTCGGAGAGTGCACTCAGGAGTTGCACAATCTGGTCCCACCTGCCCCTTTCTTCTATCGTACGGCTAGACAGACGCGACCAAAGCGCCACCCTTTTATGGTTGACATTCCGCGCGTTAGAACCAAGCGTTTCGAATCCTCATTCCTCATACGAACAGCCAGAATGTGGAACGCTTTGCCTGGGTCTGTCTTCCTGCTTAAGTACAACGTGGGTGTCTTGAAATCCCATGTAAATAGGTATCTTCTAGGTAAGCGTGCTACACCCTAGACCACATATCTGCTCAACATCAGGCAGTATGTAGTCAAACGCAAACCTATACGGAATAAAAAAAAAATAAAACGAAGACCCTTAGAAACGTTAATCGCACGTTTAGTAATTACAAATCCTCACGTTCGTTCGTCACCACGGCCCGCCGCGATTAACTAGCATACCAAGAGCATACCCGAGGCGCGTAGGTATAATTTGCGTTCCGACCGTTCGTGTAAAGACGGAATACTGTTAGATATCATTACCGTGGAATAGTGTGGTTATAATTTTAAGCGATCGAAAGGTGACGTCCACAAGTCATATATTATTCAGAGAAAAATCGAACCAAAATGATATATACATCATTTGAAAGCTTGATTTATGGGCTTCTCAAAAATATTACATTTAGATTTTTTTATCCCTCCATTTCTTTTAATGTGAAAAATAAATTGTATGATTAATAACAATACAGCTTATTACTTTTTCTAGTTTAGCGATGATAAAGTGCTTCTATCGTTATTTAACTTGCATTCGTAGCTGATTCCTCCAGAATCATCACTTAATTTGCTAAAATTAAAAGTTATAACCTACCGGTGTGACCAGTTAGTATGTACAATGTGACAAAAAAACACTTTAAAAGTGTGTCTAATTGGTAAAAAATGCTTTTATTTAACAATTTGCAGGTTAATGAATCAGGGTTGATAGAGATAAACTACCTATTGAGCCAAATATATTTATTTATCCTAATAAAATTAAAATTAATTTTGAAAAAATCGGAGGGCTCCTTTTTGTTTTTAGCTGTTGTAATAGACTCAGAAAAATATGAACTTTTGTCGAAACGAGTGTTGTGGTTAGAATTTTTGATTATTATTATACCAGCCTCCATACATTTTGTGGACATGTCCCTTTGGTCTCTGCTAGATCGAGACAAATCCCATCTTATTGCGATCAATGGCTTAAATTCAATTGAAATTAGAGACATTCAACCACAACGTTTAGCTAGAGCTACTGTACCTTCATTATTAAATTAAAAATTTAACCTTAAAGGTGAAATCGGTGACTAATTTTCACAAAGCTTTTAGCGCAAAAGTTTCAGTTTCGTAGGTATGAATGATGAGATTCGCAGAAGAGCCAAAGTTACCAACATAGCCCAGCGGATTGGCAAGTTGAAATAGTGCCGAAGACTGATGATCGATAGGATCAAAAAGTTCTCGAGTGGAGACCACGTATCGGCAAGCGCAGCGTAGGACGTCCACCCACAAGGTGGACGGATGACCTCATTAAGACCGCAGGTTCACGCTGGATGCAAGCTGATACGAACCGGACTTATTGTAGATCCATAGGGGAGGCCTATGTCCAGCAGTGGACGTCCTATGGCTGATGGATCGATGGATGGATGGAGGTAGGTAGGTATATCTCTTAACTAGTTTTAACCCGCGGCTTCGCCCGCATGATATTTTGATTTTTAACGCAATATCATTATAATTTAAAGCGTGTTATTCTGATATATAAGCTATATCACTGCAAAGTTTCATCTCAATCCGTTCAGTCGTTTTTGCGTGAAAGAGTAACAAACATCCATACATCCATCCATCCTCACAAACTTTCGCGTTTATAATATTAGTAGGATTAATGGCATAAAATAATAAAATAGTTTTAGAAAAAATCGGTTTCAAATGATATATTTAAATGAAATGGTAGCCATGGTGGTTTGGTGATAGCACCAACCGCCTTACAATCGTGAGGTCGAGGGTTCAAATTTCGGTCCCCGTACCAATGAGTCCTTTGCAATTTTTATACCTACGAAATTTCACACCACTGGCTTTTCGGTGAAGGAAAACATCGCGAGGGACCTGCATATCTATGTACGTAGAAGAAATTCTAGAGCGTATCCGAATCCACCAATTCGCACTGGGACAGCGTGGTTGATTTGGCCCAATCACCCTTCGTGGGTAGGCCTACAGTCCTGTATTAGACTATTAAAAAGGCTGTTACAGATGAAACTTGAGAACCCACTTTGGTTTTTGATACATATACAAATTCTGTATAATAGATATTAGGTATAAAACGTTTAATAGATATACAAATTCCCGATAATTAGTTTGTACACGACTGTACCTGCGCAAGATCCCCCATCACTGACGCTCGTCAAGTCTCATCTTTGGTGGCACGCACTATACGGTACAGTACAAAATCAATTTCATACAATAGTATATACAGCAACTAAAATAATGATCATAAAACAACTCTATAAATATAACACATGTATAATATTAGAAAAACTTTAACTAAAACTATTCACACTGACATAACCTTTACAAAACAAAAAAATGTTGGGAACCGCCGAACTCGCCGGGCGAGTTATATCGCCATTCCAAAGCATCGAACAAATTACGGTAAGACAATGCTCACAACTGAAGGTGCCAGACTTTATAACTCACTACCCTCACAAATAAAAATGTTAACTCACTTCATACCTTTAAAAAAACTTTTGCCGAATACATCATAGAAGATGTATTGTTATAAGTAAAATAAAAGAAGTGAGAAGGTGTTATGTTGTATGTTCAATTAGTTAATTTACTTTAATAATT
Source organism: Hypomecis punctinalis (assembly GCA_949316475.1). NCBI lineage: Eukaryota > Metazoa > Arthropoda > Insecta > Lepidoptera > Geometridae > Hypomecis > Hypomecis punctinalis. Next base: position 12,016,650 of record OX438823.1, on the reverse strand, counting down.
GAATAGGTACGACTAAAATTGTAAAATATTTTGTAATTATATTATCATGTAAGTGACAAACTGTTTTTGTCTTTATGATATAAAAAATATCTTTAAACCGATAGTAGATTATTATGCACCTACGAAACAAAGTCGCTTGTTATGTCAAGAGCAAAATATTGGGCCCAGAGCGTAGCGAGGGACTTTAGTGCTGACGCTATTCCCTTGGGAGTTATTTAGAGACTCGAGTGCCGCCCAAGACGAAGACAGGCTTTGTTCTAGTGCTTCACACCCTACTTTTCATACCGCGTCTGTGATGCAATAATAACCCATGGGCTTTATTTTTGATTTTCGAATGGCTTGGACGTATACTTATCGTTACGTTATTTGAAATTATTTCACGCAAAACTTCAGTACTGGACATGGCAATTTTGACTGCAAAGAGGGAAATCGTGAAATGGAACGTTAATTAAAAACAAAACTATGAAAGCAAAAATAAGGGATGGTTTTCAAACTGTCACTGTCAAAATCATCAACCAGACGCTCAGTAGATTAAAAAAGTTAATTTACATAACGGGACAATAGTTTTAAGTTTATTTTTAAATAGTGCCACTTAGTAGACTAGGAATGGTAGTGGCAACATTCCTGGGGTAACGCTTGTGATGGACGCTGCTGATTGGTTCCAAGGAGGTTTCAAGTGCATCGCATGACTGGCCGATGGGCGGGAAAATGCGATGATGACTTGACAGATGTCACTTGAGAGTTGGTAAAGAGAGCTTGTTCGGGAGAGGTTATGGCGAACTGTGATTAGAACGGCTCGAGTTGTGATTCTTGATAAAAAGGTGGCATCGTGCGTTACGCTGCGGAACGCCATGTCCTTCGCCTAAAGTTTTTCTCTATAATTGTAGTCATACGTAATCTTCTGTGAAATAAACGGATAGTTCGTGACGTCGCAATTTATCTCCTCGCCCGCTTAACCCACGCCACACTGAAGCATTGCTGGGTCAGATGGTATAAAATAATTACCACATTGAATCACCATATCTGATGCGGATCCTTTTATGGATTCGACATACATATTACGTTATAGCTATGTAGAGCAAAATTACTTATAAGTATTTGTAGATATTACGCAAATTCAATTACGCCCAAACTTAACCTTTACCACAATGAATTAAAGCTGAAAATAGCATCAAATTCTACGGACATTCCTGGCCATAGAAACTTTTGTCCAAACTGTGCTCTGATTAATAGTGCTTTCACGGTACTTAGTTTCTTTGAACGAAAACTTATTTACTGTGAGCAAATAAATTACTGCAATCTCATAGATTAGAAAGGGTTGGGCCTTTTACCTGACCACAACAATGAAGGGTGCGTTTTTCGGGTATTGACTTTCAATAGTGATTAATTCAAGTCGAGTAGTGTATCTACTTAAAAGGTCAAAAGCTCAAAAGGTCTTAGTGCAGTCCTGCCCCCCGACCGCCTAAGCAATAGCAATCGTTTATGACTTCATATTAGTCATTTGGCACCGCCTATGTGACGTTAGCCATCAAAGTTATTCATTCAACAGTTGCTTTCGCAATCCGCGCAATGCAATTGATGGCTAACGTCACATAGGCGGTGCCAAATGACTAAAATGAAGTCATAAACGATTGCTATTACGATTGCTATTGTTTAGGCGGTTGGGGGGCAGCTGGTTTAGATAGCAGTGCTATCTAGGAATCCGTGCTGTTTTTTTTTTATAATAATGCAGGTCTTTGATTCAGTTTTTTTATCTATAAGTACCTAGAAGAAATTTACGAAATGATTGCGGAAAAGGACATGTCCACATCAGTTAGACTACCGAGTTTGACCATCAGGAGGGACCTCAAAATGTATGGAGGCTGTTATAATAATCAAAAATTCTAACCACAACACTCGTTACATTTGGAGAAAGTTCATATTTTTCTGAGTCTATTGCATCAGTTAAAACCAAAAAAGAGCCTTCCGGTATTTTTTAAATTAATTTTGAATCTATTAGGGTAAATACATATATTTGGGTCAATAGGTAGTTTATCTATAGCAACTCTGATTAATTAAACCTCCAAATTGTTAAATAGAAGCATTTTTAGTTAAAAAGTTTAGTTTTAAAGTGTTTTTGTGACATTTTATACCTTTTTGTGATTTTTAATTTTAGCAAATTAAGAAATGAATGTGGAATAATCAGCTACGAGAGTAAATAACGATATAAGCACTGTATTATTGCTAAACTAGAAATAATAAAAAGCTGTAATAAGTAAATCAACATATTTGTGAACTAGTATCTATTTTCTATCATTTCTATCAGTATTATGCAGGTTTTTACTATTATCTAGAGTCTAAATATAATAAAATCATAACAACGTGTATACAGGGTGATTTATCGTAAAAATATCGTTCACCCTCCACAAAATGTATGGAACAGCTGATTTTTTTCTGAGTTTTGACAAATGTCGCAAAACAAAAGTTGTTAGTTTGATGTACAGAATAAGCCCCTAAGAGGATGCTAATTGATTAGAAATAACTCTGTATAAATTGTTACGCTCTCTAGATCATAGGTGAGCTAACATTGTCGAGTTATCAGGCCCAGAGCTGGCCGATAACATTATCGATTGTCGCGATAACCCAGTTCCTCGCTGACGTCACGAGATCCATGGTGAAAGGAAAATAACATATTTATAGCAATAAATACTTACTTAAATACCGATAGATAGATAGATAGTCATTTCTGCCTCGGTGGCTCAGTGGTTAGTGACTCTAATTTCTGGATCAAAGAGGCGTGGGTTCGATCCCCACCCAGGGCCAGGGAAAATATTTATGTGATGAAGTGTATGCTCTGTGTCTGGGTGTTATTTAGTTACTATTTTTATAAAAAAAAGTATATATTTAAAAATAAGTATATGTAGTATATCAGTCTCTGGCAGCCGTATCACAAGCTTTGCTTAGTTTGGGGAGGCAGTGTGTAAAAAAAAAATCAGTAAGAAAAATTACATTCATTAAATACCCTACGAATCGTTGAATATAACAACTCAACAGAATAATTACATTAAATTAATTAAGAATTCGGTACATTACTTTTAATTCAAAATACAATTTATAAAAATATATATATAAATCTCGTGTCAAAATGTTTGTCCTCAATGGACTCATAAACCACTTAACCGATTATAATAAAATTCGCACACCATGTGCAGTTCCATCCAACTTGAGAGATAGGATAGTTTAAATCTCAAATTATAGTCGCAATTTTAATTTATTTAGCCACAGCAACGCGTGGCCGGGCAGCTAGTAAAAATATAAAAATTAAGATATCAGAAATATTGTAATGAAAATGTCTGCTATGGCATTGTCAAAAAATATTAACACATACCCCGACTTCGACCGAATTGATCAGATATAGGTCGCGCCGCACAAGATGACGGATGTGACGTTAGCTTCAGGCTGCGCGGCACCTTCAAAAGTACCTACCTATTGCACATCATCATCATCATTCATCCACAAACTTATACCACTGCCCATCATAGATAGGCCTCTCTCTTACTGTTATACATATAAATAAAATAAAAAAGTCTTTTTATTCTTACTACAAAAAATTACATGAGCTAATTTAATCCTAGTTATCTATATTAGTAAGAACCCCTCCGCGGGTGAAGGCCTCCTCCAAGGAACTCCAGCGTCCTCTGTCCTGAGCAGTTTGTAACCATCTTGAGCCAGCCGTTTTTACAATATCGTCTGCCCATCTTGTGAGCGGTCTTCCTCTGTGGCGTTTGCCACTAGGACCACACCATCTTGTTACTCTTGAAGTCCAGCGCTCATCAGACATTCTTGCCACATGCCCCGCTCATTTTCATTTCAGCTTTTGAGCAAAGTTTAAGGCATCGGTAGCTTTAGTTATGCTTCTTATCTTTGTGTGTCTTATTTTATTATTTTTTCTAATCCTATGAGCATTCTCCTTTCTAGACCCCGTGGACAAGTTATAATTTTTCTTTTTATTTTGTGTGTGTATTTCCAAGTCTGGCAGGCATACGTTAGACATGGTAAAAGGCAGCTCGACATGGCTCTAGTTTTAAGTTTCACTGGCATATTACTTTTAAATTTTTTTTTAAATCTTTTAATCTCCAATATTCAGTCCAAGTAAGTTGAAACTGTTATATACCATATATTTACTATTCACATAGGCAAAAAGGGGTCATTCAGGGATGATTTATATTAGACTGGTCCGAGCCCGGATGAGGCTTGGTCTAATATTAACAGGTTTATATGAAATGTATGCAATATCTAACATTAATGACCCCGCCACGACCCGGACGGGGCCCTGACGGGCCACGTTGTAATATAAGCAGTTTTTAAAGAAATGAATGCAATGTTTAACATTAGTGATCCGGCTACGGCCCGAACAGGGCCCGGACGGGGCACGCCGGCCCGGTTTATATAAATCATCCCTTAGACCTTAACACATTCAGAACCCACTGCACTGTACCCATTATACTATAATGACACTTAGCGCTGAACATGTTAAGCCAAAAAGAATTGTATTTATACCTCATACCTGTCCTCAGTATCTTTTGTTTATGTAAGTTTTGTTTTGTTGCCAGGTGGAGATGCCCAACCAGACTGGCTGCAGTTTCCAATGGGACAAACTCTCTCCTGCCGAGTTTCAGCAGCTTCAGGAACTAGCCTCGTGTGAGTTCACCTTTATTTTGTTATAAATAAATATTAGGGGACATCTTACACATATGATTTATATAATTATATAATTTATATAATTTGCCTAGATGACAAAAGTCAGTACCTACAGTCCTTCGAGTGCGGCCCCTCTCCCAAACGTGCCCATCAAGCTCGCCGCGTTACCTCTCTGGATTGCCAAGGAGATGTGTTGAGTGAGAAAGCTACCCGACCTGGGGTCGCGACCTCTGTCTCTCAGGCGGCGTCCCAGCTCCCTCACAAACTTTATGGCATCCAAGCCCCAGGAGCCCGCCGTCTCGACTGCGAACGGGACGAACTCGTACACCGATTCCAAGCTTCCGTACTTGAGACGCTTGGCCCTGGCGGCCGCTTCCGCTCCCGCACCTGCAGTCTGCTGGGTAGCCGCCAGATGACAGGAAGCGAAAGTACCGACACAAGTGGCATCCCAAATAAGGCAGCGGCCCCTACTCCACGGAATCAGTGTGAGCCCGTCCGGACGCTTACCATCAGAGCGCGACAAGCCAGGGGGCTCCAGGACGCACGGTATATCTGCCGCTATAAGGGGCCCTCCTGATTAATTCATTAATCGCGTGGTGCCGGGGACGCCGACCCACGCACTTTATGCAGCTCAGGCCGTGGTGACCGTTCGCGTCGACACGCGCACCACATACATACTTATATAGATAATACATACGTAACGTCCAGACACATAGCAAACACTTAAAATTGTTCATTACACAAATACTTGCCCTGGGTGGGAATCGAACCCACGGCTCGTTGATCCCGTAGTCAGGGTCACTAACCACTGAGCCGCCGAGGCAGTTAGTATTCAAATAAAAAGTACGTTCGTATAAGCCAGTTCACTAATCATGGCATCAGTTTCAAAGAAGCCCGAAGACCTTCGACATAACTAAATAAAAATCAAAACTATATTCAAAATAAAAGTGATCCTAGCGTCTCATCCGAGTCTTGGTAGCGCTCAATTGTACCTAAAGGCCAGCAGTGGTCATCTAACTGTAAACTAGACATTATGAAACATTATGTAATCTTTTCTTTCGGAGATTGCTAATGAAGATCTAGGACACTACGAGCACTACATAAGCTACATTGTGAGCACTACACAATACACATGCTACGCTATAGGCGCACCATAAGCTATGCTATAAAAGCTTCACAAGCTACGCTGAAAGTGCTATATAGTTACTCTACGAGCGCCACACAAGCTACGCTATGAGCTCTACATAAGCTACGATAAGAGTGCCACACAAGCTACGCTATGAGCTCTACATAAGCTACGATAAGAGTGCCACACAAGCTACGCTATGAGCTCTACATAAGCTACCATAAGAGTGCCACACAAGCTACGCTATGAGCAGTACATAATACACAAGCTACGCTTTTTTATTTTATTTATTTGGGATAACAAACAATAGCACAATTTACATTATACGAAAACAATTAACCAAATACATTAATAAATGTGCCACCAACTACATTATCCACCATTTACTAAATAACAAGTGTCCTTGCTGGCGTGATTTTCTAAGTACATACATAAATATATTTCAGTAACAATTTTGAAAGTAATTATACTTAAACTTATAAACTTATATATTTAAACAAACAAAAATATAAACCAAGTATTTCATTTTAAGTAAAGCTTTTTTAAATCTAGTTTCAGACAAAGCGAAAATATCTATATCTACGAAATGTCTAATGTACGAATCCACCAACCGGGCGCACGTTTACCAGCGTTGGTTCTTACTCCAAGAGATTCAACACTAAGAAGTTGGTAGGTACGTGTGCTTCTACGCGTAACCGTTCTAGGACAAATATAATTCAATAAGATACGATAAGAGAGACACAAGGTACGCTATAAACGGTACATTTTACATAGTACACAAGCTACGCTTTCAGCGCTACACAAGATACGCTTTAAGCGCTACACAAGCTACGCTTTAAGCACTACACAAGCTACGCTTTAAGCGCTACACAAGCTAGCAAACGTGATTTATATGACTCAATATTTCGTGGGTAGGCATATGTTTTTATCTGTAGACTTCCAAAAGACCGGCACAGTAAAGGACGGCAATTGAACTAAGTAGTTTAGTGAAATTACATGTTGACCTCAGCCTGTTCTCGTTCACATGGTCTACTTACTTACCTATCCATTACAGATAATTGCAATTACTTTAACCAGTTCCCTGGTGTATTTATGTACTTCAAAAATAATTATATTACCAAGTAAGTGGCTCGTTTAGGTGATGTATGGTATAGTTCTTATTATACTCAAAGGTCGTTTTAGCCGTACTTAGGCTTATTTTTTGTAAGCTAGGTCCCATTAGGCTATTACTGGGTATTTGTTATGTGTATGCCTAGCCTTGTACACTATTTTTGCGAGTTTTCTCTAAAATTAGGTTAGAAGTGCTTTGCATCCATCACGTTCCTGACGCCTCTTCAGAGACTGTTTTAACTTAAAATTATAAATTGTAATAAAATTAAAATTTATGTATATGAATCCTACTAATATTATAAACGCGAAAGTTTGTGAGGATGGATGGATGTTTGGTACTCTTTCACGCAAAAACTACTGAACGGATTGAGATGAAACTTTGCAATAATATAGCTTATATATCAGAATAACACATAGGCTATAAATTATAATGATATTGCGTCAAAAATCAAAATATCATGCGGGCGAAGCCGCGGATAAAAACTAGTAGTTAAATATTTGGAATCAAATTACCAACAAGATTATTTTTTGCAAAAATCAGCATGACCGACTTCACCCGTGTACAGAATTCGCGAATATTTCGCACGGATCGATGTAGCATTTTTCACATTATTGTTGATTTATCAAAACTGGCTCAGCCAATCTCGATAAAATTTAAATGGGACCAATTTCAAAGTATACTCTTTCCAATGAAAAAAGAATTATTGAAATCGGACTACTACGAAAAAAGTTATGCGTGGTTATACATTAAAAAAAAAGTATACGCTTCGAATTGTATACCTCCTCCGGTGGTTCGTCGGTCAAAAAGGATCAAAATGTAATCGTATTTTAATGCGTTTTCATGTTGAAATGGTGATTTTATCCAAATAGCCCCAATCTCGTACCAGCAAGCGCAGCATAGGATGTTCTGGGTCCAGACTCGTGGTTACACCGCTTTGTTACACCAGTGTGACTACGAGGAAACTTCTCACACAAAGGGGTAGACCAACAGCTTTCAACGGGTCTTATTAGAGGACTTCTTATAACTGAAACGAAAAAAGATGTAGTTCTTATCTATAAGTACATCAGTATACTGCGTTATTTCTAATCAATTAGCATTCTTTTAGGGGCTTATTCTGTACTTAAAAACTATCAACATTTGTTGTGCGACTTTTGTCAAAACTAAAAAAAAAATATCAGTTATTCCATACATTTTGTCGCGTGTGATGTACAGAATAAGCCCCCAAGAGCATACTACGTCGCTTTGGTGGTGAACAGAGGTCGACCCACATTTCTAGTCAAATTAGTTACATAGATAATTACTAATTATTATATTTAAACGGGGATTCAATAAGGCTATTTTCCTTATACGACTCTAATTTTCATCAAAATCGGACCAATGGTTTAGAAGATATTATAAAAAATATATTTTATACTACACCCGCTCGGAAAGTACCTTGATACTTTATCAAATTTACGGTAGAAAGTACGTCATTGCATATCGAACAAATATGCGGCGAGAAAACGCATCTGAGCGGGAGAGAAAAGTGTATGAAAATCCATTTCTTACGTGGTTTTTCTTTTTTAATTTTGGGTAAGACTATGCGCTGGTAACCTAAATATCAAAAGCCAAAAAGTTTTTACAGTGAGTTTTTATCTCCAAGTTCGCAAAATGACACTGGCCACTAGCTGTGTGTTGGATGGTGTCAAACAATTTGAAAAAAGAACACAAAGAACGGTAATCGGTCACTTTCTCCTCTCGGTGAACAATGTACTATTGTAGTTGACCCTTGTCCCTTAATTGCTCATTATCTCAAAACTTGATTTTGTGGGTTAGCTCTCTTCACCACCAAAGCGACGACTAATTAATTAGGAATAACCCTGTTTATGAAATTTATGACCGGTAATTAAAAATAAAATAATTTACCTCTTTTCCGTTTACAGATTCAACAAGAAAGCTACAGGATGTGCTCAACGAGTTTTGCGAAGTTAAGAAACAAAGTCCGGACGGGGTGAGTTCTCATTACGTGTTTATTTATAATAGACATGACGACTAACAAAATATATTTAGTCCATCATATAGACTATCAAAAAATATTAGACACGTATTTTTTCTTTTGTCAATTAAACATAAATTGATGGAGATATAGCCTGTTAAGTTCCGCGTGACGTCACGAGTAGTTTACAAAATATGTTAGACTTTTGTCAGAAAATATATAGTTATAATTATACTTATTAAAGCCGGGCTTTAAACGCTGTAAGTATAATTATATTACGGCAGTACGAGTTGGCCTGAACCGAGTACACTCATATGGCTACTCGGACGGTACTCGGATTGTGTAAGCACATCATGGGCATCCGAGTGCGCTGAAATAACGTTTGCCGGGTCGCAAAGTAGACTAGTAAGATTTTAACATTTTTTACGCCTCAAAAAGTATATTTATTTAAAAAAACCGTTTTTTTTCTAATAAAATAAATATTCTAAACCTAATTTCGTACCTAAATAGGACTTATATTTCAGTATATTACCCACTAACTCTTCTGCGGGTAGTTCAATATTTATTCCATCTGAGGGTACGTGAAGCACCAGTTCAAATATTCATAAAATTCGAAATAAGAACGTCGGTCGGTTACAGCGCAAAATCTAATTTTAAAAATTGAATTTTCAGCGCTGCGCAACTTTATATTTTTATATTAAGTTCTGTTACATTGGGTAGGTAGAAATATGCATAAGACTCATCATCATCATTTTCAGCCGTAAGACGTCCACTGCTGGACATAGGCCTCTATAAATTTTCAATAAGCCCGGTTGGAAGCGGTTTGCATCCAGCGCGTTCCTGCGGTTTGTATTATTTCGTCGTTCCACCTGGTCGGTGGACGTCCTACGCTGCGCTTGCCGGTGCGTGGTCTCCATTCGAGAACTTTACTGCCCCATCGGCCATCAGTTCTCCGAGCTTCTCCTGCACATTGCTACTTCAAGTTACTAATCCGCTGGGCTATATCGGTAACTTAGGTTCGCCTGCGTAATTCCCCTTCACAAAACCCCTGAAAAACCACCCTCATCATCATCATCATCATTTCAGCCATAGGACATCCACTGCTGGACATAGGCCTCCCCTATAGATCTCAAATAAGACCGGTTGGTAGCGGCTTGCATCCAGCGCGATCCTGCGGTCCTAATAAGGTCATCCGTCCACCTTGTGGGTGGACGTCCTACGCTGCGCTTGCCGATACGTGGTCTCCACTCGAGAACATTTCGACCCCATCAGTCATCAGTTCTCCACGCTATGTGCCCTGCCCATTTCCACTTCAACTTGCCAGTCCGCTGGGCTATGTCGGTCACCTTGGTTCTTCTACGGATCTCCTCATTCCTGGTTCGATCTCGCAGAGAAACTCCGAGCATAGCCCTCTCCATGGCTCTAGCTAATGTTAATGTTAAAAACCACCCTATCTAATGTTAATAAAAATGAATTTCCCGCCACAAGAAATTGCAATTTATTTTTCTTTGTACTTCGAAAATTGCGACGAATTTTTTTCGGTAAACAAAAAATAATTCCACGAACCAGGATATCCATTTGGCATTTACTAATACAGATAAAATAGGTCAAAACCGGCAGTTTGCCTATATTAGCGGGAGTGAGACGGCGCTATATGACGTCACATCGTACCTCTCGCTCGGTCATGACGTCACGGACCATCTATTAACTATTGAACATTGGGAAAACGGCCTTATCTGTTAAGCCTTGGACACACGGGAGGGAATTTTGTGAATAGTCTATTACTTAATCTACGAGTATATATATTAAAATGAAACCCGTTTTCCGTTGTCACGACCATGAAAACGGCTTGACCGATTTGGCTTATTTTTTTTTTCTAGTTTTCTAATACTCTGTACAAGGTTCTTACGGAAAGCGAAACGAAGTTCGCCGGGTCCGCTAGTTGACAATAATTATGTTATTTAAAGTTTGCTAAAGTTTTATTTATATTCTGACTGACTAGGTACTGTAAAATAATAAATTAATCTTTTTAAAAACACTAGAATAACACGTTTTTTTAAAATTCACGTAAAAATAAACTGCTTCCCCTACCGCCTAAAGCAATAGCAATCGTAATAGCAATCGTTTATGACTTAATTTTAGTCATTTGGCACCGTCTATGTGACGCTAGCCATCAAAGTTGTTCATTCAACGATTGCTTTAGCAATCCGCGCAAAGCAATTGATGGCTGACGTCACTTAGGCGGTGCCAAATGACTAAAATGAAGTCATAAACAATTGCTATTACGATTGCTGTTGATTAGGCGGTAGGGGGGCTGATCGTGTTACGATTACGATCAATCGATTACGTGGCCGTTCTCACAAGTGCAAACACGACTATGATACGATTTTCCATCATGGAATGCCAGTACCTATCTTCCGGCTTCATCATCAGACCTTGAAATCTAACCGTGGTCAAAGTTCATTACAAGACTTTTCTAAGAAATCTAAAATAGCTATGATACGATTTTCCATCATGAAGTTCCAGTTCAATAGTACTACTAACTAAAAAGCTTGCCCACTACGTAGCTTGGACATGTGACATACTACGGACATGTGGTAGGTATAAAAAAATTACAAAAATTTCACTGCCCATCTTCGACCTGTGGCTGGTCGAATAACTACTGATTGGTACTCTAAAACCTCTGGTGGTTTAGTTATAATGACGCTCCACTAACAACCGTAGGCACGCGGGTTCATATCCCAGTTTCGTGATGAGTTGTTTGGAATTAAAGGCAGATTTTTATACCAGTGGCTTTTCGGTGAAGATCGCAAATTATTGAAATAAGACTATTATGAAATAAGGTATGCGTAAAAATATATATATATAACGGGACAATAGCTTTAAGTTTATTTTTAAATATTGCCACTTAGTATAATTTCGAAGGACTAGGAATGGTAGTGGCAACATTCTTGGGGTAACGCTTGTAACGAACGCTGCTGATTGGTTCCAAGGAGGTTTTCAAGTGATATCGCATGATCGGCCGATGGGCGGGAAAATGCGATGATGACTTGACAGATGTCACTTGAGAGTCGTGAGGAGAGCTGGTTCGGAGAGGTTATGTTGAAAATGTGGTTTGGAACGGCTCGGGTTGTGTTCTTGATAAAATGGTCGCAGCGTGAGTTACGCTGCGGAACGCCATGTCCTTCGTTTAAAGTTTTCTCTATAACTGTAATCATAAAGTAATCCTCTGTGAAATAAACTGATTGTTCGTGACGTCGCTATTTATCTCCTCGCCCGCTTAACCCACGCCACGCCACACTGAAGTATTGTTGGGTCAGATGGTATAAAATAATTACCACATTGAATCACCATAACTGATGCGAATCCTTTTATGGATTCGACATATATAGGTATACGCGTCGAATTGCAAACCTCCTCCGGGCAGTCCGGGCAGTCCGGCCAAAAATTTGAAAACCAACTGTCAAAACTGGCCTTTTATTTTGTGATCTCATTAGTGTAGTCAAGCTTTATAGATGAAAATTCAACATGGCGACTTCGTGACGTCACGGGAAAGGATGTTATCGTAAAGGGCGCGATTTGCAGGCGATTCCAGTCTTTATTGCGTAGGTCATTATAGTGATTATTATGTGCACGCTAAAAATAGAGGGATTTTTATGGGGTACTAAAATAGGACCGTTGTTTTTTTCTATGGAGAGATTTTCTGTATTGTTTGAGTTGGTAAAAGATTATTGGGAAAGAAATAAATGCTGTTTATCGGTTGTGACGTTTGTGGATTGTGACGTCATAAAACGGGGAAGTTTGAAAACAGAATCGTTAACGGAAAAGTTTGTTTTGAGTTTGAAATGAAGGAAGTCAGTTTGCAGCAACGAGTTAAGCCGGAAACATACTATCGGACGCGGCTTACGGACGCAACTGACAGCCGCGACCTAGACTATGAAAGTACACTGAGCCGTGCACACTATCGGGCATAAGTCGCGGACGTCACCTTCTGACGACCTTGAGCGTTCGGACGTCCGAGAGCGATCTGGCACACCGGATGTTATAAGACTGTGCACATTGCTAAGTCGCGGCTGTCAGTCGCGTCCGTCAGCCGCGTCCGATAGTATGTTTCTGGCTTTATGATAAAAGCCAAAGTTTTTTATCTGTAGTTTGACATTTTGCAGATCATTTTTTTTTTATAACATGTTCCCATTGTTTCCAGATTTCTTCGGTAAATAAATTCATTATTTAATTTAATTGGTTTAATAGTAACTAAGAGCTAAACGCTTCTTGTTTACCTAAGAAAATGCCAAATTCACATGTTCACAATGCATAACTGCATGATGCATGTTGATGCATTTTAGTTAGGTTAGGTACTATGTAATGGCGGCCATTCTGAGTATACTGGGCTGTACGGCGCAGCGGCATTCGGTTTGTTACTACCAATCTTACTACCAGTAGTTCTTCTTACTACTGCAGTTGAAAGTTGTTAAAACAGCGATAAAAATACCCGTGTTTACTGTATAAGGTACATACTTCTTGTCTAAAAGTAAATTTATTATCTAATTTTATTAATTTTGATTAATTTAATTTAATTGGTTTAATAGTAAGTAGGAGCTTTATTTACCTAAATAAATGCGAAAATCACATTTTCATAATGCATCAGTGCATGATGCATAATGCTTTTTAAGTTAGGTTACTCCTTAGTAACCTAACTTAAAAAGCATTATGCATTCTGCCTCGATGGCTCAGTGGTTAGTGAACCTGACTTCTGGATCATAGAGGCGTGGGTTCTATCCCCACCCAGAGCAAGCATTTATGGGATGAACATTGATATTTGCTCTGTGTCTGGGTGTTATTTAGGTACTATCTATACATATAAGTAATGTATTTAAAAATAAGTATATGTAGTATATCAGTCTCCGGCAGCCATATCACAAGCTTTGCTTAGTTTGGGGTCAGAGACCGTGTGTAACATGTCCCCTAATATTTGTATTATATTATATGAGTTGGGCACAAAATTTGGCCAACAAAACAGGCCAAGTTTCAACTTATATAAAATTAGTAAAAACTTTTTTAAATTATACGGTTTATGTACTAAAACCTAAAAAATAATGACTCGAAACTAAAATCTTACTTAATGAAATCTTCCAGGCGAAGGTCCTACACCTTTGCCTGGAAGATTTCATTATGTATGTTGCCCCCCACGTTTTTATTTTTGAGTTATTATTTTTTAGCTTGTAGTACAGAAAACCGTTTAGTTTAAAAAAGTTTTTTATATCAATATTATTTTCGTGTTTTAGTATTTACTTTGTTACTAAAAACTGTGCTCTATCTGAAAAGCTCCTTCATTTAATACCCATATTGATGGGATTGAAAAAAATAGGTTATCCGCCATTTTGTAGCAGCGGCCATCTTGGATTTAAAATGTAACAACGTATACCATATTTCCGATCAATTGAAAGACATGAAGAGGGTGAATTTCAACTATTAAATTTGTCCCACGAAAACAAACGGGGTAAGCTAAATAAAACGGTTTAAAAAACTCAGGGCTGGATTTTACGAATATAGCAATAGGCTATATAGGCTGGGAAACTACAGTACAATGGTCTCCAAGTAGGCGGAAGTCGAAGTAAGTAATTCCCCAGTAACCACACAGCAACTTAATTCCAAAACTATCTTGTGACGTAAACACAAACACTGAATGGCGTAACTTTGCTCTTTCATTAATATTTGCACAAACAAACCAAAACGGGGAGAATGTTGGTTTTGGTTTACGCTCGGGGCATGACAATTATAGATTTAGTTCATCATTACCTTTAAAGGTACTTCTTACTTAAGTAAGTTCGTATTGGCTGGGTGAAACATTGAGTCAGAGTTTTTAGGCCGCCTGAAGGCCTCTGACATGGCTAAACGGTTAAAACAACCGGGGCCTACAATTTAACGTGTCATCCGAGCCACGGTAGCTTAAAAACTTTCACACCAGGGCTAGACACCTGGCCTTATATTAAATTCTTAATTTACATGCTTACTATCATCTTATCAGCCGTACTGCTTTTCTTATTAACAGAAACGAAAGTCTGTGCTTCAACACAATGAATATGCTTTCGTATATCCGGATGTAAGTTTTGGTCTACAGGTTGCATTTTTCAACAAATTTCGATGAAACTTGGTTCACAGATTCAACGATGAAACTTGGTTAACAGATTCAACGATGAAACTTGGTTAACAGATTCAACGATGAAACTTGGTTCACAGATTCAACGATGAATCTTGTTCACAGATTCAACGATGAAACTTGGTTCACAGATTCAACGATGAGACTTGGTTCACAGATTCAACGATGAAACTTGGTTCACAGATTTAACGATGAAACTTGGTTCACATAATCAATACAGTTCTAAGGAGTCCTAGGAGTTTTGAAAAAACGTTCCAAAGGGCAGTCGTAACTACAGTGTTATCTGCTTGACCTGCACCGAGCCGAATGGGGGTGATTAAGGCGATCATTATGAGCAACCTTTATTATGGCGCCAACCCGGAATCCGAGAAAAAAAACTGTTAAAAATCAAATAAAAAAAATATATCTAGAGAGCGCCCTAGCCAGTCATAATTTTGCAATGCCCGACAAGGCTAACTAAGTTGTAAGTACGTATTTTAATTAAGACCTCAAATGTACACTTAGTAGCAATAAAGAAATATGAATATCATTGCAACTCGGAATCGAAAAATATATGAAACAGCCACAGAGCTTATTACAACTAGAGATAGCGCTGTTGTCGCTTGAGGCAATTTTCAACCACAAAAATGGATGGAAAATCTTGCCCATGGCTGTCAAAACTGTCAAACATGAATTGGACTTTGACATTACTACGTAGTATTATTATATCTTCTTTGACACTACTGAGAACATGTCATTTTCTAACCATTGAGGAAGGAATTCTAACTCATATCATATTAAATCATTCCATCTTTCTTTCTTTCTTTTCTCGATCGACTACATTATCCCTCTGGTATCTCTGTGGAAGCAGTTGATTTTTTCTCGAATATATACCCAGTTGACCCCATAGAAAATGTTTTCATAATGATGACGGTCTGATTCACCTCCTTTCAGCTAAGTACACAAGTTCTGGAAATTTCAGTACATATAGTCTTGCTATCTGCTATAAAAAACCACGCATGAGTAATTTTGTGCTATTTTGTAATCAAAATGTTAATAATTCAATTTTTCAGGCAATTATTAGTGCGGGCTTTCTAGGTTTCTTCAACAGTTTTTGGGGCTGTGGCAGCTTCACCCAATTGGGTAGCTTCAGGGACCAAGAGTGGCGATTGTAGTCGGATTGTGATGCTCCTGTGTCGTCCCTGGTGGAAAGAGAGGGGTATTCTCATAGAGTTCTCTTTGCAAGGGTGTTTTCCTCAAAGAGTTTTCTTTGTGATAAACAATTCATTTTATTTTGACTGCAGGGAAGCATGGCAAAGTGACAAATAGTCTTTTCATCATATCTATTCGAAAAGAACTACTTGGTTCGTCTTTAAGTGCGCCTAAAGGTGGTGTTTTCTATATGAAACTGTATAAGTGCGCCGAAATGATCTTTGCCGCGCACTTTTTGAATTTGGAACATATAAGTGCGCCGGAATGATCTTTGCCGCGCATTTTTTGAATTTGGAAGTATGTTAGTATTCAGCGCCAAAAAAATGAATGAAAAAAATGTAAATATAAGTTTTCATTTGTTTTATTATTAGATACAATTTAATTTCAATTTAGTTGTTACTCTACATTTTATTAAATAATAATATTACAATAAAATATGAGGCGCCTTTTATTTTCTCATAGAGGTGATGAAAAGTAGAGTGAGTCGGCCGCAAAATATATTTTTGGCTCGGGCGACGTACTTTGAACACTCCTCGCTACGTTCAGGATTCTACTCTAGAATCCCTCACATTCAAAAAAGCGCCCTCGCCGTAAAAATATGATACAATCTACTATTCCACCATAATATCCCCTCGAAGAGGAAACTAAGTATGGATTGACAATGACAGCCGACATTAAAAGTGGATAAAATGGTTTTCTCCCCTTGCCGGGCAGGATTGTAGAACGGGACTTATACTGTCGGTATTTTTTGTAACCATGACGATTGAGGTACTTACCTATGTATATACAATCATAGTTATAGGTAAATATATGAATAGATGTTTATGTGTGAAAAGAAACTGTTTATTCATAACGTTTTCATGATAATATTAAACAAAGATTATGATAATAATTAGATTATACAAAAAAATAGAATGAAAACAAATCATACCTACTATGAAATACAACAGAAAATATTGACGCACTAAAAATACTAAGTTGTTAGAATTACAAGAAAAATATAGGTTCATAAGATAAATGAGTACAAATTTGGATTTTGTCATAAGGATGGCACAATTACAAGGACTAGTCAAACTAGTAGACAAAATCAAACTTACTAACTAGAAATATAAAAACTTTTGGCTTTTAAAGAAATATTTATGTGAAGATAATATGTAGAAGTGTAAAAGAACCAAATGATAGTCTACAGCTGAGAAACTACAGCTGTTTCCGTATGGTTCTATACATTTTTGGACATACCCCTGGCGAAAACGATGAAGACACGCGATCGCGAAAGTTTAAGTAAACTACGAAAGACCTGGACTAAGAGCTCAGAGGATGGGCATCAAAGTGACAACGGAAAAGTAGCAAGCTCGCTGACCAGTCTAAGATGAATTAAACTGTTTGGCTGCTGAGAAGTTAGCTACAAGCTATGTAAAACCCAATCAGCTCTCTAACAAGTACGCGAGGATTGGGTTTTAAGCAGCTTCATAGCCGCTTTCAAGTTCATTTTGCCTATACTGTGGTACAGGTTAGATCTAGGAACCTATTCAAGTCTTTATAATATCATCCAGTCCATAAAGATTTTTAGATGTAAATGATCCTTGATCCTAGATCTTTGAGGTTACGGGAGCATTGTCCACGGTTTCAGATTGAACGATTTGTGTTCACAAAGTCAGGTTTTTGAGGTATTTAATTTTATCGTTTGTACAGTGCGCTGTTAGTTTCGTAATACAATAATAAAGTGCTCATTGCTGATATCGCGAAAAAAAACATGTCTACTAAAGTTTTCAAAATAGAGTTCAATCATTATCACTGGGTATATATAATATAAAGCAAAGTAGCTTATATATAACAAACTATACAACAGATTCGAATGTGGTTTTTACATCGAGCAAGTACGAGTATCTATAGAGTCACAATCATGCAAGAAAAGTGTCCGAGCTAAAACCTTGCCCATGCTAAGTAGTGGGCAGGCTTTTTAGTTAATCGTAAGGTGATTGCAAGTCGACCACAACGCCGCGCGATGCTAAAGTGCTCGGTTACAAGCACTAATTAGTTGACATAACGTCGAGATTCGAGAAAACGGGTCATTGTGAATTATTTAATGCTAATCTAAGTAGGTATGTATGACGGCGTACGGACATTTTTTTACTACTTTCATTTAGGGCTCTGTAGGTAACTCGAAGGGTTTTCACTATATTTTAGAGTAATTTAGAGTGTTTCAACGAAAAGGTTTGCAGCTATAGCAATTGTACCTGGGCGAAACTGGGACAGGCAGCTAGTACTGAATATTTTAAACGTAAATGGGGAACCTAGGTCTCTGCGGCTGCGGGAACCCTGTCCAGGGTTTGGGGTTGAACGGGGGTGTGGTCACAAAGTCGGGCAGGTTGAGCGAGCGTGCGTTACGTCTGTTGTGTCCTGGGTGGGTGGCTCCGGTGTCATGACCCCTGGAAATTACAAAAATATTATTGACTAAGCGATCAAAGTGAGAAAAACGTCTTAATTATAATTTAACAATTTTAATTTCATCTGGATGTTAATTCTCCTTTACGGGTCTCATTTTTGAAGTTGACGTCATCGATGATGTAGTTGTATATGCCAGTTAGAAACCTATAAATTGTACTGTTTTGTCCCTGTAATTTGTTTTTTATGTAATGTGGTTGTTTAATAAAGTGTTACTGTTTGTTGTTTGTTTGTTGATGTAAGGAAAGAGGACAGCTTGGCTCTGATGTTATTAATATTGAGCAGAGTCCTTCGGTAGAAATTTGTGGGGGTGAAACCAACACAATGAGAAGTCCCTTGACATATGATATTTTTTAATAAATATTATTAGATGCAATGTGTTATTCTGATGTACAAGCATGACTATTGCAAAGTTTCATCTCAATCCGTTCAGTACTTTTTAAGTGAAAGACTAACCGACATTCATACATACAAACTTTCTATTTTTTTATAATATTAGTAAGAACAAGATAGGCTATACATGGAATCAGAGTCGGCACCCGCAAAATAATGCCCTCTTTCAATTATTTTTCTTGTCGTCCACTAAAGATCCTCAATATAAAAGCTTGGGGTCTCTCTGCGAGATCGAAACAGGAATGAGGAGATTCGCAGAAGAACCAAAGTTACCGACAAGCCCAGCGGATTGGCAAGTTGAAATGGCAAGGGGCAGGGCACCTAGCGCGGAGGACTGATGACCGATGGGGTCGAAAAGTTCTCGAGTGGAGACCACGTACCGGCAAGCGCAGCGTAGGACGGATGACCTCATTAAGACCGCAGGATCGCGCCGGATGCAAGCCGCTACCAACCGGTCTTATTGGACATCCATAGGAGAGGCCTATGTCCAGCAGTGGACGTCCTATGGTTGATGGATGGATAAAATAGACCCTCCATAATAGTTGTCGCATATTGGCGGGGGGGCAACATTATTTTTAAAGGTGGGGTTGGGCAGTAAAAGTGCAAACCGGCCACTGCAGTATATACTGCTGGTACTTTTAAAGGTACCTAGTATAGGTATAAAAAAGTAAACAATTCAATTAACATTAATAGGCAAAGGCGGAACATCAATGATTTAATAAAAGCAATTGATCGTCCCCGTGGAGAAGGAAACTTTTGTACCGATTAGGCAACGAAATTTTGATGGCCTACAGGGAGTGACACCCGCCTTACAATCGTGAGGTCGTGGGTTCAAATCCTCGGTCCCGTACCAATGAGTTTTTTGGAATTTATGTACGAAATTTCACACCACTGGCTTTTCGGTGAAGGAAAACATCGTGAGGCAACCTGCATACGGCCGTAGAAGAAATTCGATGGCGTATGTGAATCCACCAACCCGCACTGGGCCAGCGTGGTGGATATGGCCCAATTACCCTTTGTGGGTAGGCCTACGTCCTGCAGTGGACTATTAAAAAGGCTAGTAAAGTACAGTGCTAGTCCATCAATCCGTCAATTGCTAGACATAGACCCCATGGATTTTCAATAAGCTGAAGTAGAATAAAATTGAGAACCTCTTTTTTGGAAATCTGTTAAAAATCTTACCTAATAATCGGCTGCCTCGGCTGCGGCGGAGGCCGGTACGTAGGCAAGATGATCCTTTGACAAGACGACTCTACCACCAAAACCACCACCACCAACCCTAGAACTAAGCTTAATTTGCACATTTTATCAATGAAAACCTTCTTCGTAAGTCAAGACGAAAACTTTTTCGTAAACAACAAACTTTTTGTTATGTTACTTTTCTTATTTGTGGCTCGTGTCGAGGTTTGATTGAAACTGATGCAGATTGGAGTGTACAACTGTTTTTATAGTGCGAGTGGTGTGGAGTGATGTAAATAAGGAAAAATAAGGTTCTTACCCTGAGTACAACGGGTTGTTAGGTTATCTGTGGTCGTTTTAGGCAAGTGTGATAGTGGCTGGGAATCACCTACGTGATGAATGTTTCTTGTTTGTTTTTTTTTATCAACATTCTTTTATCAGCTATAGAACGTCTATTGTTTGACATAGGTCTCCCCAATAGATTTCCAATAATATCGGTTGAAAGCGACTTGCATCCAGCGTGATCGAGCGGTCTTAATGAGGTCATCCGTCCACTTTGTCGGTGGATGTTCTACGCTACGCTTGTCGGTAGAAAGGTGCGTGGTTTCCAATTGAGATCTATTCTACCCCATTTCACTTGCCTAATACCTGCTGGGCTATGTCGGTAACTTTGGTTCTTCTAATGATTCCCTCATTTTCGAAAAAAATCGAAGATA
Organism: Hypomecis punctinalis; assembly: GCA_949316475.1. Classification (NCBI taxonomy): domain Eukaryota; kingdom Metazoa; phylum Arthropoda; class Insecta; order Lepidoptera; family Geometridae; genus Hypomecis; species Hypomecis punctinalis. The sequence goes on along the minus strand of OX438823.1, from coordinate 11,995,674 downwards.
AATAAGTGAATTCCATCAATAACTAGACTATAAGCTCCTAACTCTACACACCCTAACTCTACAAGCCCGTACTGCACAAACTCTACACCTCAGTCTAAGTTTGTGCTTTGACTGCACTTGTGAGTGACGCAATACTTATGTGTTTTTTGCGACATAAACGGTACTGTTTGAAATCGAAAAACCGAAATGTTTGATTTTTTTCAAAATAGATCGATATTATTATTTTGGTTTTCATTTGAACTCAAAACATACGATGGCGCCTTTTTAATTGTCGACCACGGCCGAGTTGCATCGACCGTGGTCACGTACTCTACGTCTACGGGTCGATGCAACTCGGTCGAAACGTCGGGATGAGAAGGTATTTATTTATCTCGTAATTTTAGTGGGCGATTAGTCCCGTAGTATATAATAATAATATTCCTCTTTTATAACCAGCGTTGCCCTAAGATTTTAACAACTTGGTTTTCGGTTACAGGGGTTTTCCAGGATTTGTACGGAACCCTCGTTGGGCAAATTTGACTCGCATTTATCCAGTTATTTTATTGTGCAAGTAAATATGTACTGGTAAATGAGGAAAAATCGAGGTACTTACCCTGATGGGTAGGTACATACCTATTCATACTGAGAAAACAATGCATTGGTGTTATCTGTAATAGGTAATCTTAGGCAACTAAGATAGTGTGTTGGGCTATGGGAATAACCTCGTAGGTATTTAAGTTCGTATAGGCCGGGTGGCTAGCCCTGGTGTCAGAGTTTTTAAGCCGCCTGAAGGCTGCTGACTTGGCTAAACGATTAAACAATCGAGACCTACAATTTAACGTGTCCTCCGAGCCACGGTAGCGCTCAGTTGTAAATGCCACTCGCGGTCACCCATCCGAAGACTGGGCGTGCTGAACGTTGCTTAACTTAACTTCAGATTCAAATCCCAGTCCCGTACCAATGACTAATTCGGAATTAATGTACGGAATTTCACTCCATTGGCTTTTCGATGAAGGAAAGTATAGGTAGAAGAAATTCGATAGCGTATGTGAATCCACCAACCCGCACTGGGCCAGAGTGGTGGATATGGCCCAATCACCTTTCGTGGGTAGGCTTACGTCCTGAATAAGGAAAATTCGAGGTACTTACCCTGGCTGGTACTTATACCGAGAAAACAATGGTTTGGTGTTAAGTTATCTGTAACAGGTAATCTATGGCCGTCTTGGTCAAATAAGATAGTGTGTTGGAATATGGGAATAACCTTGTATAGGTATTAAAGTAAAGTGTATACATGGCTTAGCGGTTAAAACAACCGGTACCTACAATTTAACATGTTACCCGAGCCACGGTAGCGCTCAGTTGTAAATGCCACCCGCGGTCACCCATCCAGATAAAAAAGAAATCGATTAAATTGTTTTGTTTTTACGTTTTTTTGGGCTCTTTCGTATGAAGATATTTAATAGCGTGATGTAGGATAATGTGTGTAGATGTTTTTGGTTTATGGGATACTGTCTTTGTTGTGTGATTTTATTTAAGTGTGTATTTGTGTTTTCATGTGTATTTATACTCTAATACTCTGAATCTTTGTTAATGTTTAAATTTATATTTATGTTGTACGTGACGTCACCTACCGGTCTCAGCAGAATACCAGCAGACCAATCGCACTAAAAAATTACAGCTGAATCACAATTGAACTTTAACCGAACTTCAACTTTGTGTCTATTTTCGTATCGCGCTATTGATTTTGACAAAAGTTGAAACGCAACTCAATCAGAGTTGGGACGTAACCGCTGTCAAACGACCGATTGGTGTATGAAGTTTAGCGCAATACCGAATTCTTTAAAGCTGAATTGAAACTTAAATACAATTGTAACCGAACTTTAACTGAATTGCAGACGGAACGCAACTGTTTAAAATTAGCGCGATTGGCCTGCAGCGCTGATTGTTCTCAATCAGCAATTCACGCTGAGTTGGGACCGGTCTTCGTGGCATACCGTGCTCACTTGCTGCTTAACCACTGTTACTCTTGTTTGTTGTTCATATTTATTCATGTATGTCACGAAATAAACGATTTCTTAAATTAAATTCTTCTTCAGATACGGACCGTTCGGAACGTTGATTCATTTCGGTGCTCGCTGACAAACATCTAGTCAAACTACGCTACAGATAGGTATTGATAACTAGTAGTTCACCGAACAGTAGACTTCGCATTTCTTCACAAGAAATCAGAAATCGTTTATTGCAATACTATGTACAAAGGTGTTAATAATAAATATTAGTTCCAATAGTGGACCCATTACGGGCGTGCAATATTCAAAAGAAGTAACTTGGCAAGACATAACTACCCATTACAGAAGGTTACCCACATGAAATGTATTAACTTAGACAATAATCAAATTAAGTACTAATCAAACTAACTATACCGAACACTCAGGTATCAAGAATTATACAAGCAATATAAAATATATATACTGAATAGCGATATATTTATATATACTCGCTCTTTATTGAATTGTTTATACGCGCAAATCTTGTTCGGATTTAAATGTTACTGTACTGTACCAGCCTTTTTTAATAGTCCACTGCAGGACGTAGGCCTACCTACGAAGGGTGATTGGACCATATCCACCACGTGGCCCAGTGCGGGTTGGTGGATTCACATACACCATCGAAATTCTTCTGCGGACGTATGCAGGTTGCCTCACGATGTTTTCCTTCACCGGAAAGCCAGTGGTGTGAAATCCCGTACATAAATTCCAAAGAACTCATTGGTAGGTACGGGACCGGGGATTTGAACCCACGACCTGACTCCTATTTCAATAACGTAACCACCTGCGCGCGGTCACAGTGACCGCTTCCGACACACATGAGTTTTCTTAGGATATTAAGGTTTAAGAATTAATCATTAAAACTCTTTAATATATATTAAACTATTTATTTGAGCGAAAAAAGAAATAATAACAAAACATTTTCTTCTCATAAATGTGAACAATCAAATTGCTGGCACATTTTAACTAAAAATAGAACTATGCTTACATAATGAGATCTATCGGCATAGGAACAAAAAATTAAATCAAATTTGGACTTTCTTTGAAGAATCTAATAATATTCTAATGAAACAAAAAAATTAAAGTATTAAAAAAATCAAAACTTCGAGAAAATTGCAGGGGATAAAGTCTCACAATTTTTCCCGACAATTTTTGCACATCTTGTTAGAGCGTTCCACACAGATTGTTTTTTTACAGGTAAAACACAGATGGAATGTTTATCGTTTTTTCTTGGGATCACAAGTTGAACACGTTTTACGTGTTTGTTGTTTAGACCACCCTCAGGCTGTCCATCGGCACTTTGTTCATCAGAAGACGACACTTGCAGGCAGTCATCAGATTCACAGTCTTCTAAAATCACAGGAACTTCGAAATCCTCTGGTTCTACATCACTGCAACTCTCGTCAAGGTTATCCTCCACATCCGACAACTCCTGCTCTAACCATCTCACAATTCTGTCGTCGTTTCCATCCATTTTTACGCTAAAACAATAAACATGAATGTAATACATAATAATTACACAACTACCTGCACGCGGTCACCATGACCGCTGACGAAATATTTTTACTTACCCAAGCCAAACGCGCGCACGTGTATCCTTGCCGAGCGCACACGCGACACTAAACCACCCACAGAATAGGTACACAGACGCTCACTAACACGCGACAACGGATTTCGCTAAAATTCAAATTCAAAAAGTCGCTGCGGTCACCATGACCGCTGGCAGGTGGTTAAGGGTTAAATATTATTATTAGAATTATAGCTGTTAAATAGCTAAGCGCTGGATGCAAGCAGATTCCAACCGCTCTTATTGGAGATCCATAGGGGAGGCCTATGTCCAGCAGTGGACGTCCTTTGATCAGCCAAATGGATGATGAAATAGCTAACCTTACCTATTTGAAGGAAATAGTCAAAATCTTTCGATTTTGATTCACCGACGACAAAATAAATCTAATAATTAATATAATAATAGAATCCTCAGAACAATAATACCAGAATAGAACCTATAGAACCCGCGTACCAATTTTCATCAAGATTTGTAAAATGCAACCTTTAGAGGAGAATCAGCATTCGTACAGACGGAAGCAAAATCGACGATTTAAAACGGAGATCTCTGTCTGTCACTAAAGTAATAAAATCGAATTTATTATTTGGATACTTTATCAGTATAATGGTAACTTTATGTAAATAATTTTGAACTATTGACTTCTAATTACATTATCAGCTGTTTTGACCTGTTAATATTGTACCTAAACTATTCACTTTGTGAGGGGATAAACATTGTTATCACGCATTTTGTATACTGTTTTGTATTAAAAACCGTTATTTTCGCGAAATCGGTTATTAGGTAAAATAATAAATAAATAAATATTTTGGGACATCTTAAACACGGCCTCTGACCCCAAACTGAGCAAAGCTTGTGATATGGCAGCCAGAGACTGATATACTACATTTACTTATTTTTAAATACATATTTATATAGATAGTAACTAAATAACACCCAGACACAGAGCAAACACCTATGTTCATCACATAAATATTTGCCCAGGGTGGAGATCGAACCCACGCCTCTTTGATCCAGAAGTTAGGGTTACTAACCACTGAGCCACCGCGGAAGTCAATGAGGTTATTTTCAGCTTATTATATCTACCTACCTACCAACAATTTTAATATCTTACACGTCAACAACCGCCGAATATTATCGAAAAAGGGCTGATAAAAAGCGCAACGGCAAATTTCCACTCATTTTGATGGAAAAATTCCCTATCAAAAATCGCCGACGACAAAAAAAAATGTTTATTTATAGAATTTGTTCGAAATCAGTAAGAAAATGTAACCTGTAGACGAAAACCAAAATCTGGTCAGAAGAAAGCAAAATAGCCGTCTCTAGAACGGAGATCTTCAATTTCGCTCGGTCAATCAATTTTCAACATCCATTTTCGCGGCTTCATATCAACCACAAAATAAACCGCAACTATTGATCGAATGAACACACTATTCGAATTTAATTTCGTTCTCTGATTTTCGCGAGTTGTTGGAGCACCTATAAAATCGTGATTAAATTAAGCCCAATATGCTATAAATCAGCCATTATCTATGGAAAGCGTTTATCCGGATAAATTGCGGTCATATTTCATTCGCATAATGGATCGGGATATTCAATATCTCTGAGGTTCAAAGGAGCGAATGTCGTACGTGTGATGTGAAGGGTTATGAGACGTCTTTATAATATTGTGAATATTGTCTATTATAACTTTAGCCTATAGCTTTGCTCGTGTGGTATAGTACTGCAGTGACGTAGCGTGGACAAATACCTATATTTGTAAGCATTGACGTAGCGTGATGAAGGGTAAAGATTTCTCACAAAAAAATATTTGCATAAAATTAAAAGAAATAATTATTCATCATCATCATCTATCGCTCGAGAAAAATAGAAATTGTTTTTCTTTACTTTAGTTATTTCTGAAATAAAAAATAGGAAGTTTTCATTATTTTTTTCTTACCGCATGGCGGGGGCCCCGTTACAAATATTTTAATTTACTTATTGATAGGAACGTTAAGCGCCTGCCTAGGTGGCTCAGTGGTTAGTGACCCTGACTTCTGGATCAACGAGACGTGGGTTCGATCCCCACCCAGGGCAAGCATTTATGTGATGAACATAGGTGTTTGCTCTGAGTCTGGGTGTTATTTAGGTACTATATATATAAGTATGTATTTAAAATATGTATGTAGTATATCAGTCTCTGGCAGCCATATTACAAGCTTTGCTTAGTTTGGGGCCAGAGACCGTGTGTAAGATGTCCCCTAATATTTATTTATTTATCTTTCAAATAAATTGGTTTATAAAGTAAATAGAATTATAATGCCTACCAAACATTGAGTATTCGCGAATTGCACTTCGGATACTTAATCGATAGTCTAATAGTAGGTGTTTGTGCAATTAATTAAGTCTCGAGGTGATGTAAAAAAGAGTGGATTCATTTATCGCCAAGAACCTTTTTAAGAAATAAAAAAACCCCTTATACTACGAGTACCTCCAGAGGAAACAGGCTAATAAGCCAATGCATTATATACCTAAGGTATGCATTTTATGTTTTATTTATCCGGACAAATTGCGGTCATATTTCATTCGGATAATGGATCGGGATATTCAATATCTTTGAGGTTCAAAGGAACGAATATGTGATGTGAAGAGTTATGCGATGACTTTATTGCGAATATTGTGTAGTAACTTCAGTCAGCGGGTTTGCTCGTGCAGTGTAGTAATAGTACCTATCACATTTTATTTATCCGGATAAATTGCGGTCATATTTCATTCGGATAATGGATCGGGATATTCAATATCTTTGAGGTTCAAAGGAACGAATATGTGATGTGAAGAGTTATGCGATGACTTTATTGCGAATATTGTGTAGTAACTTCAGCCAGCGGGTTTGCTGGCTGGTTTGTTCAGTGTAGTAATAGTACCTATCACATAATTGACAGATCGAACGAAGTGAGAGAGGACTCCGTTTAAAGTCAATGATTTTTCTTTTATTCCGGATGTTGATTTTCCACTACGGGTCGGATTTTTGTCTACCAATGAGGTGACAGAACGCCTCATTAAAATCATCACCACCACGGGATCGCGCTGGATACAAGTGACTTCTAACTAACCAACGTCGGCTTACCACGATGGTGCGAAGAAATCGAAATGCTTCAAAAAGACTAGACAGAGGTAGTAAAGTAAAGTAAATTTTATTGCTTTAAACTGTGTCATTACAAAGATGTTACAAGTACATTATTGGTTTCAACAGTTTGTCCTAGCGGACATGCAATATGCAATATGGTAGCCATCCTAAGGCTTAGACTAGAGACGTAATAGATGGGTACCATAAGCATTACTTACATTTAATGATAATAATTAGCTATTTACATTAAATTTTTGTTGTTTATAAAATTCGTTTCTGTAGATATAATAATATGTATGTTTGAGATCAACCATTTATAAATTATACAATACAATACAATTTATTTATTGGTAACTTCAGTTACATGTCATAGTAATAATAATAATTCATTTAAAACTTATTACATAATATTATAAAATTAAATTTAACTACATTTAATATACTCGTAACATTGTATAAAAAAACAATCATAATTAGAAACAGATTGTCATCACAATTTTAAACTACATAATATCAATTATGTTTATTGTTAAAAATATAAAGTAGTCGACAGCCGTCGTCAGATCCGTTTTGCAATGATAATTCACAATACCACTTCTTTTAATTTAAAAAAATAATTTATGCCATAAAACTGTTGGGTCAATAGCCATGTTTTTAATTTCATTTTGAACGACATGACGGAAGGTGCATTGCGCACTTGCTCAGGGAGTCTGTTATAGAATACGTGTACAGTATATATACAGTTTATAACAATAATACCTATCTAATATTAACTTTATCTTATGTTTACAATATGATATTCTAAAAAACTGAGATCATCCATGAATAAATACAAAATTGTTTTGGCTCAAATTTATTTTTTATAATATAAGTATGGGCCCGATCCGTGAGTACATGCGTAAAATTCGTTCATATCATAAAATGATTTTTCTATTAGCCATTTCTTCAGAGAATTTTGAAATCTATTTCCATCTAATGACTTTATTTCATGGGATAAATCATTGTAAGTGTTGATAGCTGTCATGTATGTGCTTTTGTGAAATATTGCATCGTTAGCTTGAGGAATACTAATGTTATATCTCTTACTTGTTTCGATAAATAGTCTAAATTGTTTTTCTAAATTTAATCTTACTTTTGTTTTGTATAACTTTTTGTTGCTTGTTAATATAAAGGGAGAAGCCATTGGCTCTAAGATACAGTTATTAACTAGTTCAGAGTCAATGGACAAGTGAATATGGTTAAAAGTGTTTTAAGGCAAATAAAGTTATTTGTATTTATATTTGTGTTTGGAGCGTAAACTATGTGACCGCAAAGTTTTTTGATCAGTGAAATATTTTGGGTTGTTTTTTAAAAACATGCAGAGTTCTAATATGAAAGCTAAAGTAGCACAAGACAGAAAGATATATGACATTACCCAGCAAGATAATACAGGTTTAAATAAATAATAAACAATGATTACTAACAGAAACAGTGGTAGAAACCGCAACGCACAACTAATAGTTACCAATGTAAGCGGACCCATACAAATAGTCACAGACCACGGTCCTAACTTTCCATTACCACATTAAATAGTTCTATTACTCTATAAAAAGCTGGTTTCCCTCCTAATAGATACAAACGGCGGCACGAGGAGCCCTAACCAATGTTTATTTGCTTGGTTCTTACTTAGAAATGGGTTTGAATGTCTTTAGTTCTTGATGCGAACAGAATAAAACACGAGTTTAGTTCTATATACTCGTAAGTAAGGAATAAAGAAACTCCTTGTGATGTTTATTTAATGTTAATTGGATATAGAGGAAAATATATATGCCCAGAAAAAAGGCAGCAATAAGCGTGTACAAACAGGTGAGTGGCGTACCGTAGTTGAAAATCTGTAAGCTGAGTGTGAGTTTTGTCGTAAACATGACGCGCTCATCGGCGAGCGCGTAAGCATGTAATTTGTATGAAGAAATGTACAGCGCCACTAGCGGCGCGTTTTTTAAACACAATAAGTTCATACAAATTACTTGCTTACACGCTCGCCGAAGAGCGCGTCATGTTTACGACAAAACTCACACTCAGCATACAGGTCTCTAATCCATATCCCTACTAATATTTTTTAATATTAGTATCCGAAATTGTATTTGTTGGTTTATGGGTTTGTTGCTTCGTTCCTCTTTCACTCAGCAACGGAGCAAAGGATTGACTTGATTGTTGGCAAGTTTGAAAGACCAAAAGTGACATAGGCTACTTTTTATCCCGAAAAAATAAAAGGTTCCTATGAGATAGCTTAAAAACCAAAATATCACGAATGAATCTCTAATAAGACCTGCTTGTTGATCCAGCTATTGGTAACTTTGGTTCTTCTAATACTGATCTCTCAATATCTGTTTTTTTTTTTAATTTATACAGCTGATTTTTTTTTCTCTGATTCTGGCCCCATAGTATAGTGTAAGATACACACGACCTCTGACCTCAAACTAAGCAAAGCTTGTGATATGGATGCCAGAGACTGATATACTACATATACTTATTTTTAAATACATACTTATATAGATAGTAACTAAATAACACCCGGACACAGAGCAAACACTAATGTTCATCACATAAATATTTGCCCTGGGTGGGGATCGAACTCACGCCTCTCTGATCCAGAAGTTAGGGTCACTAATCACTGAGCCACCGAGGCAGAAAATTGTTCATAATAAGGTCTTAATCACCTCTTTTAGGCTTAGTACAGAATTAACAGATAACCCTGTATTTGCAACCAAGTGCTGCCAATTCTGCCATTACAAGTAGATCCAGTGCCTGGAACCACTTTAATTTTGTACTGGTGTCAAAAATGCCATATTTTATAACGGTTATATCCCGATGATCGCAGCGTCACCCGGATATATTGGCCCATATTTCATCCGGGGATCTCCCTGGTGAGTTACGGCTTATGGCTCTGACGAAGACGCATGGTCGCGTCAATAAAAAATTGAAATGGGTGATAAATTATAATTTGGGATCGGCGCTGTCGTGTGGTTTTACTCGCTGTCCCTCGTGAGCGGTTCGATAGAGGAAGATCTTTTTGAATGCTGATTATCAGCCATTAGACGCCCAGTTCCACAGCTACGAATGCCCTTGTGGTAATTGTTAGATGTACCTAATAAGTGTAGTCTTACGGAGTGACATTGTCATTGTTGACAAAAACTTTCTTCAAGAAAGATAAAAAAAAAATAAAGACGCCCACTGCTGGACGTAGGCCACTCCTAACCTAAGAAAGGTTGAAAGCGACTTGCATCCAGTGTGATCCTGCGGTCTTAATGAGGGCATCCGTCCACCTGTGGGTTGACGTCCGACGCTGCATTCGCCGGTACGTGGTCTCGACTTTTTCGAACCCATCGGTCATTAGTCCTCCACTCTATGTGTCTTGCCCACTGCCAATTCAACTTGCCAATCCGCTGGGCTACGTCGGTAACTTTGGTTCTTCTACGGATACGGATACTTCCTCATTTCTGATTCGATCCCGCAGAGAGACTCCAAGCATAGCCCTAACCATAGCTCGTTGGACTTGGAGCTTATTAATAATAATAATAAGCTCCAAGTTATTAATAATAATAATAAGTTGCTTTACTGGGACCGCTCTATCATCACGGACAGGACTATTGTCGCCAATAGGCCTGATATCGTGGTGGTCGACCGGTCCCAGCGCCGGGCAGTGCTCGTCGACGTCACCATCCCACATGACGAGAACCTCGTGAAGGCCGAGAAGGACAAGCTCAGCAAGTACCTTGACTTGGCTCACGAGGTTACCGCCATGTGGGATGTGGACTCTACGATCATTGTCCCGATAGTCGTTTCGGTAAACGGCTTAATAGCGAAGAGTCTCGACCACCATCTTAAGAGGCTCTCGCTAGACGGTTGGGTCAAGGGTCAGATACAGAAGGCGGTCGTCCTGGACACAGCGCGCATTGTCAGGAGGTTCCTCTCTCTGTAGACCCAACCACCGGTAGCTTGGGCCTCGCCCCGCTGCCAGCGGCACTCTAGGTTTAGGTTTTTTTATAGTATTTTATTTTTTGTTATAAATATTGTAAAAAAACTTAAATTTAAGACTATAAATAAATATGTGTATAATAATAATAGACAATAATAGACAATATTTTAATAAGGCCCATAGTTAAGAGACCACGTTTCAGTGCTTTATGTCATCACTGGTTACCTACATTACTGGTCGATCCCTTTCGTCTTGAAGCACTGAGAATGTCAAAAACTGATACAACTGTGTAATGCAACTTGTAATCTTATTTAATAACTCATGATAATCTATCTTATTTAATCTTTACCGTATTAAATTGATGTAACAGTGTTGGCCTTATAAGTAAGTTCAAGTTTTTCCACCGAAGAACCGTCACGGCGTTACGGTGAACTAACAATACGATTTTAATCAGCAGCCATAGTACCGACTACTTGGTAGACGCGAGTACTGATGAAAACCGAATTGGCGTCGACCAAGAATCAAACACTTATAGTTGTGCTAGCAATGACAGAGCAGTGTTGTCAACCTAACAAAATTAGTAAAATCACACGGGCGACCTCACCTAGGGCTTCTCTTTTTGCACCAACTCTATATGCTTGGATTCGAATCAGGGGCTCTATGATTGAAACATTTGAACGAATGATCGTATGCGTAAGTAGATGGTAACGGGAAGTGGGAACGAGAGCGAATATTGATATTCTGTGTTGTGCAAGTGGGAGAGCATAGGTTGCGATCCTCTACGACTTTAAGAAATTATTCTAACGTTTCATAAATTGGGCTCCAGGAATGAGATTCGTAGACAAACTAAGTAATTATAAACGACATAACCCAGCATTTAAAGCTATTAAGTACATTAAGTGACGTAGCAAGGCCCTATTTCTGTACTTAGATGCTATGTCATTGCCATTTTCTTTTGGTAGATTAGAAAAAAATACCTGACAGATATTTTTTTTAATCTAACTGACGAGTTATTTTTACAATAACACTTCTTTTACCTTGTCATGATGCCCACTGTTTTTACAAAAAGTCGCTTTCAAAATACAAAAGCTCAAAGAAAAGAGAACGAGCTCAAACCTAACGCTGGCAAATACACAAACCCTGAGGCCAAAGTTGAAGATAAAAAGCTTATTCATACGAATGTGTTGACATAATGCATTTGGTATGTCACAGATGCCCCCTTCCTTTACGTCAAATTGTGTGCGTCATGGCCTACTAGAAATTACGTATGTTTTATTTCTATATGTGTAGGGTGGAGAATCGCGCAGCAAGGAGTGACCTAGTGATATTTGCGTGACCCACTTTTAGCCTGTGAAGTAGGGATGCGGAATATCCGGAGTTTTGACAGGAATTGATTGAATGTTCCGGCCAGTTTGTTGGACAGTGAATTCGTATATAAGATTGATAGACTATTAATAATATTTATTTAATGTGTAGTGTAGAGTTTTAATAGTCCACTGATGTGCAAAAGCATACCCAGGAAAGCTGAGTGGATCATATACCTACGATAAGATAAAGACATAGGTAGTAGGCCCACTTTCACTTTAGGCATTCGATAGAGAGAACACTTTTTACGTTGCTATTAAATTTGCGATGGCGCCTTCATAATTGGGCGTAGATTAATAGACTTATAATCATATATAAATATACTCATATATTTACTTTTTATTCATAACAGATAATTATTACATGTAATTGCAATTAATTATACAATACAGTTCATAATTATATCAATAAAAAAATGATACAAATAGTTATATTAAATACTAGCGACCCACCTTGGCTTCAGGTGTGTTACACTTAAAAACCTTCCGCTTGAATCACTCTATCTACTGAAAAAAAACCGCATCAAAATCCTTTGCGTAGTTTTAAAGATATAAGCATACATGGGGACATACAGTAGCGACTTTGTTTTATACTGTGTAGTGATAGTGATTTACGTACGCCATTTAATATCTTTCAGGGACTTGCAGATTTCTGCACTATCACGGGATCAAGACTGAATATTATCTATGGAGCAGCTGCTTTTTTTCGTAATTTTGGGGTTGGTCTCGTAGTAAAAGAGGTTCATCTAGACATACTATAACCACAACCTTTAAGTGGCTGTGCGTTATTCGTAACGTACGCAGTAACTAATAATTCTGTATATGCATTATTTATCTAAATTACTATTTTGAATTTTGAGACGAGCAAGTCAACAATTATTTAAATCTGGTTTCACGGCTCGTTGTCACAGTTTACCTATCGATCCGACTTAAAAACCGTCAAACATGTTGACATTTTTCTCGGCTCGCCAAGTTCAACGATTCTGGCTCAACGTCGTCGAGCGTAAGCTCAACTAGTGAGCCAATGAGCCGAACTTTGAAAGTTGATCAGTCGATCAGAAATGTCCTCATTTAAAGGTAGATCATTTATGCCGGATAATGTTTGGCAGCGCTCACAGCGCTCGAACGCTGCCAAACATTATCCGGCATAAATGATCCGGCCAAACCAGCATCCGTCCTATTCCTACTGATAGGTATTCCAAGCCTTACCGAGCGGGGTGAAGATAACTTAATGTTGTTTACGTCGACTCTTGATTTCTTCGCGATTTGTCTGATTTCTTTGAGATGTTATCTTTTTGCTAAGATTTATTCACAAACTATCTATCTTAACACTCTATTTTTAGCGTTGTCGTTGATAAAATTAGAGCAGTTGATCTTCGATGAATGATTGGTTTCGCTACGCTCGCGCATATCACCGCCATACTTGGAAAATGCGGCAATTTACAGTGTGCTCGAGCTGGCAGATTTGGCTTGACAGGCCAGTAACGTTAACGTACTGTTTGTGACGTGGACGTACCGAATGCTTTAAATCATTATTTTTTCGCAAAAAATGGCAATACCAATAAAAGGCTTCCATCGTGCACAAAATTCGAATAGCTCTATCGAATTGATGTATACATTTTTTACATTAGTGTTGAATTTTCAAAAATGGCGCAGCCGATTTCTATAAAATTTAAATGTGGGGCCCTTTCACACTAAGTAATATTTTTTTCATTCGGTTCACTATTGGCAAAATATCATAGAAGGACACATAACCTCCTCCTTTTTGGAAATCGGTTATCCCAAGACTTCTAAGACACAAATCATTATTAAGTTGCCGCATTCACGGAAATATTGTTTTCAGATGGTGCGGTATCTAGTCGAGCGTAGCGAGACCAATCATTAATCTAAGGCATCTTAAACGTTATCAGTCGTACCACAAAAGTTTTACGCACGCTTTAGACAATTTTTAAAAGTACAAATTGCACGGTCAAACAGTGTTTAAAGCGTGTTTAAATCTTTTGTGGTAAGGCGGTTTTTCGTTATCGGTCCCATGCAAATTGTAGGGATGTTTAAAATCGTTTAATATATTTAAATTAGGATATAGCAAAGGCGGGTTTGTGTAAAAAAAGCGTCGTAGGTCAGGTCAGGTTGCCCGTGTGCCATTTTTGACCAACAACCACCGAAGGAGGTATACAATTCGACGCGTATATATATTTTTTTATGTATAACCACGCATAACTTTTTTCATAGTGGTCCGATTTAAATAATTCTTTTTTTATTGCAAAGAGTATACTTCGAAGCTGAAATTGTTGATAAAACAACAATAATATGAAAAATGCTACATCGATCCGTGCGAAATATTCGCGAATTCTGTACACGGGTGATGTCGGTCAAAAAATAATCTTGTAGGTACCTACTAATTTTGTCATTACTAGTACAACTACAAGTGTTTGATACTTGGTAGACCAATTCGGTTTTCATCAGTACTCGCGTCTACCAAGTATAGTCGGTACCTTGGCTGCTGATTAAAATCTAATTGATAGTTGACCGTAACGCCTCGACGGTTCTTTTCTTGCACGAAGTCCAGTGCCGTGGTGGTCTAGAAGCTACAACCGCTTTATCTAACCCACTTAACACCCGGTTGATCGCAAGTTTAAATCCCGGCCCATAACAATGAGTTTTTTAGAATCCATGTGCAGAATTTCACACTACTGGCTTTTGCAGTGAAGGAAAAAATCGTCCAAGATGTCCAAAAAAGCAACTTCCTTAGAAGAAATTCGATGGCTTATATGAATCCGTATTTTTTTACACACCGCATATATTTTGATTCGAACTCGTAAAGTAACCCCACAGCACACCATGCATGTCTTATCTTAAACGATTCCCCTACCACAAGTCCCCAAAGACCGAAGAAACAAAGATATGTCAGGGATAAACCCAAAATGTACTCATCCGTCTTGCAAGCTGTCAAAGACTTATAGGGCTCAAGGATAGGCTCTGGATTTTGAGAATAGTCCATTCCAAGCTAAGCGTCGTTATCGTAATTTGCAAAAATCAGGAAATAGAAGAGCTGGTAGTGGTGAGATAAAATCTCATAAGCTTCGCTGTCTCGGTTACTTGGAGACAATGGGAAAGAATCACGCCGTAAAAATGGCCATCCCTTTTACAGATGGAAAGATGAATATTATTGTAACATTAAAATTGTCTTAAATAAAATTCATATACCTTACAATTTACTTATTTAGTATATCTAATATCCTTTCTTTTAAAGTCTTTGCGCGTAGGAAATAACTCCAGGCAAATTTCGCGGCGCGCCCTATTAGGGAAACCACGGAGCGGACTCGAGTTATTTTGCGTTATTATGCGTGTGAAAACCTAAACGACGGAAGATTTACACTAATCCCGATTTCAGAGGCACCAGCGTAAATCTCTATCGAATGCCTAAAGTGAAAAAGAAACAGAACCATGCTATTTAGCTAATATAGTTACGCTGGCGCCTCTGTAATGGAGCTTATTGTCAAGGTAACATAGGTTAGGTAAAATTTTACCTTTAATGGCAGTAACACACAGGACATTGGCGAAATTGTGAAACACCTTCACAGAGGTCACAGACAAGAATTGAATTGAATTGAACAAAAGTAACGCTCAGAATGTAGGCACCTTGTCCAGGTACTTTTCACCAATCATCTGATATAAGCAATGTTCAGTAACAGACAGACGCTAGTTCGACTGAGCGCTACAATTACTCGGATAGCAAGTTAAATGACAGAGAATAACAGATTACGGTTGTTATAATCGCTTAGCCATGGCCTTCTTGCAACTTAAAAGCTGGCATCGTAGCCTTGGCTTTAACGAACTTACTCATTTTTTTATAAATATTTCACGCGAATATTTCGCACGGATCGATATAGCATTTTTCAAATTATTGTTGATTTATCAAAAATGACTCAGCCGATTACGATAAAATTAAAATGGGTCCAACTTCGAAGTATAAAAAAAATATCGAAATTAGACTACTATATAAAAAGTTATGCGTGGTTATACATAAAAAAATATAATATACGCGTTGAATTGAGGACCTCCTCCATTTCGTCAGTCAATTAAAGACAGTCATATCCTTAGGTACTCTTAAAGTCTTTGCCCGTAGGAAATAACTTCGGGTGAATTTCGCGGCGCGCCCCATTAGGGAGACCACGGAGCGGACTCGAGTTATTTCGCGTTATTATGCGCGTGAATTCCTAAACGATGGGGTAGCTGAAAAGATTTACGCTTTCAGAGTAGCACAGGTGTGTTCGGTGGCTTTATATCGCACCTTTGTCTTTTAGCACAAAATTGACAATAAAATATTGAGAATTTAGCATGAATTTGAAATTTATAGATAAATATACCTACCTACGCTTTATAGATCAAACCAATAACACATAGTAGAAATATTGCAGTACTTACCAACTTCGAGCAAACATCTAGCAATAGATATTTGCTCGAAGAGTACACAAAGTTCCTATCTGTTCACTGTCGTAGTAAACTATACCACGGGCTACGCCACACATGGAAGTTTTATTTAGTTTATAGTAGGTATCTACTTCAGTTACATTAATTGTTATTCATGCCTGTATAAAATATTATTGTTAAGTCGGTACTTTGACGTTTCGTGAGTCCGTATTTTTGTAAAGAGAAAAACAGTTTAGCCTATAAATGTATACTAATAAGTTGTGTTTACACTTGCTATTTAATCTAGCACTAATCTAGCTTGTATTTTCTCTCATAAGTGAATTTTATGTAATTCTTTGAGAAAATAAATATCTTAAACCATAAAATTATTTAATAATAGTAACGCTGCTCGCTTATAAAGACATCTACTAAGCAATTGGAATCAGAGAAATAAATGACTTAAAGTATTGTAAGTTTCTTTTCTTTTGAGATGTTACAAAACTACAACCGTCCTACCACAAAAGTTTTACGCACGCTTTAGACAATGTTTAACAGTACAAATGGTACGATCAAACAGTGTTTAAATCAAAGAGTTATTTTTGTGATAAACATTTCAAAAATTCTTCGCGGATGCAGGACTCGAACCTTGCGTCTTCGGAACACTAGCCCGACGCTCTGCCCAACTGAGCTAATCCGCAATACTGCCTATGCGTCGAATTTTGTGAAGTGTTTATCATTTAACCAACTTATAGCGTTGGCGGCGCCACCTGTGATACCCGTATTAGACAGGTTATCACTCAATTGAAGTTATAAGAACTTCTGTATATTGACGAGAGATGGCGCACTGCTAAGCACAGGTGGCGCCGCCAACGCTATAAGTATTAGTGTGGGATGCACTATAAAATTAAAATCATTTCAGTGTTTAAATCTTTTGTAGTAAGGCGCTAAGCTTTTTGGAAGTAATGACCTCTAAGAAACTGAAGAACCTAACAAATTCATTGCGTAGCTTAGACAACTATGAATCCAAGGAGCGGATTCGAGTTATTACGCGTTATCGTTATGCGTGCCAATTCTTAAACGATGGGGTAGATAAAAAGATTTACGCTTTCAGAGTAGCACTTGTGTGTTGGGTGGTTTAAATTAGCATCATTTCATATCGCTTTGTCCTTTGTTTGTTTTACAAAAGTGCCTTAAACCTTGAAATTTTGGTAAGACATCATTTTGAGTTATTTTGTGTTAGGTATACTTATTATGCGTGAATTCCTAAACTAAATAAATATTAGGGGACATCTTACACACGGTCTCTGACCCCAAACTAAGCAAAGCTTGTGATGTGGCTGCCAGAGACAGATATACTACAAATACATATGGTTAAATACATACTTATATAGATAATACCTAAATAACACCTAGACACAGACCAAACACCTTCAAATTCAATTCAAATTAAAAATTCATTTATTTCCATTGACATATCACATGTGTTTAGAAACGTCATTACCAAATAAATATCATTGCAAAATTACAAAATAATTGAACACATAGAACTATTCAATAAAACAAAACGATAGGTTATAAAAAATATCAGCAATAGCATCGTCAAGAACAATATCACGAATTAAAATTACAAATAAATAAATTAACAATAAATTATGCTTCAGATAAAGTATAATAGCTTTTCTCTAAAATATGTGTTTTTACAAAATTTAAAATGTCATATTTTGGGCTAACCTTAATACATTCTGGCAGTTTATTATAAAATTCGATCCCCAAACAATAGTAACTATTTGTTGTCTTACCTATCTTCATCACATAAATTCCCTGGATGGGAATCGAACCCACACCGCTTTGCCCCAGGAGTCAGGGTCAATAACCACTGAGCCTCCGAGGCAGTCAGCTATTACCACCATTAGGGTGACAAATCAACATCGAGCTATGCTGCGCTGTACTGCGCTGTGCTATGTTTGGTCAACTCGCTCGTCTAATATTTTAATGAGGATACAAACAAACCATGCTGTGCTGCGCTGTGTGAGGCTATGCTCTGTTTAAAAACGCAGCAGTCTCGAGCGAGGCGCGCTACCCGCCGCGGCCGTGCTGAGCCGCGCTGTGCCGAACTGTGCTATGTTTTTTATGGAGCTCTGCCATGCTGCGCTGTGTCGAGCTATGCTAGGTTTGGAGCACGCACGTTTGAAAATAGGGTCATATTTGACGAGATAAACGACTACACGAGCTGCTGATTACTTTATACTAAGCTAGAATGTTAAAAAAACGTAGCTTAAAAAACACAGCATAGCACAGCGCAGCATCGTTTAATTGTTAAAAAAACGTAGCTTAAGAAACACAGCACAGCACAGCGCAGTACAGCGCAGCATCGTTTAATTGTTAAAAAACGTAGCTTAAGAAACACAGCACAGCACAGCGCAGTACAGCGCAGCATAGCTCGATGTTGATTTGTCACCCTTAGCCACCTATCTCTATCACCAATCTCCCTTGACTGGCGTCAGTGACGTGACGTTGACGTGAGTCAGTGAATCAGTCAATGAAACCTCAGTTTTTAAACGTTAATATATCATTACCTGTTGAAGCAAAATTTACAAAATTTGTATTCTAATCTAGCTAAACAACTTTAGTAAATAGGCTAAATTTCATATTTTTAGGTTAAATCGTTTTCAAGTTATGAAGGGGTATAAAGTGCCTCGAAATGGTTCATGTAATATTACACACGTCGCGTCGTCAGTTCCTTTTTCTTTGTCTTGGCTTGACACGCTCCCGCGTGTCTAGATAATAGCAAAATCAATTGTCATAAACATTATGTATATTATTATCATTAGGTACTAAAAGTTAAATAATTAGCAAAACAAAAAAAAAACACAAATCTCATAGAGCAGGATAGTAATAAAACTCAAACCTGTTGCGAAAAACCTTTTCCTCAAATCCGATAGAAAATCTATCGTCTTCTTGAATCAGACCGTTATTATTTTATAAACAAGTCCTGTTCAAACAAAAGTGGGTTACCGATAGTTGGCTCGAACTTATAACTGTGCCCTGGGGACCTGTCAGCAACTTTTGTTGCAAAACATGATTATTTGGAAAATGAGCCAACAAAATAATAATAATAATATCATCGTTTATATTTCATTTACTAAGTTTTACTGAAGGGCTTGTACCAGCCTTATTAGTAGTCCACTGTAGTACGTAGGCGTACCCACGAGAAGTGGTTGGGCCATATCCACTACGCTGGCCCAGTGCGGGTTGGTGGATTCACATACGCCATCGAATTTCTTCCACGGACGTATGCAGGTTGCCTCACGATGTTTTCCTTCACCGAAAAGCCAGTGGTATCCGTACATAAATTCCAAGGAACTCATTGATACGGGACTGGCATTTGAACCCACGACCTCACGATTGTAAGGCGGGTGTCACTACCACTAGACCACCACGACTTTTATATTAGTATTAACTATTTCACCTATATTATAGAGACTTCGGTAGACTCGACCGACTCGACTCTAAACAATCTACATGAGCTTCGGCAAACATCCCCGATAAAAAGAAAAATCAACAATGATCTCAAAATGGCATAGGTACATCGAATTTTGTACGTAAATTGCAAAGGACTGCCTCGGTGGCCCAGTGGTTAGTGACCCTGACTTCTGGATCAAAGAGGCGTGGGTTCGATCCCCACCCAGAGCAAGCATTTATGTGATGAACATAGGTGGCTCTGTGTCTGGGTGTTATTTAGGCACTATCTACATATATAAGTAGGTACTCATATGAATTTAAAATATGTATCTGTAGTATTATATCAGTCTCTGGCAGCCATATCACAAGCTTTGCTTAGTTTGGGGTCAGAGGCCGTGTGTAAGATGTCCCAAAATATTTATTATTATTATAATGATTGAAATAGGCTGTGTAATTTTTTTGCGAAAATATTACACAGCCTATTCAAAAACTAGAAACAATAGCATCCTTCTAGGGGCTTATTCCGTACATAGAAACTAACAACTTTTGTTCTACGACTTTCGTCAAAAAACTCAGCAACAAATTTTGCACACTGCTGCAGTTTGATACAACTTGAGAGAAAAGTTAGTTTAAATCTCAATTTATAATCGTATTTATTATAATACGTAAGTCTGTCCATACCGGGGCGAAGCCGGGTTGGGCAGCTAGTAATTTATATTTGAAAGGGGTAGGTAGAGGGCTACAATTCGGATAGAAAACGTCAATAATTATTTTTTGCAAAAATGGCATGACCGACTTTAACCGTGTACAGAATTCGCAAATATTTCGCACGGATCGATGTCACAATTTCACATTATTGGTGATTTATCAAAAATGGCTCAGCCGATTTTAATAAAAATTTAAATGAGACTAACTTCAACGTATACTCTTTCCAACAAAAAAGTAATTATTGAATTCGGACAACTACGTTAAAAGGTATACACATAAAAAATATAAATATACAGGGTTATTTCTAATCATTCTTTCAGGGGCTTATTTTATACATCGAAACTAACAACTTTTGTTCTGCGATTTTCGTCAAATCTAAAAAATCTGTATATACGCGTCGAATTAAGTACCTCCTCTGTTTCGTCGGTCAAAAACACCTTGTTTTCAAATTAAAGATGGAAGTTAGCTTGCCAAGCCCTAAAAAGGACCACTACCTCGCAAATTACCATGTTTTCGTGCCCAGTAGGCTAGCTCAAGGAAATTGGTATTTATTCTGCGAAATCGTTGTACTTAGCAGTCATTACGGTTCACCCTCATGACCAAATGTATTACGACTTCTTGGACATTCCGAATAAACTACCTAAATATATTATTTTATTAGAACAAAAACCTCAAACGGCACAAATATGAGTCGTTGGACAGAATGTACCATTTTGTGCCGTTTGGGATTGAGACTTTAGGTGTGTGGGGGCCGGACACTCTCATATTGTAGAAGGACCTGGCTAACCTGGCTAGGCGTCTGGTAGAGGTAACACGTGACCAGTATGCTTTGTATGTTCTTGTATTGTATTATTTGCTATTTGGGGCCGCTTCAATTATACACGCAGTGGATGGTTTTATGTGGAATTTTATTTTAAATCTTCTATAGGTTTTTACAACTTATTTTATATTTTTACACTGGTTTTTATTGTTGTATAGTATCGATCAGCAGACATCTTTTTTAGAGAATTTACCATCGACTTGTACAGGA
The DNA here is from genome assembly GCA_949316475.1 of Hypomecis punctinalis. Taxonomy (NCBI): domain Eukaryota; kingdom Metazoa; phylum Arthropoda; class Insecta; order Lepidoptera; family Geometridae; genus Hypomecis; species Hypomecis punctinalis. The sequence goes on along the minus strand of OX438823.1, from coordinate 11,974,042 downwards.
AGAGGATGTTGCCATAGACATAAAAGGAAACACAAAATAGAGATGCTACTTGAAAACAATCGATTATATCTCAACATATGCTTGCATCTTCTTTGGCCAAAAAATAAGTATTGCTTTTTAGCGAGGCAACGTCGCCAGCATTCTGGCCACGTTACCCTCTGCCGCAGGTCTTTTAGATTAGTATTATTTTTATTTTAGTATAAGTTTTTTTTAGTATGAGTTTTTAAGTAGGTTTAATTTTAATAGTTGTAGTGATTAGAAATGTTTCTTAAGTTTTGACAAATTAATCATTGAATAAGGAAAACAAAATCTAGTTTTTAAGAAATTTGTTAGTAAGTTTATATTTATTCTAGTAAACTAAGTAGAAAACTTAAATATATATTTCAAATATAATATTTTTTTTTGCTAAAAATGGCAAAATCAACTTCCATCGTGCGTACGAAATTAGAATAGTCGCTCAAATGGATGTATATTTTTTTTTACTTTATTGTCTACTAGTTTTTACCCGCGGCTTCGCCCGCATACGCAATATATCATTATAATTTATAGCCTATGTGTTATTCTGATATATAAGCTATATTATTGCAAAGTTTCATCTCAATCCGTTCAGTAGTTTTTGCGTGAAAGAGTAACAAACATCCATACATCCATCCATCCATCCATCCATCCTCACAAATTTTCGCGTTTATAATATTAGTAGGATTTTTCAGAAACGGCTCAGCCGATTTAGATAAAATTTAAATGGGTCCCGGGAAATAAATAAATCGGGAGTATACAGGGTTACTTCTAATCAATTAGCATCCTTTTAGGGGCTTATTCTGTACTATGATCACGATATTCCATCATGGGATGCCAGTGCTTATCTTCCGGTTTCATCATCAGACCTTGAAACCTAATCGTGGTCAAAGTTCATTACAAGACTTTTCTAAGAAATCCAAAAGAGCTATGATACGATTTTCCATCATGAAGTTCCAGTTTATATCTTCCGGCTCCATCATCAGATCAGTTCGACAGTGCCATATTATTGTATTGTCATCAGAACTACATACAGCTGCAAACGTTCATTACCCTACGACCCTTGGAAGATGGTTACATTAGTTACCTTAGATTACATTACATAGTTACATACAGGTCGACCTAATAAAAGCGTGTCTACAACTAAAAAGGTACTTGTATGTTTTCAACTGACTAACCCGATAGTCAAGATACGCAATAAAGAAAAGAGGACGTCCAACTCTGGCTAGAAAGCTTTACAAAGGATAATCGTGAAATAAATATGAATAGAATAGCGAAATAGAATTATTTGGTCTTCTACCAAAAATACGGTAATAATCTCTGTGTAATAATTTTCATTCAGAAAATTATTGAAGATAGAGAACATAATAGAGCTATTCAAGCTTAAGACTTTCGGATTACGCTATTGCTATCTAAACTGCAAAGATTTATAAAAATTGGACATCAAAATCTGGTTTTTTAAGCTTGTGACACAAGTGTGTTGTGCTTGTGTTTATATTAATTATAATACTAGCAACCCGCCCCGGCTTTGCCATCCATCCATGCATCAGCCAAAGGACGTCTACTACTGGACATAGGCCTCCCCTATGGATCTCCAATAAGACCGGTTGGAAGCGGTACTTGTACTTTACTTAATTTCCTTAAAATTTATTTAATTCGTAACCTTGTGTCAATATCGTATGAGACCATTGACGAACTTAGTCACGGGTAAAAACAGGATCTTTGATTTATATTAAGGTGTCACTCGCACCCTAATCCATAAACTGACCGTACTAATAAACTATGCTTTTCTTCGGTGATCGCTATGAAACATCTTGCCTAACTACACTATAGTAAACTAGCTTATGAGCGCAACAAGTTGTTCTACGAGTGCTGCAAGCTATTTTATTATGAAGGCTACGAACTACGCTATGAGCTCTACTTACTACTTAATAGATGCTTTAAGCTATGTCATGAGCGCTACAAGCTATTCTACGAGTGCTACGAACTACGCTATAAGTGCTACAAACTACGTTTTGAGCGCTGGTTACTACGTAATAGATGCTTCAAGCTAAATTAAGAGCGCTACAAGCTATTCTACGAGTGCTACGAACTACGCTTTGAGCGCTACTTACTACGTAATAGATGCTTCAAGCTAAATCATGAGCGCTACAAGCTTTTCTATAAGTGCTACGAATTACGCTATAAGCGCTACGAACTGCGCTTTGAGCGCTACGAACTACGCTTTGAGCGCTACTTAGTACGTAATAGATGCTTCAAGCTAAATCATAAGCGCTACAAGCTATTCTACAAGTGCTACGAACTACGCTATAAGCGCTAAGAACTACGCTTTGAGCGCTACTTACTACGTAATAGATGCTTCAAGCTAAATCATGAGCGCTACAAGCTATTCTACGAGTGCTACGAACTACGCTATAAGCGCTACGAACTACGCTTTAAACGCTACGTACTGAACGCTACGAACTATTTTATATCTTCGCCACGAGCGCTACGAAATACGCTACGAGTACACCAGTGCTGTAGTCAGGCGCGAACTTGTCTAGAATTTCAATAACCTACTACGATAATAAGTTTTAATACCATAAATAATAGGATCATGTTTATTTTCATAGTCATTAGACGTTCATCGTTATGAAAACCACATTAGTTTCCGTAATAAATCCATATAAGTTGTTTAAGCTCGCCATGTTACTAGCAACTACTATTACGATATAATTATTTTATGCATAAAATGGCAAAACTGACTTCCATTGTGTACAAAATTCGAATAGCTCGCTCGAATTGATGTACACCATTTTTACACTACAGTTGATTTTTCAAAAACGACTCAGCCGATTTCAATACAATTTAAATAGAGCCACCTCGGAAAAATATCCTTTTGTACTAAAAAATATCTTTCGATTCGATTCACAATTGGCTAAAATATCGATGAACATACACAAAAAAAACAGACGAACATAGAATCTCCTCTTTTTTGGAAGTTGGTTAAAATGATTGTATTTATAATATAGCAAAAATCACGCGAAAAAAGATATTAAAAAAATATGAAGCGGGTTTAACTAATTAATTTCTTTTTGGAAGTCGTTTCTTCTTCTTCGTCGTATCGATGATCCAAATAGGTATCTGTTTACAAGGCCTCAAAAACACTTGGTGTTCTCTCTAAGGTGAGACGGTATTTCACACCTGAGCAACTGCCTAGTCTTTATAAAGCGCAAGTCAGGTCTTGCATGGAATACTGCTCTCATCTTTGGGATGGCTCTGCCAAATACCAGTTGGAGGCTTTGGAGTCCATTGAAAGGCGAGCCAGGAGGCTGATAGGCAACGAAACCTTGACTGAGTCGAAGCTGCAAAGTCTCGAGCATCGACGTAGGGTGGCGTGTCTGTCAGCCTACTATCGGATACACTTCGGTGAGTGCGCCCAGGAGTTGCACAATCTGGTCCCACCTGCCCCTTTCTTCTATCGTACGGCTAGACAGACGCGACCAAAGCGCCACCCTTTTATGGTGAACATCCCACGCGTTAAAACCAAGCGTTTTGAGTCCACATTCCTCATACGAACTGCCAGAATGTGTAACGCTTTGCCTGAGTCTGTCTTTTCGTTAAAGTACAATGTAGGTGTCTTCAAATCTCGAGTAAATAGGTATCTTCCAGGTAAGCGTGCTACATCCTAGACCGCATATCTGCTTAACATCAGGCAGTGTGTAGTCAAACGCAAACATATTTGAAAAAACTAAAAAATAAAAAAGGCCTTTTCCCAACGCTTCGCCACTGCTACTCCGCTAGGGAATGCTTGGTACAAGTCCTGGAGAGTGCAGGTTGGTCCCTGAGGGCATGCTAGCAGGTGCTGCATGTTTTGCACCGGGGCTCCACATTCGCACTGACCGCTCTCTGAGTATCCCCATTTCACGAGGTTATCCCTGCAGCGGCCCACTTGGGTCCGGAGTCGATTTAACGACTTCCACGTGGACCACGGGAGGTCACCGGCTAGGAGTTGTTCAGAGGGCGCTACATAGTCAGGAGGCGGGGCGAGTGTGAGATCTTTTCATTGTTTAATGCGAGCTTCCCTGGGGAGAAGATTCAGTGACGTAGTTCCTGTTACGGCTGTCTGAAGAGCCGTGGCTTTGTCGGGCTTGCTCCAAAGATTGGGTGCCTATACTATCAGTATCTTGTTTGCGTTTTTCCAGTTCACAGGCGATATTTCTGCGAGTATATGGCGGAGCTACTCCCGCTAAGGGATAAAGTAAGTTAAGATGGGTGGGTTTGAGGCAGCTTGTTATGTGGAATTACGTGGAATTCGGTTAAAATGATCGTATTAATGATGTAGCATAGTATGAAGAGATCTCGTATGTGTGTGGGCGCTTTCTGTTCGTATTGATTCACCCTAAGCGTTAGATCATGTACTCCGAAGAGGGTCTATTTTTAGGCCAAAAAGGGCGCAATTGTGTCGCTCAGAACCGTGTGAATTTTTAAACTAAATGGAACATGTTTCTTCCATTCAGTCATTTATTTATACATACTCATAATGCTCATCATTCATCCGTTTCTATAAAGCTCTACCTACGTCTGTTTATTGTGTATGCGCGAGAATACTATGTACTTGTGAATATACTTATTTCATGAATTTAAGGCCCTTTGCACACGAGTCGTGAGCGTAGTCGTATCGTGACGACGCAGCGCGTTCGAGACTCTCAGAGTTCTAAGCACGAATCGTTGTGTAGACGTATCGGTTTGTAAGATGTCAGTTGAAATCATGGCCAAGTTGAGCTACGAGTAGTTTTACGAAAACAATCCCTTTAAATTCAAATTGAAATTAAAAGTCTTAAGAAGTTACAAAAATTCAAAACGCCGTGTGCGAAGGGGGTTAGTCAGTTTTAGTTTTTTTAATGATTGCAATTGGCAAAAGACAGAGGAGGCTTATGCACAGCAGTGGATTTATCAAAGGCTGATTATGACGAAAGTTGTTGTCGAATGATTGTTTAAAAACGGCACCAAACTTCAACGGCTTTTTTATGAATTTATTTTTTGTTTGCTTCAGACAAAGTTACGTAGTATGTAATTTAAATAGTTGTTTTAATTTTGGTTCGATATCTCCACGTATTCCTGAGATAGAAGGTCTTGACAAACGAACGAAAATACGGACTACGAAGTGATCCTATAAGGGCGCCTTTAAGCCAAGGCATATAAAAAAATATGGAGCTGGACTGGGCAGGAATTATGGACTGCTACACGTTGCAGAAAATTTGATGGTACCCTAAGGCACATGCCACACGGGCGTTGACGCCGCGTAATTGCACCGCGGCGTCACCGCCGCTGCACCGCCGCGGTCCAGCGGCGGTGCTGAGCGTCGTCGCGGCGACACCGCGGCGCCCAGTGTTGCCTTAGACACTGATGACATCTAGGCAGTTAGCGGAAAAAAAGGTTTTAGGGATAACCGGCTGAAGATAAGTAAAATCTCTCATATACAGTCTGATTTTGTGTGAGCCAACCGCAGAAATTTGTTCAGCAGAAATTACGTTTGTTCTTCGTTTGATATATTAGAGAAATAATGTGGCCGATCGATAAAATCTGAAATAGATGCATTGATTTGTGCAAAGTGACATGAAAAATATCTCATAAGCCCATCGAGTATGGACTTGTGTGATTTGTCACGACGAGTGGCACAGTAACAGCTGTCAAACTTTAAAGTGATTTACCTCGGTCATTATCGATTCTAGACTACTGCTGTCTTCACAAAAGTAATAGAACTCGACAAGATCTACATTTCTGATGACAGCTGTCAAACTTCAAAGTGAGTTTATCTCGGTTATTATTGATTCTAGAGCATTAATGTCTTCACAAAAGTGATAGAACTCAACGAGATCTACATTTCAGATGACAGCTGTCAAACTTAAAAGTGATTTATCTCGGTTATTATCGATTCTAGACTACTGCTCTCTTCACAAAAGTAATAAAGCTCGACGAGATCTACATTTCGGATGACAGCTGTCAAACTTCAAAGTGATCCGAAATGTAGATCTCGTCGAGTTTTATTTTTTTTGTGAAGAGAGCAGTAGTCTAGAATCAATAATTACCGAGATAAATCACTTTTAAATTTGACAGCTGTCATCTGAAATATAGATCTTGTCGAACTCTATTACTTTTGTGAAGAGAGCAGTAGTCTAGAATCAATAATTACCGAGATAAATCACTTTTAAGTTTGACAGCTGTCATCCGAAATGTAGATTTCGTCGAGCTCTATTACTTTTGTGAAGAGAGCAGTAGTCTAGAATTGATAATAACCGAGATAAATCACTTTTACGTTTGACAGCTGTCATCTGAAATGTAGATCTCGTTAAGCTCTATCACTTTCGTGAAGTCATCAATGGTCTAGAATCAATAATAACCGAGATAAATCACTTTTAAGTTTGACACCTGTCATCCGAAATATAGATCTCGTCGAGTTCTATTACTTTTGTGAAGAGAGCAGTAGTCTAGAATCGATAATTACCGAGATAAATCACTTTTAAGTTTGACAGCTGTCATCCAAAATGTAGATCTTGTCGAGTTCTATCACTTTTATGAAAACAACAGTAGTCTAGAATTGATAATGACCGAGATAATCACTTTGAAGTTTGACAGCTGTCACTTAGAAAGCTGTTACTGTGACATTCGTCGTGACAAATTACACGATCTGATTTCTAACGTGTACGAGGGATTTTTCTCATCTTCAGTTTAAGATTGAACGGATTGATGAATTCAAAACCTTTTTTCCCGCTAAAAATTCATAGAATACTCGAATACTCTAGATTTAATGTCTAAATCGCTACCGGCAACACTGGTCGCCGCGGTGACGCCGCGACGACGCTCAGCACCGCCGCTGCACCGCGGCGGTGCAGCGGCGGTGACGCCGCGGTGCAATTACGCGGCGTCAACGCCCGTGTGGCATGTCTGTAAATCGCTACCGGCAACACTGGTCACCGCGGTGACGCCGCGACGACGCTCAGCACCGCCGCTGCACCGCGGCGGTGCAGCGGCGGTGACGCCGCGGTGCAATTACGCGGCGTCAACGCTCGTGTGGCATGTCTGTAAGGGTTTGTTTTTATTGTTTAGATTTGGATTCCGTATGCCGTACTTTAGGTAGGTACTTTTAAAGTACGGAAACATAATAATCACATAAATATACCTAAAGGTGACGTCCACAAGTGGTATATTATTCAGAGAAAAATCGAACCAAGATGATATATACATCATTTGAAAGCTTGTTATATGGGATTCCCAAAAATATTTTATTAAGATTTTTCACCCCTCCAATTTTTTTTAAATGCGAAAAATAAATTATATGAAAAAATAACAATACGGCTTATTATTTTTTCTAGTCTAGCAGTAATAAAGTGCTTCTATCGTTATTTTACTTGCATTCGTAGCTGATTCTTCCACATTCATCTCTTAATTTGCTAAAATTATAACCTACCAGATTGACCAGCTGATTCTTCCACATTCATCTCTTAATTTGCTAAAATTAAAATTATGTGACAGTTAGTAGGTACAATGTGACAAAAAATCACTTACAAAGTGTGTCTTAATGGTAAAAATGCTTTTATTTAACAGTTTGGAGGTTACTTAATCAGGACTGCTAGAGATAAACTACCTATTGAGCCAAATATATTTATTTATCCCAATAAATTCAAAATTAATTTAAAAAAAATTGGAGGGCTCTTTTTTGTTTTTAACTTTTTGTAATAGACTCCGAAAAATATGAACTTTCTTGAAATGTAACGAGTGTTGTGGTTAGAATTTTTGATTATTATTATACCAGCCTTCATACATTTTTAGGAAATGTCCTTTTTGGGAATTACCTAGACAGGGTCGTAGGTATTAAACGCAAAACCTTTTAAGAGCGGGTCTAGAACATCTAGACAAACCATTTTTGTTGTAGGACTTTTGGAAAATCACAACTATCGAACGAAGAAAAAATCAGCATTTCATAGAAAAAGTTCGTCAACGCACGGCTAAATGTATGGAGAAGCTATTTTTGTTGCGTATTATCAAGAGTCATAGTACAAAACTTGTTTGTCCAGATGTACTAGACCCGCCCTTAAAAGGTTTTGCGTTTAAAACCTATGGCTTTATAGTGTATAGTGGCTTTCAATCCTACTAATATTATAAACGCGAAAGTTTGTGAGGATGGATGGATGGATGTATGGATGTTTGTTACTCTTTCACGCAAAAACTACTGAACGGATTGAGATGAAACTTTGCAATAATTTAGCTTATATATCAGAATAACACACAGGCTATAAATTATAATGATATTGCGTCAAAAATCAAAATATCATGCGGGCGAAGCCGCGGGTAAAAACTAGTCTTAAATAAATATTGAAAAGAAAGCCCTGACCGGTGGATCTGATAAAAACCCCGCCATCATCCAAACTGAAACATAATATCCTCTCGGTTTCCATAAATTTTCCATTAATGCAGACTTGTTTTTCGGTCTATTGTGTAGCTCCTTGAATAGCGATATTGGTTACATTTAGATGTAAATAGAAAGGAAACCTTACTCCCTTGAATGAAAACGCCCACAGAGCAAAACACAGAGAATACAGATGTTAAACTTTATACAACCCTTTTCTTAATAATTTAATCAATAGAACGGTAAACGGGCCGTTCCTGTAAGTTGTACTATTAATTCTACTAGTGGAACTACGGCTGGGTAGCGTTCGGAAAATTGCGTGACGTCATTTCATCCGATATACCTCAGTGCCTTAAGACGAGAGTTTTCGATAGTTGTGTGTTGCCAGTGATGACATATGGAACTGAAACGTGGTATTTTAATGTGGACCTTATGAATAAGCTCAAGATAGCCCAACGTGCTATGGAGAGGGCTATGCTCGGTGTCTCTGCGGGATCGAGTCAGAAATGAAGAGATCCACAGACGAACCAAAGTTACCGACATGGCCTAACGGATTAGCAAATTAAAGTGGCAATGGGCAGGACACATAGTTCGAAGAACGGATGGCCGATGGGGCCGGAAAGTTCTCGAATGGAGACCACGGACCAGCAAGCGCAGCGTAGGACGTCCACTGACTAGGTGGACTGACGATATAATAAAAATAGAAGGAACGCGCTGGATGCAGGCCGCTTCCAATCGGCCTTATTTGAAATCCATGGGGGAAGCCTATATCCAGCAGTGGACATCCTACGGCTGAAAGATAGATAGATAGTGGAACTACCGGGACAAAATAGTCCCGGTACTACTGTAGAACATTTCGCTTTCAAGGCTCATAAAACACATGCGTAAACTAGCTTTTGAACGCGTCTTCTTGATATTTTGAGTATTTTGACTTTTGTATCTTCACACACGAGTCTTTTAATATTCCGGAATAAAAAGTTGCCTATATCATTTTCAGGCTTTTAACTACATAAGCCCATACAAAAATCTAGTCAATTCGTTGCCCTCAAAGAGTAAAAAACCAACAAACATACTTACGAATTTATTTTAGTATATGTAAATGTATGGATCCATACGGAAATTGTGTAAACTTGTAGGATAAGGATAAGTCACGGGACCGACGTAGATTTTAGGTAATAGTAAAATAACAAAATTTGACTTGTATTGGCAAGCTTTATTAACTTATACCATGACAGTGCTAAGAACGTATTAGAGCATGGAAAAAACACGATACGCTTTACTAGTGGTACGCTTTAGTGGGCATAGTAAAGTAACAAAGTCCGCCAACACAACGCTAAGGCTAAGAGCTCACGGAGCGGTTTTTTCCCGTGCCCGCCACGGTGGCGGAACTGCGATTTTATGTCTATACTCACGGGCGTAAGACGCGTTGTGACATCTACTCTTTTTTTTTGTACATATATAGGGTCATAGGTATTAAACGCAAAACCTTACTAGACCCGCCCTTAAAAGGTTTTGCGTAATACCTATGACCCAGTATTTCTGCCCTCGACAGAAGCTATAAGTAAAGTAACAAAGTCCGCCAACACAGCGCTAAAGCTAAGAACTCACGGAGCGAATTTTTCACGAGCCCTGCCGCATCGGCGGGCGCGGTTACAAAACCCCTTCGTGAATCCTTAGCCTAACAGAGTACGTCATTCGTCATTGAAATAACTTTTCTAGGTCATAGTAGATTGATTAATTTGTCATTCAACTGTACTTCAAACTCAGAAGATCGTAGACGGGAACTTAACAAAAATGCACGAGTTTTACTTCTGTCCTCTGACTATTCCTCGCCCACAGTCAATTGCCTGAATACTTTCTGAGCAGACAAAAGAGAGAATACTTAGAAAATCTGTTTTGGATCATATCTAGCCTGATAAACTGTGTATTTATAGCGACAAGATTAGAAGGATGAGTGGTTTCATAGAAAAACCTTTGTACTAATAAAATAAATAAGCTCTTTGCTTCTTTATAGAGTGGAATAAATCTTCCACAGTAGTTAACAAAAAATCATGGGATATTATTTCAGAGACAAGAATAACACTGTTGTAGATGCTATACTCTATAAAATTTAACTTGATCTCTGCGACAGTGACATTGACAGAGAAGATTGACATTTGGGAGTTGGGATAGTGGTGGAAAAAATCGATTTTCAAACAATGTTGTTATGAAATCGAATGAGTAGTTGTAGGTGAGAAATTTGATTTTATTTACTTACTATTATTTAAGATCAAGTATGTACACATGTAAATAATGTTATGATATAAATTAAATACTCATAATAATGTAACAGTAGTAATTATCGACGTTTTTCACTATTATCGATGCTAATGTAACATATAATTGGGTTTAATTTAATTACACATGTAAAAATGTTATGATATTAAAATATACAAAAAAAAAATGATAAATTAAGTTTTATTTAAAATATCGTTAGTATAAACTATTGATATTTTAAATAAAACTCTGTCTAAAATTCTGTGGTCACGATCATTCGTCGCCCATCACTAATCGGCATGCCCATGAATACATTTACAGGTACTGTCTGTACTAATAAAAAAATCAGGACTTTATAGGCGTGATTTTTCTGACAGCTGTCGCAGAGATCAAGTTAAATTTTATGGAGTACTAGTTTTTACCCGCGGCTTCGCCCGCATGATATTTTGATTTTTGACGCAATATCATAACAATTTATAGCCTATGTGTTATTCTGATATATAAGCTATATTATTGCAAAGTTTCATCTCAATCTGTTCAGTAGTTTTTGCGTGAAAGAGTAACAAACATCCATCCATCCTCACAAACTTTCGCGTTTATAATATTAGTAGGATAGTAGGATAGTATCAGCGAGATAGTAAATCGTCACTGGACCGAGAGAGTTATGTGGCCGAGTGTCTGTTTACTGTTCTGTATCATCCTTTTTAATAGTCCAATGCAGGACATAGGCCTACCTAAGAAGGGTGGTTGGGCTATATCCACCACGCTAGCCCAGTGGGGGTTGGTGGATTCAAATATGCCATCGAATTTCTTCTACTGACATATGCAGGTTGCCTCACGATGTTTTCCTTCACCGAAAAGCCAGTGGTGTTAAATACCGTACATAAATTCTAAAGAACTCGTTTGTACGGGATGAGGATTTGAATCCACGATCGTGAGGCAGGTGTTACTACCACTAGACCACCACGGCTTTCAAATGACCAAATATCTGTTTACAAACGTTCCTATTCTTTAACATTTAAACAACAACTAGACTGAGCACGCTATTTCTGAAACATACGAACTAAAAACATTTTAATGCAATTCACTGCGAGACGGCTCCGCGCGCTAGCACTCGCCTCAGCTTGAGAAAGATCGCCTAATGCGAACGAAACTATAGTCGTACCGTGTAATGACTATGAACATAAACGTGAATGAATTCCCGTTCTTTAAGTATCTATTAAAATGTGTAAAAACCACGATAGTTTTCATCATAAAATATAAACGAATTGAGGAGCTCCTTTTTTAAGTCGATTGAAATGAGCATTTTGCTAATTAAACTCGATTATACCCAGTGTTTGACCATAACTGTCGTGTATATAAAAACACCCCAGAGATCGCCCCCAATATTCCCGAGCCTGTGTCCAAACAATATATCCACATAATTCCCGGATATCTCGGATTTTCCCGGACAATACCAAATATCGACGGTTGGCAGACAGGTGCACTAAGTGGAAATTGTACAAAATCAATTGTTTTCATCAATTTACCAATAATAAAACTCTTTAGAATCAGGTTATTCGTATAACGCAATAGTGAACTGTTTTGAATGATTGTTTTTTTTTATTAAAAGGATTATAATTATAATAATAGTTTTTTCCAGTTATGTATCAAAATAGATTATAGTTATCCAAATAAATAATTAGTATTGTGCTAGTGAATTTTTTAACAGAGTTAAATTCAGAAAAATAATAATTTGAAACATGCAGAAAAATTAATTATTTATTTAATAGAAATTTACAAATCAAATTAAAACTACAATGCAAAATAAGTTTACACTCTTACGTGTATGTGTATGTGTGTGTGTTCCGTCAAAGTGCGCTAATAGAATGCAATGGAGTGCATATTATGTGTGGATGCGGTCGAACACGTGCAGTATTAGCAGTTTTGTGTTGGGAGATGAAAATGAAAATGATAATTTATTACGTGTCAACTTACGAGTACATCGGAAAATTGCGTAGTGTCTTCTCGTCCGACATATCTCAGTGCCTCAAGTCGAAAGTTTTCGACCAGTGTTTGTTGCCAGTGATGACTTATGGCACAGAAACGTGGTCTCTCACTATGGGCCTTATTAGTAAGCTCCAAGTAGCCCAACGAGCTATGGAGAGTCTCGGAGATTTTGGTTCGATCTCGCAGAGAGATCGGAGTCTCTCTGCGAGATCGAACCAAAAATGAGGAGATGAGGAGAGTTGTACATATCCGTATCTGATACGGATATGTACAACTTTATAAATATATATCTATATTATATAAATCATTATTATAATTTTGAAGTCGATTGTAACGTTTCAACAAAAAATAATATTTTCTTATAACAATATGTGTTTCGATACAGATTTGGAAATTTCATCTTTTTCACTTATGTCAGTTTGCTCTTCGCTTGTCGATTCCCACTTCATCATAGAGCTCACCGAATAAAGGGAAAAATATTTCCCCCACATCGAAGAAAGGTCAAATATTTTCCTCGCGGATTCCCTGGAAAGCTCTTACGGAGTTATTGGAGTAGATTACTGCGTTATTGGCGTATGTCGGCGCATGTATTGGTTCAATTGGTACAATCGTCGATATTTTAACCTAAAAAAATCATACTGATGGGTACAATATTAAAGGGTTAGGTAGGTATTGTAGGACTATCCGATACTACTATACTATCCGACTAAGCATCGTTTTTTCTTTCGATTTTTGAAGTGAAAACTACTTTAGTTTGGCGTTGTGCGCATTTTGGGATGGGTAAAAAAATTTAAACTTGCGTCAGGACACGTATCCTGGTTGGAAATTCGTAAGATTGAGGGAGAATAGACCGCCGATATCCCCCTCTACCGCGGTGTTACGCTGCAGCGCTAAAAATGTTTATTCCGTGTAACCAAAATTTAAGGCGAGGCATTTTCGCGCGAACTAGGATTTTAGGAGGTGAGATGTGGGGGGCCGCCCGCGCATCTCACACGCGTGAATGTATGAAGGGGCGTAGAAAATTTGGCAAAGGTCTACCGTTGGCAAGCGCCCGATTGCAACTGACGGGGCGCCGCGCCGCCCGTCTGTCAAACCGCTGGGAAATATTCAAGTTTTGGGATAAATATTTAACTCAAAAATATAGCAATTTAGTTGGAATCCAAATTTTAGCAGGTTCTCTGTAGCATTTAAAGAGAAACATTTCCATATAAAAATGATGTGGCAAGTCAGAAATTTCATTATTAAGTAATTCGATTTAGACTTTTTCATTAATCTGTTTTTGGATTTTTTTTATGATTGAGTAAAGTACACCCTATCGTGTAACAAATTATCACATTACTTAGACAATATCCTTAAGTATATCGTATATTTTTAACTAGACTGATATTTAGTAGTAAATATCTAAAAAAATTGATCTAGCAAAACGTTTTTCTCCGCTTCTTCACTAGTGGCTCGTAACATGCAGCGCTAGGCCGCTTGTACAGCAATTTTCTCGCGGCCAGTGAATTTCATGGCGCTTACGCATTTTTTTCAACATCGTGTAACAACATGTCGCTCACATAGAATCCGTGACCTTTGCGTTCAAGTAGTTTTTCACATCTGCCGGCACTCCCGGAGTGCAATCCGTAGTATTTTTTTTATGTTGCGGCCGCCGGGCGGTTGTCAGCCGCATCCGCATCCGCATAGTAGGTACGTCGGCATAGCCTGAATCAAATTTCTTTATTTCTTGCTGTGATGTTAGCAACAAGCTGCACGAAATCCAATCATCGCGCAGCTGTTAAGGTGACGCATTGATAAACTATTATTTCAAAAATTCTCCCTTCACTCGGACAAATTTTACGCGGTCGCGCTCGACAGGACCGCGCCAGAGCGGCAGGCGGCAGTGAGTTTTTAATTAATTACTCATAATTTACACAATAAAAAAAATAACTTCTCGGTCTATGAAATAGAATAGCGGTCTCGCTATTTTATTCGTAAAAAATAATGGGGTGTTGTCGTTGATAATTCTGAGCATTCGAATTATTAAACATTTTTTGGTGAGACATTTGTAAGTTTTTCCCTTATCTATGATATTTTTTAAATTTGAATCAATATCATTCGTCCTCTCACATCCAAAAATACTCGTTTTCGTGTTTTTCGGCCCGATGCGTCGTCTTAAGTGATCTCTAGTCAGGATTGGATTCTGCGCAGCTTGTAGCTAACTTCACAGCCGCCAAGTAGTTTGATTCGACCTATAAGTGGTTATATACGCACTTGTGTTTTGATAACCCGCTAGAACGTATGCGTCAATTATCAGATAACCGAGTAAGAGCAGCGAACGGGGTAGCTTAAGCACGCGATTTTAAAAATCAATTTCTTACGTTTCTTATATTGAGCTGTAGGACGTTATTTTTGTTGTTAAATAGTCTAATAGACACAAAAAAATAAGCGCAAAATAATTGACAAAGAAAAAACATTTATTTTGCAGGAAAATTCGGCGAATTTCGAGCCAAATGCCGAAAATACAGTAAACATTCCTCCCCTTCCAATACCCTTCGAAATTCAACGAAATTGTAGACCTCAGCTGGTGCAATGCACGACTGTTTATTTAGCACCTCGGTTTACCTTAAGCTTTCATTTTTGAAATTGTATTTCTCTAGAGAACTAGAGAAATACAATTTCAAAAATGAAAGCTTCCTGAAATAAAAATGGGATTTCTGTAGAAAAATGATATGAGCAATATTTTCACTGTTTTGATTATTAAGGATATGGAAAAGATGCGGGTTTTTAAATCTTGCAGAAACAAAAGTTATACCAATAGAAAGCTTATATAATTATCTTTTCAAACACATATTTTTTAGAATTTTTTTCATCGCCATTTAATTTTCAAATGGGTTCTAAAAACATTAGAAAAATGAACTATGTGCTACACCAAATAACTGCATTAAGCCTAAATTGAAAAAAAAAACCTGACAGTGACATTAAGAAACAGCAAAAGGAAATGACATTGTCAATATTGAACAACCAATAGAGGGCTGGTCGCCATGTTTTAAAAAATAAATAAATGTCAAACTCTAAAATACCAGCCCACTATTGGTTAGTTGAAGATTCCTGTCTGATACGTAGACTACGTAGACCTCCTCTTAGTATTACCAGTTCAGTCTAAATATTTTCTACTTAGTGAAATAAAAAAGAGATATTATAATAAAACGGCGATACATAAAAATATGTTTTTGCGTGAAATAATATTCTTAAATATGGCACTAAACATTAATATAGCTCGCATCGCTGCCGATTTTCAAGGACCGCCTCCCATATAAAAAGTTTACCAACTCCTTTCCAGCCTTTAACCTTTTGATATATGCTAAAATTCATGCCTATATCTCTAATCATCGCTGCAATAGAGCAAGGAAGGGTCCTTGCTCTATTGCTGCGTAAAAAAAGTTACAAACTAACAAACACACTTACGGAATTTTAACAGGGCAGGTGCCCCGGTTGTGGTCATCTTAGTACCATTTGTGGCCACTTTAAATTTTAACGATTAATTAGACAATTTAATGTTCAACTAAATATTTAAGGTAAATTATACCTCATTTGAGATTCACACAAACAATATTTATGTTGTTATATTGTTTATAATTACCATCAATGCAACAATTTTGACACCAAAATGGCCACAACCGGGTCAATGGCCACAACTGGGGCACCTGCCTTATTAGTAAAAAATTAAAGAACTTTTAACCTCTTTTCTAAATGGTGAAAAATGCACATAGAAAATATTGGGCGACATTTGAGCTTTCCCCACGTAATATTCAAAATGTAGACTTCTCAATTCAAATGCATTTCTAACCCGTTCTTTCCAACGTCCTTTGATTAATTATGTATATATCTTGATGGACAAATAAAAACATCAACCACAAACATAACAGCCCAGTTTTTTGACATTGTGCGCGTAGGTATATTTTGTGTCTAAACTATCAAAATTTACAAGCTTTTGGTCCATTTATAAGTAATATTTTTAGGCCGTTTTGCTTAGCCAATTTGTTATCTAGACAGGTGCTCGTAGATATATATCATAGCCAAAATGTCAAGTATACGGACTAATTGATTAAGTGAGGTCTCAGAGTCTACTGGGACGAGCCGGCACTTGGGTGTATGTTTGTCAAGTACCGCCCAACCGATTTCCATGAAATTTAGCATGAACGTAGTTTATATTTATAGAATTTTTAAGTTCGAATATGAGCATCTTCTGTTCATTGGTTGCGAAGATACGAGGGCCGTGGCAAATAGAAGCAAAACGGCGCCACTTTCCGCGTAAATCGCTAACTTTCGTACATATATTGTTACCTTTCTTTCAAATCCCAGTAGGTTTATAATAAAATAGGAATAGCGCGAGGTCCAAGTCCGGGGCGGACTACTAGTTATTTATATTATGGTTTATGTTATACCATCGTACTGCGAATTTACAGGAAGAATAGCACCCTGATACGAATTACTTTTAAAATAAGAATCTTTACCTGATTTTAATTAAATATTTACTATTTCATTACTGGTTTTCGGAGTGCCAAATAAACAGGCTGCCACTGTAAAATTGTATTTCGCCCGCGCGTGTAGCGCCATTGTTTTTCTACGAAATATCGATCAGTTACAGAAATAAACGACGCTTGTTGACAATCTCGACAAGATATCCAGTTAGCCTGAGTATTCTTTTTATTAGTTGGAAAAAGCTCACTATTTACACAATAATTGTAGTTGATGAAAGCAAAGAATAAAAACAAAGTACTAGAAACAGTAATAGCTAGAGGCATACATCACTTTGTCCCATTTTAAATATGAAAGGACATGTCCACAAAATGTATGGAGGCTGGTATAATAATAATCAAAAATTCTAACCACAACACTCGTTACATTTCGAGAAAGTAAATATTTTTTTGAGTCTATAACATCAGTTAAAACCAAAAAAGAGGCCTCCGTTTTTTTTAAATTAATTTTAAATCTATTAGGATAAATAAATATATTTGGCTCAATAGGTAGTTTATCTCTAGCAACCCTGGTTAGGTAACCTCCATCATTGTTAGATGGAAGCATTATTACCAATTAGACTCTGTTTTTAAATGTTTTTTGTCACATTGTACCTATTAACAGGTCACACTGTTAGGTTATAATTTTTAATTTTAGCAAATTAAGAGATGAATGTGGAAGAATCAGCTACGAATGCAAGTAAAGCAACGATAGAAGCACTTTATTATTACTAAACTAGAAAAAATACAAAGCTGTATTAATATTTTTCATACAATTTATTTTTCACATTTAAAAAAAATGGAGGGATAAAAAATTAAAATTAAATATTTTTGAGAAGCCCATTTATCAAGCTTTGAAGTGATGTGTATATTATCTTGGTTCGATTTTTCTCTGAATAATATACCACTTGTGGACGTCACCTTTAAAAGGTGTTAGATAAAGATGCACATACACCCGAACTTACGTACCTATAATTTTGAAGGGTTTCACAAACTAACATTGAGCTATCTCGGCTGTCCAAATTCAAAAAAGTAAAAAGACAAATGACCTAATCAAACCAAATTTTAACCATTTTTCCAACTGGTGATTTTGACGTATATGCGATAGACATTGCGTTATTTTTTGTTCTATTCACTCTCGCGTATGCTGAATAAGCTGTAACGTAGTTTTTATTTGAGTAATATTTAGCAATACTTCTATTACTTTTGATTCTTCTGAGGATGAAAGGTTAATGTCAAGTTAACTTCATAGCCTAGAGCACAGCCGTAAGGTCCAAAAGGTCGGAAGTCTGTAAATTTTCTGTGGTAGTCAATCTCAAAGTGATTTTAATAAATTAAAAGAAAGACTAAGTAACGTTATTCGCGAATTCTACAGGAATCTTTTACTTTGCCAACTTTTGTTTGTTTTGTTTTTACAACTATTGTTTATAATTGCCTGGGTGGCTCAGTGGTTAGTGAATCTGACTTCTGGACTAAAGAGGCGTGGGTTCGATCCCCACCCAGGGCAAGCATTTATATGATAAACATTAGTGTTTGCTCTGTATCTGGGTGCTATTTAGGTACTATATATAAAAGTATGTATTTAAAATATGTATATCATTTATCCGTCTCTGGCAGCCATATCACATAAGCTTTGTTTGGTTTAGGGTCAGAGACCGTGTGTAAGATGTCTCCCAATATTTATTTATTTATTATTAATTCTCGTCGAAAATGCTTGGAAAAGCTACTGGTCTATGAAGGAGTACATGAAAGGCACTTTGCCTATATCACTAAAACGCAAATTAATCGACATGTGTATCTTGCCCGTCCTAACCTATGGTGCCCAGACTTGGTCACTGACCGATTCACAAAGGTCCAAACTTGGGGTTTGCCAAAGAGCAATGGAACGCAGCGTGCTTGGTATCAAAAGAACTGATAGAGGCCGCAACAGCACAATGCGCTCTATGACAGGGGTAGTTGATGTCGGCCGAAAAGCCGCCAAGCTAAAGTGGGACTGGGCGGGACATGTGTCGCGGATGCACCCCGATCGATGGGCCAGGATCGTCACGGAGTGGGTGCCTGACGGACGACACAGCCAGGGAAGACCCAAGAAGCGCTGGCGTGACGATCTTGACTCAATCGAGAGGGGTTCGCAAGAAGTTGCGATGGATCGAGACTCATGGAAGGAAATGGGGGAGACCTTTGCCCAGGAGTGCGACAGTATAGGTTGATAAAAAAAAAAATCTATGATATTAGTAAGGATTGCAGTCCCCTACCGCCTAAGCAATAGCAATCGTTTATGACTTCATTTTAGTCATTTGGCACCGCCTATGTGACGTTAGCCATCAATTGCTTTGCGCGGATTGCGAAAGCAATCGTTGAATGAACAACTTTGATGGCTAACGTCACACAGGCGGTGCCAAATGACTAAAATGAAGTCATAAACGATTGCTATTGCTTTAGGCGGTAGGGGGGCCGGTCCCAGTTATTATAAACGTTTAGCCGTTTCAGAGGACTTCAAGTGGCTTAAAAACTCTGACATCAGAGGTACCCACCCGGCTTACACTTACCTACTTAGTAAGGATTTACTTTACCCAAAAATCCGTTTTGTTTGTTCTCAGGACATCGACTATGAGGGATTCCGGTGGTTCCTTGACACCTTCCTGGAGGTTTCCACTCCAGATGAGTTGTCCAGGTAAACATAATAATTTATTATGCAGGTGCTCCGGCTGTGGCCATCTTATTACTATTTGTGGCCATTTTTAATTTTTTTAATTTTGCTTGGTTTGTGAATTGTTCTATTTTTAGTTATTTCCGTGTTTTGTTTCCTAATTTCTTCTGATTGTTTCTGTGTACCTAATTGTTTTGTCCCGAATAGAATTGTCTGTATTTCTGTATTTTAATGATTAATTAGACAATTTAATGATTAAATAATATTTAAAAAAATATGTAGTTTGAGATTCACACAAACAATTACATTATTTTTAATCATAATTTGTGCAATAATTTAGACACCAAAATAGCCACAACCGGAGCACTTGCTGTATTTATAAACACTGTGTTAGGCTATCACTTTTAACAATTTAAATATTACGATTTGTAGAGCGAATTCAAAGTCATAGTTACTTATTATTCCTACATGAATACATGGTTCTGGATTAATATACTGCTCAAAACGTAGGTAGTTAGGCAACATTTAACTTCACACCAAAGCAGTAAGCATATGCTTAAAAAGATGCAAGTCCTTCGCACACGAGTCGTAAGCGTAGTCGTATCGTAAGCGTATCTTTACGACGCAACGCGTACGGAACCTGGTTGGTGATTATGTATGAAAACAAGCCCGTAACGTGCTCTAACGTGCTCTTTGTTGTTAAGAAATTCGTGCAAAAAATATTAATTTTCAAATAACATAACTTAAACTTGTTTTATAGTTTATTCTAACGTAATTTTATATATATCCAAAAATCAATTCTCCAAAATAATAACACGGCAAAAAAAAATACTTGCCGCGTTACGTTATGTTTAACGATAGAGAATCAGGCATGCATTGCTCTACATACGAATCGTTGTGTAGACGTATCGTTTTGTAGTATCTTAGTTGAAATCGTGGCTAAGTTCAACCAGTTTTACGAATAAAATCACTTGTATTCAGTTACAAAAATTCAAATTCAGTTACAGTTTTAAAGAAATTAATAAACAGTAAAATAAATTCGTTTTTTACGCCAGTACGCTACGACTGTCGTAAGTGCAATAAATAAAGTAAAGTAAAGTATTTTTATTATCTTTGACAACATACAGTGGAATACAATAGAATTTTTCATATTATAAATTAAGACAACACAATACTTCATTCAATTAAAAAAATACAGTAGATCCACACCAAGTCCAGCCAGTGGTCCCACACTAGGCTCTAGGGCCCGTGTTGTGGGAACCTTACATATCGACAATCAAGACAACTTATAAGTGGAGGTGTCCTATTAAACACATTAAGAGTTATAATTTCAAATTTATCTGCAACATCTTTAACACTAGTTTTTACCCACGGCTTCGCCCGCATGATATTTTGATTTTTGACGCAATTTTATTATAATTTATAGCCTATGTGTTATTCTGATATATATGCTATATTATTGCAAAGTTTCGATACGCTTACGATGCGACGCCGTGTGCGAAGGTGGTAATGCTCCTATACATTTACCTGCATAGTACGCACAAACGCGGAGCATTTACTATACATACTATGTTGAACGGACGTGTGTGCGGACTGGTTTAACTGTTTAGCCATGTCAGAGGTTTTCAGGTGGCTTAGAAACTCTGATACAAGAGCTAGCCGGTCAGGGTAGCATGTACGTACTTACTAGGGGTCGCCACCTCTGTCCCTTAGGCGGCGTCCCAGCTCCCTCACAAACTTTATGGCATGCAAGCCCAAGAAGCTGAATTCAGCTTATACAATTATTTTTACTGCCTTCCAAAAAGCACTGCCTCGGTGGTTGTAGTTAGTGACCCCTAACTTCTGGGTCAAAGAGGCGTGGGTTCGATTCCAACACAGGGCAAATATTTATGTGATGAACATAAGTGTTTACTCTGTGTCTAGGTGTTATTAAGTTACTACCTATCCTATAATGTTTAAGATGAAGGTAGATGATTTAGTGAACTACCCACATATTACACATAGGCTTGTTCATATAATAAAAACACCATTCTGCGATAGTCTGTCTTTTACTCAACACTTCATTTGGCGCAGCCGGTAGGAGGTATAAGAACTTATATAGATATGTAGGTAGTAACTAAATAACACCTAGACAAAGACTACACACTTGTGATGTATTTAAAAATAAGTATAAATGTAATACATCAGACTCTGGCAGCCATATTACAAGATTTTTAAGTTTGGGGTCAAAGGCCGTGTGTAAGATGTCCCCAAATATTTAATATTTATTTATTTACTTTACTGCGTGGTTATTCCCGAAGTACCTTAAGAAGAATGTGCTCAAACTCAGACCTACCTACATATATAATTCCAGACATCTGTTCCTGTCGTTCGTGCGTCGTGAGCGGCGGCCCGCGCTGCGTGAGATGGCAGCTGCGTCCTCGACCGCCGCCTGCGCAGCCGTCACAGCACATGGGGACCACCCGGTAACAGGCTTTGTTTTTCAATGCCGTACCTAAATTACTTAATATTGTGATCTTATAAGTCCAAGTATCAGTCCCGCCCATCAATATGTATTAAACAGAAAACATGACAAGTCAATGGTCCCGCCCTATCTATGTAAAAAAAATAAATGCCGTTCCTTTTCAAATAGCCGTGTCCTGTACTAAAGCGTTGCATGATATCGATAGTTTAAATTAAATTTTAAAGAATCAATTATCTTTATCACGCAATACTTTTGATACTGGACACGGCTATTTTATAAGAAACTGTAAACTGCAAACGAGGAAAGCGTCAAATGGAACGTAATAACTCGTTAAAGTCGACGACGTTTAGATACTTTTTGCACGTCGATCAGGGCTTTAGGAACCATTAATTTATTTTCACACCACTGGCCTTTCGGCAATGAGAAAAATCGTGAGGCGATCTGCAAACGTCTAGAGAAGAAATTTTATGAAGCCAACGCGCAATTGCGTGGTGGATATTGAGGAAGAGGTTTGTTACTAAAGTTACGTATGTGAGTGGCAGCGGTGGCAACACTCACATTGCAATAGTGAGGTCGTGGGTTCAAATCCCGATCCCTTACCAATGAGTTCTTCAATACTTTTGCATGGAATTTCACACCACTTTCTTTTCGGTGTAAGAAAACATCTTGTGGCAACCCTTAGAAGAGATTTAGATACGTAAATCCACCAACCTGCACTGAGCCAGCATGATGGATATGGGCCCATCACCTTTCGTGGGTAGACTTATGTTCAGCAGTGGACTGAGAAGACTTATATATTATGTTCAGCAAGAAAATACTGTACATAATTTGTATGTCTCTAGATTTGCTGTGGCATCGTATCTCCCGAATGAAAAAAAAAACAATTTTGAAGCGTTCTTTTTATTTGGAAGCAAAGAAAATGTTTTTCAAACGAGGTAGTAAAAAGGTAGAAACCATATAAACAGAAATCGAGTAGAGTAGAGAGATAGTCACGATCGTGCAAAAAAAGTGTCGAGCCAAAACCTTGCCCAAACTACGTAGTGGGCAGGCTTTTTTGTTAGTCGTAAGGCGATTGCAAGTCGATTACAACGCCGCGCGATGCCAAAGTGCTCGTAGGTGACATAACGTCGAGATTCGCGAAAACGGATCATTGTAAATTATTTAATGCAAATATCTGAGTCGGACGTATAATGGCGCTCGGTAATTTTTTACTACTTTCACTGACTGTGGATCAGGAGATATTTGCGCGAAGCCGTCAACCTAATTTTTCCCTTCTATTTTCAACAGTGTTTTGACTTTTTTTCCTCTTCCAGGCTAAGCTGAGTCTAGCGTCCAAGATTCACGGCCTAGCGGAGAGGTTGCAGCAGCTGGGTAGAAGCTCTGGTGACTCTGTCGACGGCAGCGACAAGGGCTCTCGGAGTAGAACAGGTTAGCAAAGGAGATAGTGCAAAAATATATCGAGCGTAGGCCTCTACTTTGTACAGTATTCAATTATTTGCTTTATTTGTTTTGGAAAATGATTTTCTTATTATTTTCTCTCATAACAATCTTCAGTTAAAAGAATTTCATTTTTTTCTGATGTATTGACATTAATTGTAAAATATGGCGGCGTGATGGCGGCTTTGAACAAAATCAAATTAGAAAATATAAAATTCCATTCAAGTTAAGCATTTTTTTTTTATTTGAAAAATTACAAACCACAGACTCCAGGGTTTTGTTTACTAAAATATTAAATTATTCGATTTTACTGTACAAAAAGAGTTAGTACAATAGAGATGGGTTAGTTTAAATTTTAGCCTAAGTTAGTAGTTTCGGTGCATTGCGTGAATGCCACGAGCAAACCGGCGACCCGCATGCAGCACCCGATCACGAGTGTGACGCATGTGCCAGCCATCGCTCTCCTCGACCATATTTTAGGGAAGAGAACGACCCGACACACGACGCCGCCGCAAGAAGGAGCTATCGATGGCGAGAATTAATGCTCAAGGCATGCACGCAATGCTTAAACTCTAGATATTACACACTTGTTATGATTTATTTTGTGAAAGCGATCATCTGCAGAGTCCGAAGCCACGACTCCGTGTGTTACTCGGTGGTTTCAACTCTGCTCGTGATCACTCCCATGTCCTTCTATAACAACTCTGTTGCCTCCTCCCGGCCCAGAGCCTCCATCACCGCCTCGTTCCGATCTCTGATGGCCATCTGCAGGTTGTACTCTTTGATGGCCCTCAATGACGCGGAAGATGCTCGCCGCACGAATCGGCTAATGGCATCATCTTCAAGTTAAGCATTCAATGCGGTTTTTTTGTTTTGCGGACTTATTCATCATATTTTAATGGATTTTTTGAGCTACTGTACACAGTCAGTATGAAGCCGTGGTGGCCTAGAGGTATTGACACTCGCCTTGCAATCGTGAGCTCGTGGGTTCCAATCCTGGTCCCGTACCAATGAGTTATTTGGAATTTATATACGGTATTTAGCACCACTGACTTTTCGGTGAAGGAAAACATCGTGAGGCAACCTGCATACGTCCGTAGAAGAAATTCGATGGCGTAATGTGAATCCACCAATCCGCACTGGGCCAGCGTGGTAGATATGGCCCAATCACCCTTCGTGGGTAGGCCCACGTCCTGCAGTGGACTATTAAAAAAGGCTGGTACAGTACAGTACACAGTCTGGCCCCACTTTACAAGATCTTCTTAATATGCCAAATCTTCTTGTCGTCTGTGAACACGATGCGAGTCATTGCGCAGAGAGTATAGGCTAAATCAAAGAATCAGAGTTCTTTGGGGCTGTGATGTTAGCTCCAAGTTGCGGATAACCCAATCCTGCAGCTGCGAGATTTACAGCAGCCAAAAAGTTCGATTCTGGCTATAGTAAATTCGTTATGTCAGCTGAGCGAGAAGCGGGGATTTGCGCACCTTGTTGAGTCAGGCTCGCACATCAAGGGTTCCGTACAAACACATTTTTAAAATAATTAAAAACCTGTTTTAGCATATGCTAATGAAGTTCTTTTAAATGATACCTTAGATGATACGATTTACTCACTTTGAATTTTGAACCCATATTTTGTGAATTTTGAGGCCCTATTTTTTGTAATTTAAATAAAAATGTACAGTTTTCAGATTTATTCCTATATGTGTACTCCGAGACAATGCTTCTCGCCAAATTTCATAGTTCTATGTCAACGGGAAGTACCCTGTAGGTTTTGATTTTTGTGAGTGCAAAATATGCGGTTTTTTACGACATAAACGGCTCTAACTTTTTTAAATGATAACTGAGAAGTTTTTCTTCTAAACAACTGCAAGAGATCTTAAATATACGTATACAGTTTAAATTTCAACTCGATGTCTTTACGCGTTCCCGAGATAAAGGGTCTTGACATACACACAGACGGACAACAAAGTGATCCTATAAGGGTTCCGTTTTTTCTGTTTGAGGTACGGAACCCTAAAACAATATAATTTGCGTCACAAATACTTTCCACAATGTGACTACAGACGCATGACCTAATTTAGACTTCACACGACACAACAACCCATTCGAAAACTCCATAAATTGAGTCCTGACCAATATTGCTTTTATGCCAATGGAGGTTCCTCAGGGAAATCATCGCAGGAATAACTCGTTAACTTGGCTGCGGTAGGCGGCAGTATAATGAACGAGGAGCACGGAGATATTATCAGAGGGAGAACGTGTTGTCACTTGAGACAATTCTCGACCACCACAGAGATACCAGCGGGATAATGTGGTCGATCGAGAAAAGAACGAAATAGATGAAATGATTGAATATAGCATGAATTAGAAAGAGACATGAAAAATATCTCGATTCAGTAGCTAGTTGCCGTGTATTTCTCTCAGTAGTACAGTACTATACTGTACCAGCCATTTTAATAGTCCACTGCAGGTCGTAGGCTTTTTAAGCTTTAATGGAAGTTTTGCTTTTAAGATTTCCTTGAAACTCCAATACCTCTTCCATGTCATGTCCCCAATATAATGTATTTTAAAGTTAAATTTCCCATACGAAATAAAAATTGTTTAAAATTATTTAATTAAAACAAAACAAAACACAGGTTTCTTCTAGCTTGGATAGCAAGGCTTCTTAACCTGGAACGTAGATTATGAATGTATGCATCAGCCATTTAATAGTCCACTGCAGGACGTAGGCCTACCCACGAAGGGTGATTGGGCCACATCCACCACGCTGGCCCAGTGTAGGTTGGTGGGTTCACATACGCCATCGAATTTATTCTACGGACACATGCAAGTTGCCTCACGATGTTTTCCTTCACCGAAAAGCCCGTACTCAAATTCCAATTCATATTTGACAGTTTTGACAGCTCTGGGCAAGATTTTCCATAAATTATTGTGGTTGAGAATTTCCTCAAGCGACAACAGCGCCATCTCTCTAGTTGTAATAGCACTGAGCTTGAGACAAGTCTCAACCACAAAATTGTATGGGAAATCTAGCCGTGAATTGTGAAATAAAACTTCGCCACAATATTATTTTATTAACTTTACTATATTGCTTATTGTAATTGTAAGGCAATTGAAAGTTACTGAAATGTTATACTGTAACATTGCGACAATACTCTTTCGTTATACTTTTTTTCAACTTTCACACAACATTACGAATTGTTCTTGTTATTTACTTAACATAGGTATGTAATGTTGCTGGAACTTTATTTTCGAAAGTAGCCAAATGTTACTGTAGAGTTTCTTAGTACACATTGAAAAACTAGATGGCGTTAGCATCGCACATTGGAATCCTGCATCGCGGTGGCGTTGTGTTGGCAAAAATTGGTATCCCCATTTGTAATTTGATTAAAACACTGCTTGGTGGAGACAAAGAAAAAGACACACCCGCTTCTATGTCTTGCACTTAGAAGTTCTAAGTGCAACTCAATAGACAATAGTTCTAAGTTAGAACAATTGCCTAAAGAAAAATAAAAAAAAAGATTTTTTAGAAACTGAAAACCGACCAAAGTTACTTTGCGACAGCTAAAAAAAAGCAAGTCATGTGCAAGTTTAATTTGTAACCTTTTGCCAAGATAGTTCAGACATGTTCCTATTACCTTTCAAATTTAAAGTTGAGGAAATGTATAACGTCATACTTGCGGAAAGTAAACTTTACAACTTTCA
Organism: Hypomecis punctinalis; assembly: GCA_949316475.1. Lineage (NCBI taxonomy): Eukaryota > Metazoa > Arthropoda > Insecta > Lepidoptera > Geometridae > Hypomecis > Hypomecis punctinalis. The sequence goes on along the minus strand of OX438823.1, from coordinate 11,946,638 downwards.
AATATGTTTCATGTATAATGTTACTGCAACTTCGCTTTTTAAATTTATAAAAAGTTTTGGTGATCAGCTCTAGGCAAGTTACAGGGTTTATCTACAGCGCGGCCGTTAGGGCTTCGTTTCAAGCTCGCTGTAAGCTTGCACGAACGTTGCAACTTTATATTTGTAAGTTACAAGTTTGTTGACGTTACTTTCAGTAATGTTATTGCAACTTTTGCTAGCTTAGCGGCTTAATATTATATTGATATGACCATAGATAAATTAGGTATTCATATGACTGAAGAAATATACTGTAATGGAATGATGAGAAATAAAAGGCATTTTATTTTATTTAACGACTATAGTTTCCATCTCATTTGGATGTCTTTCTCAACGCTGACGGCTATAACAGTCCACGCTATACGACTGCAGTACTACTACTACAGCCCGGACACTCCGCGATTTTTCATACAAAAACTGCTGTCTTACGCACACTACACAGTACTTACTCACAGACAACACACATACGCACGAATGCTACACGTGCATTTGTGTGCGGAACGTCTATGGCTGTCAGCGATCACCACGACGTGACGACATGCCGCGTGAGTGAGACAGTTGCAGATTAAATTTTGCAAAAATGAATATAAATCTAGTGCTTATAAAAGTATAACAATTACTTAATTTGGAAGCATTTCAGCAATAAGTAACCGATCTACTTTATTTGAAAGAAAATATGAAGAGAAAGTTACCAAATAATGTAAAATAAGTTCCTTTTACTTATCCTTAGATAAACATTAAAATGTATTGTTTTGTTACGTATTATTGATACTCAACCATACACAGCACAATTCGTCCCTATTGTCACAGTCTAGGTATTTTTTATCACAATATCTACCGGCCAGTGCAGCCCGCGCGCAGAGTACACGATCGGTACCTGAAGCGCGGGGTGGAAGTGAGGAAGACTCAAACGGGTGGGGGGTAACGAGTGACCGTTCTATACGTAGTATTATTATATCTTCTTTGGTACTACTACACTACACGAGTAGAGCCACAGACTAAAGTTACTACACAATATTCGCAATAAAGACTTCTCACCACCCCTCACATCACACGTACGTACGATATTCGCTCCTTTGAACCTCAGAGATATTGAATATCCCGATCCATTATGCAAATGAAATATGACCGCAATTTATCCGGATAAACGCTTTCCATAGATAATGGCTGATTTATAGCATATTGGGCTTAATTTAATCACGATTTTATAGGTGTTCCGACTACTGACGAAAATCAGAGAGCAAAATTCAATTCGAATAGTTTGTTCATTCGATGAATATTGATATTTTGTGGTTGATAGCTCTGGCTGCGAGAGATGATGTTCAACATTATTAGTGTTTTAGTAGTTTGTAGTATCTTTCATTGACAGTAGGACCTTTAATGTTAGCTAGCTGCACATTTCGAAATCATATCTAAAAATCATTTATTGGTGTAATAAATTATTATTAATATTGTTATGGTATGGGTTCTTGGATAATCAGTTAAAACGCCGATTATTCACTTTGCACTTTATTCCACAAAATCACAATACACACGACACAACTGTTCGCACAAACACTTCACACTGGCACTGATATTCACACAAACTAATCACTTCACAATCACTGGTACCGCACTTGAACACGAGATGTTTTCGCTTCGACGGTAAACGAATAACTGAGTCCCCAAGGGCCAGCCGGCGTATTTATATCCGTTATTACAGTCTGGAATTCACTAGATAATTCGTGACATTACTAGATCTAATAAACGCTATTGTATTAACAAGTAAACAACTTGAAAGTTCGAGACTTTCCTATTGTTTCTCCAATACGAAAACACAAAAAAAACTAAACAATAGACGGCAGACAAAGGCCGACCCCGCCCGAATCATAAAACCATAAATTTCGCACTTAGGTGTAAACAACTCGACGTACTCGTAATTACCGCGGCCTACTGCGTAATATAAAAGTCGCAGAAATATAAAATATCCTAAGGTGCAATACATGACCCTCCATATTACTTGTCATAAATCGTTGTTTCCCAAACTACAAAGGCACACTGAAGCTCCTCTATCTTGGGAAAAGGACATTCCATTAAGGCGCCATAGTATCAACGTAATATTTCATATGAGCGGGTGAAGACCAAAACGCCCCCGGTTTCGCCCGATTTTTGCATTCAAAAATCAATATAAAATTGATATTACCACTTTTTCATAAATTTTATGGATAAAAGCCATAGTTCAATTCATGCGAATAAATAACAGACTGAAAAAAAAATTGTAAACGTGTAGAAAAGTGCCCAAAAATGCAATAAACTTTCTTAGAAATCATGAATTTGTTCTAAAAAGCGGTATCTTCGCATTTAATTTCTATCGAGCGAAGTTTTTTGAATTGTGTTTCGAGTTAATGATTCCCCGTACGTACCGTACCGTAAAGTAAAGTTTACCGTAAAGTTTTTAGAATATAGTGTATTTTTTTTTCGACAACTTCAAGGTTTGATGGAGAAAAGTCTGTGTTCTAAGCTATTATTATTTCTATTTTTTTTTGTCTACTATAATTTTTTTCTTTGGTTTCAGGAAGCGTTCATCCCATGTTTACGGTGACGACGCATCCGTCATACTCGTCCCACGAGTTGTGCCTCGACAGACGGAACGAGACCAGCCCCAGCCACAGCCAGATGTCGAGGAACTCCAGCAGGAAGAGCAGCAACAGCTTGCGAGTCAATCAGAACACCAAAATTGAAGGTACCTTGTGAGATATTATCATACATTCCATCACATTTTGGGACGAGGTACTTTCAGGTGCTGAATTACGATGAGGTGCTATCATTATACTGGAGTAATTTAGATAATTATTTTGCAACTAGCTCTACTGTCTTTAAGTGCTGATAGCTATGTCTAGTCCACTCCCAATTGTTTCTTCTACGGGCGTATGAAGCCCAGTTGTAGCCTTCCCCGTGATCCTAGACTCGTTTTCTCCAATATCTGTCTTCAAGGGTCAACCGAAAAATTCATATAATATCCTCTTTGTAAAGGTACTTTTGTAGCAAAGAAAATAGGTTGACCTAGCACAAATAGAGATCTCAGTACATAGTGACGACCATCCGTCATACTCGTCCCACAAGTTGCGTCTCGACTTCCCTCTATAATCTAAGGTCTCGACACAGCCACAGTCAGATGTCGCGAAATTCTAGTAGGAAAAGCGAGTCTAAAAAACACTAAAATTTGAGGCAAATTTCAGGAAATTATGATTTTAATTATTCTTTCTCTCTGTCAGCTAATAATGTCTGAAACGCAAGCAATATTCGGCACGTGTTTGCTATTATTTTAGAGTCAGGCACTTCATGAGCTGTATAAAAATACAATATGAATGCATGATTCAAGTACCTAAATAAATCATTTTCTTTTTCAGATTTCAGACACCTGATTCGAAAGTCATCTACCTTGGAAGTGCACACTGCCAGGGTTTCTCTCAAAGACATTGTATGTTACCTGTCTCTGCTGGAAGCTGGGAGACCAGAGGACAAATTAGAATGTAAGTTCTTGATTGTTAAATTATGTGGATTTAAAAAAAATAACCTACTAATTTTTCGTTTATAATACGCGAAATTTTGCTACTTCCCTTTAATATCACAGTGCGCAGATCTTGGTGTACTAAATTTTATGCTTTTAAGTGTATTTTATCAAAAAAGGCAAAGAATAAATAAAATTTAAATATTAAAGGAGAACGCTAAACTCAATTCACGTATTCCTATCTTATCCACTTTTTTGTCCACAATGACGAATTACAGCCTAAAAAAATTAAATGTTATCTCAGTCAATAATTGTGTTTTTCTCACTTTTCTACAGCCCTCAAAAAAGTTTCAAAAGCCCATAAAGCCTCCTTTTATCTTCTAATATTTCCCAATATGAGAAGAAGCTTGTACTAAACTGCTTGTACATTGTAATAAAAATAATCATAATCATAATAATCAATTTCAGTCATGTTCCGTCTATACGACACGGACGGCAACGGGGTCCTAGACACGAACGAGATGGACTGTATCGTCAACCAGATGATGACAGTCGCGGAGTACCTCGGCTGGGAGACCTCCGAGCTCAGGCCTGTAAGTCTCTTTATAATTAGGCTCGATGACACTGGGCTAGTTTACTACCTGCTCGTCGGCGAGTTTAAAAGCCCGCAAGTGAGCGAGTAAGCGAGTGTCGATGATACGAAAAATCTTCCAGCTCGCTCAGTAGCGAAGTAGCTAGCGTGTGAAAACCATGTGTTGTTTTGTGTGGCGTGCTGTCTGTGTTTTTCCGTTTATAATTAAGTTTATTTTTATTAATAAATTAATTTCTATATGCCAAAGGATCTTGGTCCTTCAACTCTCTCAATAAACCACTGGAAGCACCATATTCCTCGCGTTTTTCTATCCATGATCTTACCCATTTTCTTTTCAGTTTCAAGTTTTTCTACAGTTTTCGTTGCAAATCTTTCTTAATAAAATTAGTTAAAATAACTACCCCCGCGCGAACTACTTCGTTTGACATTTTAACTAGACTAAACTGCCAAAACACAAAGATGCTCGCAACTAGTTCACTGGCAGCGATGATGACACACGGCTAGTTAGTTTCCTAGCTTACAGGCCGACACGCCAGCGAATAGCTTGTGAATTTGCCCGGCTTTCTATTTTTCAAGCAGATTTTTTACAATCGGATAGTTAAAAGCAGATTTTAAAAAAGTTTCATTGACACGGAGCGAGTTTACAAGCTTCTCGCCGACTAGCAGCTAGTAAACTAGCCCAGTGTCATCGAGCCTATAGATAGACCATTACGCAACGCTGTAGCGACTAACTTTGCTACATGTGGCGCCACCACACACCACACGCGCGCCTCGAGGAACTAATAGCCCGGGAGGTAAGCGCAAATAATGCAACTACTTTATAAATGCTGATTTTTTGGTATTACGTTGTCTTGGTGGTGTACAACAATACCCCGGATTCAGTCAGCTGGAATGCTTAGCATTTGGAGGGAATACCCGATTGAATTAAAAAAAAATTGAATATCTTGCAACTACTATTAAAAGCTAAAATTTGGTGTACGGATAGATAAGTAATTTTAAGTAGCACTTAAAAGCCCGACTGACAGACTGTTAGATGTTTAGGTAATTAGCTATGGTGAAACTTTTTTTTAATTATTTATCTACCCGATTACACCAATACACCAATTTTCAGCTTTCAGAAGTAGTTGCAAGATACTCATTTATTTAAAATAATATTCAAACGGGTATCCCCACCAAACGCTAAGTATCCCAGCTGACTGACTCCGGGGTATTGTTGTACACCACCACGTAATACCAAAAAATAAGCTTGTACAAAGTAGTTGCATTTTTGCGAAAACCTCCCGGGCTAATATACCGAAAGCCATAAAAATACGGTTAGTATTAATGCAGATTTTTTCAAATCTTTCAGATCTTACAAGACATGATGGTGGAGATAGACTACGACGCAGACGGCACAGTGTCTCTGGACGAGTGGAAGAGGGGAGGGTGAATATATTTCTTTCTTATTCTGTAGGGCAAGCTACATAAATCTGTTTTCCTTGCCAAGACAATTACGACTGGAGCACAACCAAAATAGCAAATCAAACTTCCATCCTAGAGATAGATAGATAATTTGTCCCCTCATATTTCATGCTTTCTATCTTCTAGTCTTTTAGATTTCTTCTGCTCTAGTTTTCTTTCTTTCTGTCACAATATTTGTCACGCTCATTCGCATGGCGCAAATAAAAGCGAAGTTCAAGACCACCACACATACTCCATACGGAAACTGATTAGAACTGTAAGATCGCTCTAAATATAAACCTCATACGAGAGGTCTTTTTTTTTTTATTATTTCGAATAGGTTTGCGTTTGACTACACACTGCCTGATGTTAAGCAGATGTGCGGTCTAGGGTGTAGCACGCTTACCTAGAAGATACCTATTTACTCGGGATTTGAAGACACTCACGTTGTACTTTAACGGAAAGACAGACCCAGGCAAAGCATTCCACATTCTGACTGTTCGTATGAGGAATGAGGATTCGAAACGCTTGGTTCTAACGCGCGGAATGTCCACCAGGTCTTATTAGAAATCTGTTGCAGAAGACAGCTGGTCTGATGTCCTATATGATTTATGATTCAATGATGATCGTTTTATCGTAAAGATTTAATGAAATGATTTTTATCGTGCTTCACACACTAGGTTTATAGAAACTTTCTTTTTGTGATAAACATTTCAAAAAATTACGCGCTCGCAGAATTTAAACCTGCATCTCTCTGGGATTTCGGCCCAGATGCTTTGTCCAATTAAGCTAGAACGCTGCACTGCGAAGCCGCCAAACTAGTGAAGTGTTTATCATTTTTACTACCAACTACTACAGTGTTGGAAGCGCCATCTGTCAGAACTGCTGCAGCGTTCTAGCTTAATTGGACAAAGCATCTGGCCCGGAATTTTTGAAAAAAGTTTTGACAAAAGTCGCTGAACAAAAGTTGTTAGTATTGATGTACAGAATAAGCCCCTGAAAGGATGCTAATTGATTAGAAATAACCCTGTATATATGTGTATTTAAAGGTAAATCGAATCCAATTTAATGGCGTCTGTGGAATTAGCTTTAATTGTAGCAAGGAGATTTAACTCCTGTTTCGCATGCAACAGGCGTTAAAGTTGCTTGAGGGTAGCTTAACATTCCAGCGTTTTTTTAGGTAAGTACACAATATCCATGTTTTTACGTGTTTTTAATCTTCCATATTTGTTTCCCCAGTATGACAACTATCCCCCTCCTTGTCCTGCTCGGGCTGGACACCAACGTGAAAGAGGACGGAGAGCACGCCTGGAGACTGAAGCACTTCAGCCGGCCGGCCTACTGCAACCTGTGCCTCAACATGCTCGTCGGGCTGGGGAAGAAAGGACTCTGTTGTATATGTACGTATGGTTCAATTTAGAATGGTGTTTTTATCTTTCAACTTGTCTACTGCAACCTGTGTCTCAACATGCTCGTCGGGCTGGGGAAGAAAGGACTCTGTTGTATATGTACGTATGGTTCAATTTAGAATGGTGTTTTTATCTTTCAACTTGTCTACTGCAACCTGTGTCTCAACATGCGCGTCGGGCTGGGGAAGAAAGGACTCTGTTGTATATGTACGTATGGTTCAATTTAGAATGGTGCTTTTTATCTTTCAACTTGTCTACTGCAACCTGTGTCTCAACATGCTCGTCGGGCTGGGGAAGAAAGGACTCTGTTGTATATGTACGTATGGTTCAATTTAGAATGGTGTTTTTTATCTTTCAACTTGTCTACTGCAACCTGTGTCTCAACATGCTCGTCGGGCTGGGGAAGAAAGGACTCTGTTGTATATGTACGTATGGTTCAATTTAGAATGGTGTTTTTATCTTTCAACTTGTCTACTGCAACCTGTGTCTCAACATGCTCGTCGGGCTGGGGAAGAAAGGACTCTGTTGTATATGTACGTATGGTTCAATTTAGAATGGTGTTTTTTATCTTTCAACTTGTCTACTGCTACCTGTGTCTTAACATGCTCGTCGGGCTGGAGAAGAAAGGACTCTGTTGAATATGTACGTATGGTTCAATTTAGAATGGTGTTTTTTATCTTTCAACTTGTCTACTGCAACCTGTGTCTCAACATGCTCGTCGGGCTGGAGAAGAAAGGACTCTGTTGAATATGTACGTATGGTTCAATTTAGAATGGTGTTTTTTATCTTTCAACTTGTCTACTGCAACCTGTGCCTCAACATGCTCGTCGGGCTGGAGAAGAAAGGACTCTGTTGAATATGTACGTATGGTTCAATTTAGAATGGTGTTTTTTATCTTTCAACTTGTCTACTGCTACCTGTGTCTTAACATGCTCGTCGGGCTGGAGAAGAAAGGACTCTGTTGAATATGTACGTATGGTTCAATTTAGAATGGTGTTTTTTATCTTTCAACTTGTCTACTGCAACCTGTGTCTCAACATGCTCGTCGGGCTGGAGAAGAAAGGACTCTGTTGAATATGTACGTATGGTTCAATTTAGAATGGTATTTTTTATCTTTCAACTTGTCTACTGCAACCTGTGTCTTAACATGCTCATCGGGCTCGGAAAGAAAGGACTCTGTTGTATATGTACGTATGGTTCAATTTAGAATGGTGTTTTTAATCTTTCAACTTGTCTACTGCAACCTGTGTCTCAACATGCTCGTCGGGCTGGGGAAGAAAGGACTCTGTTGTATATGTACGTATGGTTCAATTTAGAATGGTGTTTTTATCTTTCAACTTGTCTACTGCAACCTGTGTCTCAACATGCTCGTCGGGCTGGGGAAGAAAGGACTCTGTTGTATATGTACGTATGGTTCAATTTAGAATGGTGTTTTTTATCTTTCAACTTGTCTACTGCAACCTGTGTCTCAACATGCTCGTCGGGCTGGGGAAGAAAGGACTCTGTTGTATATGTACGTATGGTTCAATTTAGAATGGTGTTTTTATCTTTCAACTTGTCTACTGCAACCTGTGTCTCAACATGCTCGTCGGGCTGGGGAAGAAAGGACTCTGTTGTATATGTACGTATGGTTCAATTTAGAATGGTGTTTTTTATCTTTCAACTTGTCTACTGCTACCTGTGTCTTAACATGCTCGTCGGGCTGGAGAAGAAAGGACTCTGTTGAATATGTACGTATGGTTCAATTTAGAATGGTGTTTTTTATCTTTCAACTTGTCTACTGCAACCTGTGTCTCAACATGCTCGTCGGGCTGGAGAAGAAAGGACTCTGTTGAATATGTACGTATGGTTCAATTTACAATGGTGTTTTTTATCTTTCAACTTGTCTACTGCAACCTGTGCCTCAACATGCTCGTCGGGCTGGAGAAGAAAGGACTCTGTTGAATATGTACGTATGGTTCAATTTAGAATGGTGTTTTTTATCTTTCAACTTGTCTACTGCTACCTGTGTCTTAACATGCTCGTCGGGCTGGAGAAGAAAGGACTCTGTTGAATATGTACGTATGGTTCAATTTAGAATGGTGTTTTTTATCTTTCAACTTGTCTACTGCAACCTGTGTCTCAACATGCTCGTCGGGCTGGAGAAGAAAGGACTCTGTTGAATATGTACGTATGGTTCAATTTAGAATGGTGTTTTTTATCTTTCAACTTGTCTACTGCTACCTGTGTCTTAACATGCTCGTCGGGCTGGAGAAGAAAGGACTCTGTTGAATATGTACGTATGGTTCAATTTAGAATGGTGTTTTTTATCTTTCAACTTGTCTACTGCAACCTGTGTCTCAACATGCTCGTCGGGCTGGAGAAGAAAGGACTCTGTTGAATATGTACGTATGGTTCAATTTAGAATGGTGTTTTTATCTTTCAACTTGTCTACTGCAACCTGTGTCTTAACATGCTCGTCGAGCTCGGGAAGAAAGGACTCTGTTGTATATGTGGGTATCATGGAAAAGTAACACCCGAAGCCGATTGACGATTTCAAAGAATTATTATTGTGATAAACATTTCAAAAAAATTGGCGCGAAAGCAGGACTTGAACCAGCATCTTCAGAATATCGTTCCAGACGCTTTATCCAATTCAGCTAGTTTGCTTACCGATATAATACGCCAAAGAAAAATGCTGTAAGTTGGTAACTTCACAAAGGTGTGAGCGTCGCGTCGGTAAGAAAGCGTTTGGAACGGCATTCCGAAGATGCAGGTACGAATCCTGCGTTCGCGGAAACACATTTACGCCGTGTGGTAGAAAGAGAAGGGGATATTACTTCCTCTCTAACGCCGCGCCGGCGGTCTACTCTCCCTCCGTCTTACGAATTTTTGATCAGGTCACGTATCCTGACGCGAATTTAATATTTTTTACCCATCCCAAAAAGTGCAAAACGCCGCTAAAGAAGTTTTTCACTTAAAAAACTATGTGAAAAGTGAAAAAAAAGTTTTTTAGTTTTTTTTGTTTTTTTTTGACAGTCAGTTACCTGAAACTTAACGGGGCCAGTCACTCAGGCTTTATAGAGATGTGTTTATAACTAGAGGTTTATCCAAGTCACTATCCTACTAATATTATAAACGCGAAAGTTTGTGAGGATGTATGGATGGATGGATGTATGGATGTTTGTTACTCTTTCACGCAAAACCTACTGAACGGATTGAGATGAAACTTTGCAATAATATAGCTTATATATCAGAATAACACATAGGCTATAAATTATAATGATATTGCGTCAAAAATCAAAATAACAAGCGGGCGAAGCCGCGGGTAAAAACTAGTACTCTATAAAATTGTCAATATACTCTATAAAATTTAACTTGATCTCTGCGACAGCTGTCAGAAAAATCACACCTATGAAGTCCTGAATTTCTTAATAGTACAGACAGTACCTGTTAATGTCATACTTTATGGGCATGCCGATTAGTGATGGGCGACGAATGATCGTGACCACAGAGTTTTAGATAAAGTTTTAATTAAAATATCGATAGTTTATACCGACGATATATTAAATAAAACTTAATTTATCATAAATATTATTGTATATTTTAATATCATAACATTATTTACATGTCTAATTAAATTAAACCCAATTATATGTTACATTAGCATCGATAATAGTGAAAAACGACGATAAATACTATCGTTACATTATTATGAGTATTTAATTAATATCATAACATTATTTACATGTGTACATACTTGATCTTAAATAATAGTAAGTAAATAAAATTCAATTTCTCACCTTCAACTACTCATTCGATTTCATTACAACATTGTTTGAATTCGATTTTTTCCACCACTATCTCAACTCTAAATATGTCAATATGTAACTGTCGCAGAGATCAAGTTAAATTTTATAGAGTATAAGTAAATGGTTTGGTTGATTTTGAGATTGAAAGGACCAAACATTTTGTATGCGCGGGCATGGAATGACGTCTAGTACACGTCCATTTTTGAACGTATTTCCTTTAGACTGACTCTTTTTGTATATGTAAAACCTGTACAATTATGTTTTCGTTATATTCCAGTCTGCAAGTTCACAGTGCACGAGCGCTGCGTGCAACGCGCGCCAGCCTCTTGCATAGCGACATATTCCAAATCCAAGCGCGCGCCCGCCACGCTCGCGCATCATTGGATCGAAGGTAAATAGGCACCAAATAACCACAACTACGAAGAAACGAAACTAGAGTCTGGCCAACGAAAACTGTCCACGTATTATTTTCAGAAGTTTTGAAATGTCAATAATTTAAGACTGTCAAAATTGACACTTTGACGTTTCGTACTACTGAAAACGAACTTGAACCATTCATAATACATGTTGGGGACAGTAGCAGTAGCAGCGAAGAAAGCAATGAAGCTGATTCAATATCAGGTGTAGAATTTTTGGAATCCGATTTTAACTATGACTCATAGCTCCTATATTTGTACGGCTCCTCGGGGTCCTCGACTGTACATAAATAATGGATTATTTGAAAATAATAAAAAGACAGAATTAAAAGTAATCTTTTATTTGATATTCTTCATAATACATTCGAAAATTTCAACAACAGTTGCTAACAAAACAAAATTTTTACAACTCGAAAAAATGTACTTGCTGAAAAATAAATCGTATCAACTCCGTTTATGCAGTGTATAGCCAGGGTTAACAGCTCTTGATTTTTTTAAAATTCCCGTCTTTTTTCTTGGACAGCTTTCGTTGGCCAGACTAGAAATTAAGAATGCGTGCATTGAACTCAGTTAGACTACCGAGTTTGACCATCAGGAGCCCCCCCATTGATAAACCCAAATAACTAGTCTTTTTTAATGGAAGTGATAAGGCGATAGATGTAATGGAGTGAAGAAAAAAATAAAATAATCGAGACAGATCAAACTGTTAAAGAGTGTAGACGAAAAGACATCACTGAATTGTTGTCTATGGGCCTTGTTAATGAGCTCCAAGTAGCTCAACTGAACGGAAAACTATGAGGTTAAGAGAAAACCTATGCCTACCTGTGAAACAGTATTAACAATTATCTAAATATTTTTCAGGGAACTGCCACGGGAAATGCGCGCGGTGTCGGAAAAAGATCAAAGGATACAACGGCATCACCGGCCTGCACTGTCGCTGGTGCCACGTCACGGTGAGTAGACTGTTAAAAAATAATACTACATTATGATATAAGTGCGGTAAGTTGAAAATTACAGCCGAGGCGATGTTGCTAGCCCGAGCCGTAGGCGAGGACTATAAGGAAGCAGAGGCTGTAATTTTCAAAGCGCACGTATGTCATACGACGTTTTATAACATACTAGTTTTTACCCGCGGCTTCGCCCGCATGATATTTTGATTTTTGACGCAATATCATTATAATTTATAGCCAATGTGTTATTCTGATATATAAGCTATATTATTGCAAAGTTTCATGTCAATAGTTTTTGCGTGAAAGAGTAACAAACATCCATACATCCATCCATCCATCCATCCATCCATCCATCCATCCATCCATCCATCCATCCATCCATCCATCCATCCATCCATCCATCCATCCATCCATCCATCCATCCATCCATCCATCCATCCATCCATCCATCCATCCATCCATCCATCCATCCATCCATCCATCCATCCATCCTCACAAACTTTCGAGTTTATAATTTTAGTAGGATTTGCGAGGAAAATAATAAAACTCTGACTTTCTTAAACGAATCAATCTTTAATTACTTGTTAAAGCAGTTATAGAAATTTGAACAATTTTTAAAAGTGATTGTTACGTTGCCAGAATATTGACCACTTTTCTGACATAAAACTCTTTGCTAAGATTTTAAAAAGTATCGTTCATTTTTAGACGGAGCATCTTAAAAAACCGTACATGTTACTTTATTAAAAAAACTCGTGCGTTTTACATTAAAATAACGCACAAGTGCGTAATGAAACACATTACGATATTGAAATTGGTGTAATTACAGCCACTTTACGAGCATATATGTTATAAAACAATTTCTAGAAGCATGTCGGATAAAAATAATATATTCTTTCTATTGAAAAGTGAGACTGCACACTAAACCGTTACGTCGGTTCGAAATATTCTCGATAATCGTTCTAATATTATAAATCCGAAAAATTTGTTGGTTTGTTCCTCTTTCACGCACCAACGAAGCAACGGATTGACTTGATTTTTGTCATGGATATAGTTCAAGGGCCAGAAAGTGACATAGGCTACCTTTTAGCATTTAGGCTACCTTTTAGGCATAGGCTTTTTATCTCGAAAAAATAAAAGGTTCCTGTGGGATAGCAGATAATTCAAATTCAACGCGGGCGGAACCGCAGGCAAAAGCTAGCAAATAATATAATAATAAATAATATTACCGGACATCTTACATACGCTCTCCGACTACAAACTAAGCAAAACTTGTGATATGGCTGTCAGAGACTGATATATGTACTAATCTGAGCGCCACACAAATTGGCAGATGAGAAGTTAGCCGCAGATGACACTTCGCCGTGATTGGCTAATTATTGCAATAGGTACATGTGTGCACAATTCCAACGCCGCGTGTCGTAGTGCGTAGGGAGCGCGCGGGAGGCATGAGGTTGGCGGGCGGTTGTGCCTCGTCGTCTCGTCTCTCTGGCTCCCGCGAAATCCTATATTTCGGTTTTTGCGCAGTGCTTTGCGCATAACTTCCCGTCTGTCAATTTATGTGCCGCTCAGTATACTTATACATATTTTTAAATATGGATTTCGGTTATAACGACGGCCGAGGAACCACATTAATGTCGTCGCTATATCCAGAGGTCGCTATATCCTACTAATATTATAAACGCGAAAGTTTGTGAGGTTGGATGGATGGATGTATGGATGTTTGTTACTCTTTCACGCAAAAATTACTGAACGGATTGAAATGAAACTTTGCAATAATATAGCTTATATATCAGAATGACACATAGGCTATAAATTATAATGATGTTGTGTCAAAAATCAAAATACCAAGCGGGCGAAGCCGCGGGTAAAAACTGATCCATAATAAAAAAGTCTTGTATATTTTCACGGTTTTTCCACATTGTTGGTATAGTAGAATGTTAAACTCCAAATTGTATAGACAGATCAATATTGCTTTTACCATCATTCAGCCTCGAAATAATATCCACTTTTTCTTTAACAGTAAATGTGCTTACGCCTAGGAGCCATATTCACAAGTGCAAGAAATGCTGTTCACTCACTGGAAATTGCTATGTAACTGATTTATAAGTGTAACTTCGTACACGTATGAAGGAGTTCTACAACAAACAAAGCATTTGACCATCTGTGAATGTAAACAAAGGATAAGAAAGCTTATTAGTTTTATGAATGAGTCTTTGTTCCTTTGCCTGCCGACAAAGTCGCAATATCCGCAAGCGATTTCTAGGAATCTGTCACAAATGGTTCATAAAAACTAGTTGCTAAACCCGAAATCGACGCTATATCCGAAGTCCCTATTGCCGAATGAATTTCCTACGAAAGTATGCTTTTAATTGGAGGGACGTAAGTTTGACGTCGCTATTACCAAAAAGTCTTTACATCCGAGGTGAAATCCACTGCACATACTTATACAGAAAATACCTAAATAACACTCAAACATAGAGCATATCTTCTTAATTAATATATATAAATCTCGTGTCACAATGTTTGTCCTCAATCGACTCCTAAACCACTTAACCGATTATAATAAAATTCGCACACCATGTGCAGTTCGATCCAACTTGAGAGATAGGATAGTTTAAATCTCAAATTATTGTCGCAATTTTAATTTATTTAGCCACAGCAAAGCGTGGCCGGGTCAGCTAGTTCATTTATAAATACCTATGTTATGAGCAAATACCTATCTTCTTACAGTTTACATTTTTTTAAATAGCCGTGTCTAGTACCAAAGTGTTTCGTGAAAAATATAATTTTCCATTTGACATCACTTCGCCTCGCTATATGTTTTACCCTACTGTGGAGTTGGGCAAAACATATATTTAGTTCCATGACCACGTTTGTTTTACCTTTACGTTAATGTATTTGTTTGTGTATTGAAATCAGCTGAGGTGTAAGTGTAGTATTTTCATTAATTTGATCGGTGTCTGGGGTGTGGTTCTACCAAAGAAGATATAATAATACTACGTTCTACTCAGGCTGGTGTCACTTCTTTATGATTAGCAGTTTTTTAATCTAACAATGGCAGAGATAAGTGTATCTTATCGCCTTATCAGGTATTTCGGTGTTGTCATTACTGTGCCATTTGCCATATTGTAGGGTAACTCAGTATTTTTTTTTTTTAGGGACAGCCAATTCAGATTAAGGGACAGCCAGAACATTTCAGTGTTGGTTATTATATTATATAATATATTTTTATATTATAATTTAAGTTGATTATCCTCCTAATCCCGACGTTTCGGCCGAGTTACATCGACCGTGGTCACGGGTAGACTCTATATAATAATAATGTGTTCAAACCGCGAAAGTTTAAAAACATCAAACATTGTAAACACTAAGAAAGTAAGATAAAAAGGATGGGTGTAAATGTATAGTAATATACAGAATGCAAACATTTACATTTAGTTATAAAAATAAAACCGAAATGTGTGTGTGTAAATGTATAATAATTATCATATTGTAAATAGAGCTAAGTACAAATATCAAAAAGTGTGTGTGTGTAATTGTAAATGTATATTATAATATAAATAGATTTAGTTAAGAGAATAAATTAAGTTAGGTAGTTGTAATCTGGTTGTGGGTTTCAGTAAATAAAGGCTATTTTATTTTATTTTTATTTATTTATTAAGTTGATTATAATTATGGGTCCAATGATATTCTGTAATATGTCCGTAGTAATTGTCTGTCTATCTTTTGGTTTGTCAAGGTTTATCATCATGCTGATGTAGACGTCATTGCTGGATATAGGCCTCCTCTATTGATTTTCAATAAGATCGGTGGAAGCGGCTTGCTTCCAGCGTGTTCCTGCGATCTTGATTTTGTCGGTGGGCATCCTATGCTGCGCTTTTCGGTACGTGGTCTCCATTCGAGAACTTTACGGAACCATTGGCCATTCGTTTGCCACTGCCATTTAAACTTGATAATCCGCTAGGCTACGTCAGTAACTTTAACTGATTCGGCAATGAATCTCCCCATTACTGGTTCGATGGAAAAAAAATACATACACACAGAAACATGAATGGTATCTATCGACGGCTCCTACGTATACCAGTGTATCTGTAGGTAAAACCAAATTATTCAGGAGGCAGTGGTAGATTCCTGATTGTTCAGCGGAGAATTGTTGTTTTTAAACTTTCGCGATTTGAACACATTATTATTATATACTACGGGACTAATCGCGCACTAAAATTACGAGATAAATAAATACCTCCTCATCCCGACGTTTCGGTCGAGTTGCATCGACCGTGGTCACGGGTAGACTGGAAAGTAAAACAGCTGGTACCGCCAATTCAACTTGAACTTGAAAAACTCGGCCGAAACGTCGGGTTGAGGAGGTATTTATTTATCTCGTAATTTTAGTGCGCGATTAGTCCCGTAGTATATAATAATAACAGCGTAGAATTATAGGGAAAAGAATTAGTTACTTACTCACTTATACTCCTAACCAACTTTTTTTTGACATCAAAATTAGATTTTTTTCAATATTAAAGAATCACATACGTACGTTTCAAAAATGCATTAGATGTGTGTATCTTGCAGATACACTGGTATACGTAGGAGCAGTCGCTGTGCAGTATGGCAATTCGGCCCTGTCCTTGAAATAAATACTTGGCGCATGACGCCTGGCGTACGCAGTAAGTACGTAATACGCGCTAGGGCTGCCCGCCTGGTAGGTAAATCGCACTCTTATTGATTACAAACCCACACGTCCGAACGTTACTACGGCGCATCTGCAACTGTTTGTGTATCGAGTGTACACCGAAATCCGTATATACTGAGCGGCACACAAATTGAAAGATGGGAAGTTATGCCAAACGTTCTGCGCAAAAGCCGAAATATGGGTACGCGGAAACCAGAGAGACAAAACGCCGGGGCACACCCGCCCGCCAACCTCAAGCCTCCCGCGCGTTCCCTACGCCCGAGCTCACTACTTCGCCATTTGTATAGGCATCGTACACATGAACAATAATTAGCGAATCACGGCGAAGTGTCATCTGCGGCTAACTTCCTATCTTTCAATTTGTGTGGCGCTCAGAGGGCTAAGTGCGAGATTTTCGCTCGAGCTCGATCGCGTTAACGTTTGATATGATTTCTATGGAAATGGCACAACGCCATCTTGTGTCACGTACAGAAAACTGAATAGCTAAGTGTGAGTATTTTTTACGGTAATGTAACGAGCGCCAAACCGATCGAACACGAGCGCGGCAACGTCTGTGGTTGGCTGATTCAAGCGTGTGTGTCAATGTGGTCACGTGTGTGCACGGCGCGCTCGGTCAACGCGACGTAAAAGTAATTCGATTTGATTTGCAAATCTCTCACTTGACATTCAGTATACCTATCGGTAATTAGCATCGAGGAAGGATCCTTACTCAAAGATAATTACGTATAAGTACTTCGTGGTGATTGGCGTTCCGACCGTTCGTATGAAGACGGAATAATGTAGATATAGCCATCATTACCGTTGACTTTGCCGAAAGTGGCACTAAGCCACTTCGTATCTGGCAACTTATTTTATCTACTTGAGTTTTATCTACATGTCAATCATTTACTTTACGTCAGTTGAAGTGCAATGTTCTCAGAGAAAGCATCATTAATTCTGTGGCCATGGTTTCGTGCAAACAGCGTGCTAGCTTCCGTAGGGAACGGGCTTCTCTTCGGAGGAAGGGTTTTGTAAGTTCTTACTAGAGTTTGTTATGCTTCTACGGGAGTTACCATGCATTATAATTATTTTTTCCAAAACATAGCATGACCGACTTCACCCGCGTACAGAATCATTACATGGTATAAAACAAAGTCGCTTTCCGCTGTCTGTCCATACATGGGGACAGACAGGCTGACAGGCTGGTATCTTTAAAACTACGCAACGGATTTTGATGCAGTTTGTTTTAATAGATAGAGTAATTCAAGAGAAATGTTTATTTGTATAATACACATGTGCAAAGCCGGGGCGAAACGCTAGAACGCAAATATTATGCGCGGATCGATGTAACATTTTTCACATTATTGTTGATTTATCAAAAATGGCTCAGCCAATTTCGATAAAATTTAAATGGGACCAATTTCGAAGTATACTCTTTATAATAAAAAAAAGAATAATTGAAATCGGACCACTATGAAAAAAGTTATGCGTGGTTATACATAAAAAAAATATGTACACGTCGAATTGTACACCTCCGGTGGTTCGTCGGTCAAAAAATAATAAACAAATATACCTTTTATAACAGATATAACTTTTTCCTGACTTTTCGACCGAGACGCATCGGTTGTGGTCACGGGCAGACAGAGTCTGTAGCCGCGACTCGGTCGAAGCGACTTAGGGATGAATTAGAAGAACATGTCATGTTGTGTAGTGTCTCGTACGGGTCCCGTCCGGGCCGGTCCCGTGCACGTCCCATTCTAAAATAAATCATCTCGTGAAAGTGCGATATAAATAATATCTCTTTTTTCCTACGTTTCGACCGACGTCCACTGCTGGACATAGGCCTCTCCTAAAGATCTCCAATAAGACCGGTTGGGAGCGGCTTGCATCCAGCCCAATCCTGCAATCTTAGTGACGCTGCGCATCGCGTCCGCGGTCTCCACTCGAGAACTATTCGACCCCATCGATCATCAGTCCTCCGAGAGTTGTTAAGTTGATAAATTGTATCAATGAGTATTCCTTGGGATTTAAGTAGCACTCTGTATCAAAGCAGCAGTAGGCAGGTCACGTTGAACTCTTACCGTCTTACCACAAAAGTTTTACTCACGCTTTAGACAATGTTTAACATTACAAATGGCACGGTTAAACAGTGTTTAAAGCGTGTTTCAATCTTTTGTGGTAAGGCGGTTAAGATTTTTCTGTAAATAAATACCAGATATTGAGACCAGTTACCGTAGTTAAAGAAGATATAATAATAATACCGTAGTGTAGGACGATTGAAATGCATACGTGAACTCAAACAGTTTCAACGGAAATTACTTAGGTACTAGACGGTCAAGCATTATAACATTCCTTTTCTTATCAAAAGATAATAAGCTGTTTGCAATTTGTAAATGATTAATACATATCACAACAAATACTTCAAAATGAAGCCAAGGCTAGATGGGTGTAGAAGTCAAGTGCAAGTCGTACTTGCAAGATCATTTAAAGAAAATCTTGCTCAGTCTGGACCCGACTGTATACAGTAGCTCAAAAATATATTAAAATATGGTATAAACATTTTGAATGGCATGCCATTTATAATTATAAGTAGATTTTTGTTCAAGGCCCAAAATTTGAATTTTTTTGTTATGAAAGATATTAGGAAAATCATGTATGGCGGACTATTTATACGATTATTCTGTATGTATGTATACATTTTATTTCATTTTAATATATTGTACATTGATTATTATTCCATTTATTTGTTTTACAACTCACGGGTTGCCCCGGATCTTTGAAGGGCATTGGTGGGGCCGAAACCAACACCAAGAGGCCCTTTTACAATTATTAAGTAAAAAAATAGAGTTTTTGGGTGATAGGAAGATGGAAACTATTGTAAAGACGGGGAATAGGTACTTCTTAGGCTATTTTAATGAATTATTACATGATTATAAGCTGGTCTATGGAATGAGGTGCGGCACCCGCCAAGTGATGCCTCATTTCAAAATATTTAGGCGGGTGGTGACTTGCCATCCACTAAATGGGCCCCCCATAAAGGCTACCGTAATTTGGCGCCGGAGGGGCAACATTGGTGTGGACTTCTTAGGGTGTCGAGAGGTGTGCTGCGCTTTCACTAGACGCTACTCGCGGCGTTATGCCCTTTAACACTTCCACCCTGGAGCTTAGGTTCTTAGCTCTTGCGGTTTCCACTCCAAACCGGCCAGTTAAGGCAAGAGAGGAGTCAGGGGTCTCATTTAGCCCCAGGGAATCAGGGTACGCGGTGTCGCCACTCACCGACGGCTCGCCACAAAGCCGCCCCTGTGATTATTATTATTATTATTGATTATAGTTTAGAAAAAACACAACATTACATTTTTTGTTGTCATATGTTTCAAGTTAGTAATTTTAGTTCTTTATTTTAATTTAATGCAATTTATTTTAATTGAATTTACCTATAATTAATTCAATTTAATTTAATTATTTGCTACATAGCAAAATGTTATTATTATAAGAAAAACATTATTATTTTAATAATAATGAATGTAATTGTAATAAGTTAGTGACGTGTATCTTTTATATTTATAATACCAATAAATAATATGAATGAATATGAATATGTACCAACCATGTAAACCCATATTAAGCAATGAATAAATATGAATATAAACCATTTTCCAAAACAAGTATAAAACAAGCCTAAGCTCACTAATATTTTTGCATTATCTCTTCTTAATCTTTGAATTTTTTATACGACCGTTTTCTGTGTTTATTCGATCATTGATAGATATTCTAATTCTAATTCTAATTTGAAGTAGGGGCGATAAGTCCTGCACTGACGTCCCGCATGGGGTGTTTTGTGCATTTCCCCCTCCAGCGTCTACCCGAGCCAGCCCAGCTCCTTAAAGTAACGGAGCGTGGCTCTGGGCCGCTGGCATAACTGCTCCAGTAGCTTAGACGGTGAATCAGATGATGACGATGCAGATGCCAAAGCTGATGATAATACAGAAGCAAAGCTTCTGTATTGATAGATATCTTAAATAAATAAATCTGTTGTATCTCTTCCAGCTGCACAATCGGTGCGTAGGCAGCGCCGGTGGTGCGTGCACGTTGGGGCGGCACGCGACGCACATCCTCCCTCCTACTGCCATCCGGCCACTCGTGCTGGACCGCCAACGGAGTCTGCCGCATCGGACACATAGTGACGCCGTAAGAAATAAAAAATAAAGTAAAAAAAACCGGACAAGTGCAAGTCAGGTCGATGTGCGAACATCGAGGGTTCCGTACAAACACATTGATAAAAAATTAAAAACCTGTTTTAACATGTGCTAATGAAGTTATTTTATGTGATACCTTACATGATACGATTTACTCACTTTGAATTTTGAACCCATATTTTGTAAATTTTGAGGCCCTATTTTTTTGTAATTAAATAAAAATTTACAGTTTTCAGATTTATTCCTATATGTGTACTCTGAAACAATGCATCTCGCCAAATTTTATAGTTCTATGTCAACGGAAAGTACCCTGTAGGTTTTGATTTTTGTGAGTGTCGAAATATGCTGTTTTTTACGACATAAACGGCTCTAACTTTTTTATACGATAACTGAGATGTTTTTCTTAAACACAACAGCAAGAGACCATAGATATACGTATACATTTTAAATTTCAACTCGATATCTTTACGCGTTCCCGAGATAAAGAGTCTTGACATACACAAAGACGGACAGACGGACAACAAAATGATCCTATAAGGGCTCCGTTTTTTCCTTTTGAGGTACGGAACCCTAAAAACAACAATTTCTACAATTTTTCTCTAGCTTGCCGTATCGGACGGCCCATTGACGCGGTAACTAACTAATACTTACAATTAGGATGCTTGGGCAGGCTTCCGACCCGTGATCCATCCACTAATTCACACTATTTTTAGATCCAACTGATTGCACCACGGGTAAGGGATGATTTATATTAGGACGGGGCGGGCGCGGGACGGGCTGGACGGGGCCCGTACGACGCACGTTCCCCTAAGTTTAACTATCCATGATCTTATACTAAGGTGGCACGCTGGACACACGAAAACTTCAAATGGTTCTTACTCCCACCGTTAATGAAAAGTAATATTATGAGGGCTCCAATGTGACAAAAGTTCATCAAAATAGTAGGCTCTAATTTATAAAACTTCTTATTTTGCAGTCATCCATTCCCACCTCGATATCTCTGCCGATCTCCATTACCCAAGAAGAAAAGAAAGAAGAAGTAAAGCCGCGGGCGCCTCCCATCTCGTTTCAAGTAAGTTGTTCCATTACAGTGGAACATGTCCTTTTCCCACTATGCTATATCATACATCATCATAAGACCAGGTCCAGCCGCATTGATAAACTTCTTTCACACCAGTCGTTAATTTTGCTCTTCCACTGCTAGGGGACATAACTAAGTATAATATAATACGAGATCATTGTATTTATAGCGTACACGCTTAATAGTTATTTGTTATACAAGAGTGCATAGTTGCTTATTAACCGCGTGGTCACTTTTGATGACCGAGCAAGCGAAGGATTCTAAAATTAGAATCCTGAGGGAGGAAATCAAAAGAGCACAAGGTGAAAAAGCTTTGCACTCGAGTGCATCATGTAACTTTTCATCCCACCTCAGCGAGAAAATGACTAAAGTCGTCTACATATCGTACTGTTTCAAATACTTCTCGCGTGAGCGTTGAGGGAGGAAAGCTCATTTGCTCATTATTAACAGTTTCTCTCTATTTTTTGGCGTCAAATAACTTCCTCGCTTATAGAATCACTAATTTGTGCGCGCAAAGCAAATTACGTACAAAAAAAGTATACCAAGAAGGTACCGAGATAGAGATTAAAACAAATTAAAAAAGGCAGTATGATAAGTTCGGCATCATGGAGGTAGAAGTAAATAGGTTTAATAATGTTTTGTATTAACAAACTTAGTGCACACGATGTTCTAAATTCAATCTTACTTTATCCTCTAGAGTCTAGTGGATAAAAACGGTTTTTGCACTCGATTTCGAAGAGCTATACTTTTTCCGAGATAGGGGGATAAAAAGCCAATTTGCAACCATTCTGCGTTTTCAGGGTTCTGTACTTCAAACGGAAAAAACGGAACCCTCACTTTGTTGTTCGTCTGTCCGTCTGTCCGTCTGTGTGTATGTCAAGTCTCTTTATCTCGGGATCGCGTAAAGATATCGAGTTGAAATTTAAACTGTATACGTATATCTATGATCTCTTGAAGTTACGAAAAAGAGAAATTTCTCGTTTATCGTTTAAAAAAGTTAGACCCGTTTATGTCATATTCATATCAGTCATATTTTGACACTCACAATAATCTAAATCTACAGGGTACTTCCCGTTGACATAGAACTATAAAACTATAAAATTTCGCAAGAAGCATTGTATCAGAGAAAACATATGGGAATATCTCAAAACTGTACATTTTTATTTAAATCACAAGAAATAGGGCCCCAATATTCACAAAATATGGGTTCAAAATTCAAAGTGAGCAAATCGTATCATGTAAGGTATCATATAAAAGAACTCCATTGGCACATGTTAAAACAGGTTTTTAATTATTTTAACAATGTGTAATTTTCGATTTAGGTATGACGAGAAAAGTGAAAAAAAAACTTTTTTGTCGATGGTTGTAGTCTATAGATATTAACAACTTACTAAAAAAATATAAAAAAATGTCTAGTTATTGACACGAAATGAATGAATGAACAACTTACTTCCCAATTTTGTGAAATTTTCTAGATTTGTACAGAACCCTCGATTAAAGAAAATATTTACTCCTAGCGGAGCCCTCGATGTGCGAACCTGACTCGCACTTGCCCGGTTTTTGTATTTCTGCATCATTTATTTCTTATTCTCCTCTTTTGATTCCCATCACTCTCATTGGTGTAGTTGTTAATTTGATTTTACATTTTCTAATAAAATGATCTACAATAATTTGAAAACTGTTTCCTAGATCACACCCCTGGAAGGCACGTGCCCCCTACTAGTGTTCATCAACCCTAAATCAGGAGGACGACAAGGGTCGCGCGTGCTGCGCAAACTGCAGTACATCCTCAACCCGCGCCAGGTCCACGATATTACTAAAGGAGGACCTATGCAAGGTAATATATTCTATTTAACTATTTATACTTTTGTTATAACTGTGCATTGTGCAATAAATAAATAAAGATACCCTTTAAATAAATAAATATTTTGGGAATATCTTACACATGGCCTCTGACCCCAAACTAAGCAAAGCTTGTGATATGGCTGCCAGAGACTGATATACTACATATATATATATATATATATTCAAATATGTACATAATAAAATAAAATAAAAAAGCCATGTACTACGGTTTCGCTTAAAAACTAACTAATGATATAAATGTACAACTATAACTATCTATCCGTAGAAGTTGCCTCTTTGACATAGGCCTCCCCTAGTCCCCTCCACTCTTCTCTTTCTCTTGCCTTTGTCATCCAGTCAGGTCCAGCTCTATCTGTGAAAACATCTCTCCATCTTTTCCTCTGTCTTCCTTGCTTTCTTTTTCCGTCCCGTGGGGTCCATTCCGTTACTCTTTTTGTCCATTTTGAGTTCTCAAGTCTACAGATATGACCTGCCCAGTTCCATTTTAGTCGGCGTATCCTTGCTTTAGCATCCGGTACCTTAGTTTTTGATCTTATGATTTGGTTACTTATTTTATTTGAGAGCCTTATATTTAGCATGCTCCTTTCCATCTTTTTCTGACAGATTGCTATTTTTTCTTCGTCCTTTTTCCTCAAAGACTATGTTTGGCACGCTTAAGTTAAGCAGGGTAATATAGAAATTTCGTATACTTTCCTTTTTATGTTCATTTTGATTTCTTTATTTTTCATAATCTCTTTTAGGCTCCAGTACTTCTTCCATGACAGTGAGATTCTTCTATGTATTTATTTTTCGGTGCAGTCCTCAAATAACACCAACTGTCCGAGATAAACATACTCATCCACATACTCTATTTTCTTATTTTCTATTGTAATATCGATGTTTTCGCTGTTGGTGAGTACCTTTGTCTTAGTGGCGTTCATTATTAGGCCTATCTTCGTACTTTCCTTTGACAAATCACTGATTATCGCTTCTAGTTCTGGTGCATATTGGGCAAAAATCACAATGTCGTCTGCGAATTGAAGGTGGCTCAGGAACTCTCCGTCTATTTTTATTCCTTTTTTTCCCATCGTAAATATCTGAATATAGACTCTAGGACGGCTGAAAAAAGCTTTGGCGATATCGGGTCGCCCTGCCTTACGCCTTTGTTTATCCTTCTTGCTCTAGTCTCACCATGGCCTGGCCTCTGGAACACACGCTGTGGATTATGTTGATATATTTTTTATCTACACCTTGTTCCATGAGCACTTTCCAGATAGATTCGTGGGTCAAGGAATCAAAAGCTTTTGTATAATCGATGAAGTACATGTACAAGGGCTTTTCATATTCATTAGCTTTCTCTATAATTTTGGTAACATTCTGTATATGGTCTACCGTTGAGGACATTTTGCGAAATCCTGCCTGTTCTCGAGGTTGATTTGAGTCTAATATTTGCGTTACTTTATTTAACATGATTTTCGAAAATATCTTGTACAGATGAGTCATCAGACTGATCGGTCTGTAGTTTCCTAGATCGTACCTGTCGCCTTTCTTGTGAAACAGTATGATGGTGGATTTCGTCCACTGCTCTGGTGTAGTTTCAGTCTCTATGATGCTGTTGAACAATATCTGGAGTGGTTTTTGTAGTACTGGACTCAGTGACTTCAGGACTTCGTTTACGATATTGTCGTTTGCTGGAGTTTTGTCATTTTTTTTAGTATTTATTGCATATTATGATATTTCAGAGCAGATAATATCCTCAATTCCTTCTTCATACTGGTTATCGCCCGGAAAGACCTCTGTTTCTCGGTGTCCAATGGTTGCTGTAGCGGTGTAGAGCTTTTATATTTTTTCTAATGTATTTTTTCTATGACTTTTTTTTTTCGCCTGAGTTATATAAATATATACATAGATATATAGTGTAACGCAGTAGACGCCCGTTGTAGGTATGGAGTGCGGTGTTTACGTAATCCGGTTCTGGGAAGCCCTATTGTTCTGTGAAGCTTTATTGTGTTTTTATTGGTGCCTTTTGTATTCAGTTTTATGGCTTTATGACTCGAGTTAATTTGTTTGGTGTTTACGTATTTGAAAAACAATAGGGATTCTCGAACTTTCAAGTTGTTTACTTGTTAACACAATGGCGTTTATTGAGATCGAGTAATGTTGCGAAATATCTCGTAGGTTCGAGACTGTAGGAAATAACGGATATAAATACGCCGGCCGACCCTTGGGGATCAGTTTATTCGTTTACCGTCGAATTGAATTTTGTAGGCTGACCATGATGATGTTCCGTCGAAAGGCGTCACTTTAATCTTTTGTGAGGCTGGCGAGAAGGTTGTAGATGCAGCGGCTCCGCTTCCATATTTGATAACATTCAGGGCCTTTCTCACGTCGGCGATTTGTGTTTCCGCCTCGACAATACGGGATTCATGCTCCTTTATGCTGGCGTCGTGCTGATCGACCGTGTCCTTGACCTCTTTAATCTCTTTGCCCAAAGTCATCTGCAAGCTTGAAAGCAGCTCTTCTTTTTGACGAGCCTGTTCTTCTCTGTTGCGGTCTAATTTTTCTTCTAGCTGGCGAGTCTGTCTTTCGTTGTTGCGGGCCTGTTCTTCCATTAGACGAGCCTGTTCTTCCAGCAGACGAGCCTGTTCTTCTCTGTTGCTGCGGGCCTGTTCTTCCAGCAGACGAGCCTGGTCTTCTTTGTTGCGATCGAACATTGACTGCATCATGGACATTATTGCAGCCATATCAAATGCCACAGGGATGGCTGGTGCTGCAACAGGTATCGCAGCAGGTGCCACAGTAGGTGCTGCAGAAAGTGCCGCAGCAGGCGCTCCCGGGTTCCTGGAGTCGTCGTTGGTATCGATTGGCGCGATATTACGGGTGCAACGATGCTCGGGACGAGCATGTCTTAGGAGGGGGTAGTGTAACGCAGTAGACGCCCGTTGTAGGTATGGAGTGCGGTGTTTACGTAATCCGGTTCTGGGAAGCCCTATTGTTCTGTGAAGCTTTATTGTGTTTTTATTGGTGCCTTTTGTATTCAGTTTTATGGCTTTATGACTCGAGTTAATTTGTTTGGTGTTTACGTATTTGAAAAACAATAGGGATTCTCGAACTTTCAAGTTGTTTACTTGTTAACACAATGGCGTTTATTGAGATCGAGTAATGTTGCGAAATATCTCGTAGGTTCGAGACTGTAGGAAATAACGGATATAAATACGCCGGCCGACCCTTGGGGATCAGTTTATTCGTTTACCGTCGAAGCGATAACTACTCGGGTTAGAGTGCGATACCAGTGATTGTGAAGTGACTAACTTGTGGGAATATCAGTGCCAGTGTAAAGTGTTTGTGCGAACCAGTTGTGTCGTGTGTTTTTGTGATTTTTGTGAAGTGATTGTGTGCAATAAAGTGCAAAGTGAATAATCGGCGTTTTAACTGACTATCCAAGAACCCATCTCGTAACAATAGTAACTAAATAACACCCAGACACAGAGCAAACATCTATGTTCATCACATAAATACTTGTCCTGGGGATCGAACCCACGCCTCTTTGCTCCAGAAGCTACGGTAGCTAACCACTGAGCCATCGAAGCACCGTTTAAGCTAAACTATCTTGCAAAAAAATAAGTAGATGAACAGCGCTATAGCAAACTTTCCTCCTTTTTGAGGGAAAATTACCACAAAAATTAAATACAAAAATATGTTCCGGTTCAGGATCGAAATAAATGGAAAAATGAGACCTGTAGAAGGGAATCAACATCCGGACAGACGGAAGCAAAATTGACAAGTCAAAACCGAGACTCTTTTAGTGCATTCGGTCAATAAGGACTTGGGGCTAAAATATCTTTATTTTTCCAGGGTTACACATGTTCAAAGATGTGAAGCAGTATCGTGTGATCTGCTGCGGCGGAGACGGGACCGTCGGATGGGTCCTCGAGACTATGGGTAAGTTTCAACTGTGACACGCCATTGGTACAAGTAGACAGGTGACCTCAGGATCACGTTGCATGCAAGCCGCTTTCAACCGGTCTAATTGGAGATCCTTATGGATCTTCCTTATGGAAGGCCTATGTATAGTAGGGGACGTCCTAAAGCTGACTAATGGATGAATGAATGATGAAGTTGCACAATCTGGTCCTACCTGCCCCCTTTCTTCTACCGCACGGATAGACACACGCGACCAATGGCTCCACCCTTTTATGGTGGACATACCCCGCGTTAGAACCAAGCGTTTTGAGTTCACATTCCTCATACGAACAGCCAGAATGTGGAACGCTTTGCCTGAGTCTGTCTTCCCGCTAGAGTACAATGTAGGTATCTTCAAATCCCGAGTAAATAGGTATCTTCTAGGTAAACCTGTTACATCCTAGACCACATATCTGCTTAACACCAGGCAGTGTGTGGTCAAACGCAAACTTATATGAAATAAAAAAAAGTATCTCGTCCTGCGAGATTGTTGTTGTTTTACAAGTAACCATGTAATGTGAATCCTATATCTAGCAGTAGGTACCTACACGTTCTACAGCTGATATGATAATGTAATGCCCACGATTTACTAACTCAATATTATTATATGAGCCTGTAATCTTATCTAAACACGGAATCAGGACCTAATATCAGTGTTTAATGTTTATATTGCAGATAAGGTACAAATGGACATGCAGCCAGCAGTGGGGGTGATCCCTCTCGGCACCGGGAACGATCTGGCTAGGTGCCTGCGGTGGGGTGGAGGGTAAGGCGGTTATTCCATTTAGCTGAACTAAGCTTGAATATTATTTTAGGTGCAATTCAGCTGGCCCTGATACTGGGGCAATAGAATACGGCATCGGTACAGGTAGCGGCACGGAAGTTTAGCGCTGAGGGTAGTGTGGAGGGGATGGCTGCGTATGGTGACCGCCACACTAAACCCAAGAGCAGTCTTCCTCTCTACACTTTGCTCTGCGCTAAACTTAAGTGCCGTGACCTGAATGTCCTGCACGCTAAAAGCGGATCTGAACAGCTGAAAACTCACGAGGTTCGAATTTTGGGCTCCCGCCTCCTTATCTCATTAAGTTGAGACAAACTGCACAGATTGCTGACAACTCACAAGAAACAAGCATTGCCCTTTGTGTTATCTTATACTTCTCAAGGCTTTGTGTCTAAAAGCAGAGGTAGACATGTGCCTCTTTGTAACGAGCAATTTTCAGAGTGTTTCTCTGGAGAGCAAACATATTATAAGATATTATCAGTGTTGCCGATGCCCCAAAACCAAAGTGAAATTCCCCTTATTGGGAGGTAAGTAAGTAAGTAAGTTCGTATAGGCCGGGTGGCTAGTCCTGGTGTCAGAGTTTTTAGGCCGCCTGAAGGCCTCTGACATGGCTAAACGGGGAGTAAAATTACCCCAATTACCTTGTTGTCGTAGAAGACCGCCAAACCTGCATAGACTCGAGACGTCAACAAAGAGCTGAGAGCTCCGGTGCGTTCTTCTGGAGAACACGGAGCTCCCAAGAATGTATACAGACTTAGAAATATCACTTTTGTGTAAAAGTAAATGATTTTTGCTTAAAAGTCAAAGGAAAAATAATACGTGTCTTAATATTTTGAGAAAAGTGGAAGGAAATAAAGAGGCATTTGCCCAGAATTGGGACGGAATAGGCTAATAATTTATTTTTGATAATCCGATGGTACTATAAGAGAGAAGCCTATACCCAGCAGTGGGATAAAGAAAGCTTTGGATGAAGATGATGATGAATCTAACTGATGGAATATTTATATTTTTTGCCGTTTAGCCTATTATAAATGTTGTTAAGCTAGAATGGTCTTTATCCCCAGGTACGAAGGCGAGTCGATCCACAAAATCCTGGACAAGATCTCCCAAGCCAGCACCGTGATGATGGACCGCTGGTCCATTCACGTAGAAAATAGTGCCGCTGAGGTACAGGAAATAGTATGTAGATGATTCATTTTGATTTTATTTTACTTTTTGTTAAACTTTATACCTTAAGTTGGCTTGTTTTACCCTACTCTAGCCTACCCTATCTTATTTTGCCCGGCCGGTCCCGATATACCCTGCCCTGGTCTGCTCTCTCATAAATTTATCATTTACCATACACCATTTTACCCTATTTACAAAATTCTATTCAGAAGGTTATGTCTATCTTAAAAGGCATTGGTGGAATCTCACTAGATTTTCACATCAAATTCTCGGCTTTTCTCCGAGGAATGGTAACATGAAGTCGGATTATTTAATTTTATTTATCAACTCATTTAGAGATACACTTAATATTATTTTGGTATTTTACAAAAAATAGTCATTTGTTGTAGAGTGCAAAATTGATTTTTAACCGCAATGCTCAATGTTGATGACCGTGCAAGCGAAGGATTCTAAAATAGTAATAATTACTTAGAACACTCGCTGCGCTCGTGATTCAACAATTATCTATATATAATTAAACAATTCAAGCAAGGGAATCAAAAGAGCACAAGGTAAAAAAAATGTTTGCACTCGAGTGCAACACGTAACTTTTCATCCCACCTCAGCGAGGAAATGACTAAAGTGGTCTACATACCGCACTGTTTCAAATACTTCTCGCGTGATTCGCGAGTAACAGTTTCAGTCAATTTGGCATCAAATAAATTTTCTCGTCGCTAGAATCACTCGTTTTAGGTTTTTCACTTATTTTCTAGTTTCTTATTTTTAAAACTTTTAACAATTAAACATGCATGATAAGAAAGTGGTGCGCGCAAAAAAAATAAAAAAGTACAACAAGAAGGTTTCGTGTTTGAGTTTTGAACAAATTAAAAAAGGTTGTATGATAAATTCGGCACCATGGAGGTAGAAGTAAATAATAGATTTAATAATGTTTTGTATTCACTAACTTAGTGCACATGATGTTCTAAATTCAATTTTACTTTACCCTCTGGCGGATAAAAACGGCTTTTACACTCAGATTTCGAAAAGCAAAAATACTCTTTCCGAGATGGAGGGATGAAAAGAATATTTAATTGTTACAGTGCGATCAGCCCCAAATGCCAGACTCGGCGCCGCATCCGACTTGTGTCCCGTACAACATCATCAACAACTACTTTTCCATCGGAGTTGTAAGTATTTTTTAGCAATAAATGGTGAAGGAATAATTAAATTTGGCCAAAAATGTCACAGCCG
The DNA here is from genome assembly GCA_949316475.1 of Hypomecis punctinalis. Lineage (NCBI taxonomy): Eukaryota > Metazoa > Arthropoda > Insecta > Lepidoptera > Geometridae > Hypomecis > Hypomecis punctinalis. The sequence continues at coordinate 11,915,579 of OX438823.1, read as the reverse complement.
ACTTCAATCGTACAAAATTGGAATAGTTTGTTTGAATTGATGAAGACCAATTTTAATTATTGTTGATTTTTTAAAAACTGCTCAACCGATTTCGATAAAATTAAAGTGGGACCTTTGAAGTATGACCTACCAAAAATACACAATCATCAAAAAATAAGGGTGTTACACGATCATGAACCCATTTTGATGATTGTTGTTTTAGTAGACCATACAAAAAAGAAACAAACAGTTGAATTGACAACCTCAATTTTTAAAGTAGGTTAAAACCAAAGACCTTTTACGTATACAAAGTCCTTGCCTTTTACTTACTAATTAATTAGTAACCTAATTATAATTATAAGTACAGGGCCTTTATTTTTTTTTTTTTATTTAATTGTTACACTCCACAGACTCCAGGGTCTGTGCTTTTTAGGATATACATTAAGAAAAAAAGATTGAACAATATTGCTTGGAAATGCTTAACAAAAGGACCTTAAATCTAATAAAATTAAAAACAAACTTTAAACTACGTTGATTTTACATAATATCGTTTTACAAATTACTACTTATACCGCGCAGAGCCTCTATCACCGCCGCGTTTCGGTCTTTAATGGCCATCTTTAAATTATAGTCTACGATGACCTTGGGTGACGCAGTCGTCGCACGCCGCACAAAGTGGCTGATAGCGTCTTCCTCGTTGTCTGCGAAGTAAGTGAAGGACCTGGTGTGCCGTGAAACTGCGACGACCGCGTGTGAAACGCTTTCGTGCAACCTCATTTTAGCCCTGATTTTTATGGCGATGACAGAGTCGTATGTCAGACCTTGAGCTTCGTGGATGGTAAGGATGCGCGACCCCGACCCCACTCCATACCCTTGGGTGATAAGGGTCTCCTTTTCTTCTTGAGTGTGGACCAAAAAGAGGGTGTTGGGGAGGTTATGGGGTATTAGCGCACCCGTGTATCTTTTCTGCTCTAGAGATCTGACCTGGATTGCTGAGGAATATACACCCGTGTATATCTCCCTCAGTGAATACGCTACATCCATGGGGTTCCGATGCGTACATAACAACTCCTGGCTGATGTTTGCGACCAGGTTAGGGCGATGGTACCTCATCTCGAAGAGGTTTTCTCTATCAATATAAGGTAGCTGATTAACGTCTCCGATGAGGATACGTTCACTGGCACCAGACAGCCTCGAAGCCATCACTATAGCTCCGAAATGATTCATGAGAGCCTCATCCACCATTAGACGGTTGCAACTCGCAGAACCTCGAAAACCATTTACGAGAGTGGAAGCCATGGTGCGCACCTTAGTTCTTACTAAGTTACCTATACGGTGCGCCAGCTTTTCTCTTAGATCTTTGGCTGCTTCAGTTGTTGTGGTGATGATAACGTCCCTATCCACATCGAAGTGTCGTACCACCCAAGTTGTTTTGCCGCAACCAGGCACTCCATTGACCCACTGGATCTTGGGTACCTTCCAGTTGCCCCACCGTGCCTCGACTTGACTGCTCTCGATGGTTTTTGCCATGTTAGCAATTTTGTCATCCAGCATTATTTTGGTACAGCTGGCGGTCACCACAATAGGGTCCTCTAGTGGCGTCACGTACTTCAGTTTTCCAGTCCGATCCGTCTCATCCTCATTTAGGGCCACGAATCCTTTTATTGCATTATAAGCAGCCATATATTGACCTCTCATTGTTCCCTTGATGATCTGGGAAGTGTCGTTATTGTATATGGCTGCTTCTGCCTCTTCCAGTCTCGCCATCAAAAGACTCTCATTTCCTAGCCTAAAAGACTGCATGATGTTTTCGCAGTTTCTGAGATTGACTTCTCTAGTCGCTCTCGTTATAGCTAAGAATTCTATGAAGGCGTTTCTGGCGTGATCTTTTGCTGTTGAGGCAGGGATATAGAGGGGCGGATCAACCTGTCCCATGTCGGCTCTAGTTGGAGTCGCTTGCCTTGTTCGTGGTGTAGTTTTAGTGGCTGATTTGGTGCTGGGCCATTTTATTTTCGGTGTTTGTAGGAACAAGCTCTGTGCTGCGGCGCTAAATGCTGTCAGAAAAGCCGAAACGTGACCTCTACTCCCGTCGCAACTGTCACTATGCCGTTTCGCGACCTTTTCTGCCGATGTTCTTTCTTGTACCCTTTCAGAACCGCTTTGAGTGGATGAACATGGAACGGGGTGTCCCCAGCTGTCAGTTGCAGGGTTTTCTGACGAAGACTTCAGAAAACTTAAGTTTTCTCCCCTGTCTTCGTTTATGATGACCTCATGATTTTTGGAGGCCTCCAGGCAACTTAGCCGGTCCGTGACTTCTCCTGTCCAGTGTGCTACAACCATGGCGTCGAAGCTTATCATGCGGGAAACACTGTCTGTGTTTTCACCTAGACTCTTCAGCAGTAAACTTGCCTGCGCAAAGGGAGTCTCGGTCGTCCAGTCAAACAGTGCAACCGTTTTATTCTTCGATCGCACCAGTCGACATCGACAGCCCGCTACTTCCAGTATTGGCATCGCATCGTATGTTTTCTGCTTCATAGTGGTTTTAGAGGTGCTCCCATTGAGCAGACAAGCTAGTCCAGGTGAAAGTTGGACACGTTTTTTGTTCCGGGTAAGGCAGAAGCTTATTCCAAACCTCTCTTTATTGTGATCCATGAAGAGGGCCACCCCACGGATGTGGACCCCTGGCTCTCCTCTGTCTGCAGAAGCGAGCAAGTAGTCCACTGTAACGTCCTTTATGGTGGTTTCTAGAGGGCGTCTTAAGTTCTGCGCACTGGTGGTGGCTGGTATATTTATGTGTGAGGAGGAGGAGGGCAATGTGTGTAAAGACGAAAAAGAGGCGGAGGGTGCCACCAGACTGAGAGAAGAGGAGGGTCTGTGAAGAGTAGAGTTTCTCTTGGCTGCTATTCGAAACGACCTATCAACAAATGATAGAAAGTGCGATCTGCTTTCTGGGTCTTCTAAAATATTGTGGAGATCTGAAGCTACGAGCTTTCTATCAATGCATATTTCAAGGTCATTACGTGCCGCAATGAAGCGGGGGCAATCTATGATTATGTGCCATACTGTCTCCGAGATATTCGAGTCACATTCACATCCTGGACTTTCTTTGAGCTTAACTGTGTGCAAATACTCCGCTATTCCTCCGTGTCCTGTCAGCGCTTGCACCTGAAAAGGTGTCAGTTTTGTAGTACGTGACATCCGGTGTGCTTTGGCTATATCCGGGAGGAACTTATATGTAACTCTACCAGCACTGGAAGTCTCATACCGGTCCTGCCACTTCCGGACTGACTCTTCACGTATTTTCTTTTTGACATAGGACAAGGGGATCCCTTCGTAATCCCGGGACGTGCCCGCGAGTGCTGCCGATTTCGCGAGCTCATCGGCTCTTTCATTACCGGCAGTTCCCACGTGCGCTTTCAGCCAGAACAAACGAACTGATCTTCCTTCCGCACTGATCTTTCCAATGTTTTCCTTTATACATTTGACCAATGGATGACTCGTTTTGGGATTCCGCAATAATTCGAGTGAAGACCTTGAGTCACTCAAAATGCTAACCATGGTGTCGCCACTCGACATCACTGCTTGAGTTGCTTGGTACAATGCATAAAGTTCCGATTGGAAAACCGTGCAGTCAGAGTGCAGCGTAAAAGTAGCGCACCTGACTTCCTGGCCATTCTCCCACCAGGTAAAGGCAGCGCCAACACGTCCTCCAATTTTGCTGCCATCTGTATAAATCTGGGGACCATTTATCGGGCTAGAGATGGTTTCTAGGAGGTCGAAATCCAAGGATGTTTGTGTGGACGGATGAGGTTTGTCCAGAAAATTTAGATTTCTTTCAAGCTCCGTGTCAGGTGCGAGATAATCTACAGAAATACTTTTCTTTGCTTTGTACAGATTTGCAGCTTCTTGTATTCTTAGGTCCAAAGGGAGTAGACCGGATAAGGCCAGTGCTGACGTAAGGGAAACAGTACGATAGGATTTGCATATTTTTTGGGCGAAGCCTCTTTGTAAAGAGTTTAAGTAAGTCTTGACCTCTTCCAGTTCTGTTGCTTGAACCCATGCGCTTGAAGCGTATAACATTATTGGTTCCACCACAGCGACGTATATTGTTCTCGTGATCTCGCTATTGAGCCCCCAAGACACCTTCGCTGCAGGGCCTTTATTTAAAACTGAACATTGTTTTGCAGGATGCCGCGATATGTGTGAAGTTCCACACGGAGAGGGAGCGGAATCCAGACAAGTTCAGCTCTAGGATGAAAAACAAGCTTTGGTACTTCGAGTTCGCTACGTCTGAGCAATTTGCTGCAAGCTGCAAGAACTTGCACGAAAATATTGATATTGAAGTAATGTTTCATTTTTTTAAATAGGGCATGTGCCTATAATAACTACTATTAAATAATCTAACACTACATAAACTACTAACTACATAACATAACAAGCAATTGGATAATTCACAGGCCCTTGAAGGTCTGAAGATAATCCAAGCCCACTGATAGTTGGCAGCGTGCACTGACAGCATTGCCACGCTGAATGGCAATGCCTATACGTAAAGCCAAATAAACAACGGCATTTTGGTCACTCGTCGCGTCCACCAGACGCTCAGAAAGACTTTTGAAAACAAGATGAGCTCCTGGCCCCCACGGACCCAAGGTCCCAACTCCAAACGGCTCAAATAATTATGTAACCACTACAGAGGTTAGCATACTTGCGCCGTTTGTGCTGCTCCGCCGATATAATTATTCCATTTTTTGTCTTTCCTGAAATGTACTTCTATTAATGGGATAAGTACTTTTCTAGACGACTAACTTTTTTTAACATTTCTAGACGACTAACTTTTTCTAACATTTCTAGACGACTAACTTTTTCTAACATTTCTAGACGACTAACTTTTTCTAACATTTCTAGACGACTAACTTTTTCTAACATTTCTAGACGACTAACTTTTTGTAACTCTTGACACTTGTTTTTAGAATGAATACAAGGTTGCCTAACGAATTGTAGCTTCTAATTTTTGTCATTTGTTAACATTTTGATTTCCACATTTATTGTAGACTAGTACTAGGAGTGCATCACCTAACTCATATAAAACCAGCAATATACATTGTAGCAGTAGCTCCTACAAAAGCATTAGGCCCAAGTATGAAGGCGCCATTGTAAATTTAATAGCAACGTAAAAAGTGTTCTCTCTATCGAATGCCTAACAAAAGTAAAAAAGAAAGAGAAATAGTCTAATTAGCAATTATAATTACGTAACTTGTGTTCTACCTAACAATAATATATAAAATTAATATAAAATTCATATTATTTCAGTGCGACGGCTCATCGCTAGAGTTAAACAAAGGCCCATCATTGCAAGGTGTAGCGCTACTAAACATACCGTACGCTCACGGGGGGTCCAATCTGTGGGGGTCCAGCGGCGCTCATAGGCGAGGGCGGTTCCCGAACGCACAGCAAGGTAATTTATTTGCTGTTACTACTATACAATCATTTTTAATATTAAAATTTTATTGAACGTACCGAAACACACGGGGGCTCCAATCTATAGGAATCCAGTGGCGCTCATAAAATTTTATTGAACGTACCGACACACACAGGGGCTCCAATCTATAGGAATCCAGTGGCGCTCATAAAATTTTATTGAACGTACCGACACACACAGGGCCTCCAATCTATAGGAATCCAGTGGCGCTCATAAAATTTTATTGAATGTACCGACACACACGGGGGCTCCAATCTATAGGAATCCAGTGGCGCTCATAAAATTTTATTGAACGTACCGACACACACGGGGGCTCCAATCTATAGGAATCCAGTGGCGCTCATAAAATTTTATTGAACGTACCGACACACACGGGGGCTCCAATCTATAGGAATCCAGTGGCGCTCATAAAATTTTATTGAACGTACCGACACACACAGGGGCTCCAATCTATAGGAATCCAGTGGCGCTCATAAAATTTTATTGAACGTACCGACACACACGGGGGCTCCAATCTATAGGAATCCAGTGGCGCTCATAAAATTTTATTGAACGTACCGACACACACGGGGGCTCCAATCTATAGGAATCCAGTGGCGCTCATAAAATTTTATTGAACGTACCGACACACACGGGGGCTCCAATCTATAGGAATCCAGTGGCGCTCATAAAATATTATTGAACGTACCGACACACACGGGGGCTCCAATCTATAGGAATCCAGTGGCGCTCATAAAATATTATTGAACGTACCGACACACACGGGGGATCCAATCTATAGGGATCCAGTGACGCTCATAAAAGAGTGGGGTTCCCGAACGTACAGTAATGTAAATTATTTGCTGTATTCTCTAAGGTAAAAAGTTTTCATTACAAAGCTATGTTTAAGAGGGACTGAAGTCCACTGGTGGTGGAGAGAGCGAATCTCGAACACACAGTAACTTATTTGCTAAATTAGCCATTGAAATCTTCGTAATAATCACTTAGTATGTTTCCTAGTCAACACTCAAAAAAAGCTCAACGGCGCCTATACGGAAAAGGCGGTTTCCCAATGCACAGCAAGTCAACTTATTAGCTGGACTCTTTTAAAGAGACTCTCATTTAAATTTGATTGTATTTCAGATATTGGCGACAAGTTGATAGAAGTAATAGGATTAGAAAACTGCCTGCACATGGGCCAAGTGAGGACAGGTAAGTTTTATCTCGGCAAAAACTTGGCAAGTAAATATTACAACAAGTAGAGCAACAGTTTTTCTACAGTAAAAAGTTTTGAGATTAATTGTGAACACACGTTGGTTTATTTATTCAGTACTTGTCTAACGAGAGCATCAACGTTGGATACGCTTAGAGGATGCACTCACTCATAGACAAATACTGAAACTAAATAAATATTTGGGGAAACGAAATAAACTTAATAATAACTAAATAATTTTTTTTTTGTTTAAAATAAAAAATTATTAACCACAGACTCCAGGGTCTATGCCCTTTGTTAACTACAATTTACAATTATTTTATTATATACTGTACAAAGAGTAGGTACTAGAGATCTTAGCCTAAGTTAGTCAGTGCACTGCGTCAATGCCACGAGCAGACCGGCGACCCGCAAGCAGCACCCGATGACGAGTGTGACACATGTGCCAGCCATCGCTCTCCTCGACCATATTTGAGGGACGAGAACGACCCGATACATGATGCCGCCGCAAGAAGGAGCCTTCGATGGCGAGCATGAATGGGGCATGCACACAATGCTTTATTTCTTATAAATTACAAGTACACATTTTTCACGTTCTATGCCAATTTAGTTGCCTTCTCCCGACCCAAAGCCTCCATCACCGCCTCGTTCCGATCTTTGACGGCCATCTGCAGGTTGTACTCCTTGATGGTCTCCGATGACACAGACGATGCGCGCCGCACGAATCGACTGATGGCGTCATTTTCGATGTCGTCGGCGTAATAGATGAAGGTCCCGGTGTGCCGCGATAGTGCAACGACTGCGTGTAAGACGCTCTCGTGTAGTCTCATTTTCGGCTTTGTTTTTATAACGATTACCGACTCGTACGTTAGTCTCTGAGCTTCGTGAATGGTAAGGGTGCGTGATCCTGAGCCTCCCCCATAACCTTGACTTATGAGGGTCTCCTTTTCTTCTTGTGTATGCACTAAGAAAAGGGTGTTAGGGAGGGTTTTGGATATTTGAGCCCCCTTGAACCTATTCTGCTCAAGAGACCTAATACGAGAGGCTGAGGAATATATACCTGAGTATATTTCCCTCAAGGCGTACGCGACATCCATTGGGTTTCTGTGTGTGCAGAGTAACTCCTGGGTGATATTTGCAACCAGCGTTCGACGATGGTACCTCATCTTGAAGAGATTTTCTCTGTCGATATAAAGCAACTGATTGACGTCTTCAATGAGGACAAGTTCGCTAGCACCAGACAGACGGGCAGCCATTATTATAGCTCCAAAATGGTTCATTAGAGCTTCGTCCACCAAAAGGCGACCGAAGCTCTCTTTTCCGAAACCATTGACGAGCGATGAAGCCATGGTTCGCACTCTGGATTTTACTAGATCTCCTATTCGGTGCGATAACTTCTCCCTCAGATCTTTTGCTGCCTCTGTTGTTGTAGTGATGATAGCGTCCCTATCCACGTCAAAGTGTCTAATCACCCATGTTGTCTTGCCACACCCTGGTACCCCGTTGACCCATTGTATCTTTGGTACCGCCCAGTTTACCCAGCCTGCCTCGACGCCTGAGCTCCGTTCGATGGTTTTAGCCATCTCAAAGATTCTATCGTCTAGCATTATCTTGGTGCACTTGGCGGTGACTACAATTGGGTTGTTCGATGGTATCGCGTATTTCGGTCTTCCTATTCGCTCCGTCTCTCTCTCATCCAGCTCCACAAAACCACTTACTGCGCTGTAAGCTGCCATATACTGTCCTTTCATGGTCCCTCTGATGACTTGGGAAGTGACGTTATTGTATATGGCTGCTTCTGCCTCCTCGAGTCTCGATTTTAGTAGACTCTCACTTACCGGACCACCCAGCCTAAAGAACTCGAGGATGTTATCACAATTCTTAAGATTGACATTTTTCGTCGCTCTCAATAAGGCTAGGTATTCGGCAAAGGCATTTCTCGCGTGGTCCCGTGGCGCCGAGGCTACGATATAACGGGGCGCATCGACCTGTCCCATGTCGGCTCTCGTTCGGGTTGCCTGAGGTGCTGAAACTACTCTCGAGGTCACCGCTGTCTGTGGAGGCGGTGTTTTAGACATGGAACGGAATAAGCTCTGCATCACGACACTGAAGAGACCCGATAAGGCACCATCGTTGCTGCTTGGACGGAAAACGGGTCTTTCAGATGCTGCCATTAACTCTGCTCTTTCAGAACCAGATTGAATGGCCGAATTTAGAATAGGGCGGCCCCAACTGTCTGTTGCATTATCAGGATCGTTACTTGGAGGCTTCAGAAAACTCAGGTTTTCTCCTCTATCCTCATACACGATAACCTCATGGTATTCCGAGGCTTTAATGCAACCCAGCCGGTCCGCAGCTTTGGCCTTCGACCGCTCAACCACCATCGCATCTACGCTTATCACCCGGGGAGTGCTGTCCACTTTCATGCTGAGATGTTTAAGCAATGAACTGGCCTGCACGAAAGGTGACTGGGCGGCCCACTCGACTAGTGCAATCGTTTTGTTTTTCGATCTCACCAGTCGGAATTGGTGGCCACCTGCCTCGCACACTGGCATTGCGTCATAGGATTTCCGCTTCATTGTTAATTTGGCGGTGCTCCCGTTAAGTAGACATGCTAATCCAGGCGACAAGCGGACGCGTTTATGGGCCCTGACTTGGCAAAAGCTTATTCCGAATCTTTCTCTATTGTTGTCCATGAAGAGAGCCACACCACGAATCCCCGGAACTCCTTTTTCTGCGTTTACTAGAATTTCGTCTATGACTACGCTTTTAGGGAGAAAATCTTGGACGGGAATTGCGCTTTGTGCGGCTTCGGTGGACTGCGTCTATGTAGAGTGTATTTGAATGGGGTCAAGTGTTAGAGTAGAGGGTGGTGTAAAAGTGTCAGTCAAAGTGGGTTGAAGAGTTGAGGTGTTGGGAGATGGTAGGGTAGTGGGGGATGGTAAGGTAGTGGGGTGTGTTGCAACGGGATTGTGTTGTTGGATAGAGTGGAGAGTAGAGTTTCTTTTCGCCGCAATTCTGAACGACTTCTCCATGAAAGACAGAATATGTTGTCTGCTTTTTGGATCTACTAAGATATTATGGAGATCTGAGACCACTAGATTTCTGTCTATCATTATTTCGAGGTCATGTCGTGCGGCCGAGAATCTGGGGCAATCGATGAGCACGTGCCAGACCGTCTCGAAATAAATATTTGGGGACATCTTGGAATCGGGTGAGTCATTTAGTTCGTATGCACCCTGAGAGATGGGCCAGGATCATCACACAGTGGGTACCGAAAGGCAGACGAAGGCAGGGAAGGCCTAAAAAACGCTAACGTGGCGATCTTGACACTTTCTGGGAAGGTTGGCGAGATTTGGCTATATAACGCGGTAAATGGAGGCAAGTGGGGAGACCCTTGCCCAGAAGCGGGACAGCATAGGTAGTGAAAATATTTGGCATTTATTTTTGAATACAAACATGTATTAATTTGTTTTGTTAATTATTTGTAGGGCTTCGTGCGTCCGGTCGGCGGCTTGCTCAGTGCAGTTCAATAACGATCACCACCAAGAGAACATTCCCGATGCAAATCGACGGCGAGCCGTGGATGCAGCCGCCTTGCAAGGTACGACACTTGGCGGGGGTGCAACCGTATCATATCATATTGTACCGTACTTACTGTTCTGTGACATACCTTGTTGTAGCTTTTGATACTGTATGTACATGGAGATGTAGCCGTCTTGCAAGGTACTTCACATTGGGGGGGGGGGGGGGGTATGGGGGTTTGCTACCGTATCATGCCATATCATATTGCACAGTACTTACTGTTCTGTGCCATACCTTGTTTTAGCTTAACCAGTACTATGCAATACTGCACATGCAAGTGCAGTCGTCTTGCTAGGTAGGTACGTCAATTGGCGGGGTTGCTATCGTATTATAACATACTGTACCATACTTACTGCTCTGTGCCATACCTTGCTGTAGCTTAACCCGTACTATGTAATACTAAAATAAAGCTGGTACATCACTATGGTGGTCGCACATGTTGCATTCTATTTTTGCAATAATCCACTGCAGGACGTGAGCCTGCCCACGATGGGCCATCGAATTTCTTCTAAGAACACTACCACAAGTGACACTACCACTACGGTTAAACGGCTAGTATGTATGTGGCTCAAGTATTGTTATATTATCGAAACTTAATTATGCAGACACTGTATATGGTCCTCGACTCCTAGGTCGAACGCAGCGTCTTGTTCAGCGCGTACAAAATGCATGTGCTAGGTTTTGCTTCAACATAACTTGTTAAAAATGAAATCCCGCCGCAAATTACATCTCGCTTGTCTTCTATTTAGTGTTATTAAATACGGTAATCCTGCTTATTTGGGGGAGAGAATTAAGTGGATTCCTGATAGCAGGCACCGTTATCGCCGATTGTGTGCCCAGCAGTTGGCCATGCCGCCTTGTCGCACCGTCAATTTCAGGGGTAGCTTCCGGTATGCGGCGGCCAAATGCTGGAATAATCTGCCTCCTCCTATTAGGGAGTTGAAGAGTCTCTATTCTTTCCGAGTACAATTGAAACGCTATCTTATTTCGAAACAACTTCAGCACGTAATAGTGTACGACCAGTCCTTTCTATAAATGACTTCGCTCTTTTTCCATGTTCTAAATATTTTATTGCTGGCAATTTATGTATTTTTGTAATTTTTTTCATTTTTGTGTTGTTCTTTTTCGTTACATAAGTTTGTAGATTAATCATCATAATTATCACTGTTGTTTATATTGTGTTTGTATGTGAAAGTATATATTTATTACGTTTATTTCATGTTCCTTAACCTTAACGTTATTTTGTTCGATTTTCCTTTCTCTTAGCTTTGCACTGTTTGTCAAATAACTTTTCATTTATTTCTTATTTTATGATTTTTTTGTTACCTACCCTCAAAAAGGGCTAACCCGAAAACCAGCGCTGAGTGTGCGGTTCCTACCTGCATTCAGCATAATGCTGAGGTGAGCCCTTTTCGACGTTTCGAATTCCTTATTTTTATATCATTATTGTTTTTTGTGCCTCTTGAATTTGTAATGTCGAATAAAGTTTTTTCAAATTTAATTACAATTTCAATTTATAAAATGTGTAATTATTTTCAGATAACGATAACACACAAGAACCAAGTGCCGATGCTGATGGGACCAGAGCCAGAAAAGGGGAGAGGGTTCTTCAAACTGTTCATGCATTGTTAGTAAGATAACAACACTTGCATTACCAAATAATAGCACAATATCATTTAGTTTAGCACAATAGCCATGAAGAAATTTTAAATTTGGTATAATTAGTCCGTCAGTTAGATTTAAAAAAAACAACGGGTCGCACTCAATATAGAAAAAAAAGCCAAGTCGATGCACTCCGGGAGTGCGGGCAGACGATCTGACGCGAGTTCAACATTTTTTACCCAACCCAAAAAGTGAACAACGACGCTAGAGAAGTTTTCATTTAAAAAATATTGGACACGTATTAGGGTATTCCTTTTTCAATCAAATAAAACAGCGAAAATAAAGCAAGTCAAAACTCCGGAGGGAGTAGGTACGTGACGTAACTTTTATTTAAAAAATCTGCCTAAGCATGACGTCACGTGGACTTTAATGGGCTATATTACATTACTTTTTATTTAATTGACAAAATAAAAAAACACGTGTTTAATATATTTAGATAATTTAACCGACGGACTATTTTTTTTCTTTTAGTCGTCCTTTTTTCCCTATCCGTGAAAAACTATCATCCATCATTGACATTCGTGACTATAAAGTGAGAAAAATTAACTAAACTGAACCATACATCCCTTACGTCCACTGCTGGACATATGCCTCCCTATGGATTTCCAATAAGACCGGTTGAAAGCGATTTACATCTAGCGTAATCTTGCGATGTCAGCCCATCTTGTATTTGGACGTCCACGCATGGCAAACGCAGCGTTTACTCTACTCGAAAATCTTTCGACTTTATCGGTCATCAGTCAGTCACGTAGATGTGCTAAGTGCCATACCCACTGCCTTTTTAAGCCTCCTTAGTACCTCCGTATACTTTCTTAGATGATTTTAGGACAATCAAACGCATATTATAAAAATAGTTTTGACTATGTTTTTCACGAATAGACCGAAACATTTATAAATTTTGTAAAGCGTTATAATTTATTATTTGACTTATGATTTTACTTTTCATAATAATTAGTAATTATGAATTTATAAAAAATGGGATCGGGATCACGGAAATTATGATTGTTTGTTTATGGGAAACCGCTGTCATTTGGCATAATTATATTTATCATAATATTCAATTCACATAAAATTTAAGATCTCTTTTGTTAAAGGCATTTATTTTAGTTTTGCATCTATTTGTACGATATTTAGTTAATATTTACGTATTGTTACTATAATTTCACTATCATGCTATATATTAGATGTTTGCGTCCATTTTGCAAATAGAATAGACTGGTACGTAAATGTATCAACTAACAGTCTTCAGGCCGAATATTTTAGGCTTAAAATGGACAACGATTTCAATGTTAACTTACTAAATTAAATTTAGTGATACAGCAGTATTTTACTAATGTAAATACCATGAATAATTCCAGTGCTTTCAAAATATATTAAAAATGTGTATTTTAGTATTATCAAACTGGTTTATACCAAAACAAATGCAAAAACTTGTGGTAAAGCTGTGGTAAAGTTATTATTTTATTATTATTTATTATTTACAGTAAAATATAGCTTTACAGATTACACAAAATCCAATACGCTACATTTTATACTTTACCTAAACATAACAGGTACTTAATAAATAAATAATCTACTGCATTTGTATGAAAAATTAAAATAAATTGGTTAACACTATATTACATACAAAATAAAGACACGTCATACTGTTAAAAAATAAAAATTTTAGCTTATTTGACAGCACTAAAATATTGGATCACGTTTTCGTATTTTTATTAGTAAAGGTAATGGTAGCACTTAGTTTAGCTTAGTAAGTTGACGCTTGAATCGAGTTCATCTATATAAAAATAATTAAGCTTTTATGTAAGCTAAATTATAAAAAATAGTTTTCCACATTACACTGATATAAAATAAACTGAGTATCAACATATTTCATTAATATGTAATTGACGTGAATAAAAATGAGTGCAAATATATAAAATTTGATAATTGAGAATATACTTCGGCGATCGAGAAAAATATAGTCTTATAAAATCGAGTATACTATGGGAGTATAAATTGTGAAAAATCTATATTATTGGTAAAAAATATATTATAAATATCAAAATTGTGCCAATTCATAACAAATACGTCCCGCGATTTCCTACCATCAATTTTTGTAAATATTTTTCTATAGAATTTATTATTATCCATTTATAGAACAGTTAAAATAGTGTAATATGTATTACATAGCTATAAATAAATTTTAGAGCCTCATGCTTTTTATAACACTAGCTAAATTATATAAATATATACTATAGTGTATTTATGTTTATTAATATTATACCTATTTATAATATTTGTCTCTTACCTATAATATTTATATTACATAAATAATTATTTTAAACATTCTCGTATAAAAGCTAAATAATTATGAATAATTATCATACTATTTTTTAATATTAATTTGTCATAAAATATCATTTTAGTTTATGTTGCATTCCGTCCAATTTGATAAATCACGTCACAACGATTATATAATTTGCATATACATTATTTATTAATTTTTAGTATCTAAATAGCAGAATAAACCTCATTTTGCTCTGAATAACTGTTATTGTAATAAAAATGTTAAAAGTCAGGTTAGTATAAAATAAATATATTTTAAGTTATAAGCCCAATTAGACCAATGCAATATATATTTTTTTAAATTATTGTTTGTATATGACATTTATTATTTTATTTTAATTTATTTTCTTCATTCTCTTAAAGACGATGATACTTGCATAATAATATATGTCACTAACTTGTATAACTTTTTGTCCTAAGAAAATACCTTTAACGAATTACAAAATTTTTGCCAAGCCTATTCTGAACTGCCCCCCTACCGCCTAAGCAATAGCAATCGTTTATGACATCATTTTAGTCATTTGGCACCGCCTATGTGACGTTAGCCATCAATTGCTTTGCGCGGATTGCGAAAGCAATCGTTGAATGAACAACTTTGATGGCTAAAGTCATATAGGCGGTGCCAAATGAATAAAATGATGTCATAAACGATTGCTATTACGATTGCTATTGCTTTAGGCGGTAGGGGGCTGAATTTTTCGATTTTCTGCCTTGTTTTTGAAAACTTGCCCCTGCGTCTTCCAAATGTTCGATAAGGTTACGTCATGGTCATTTCCTGACGCAAGTTCAACATTTTTTACCCATCCCAAAAAGTCCACAACGCCGCTAAAGAAGTTTTAACTCCAATAAATAATTAAATTAAAGTGAATTAAAAGCAGCTCCATCTGGTAAGGGATCTTTCATCCGCGAATCCAACTCGCACTTGGCCGATTTTTACGTAGCAGGAACGTCTTTTTTGACAATTTTGCAAAGCAAAAATACGCGTAAGGTTCCGAAACGTCGCAGTACAGTTTTGTGTCTGTCAGCTAAATCAGGGCTCAGATCATTAAGTACCTAACCAAAAGAAGTCGACACTGCAAAGCGCACCCCTCTGCCAAAAGTACGCGACCGGCGGTCATGCTCTTTACACAAACATATCGGTCTGGTTGCGCCTGTGTTGCGTTAATTTTCAGCTAGTGTTAGTTAATTACATTTGTGTGCGTGTAAACTTGCTTATATTTTGGTTTTTGTGCGTTTCTTCACCTCCCACTGACTTGGCAGACTTCGGTGCTTAGGTGTGTCGACTCCTTTTGGTTAGGTACTTAATGGCTCAGATAAATTGGAATGTTAGATAGAATAGACTTGTTTACTAAAAAAAATTGTTTGCCTGTAAAGTCGGTATACGGGCGAAAGATTTACGTGACAACGACTTTGAGTGGTAAAATAATTTTAATGTGAATATTCATTCGTATAGTAGGAAGAAGGATGAAAATGTCTGTCTCTCTCGCTCTTAGGCGGGCTAACCATGACGCGTGCCTCTCACTCGCTCTCATTGTGAGCGCATAACGTGAGCGGAGCGTAACGCAGTTTCTTGAAGTGTCGCCCGGCAAACCAATTTATAAGACGTTGTCACGTCAAAAAATATATAATTAGTCCGTCAGATTGATGATCAAAAAATATTAGACACGTATTATTTCTTATGTCAATTCAACAAAAAATTGATGAAGATATAGCCCGTTAACGTTGCGTGACGTCACTAACCGTTATCAAATGTACTGGCTAGTGCCGTCACGAGCCCCCACTCTCAAACTTTGACAAGGCTTATCTTTGTCACTAATTGTTTGATTGACAAAAGAAAAAATACGTGACTAATATTTTTCAATAATCACACTGACGGACTTATTATAATAATGATTTTGGACATCCCTAATTAGGTTTTTAGATTTATGAGATAATCAAGAAATCAATTCAAGAAAAGAATGATTTTGTATTATAGAATAGGAAACGTGCTAGTTTATGCGACTTTTTGCTTGATTATTTGTTGAAAGTATTTATATTCTTTAATTTGTGTTTTTACGAAGTATCATCTAATATTTTGGTCTGTTGGGTAATCGTACGTAAGAGTAAAACTAGTGTAATATTAATAGTTATAATAGAATAATTGACACTGTAATTGTTCATTGTATGTGTATAATAATTGTGTATGTGTTGGTGCTTCTTGAATGTTTACGGGTAAAATATATGCGATTGTACCCATGGTGTGATTGAAAAGTTTGAGAATACTGTACTACTAAAATAGGACTTGGAAAAAATCTTTGATCTGACAACATTTCATGAGCAAGTGGGAAGAAATTTTCATCGAAATATCTTTGAAGCTAAATTCCATCTTGTTAATTACTATTTTATACTAATTAAGATAAAAAACACTACTTGTAAATTGTTAACAATTTTATATTACATTTTTTATTTTTAAACTTTCGCGATTTGAAGTATTTTTGTTATATACTACGGGACTAATCGCGCACTAAAATTAAATAAATACGTTAACATCCCAACGTTTCCACCGAGTTGCAACTCGGGTCTGGGTGATGAGGTAATTATTTAAGTTATCTCGTTATTTTAGTGCGCGATTACTCCCGTAGTATATAATAATAATACGAGTATATTACATTTATCTCATAAATTACAAACATTATCAAATTGTCACCATTATTTTTTTTACTTTCATTTTATTAATGCATAAAATTGCCTCACTTTTCATCGTGCCATGGGTAAATTGTATTTTATTATTTTTAATGATTACATAGGTAAATTATTTAAATATTTGTGAAATGTTACTCTTTCTACTCTTAATATTTGTTGTAAAGTATCTATTCATAGTTATAACTGTCTATATTTTAGCTGTTACACTATTAAGAATCTGTGGTTTTTATCGCTTTATATTATGCATTGTTAAGTAGTTATATATTTTTAATTCATAATTCTTAATTTAATTCGTTATACTTTGTTATTAAACTGATTTCTACTAATGAATAAAGGCTTCGTCCCATTACAAAAAAGTTAGGCCACACCAAGATGCAGCGTTATATGGAATAACAGATTTTATATCTTTTCTAATGCCAGAAATCTCTTAGGTTTGCCAATTTTCTCACCATAATTTTTGTTTAAAACAAGAATTAGAAGACTTTAAAGACAATTTTCTTTCGAGTCATTTTTTAAAAACAATTGTGTGTCTCATGGGAAACGTTTTTTTTAAACTACTTCTTCTTCTTGATCGTTGCGCTCTTGCTCAGAACGGTCGTGGTCATCACGCAGTATTATTATTGGTATAATACTGCATATATTATTATTGTAATGCGCCTCATGATGTCTCACCATCTCTCTCTATTGGACGTCAATCTGGCACATTCATGCACGGGCCCACCCAGCGCAGACTTGATCTGATCGGTTCATCTCATGGGCGACCTTCCGCGTGATCTTGTGCCCTCAACTTTGCCCTGGACGATAAGACGCTCTATGGACTGACTACCTCGCCGTAAGACGTGTCCGAAGTAAGCGAGTATTCGAGACTGTACTACGGATGATAGACGATGCTTGATGCTGAGTTCTTGTAGTATCGAGACATTGGTACGAAATTCAGTCCACGATACCCCAAGCATTCTTCTCCAGCACCACATACAGTGAATACAACTACCTACCAGGGTACAATTCAGCATAACCTGTATGAAAAGTCAACTTTGCTTAGTCAAATTTAGATTTTTTCCATGCAGCGTTATCTGAAATTAAATTGGCATAAAATTAGTTTGTATCGGCCCTATACCGGCTTTTTGCTACCAGGCTTACCCACGAAGGTAGATTAGACCTTAGGTATCCAACACTGTAAGAGCCAGGTGGTCTAGTGGTAGTAACACCCGCCTTGCAATCGTGAAGTCGTGGCTTCAAATCCCCGGTCCCATACTAATGAGTTCTTTGGAATTTATGTACCTTCGGACTTTGACATCACTGGATTGTCGGTGAAGGAAAACGTCGTGAGGCACCTTCATACGTTAATAGAAGAAATTCGATCGCGTATGTGAATGGGCCATGAAAACCCGCACTGGGCCAGCCTCAATATATGGCTCAATCACCCGTGAGTAGGCCATCCTGTAGTGGATTATAAAAAAAGCTGGTACAGTACACTTCAGTACAGTATCCAACACACTGGCCCAGTGCGGGTTGGTTTTATTGGCCCTACATTAAATGAACTGTGTCCTACTGCTGTGTGCGTAGGTTTCTTCTCTATTCGAGAACGATTAAACACTACGTTCATGTCACTTCACTAAGCACATATTGCAACTAATTAAATTTAGTGTATCATTTATGCCAAATGAAATTAGGAAAAGTGAAACTAAACCCTTTTTGAGTTAAGAGAAAACCGTTTAACTGTGCGTGAATTGAATTGATTTCAATACTTAAATTCAAATTTCAAACAATTCAATTTTCTTTCGTATTTTCTTATTATACATTTTATAATTTTAATAATACTTAATAAGGAGTTGTGATTATTATTATTATTCAATGACATAACAATGATAGAGCGATAAAAACCATTATTATAATGTTATTATTGTTAATGTTTTTAGAATTATTAAAGTTATCGAATTAATATCGGATTTATTATTAAAAGCTAAATGCAAAGTGCAAAAATTTGTCCATATTCATTATTGTTATAAATTTAAATTAATTTATTTAATTGCGTCCTTAATTGGGATGTTATTACGAATATTTGTTCCTAATTAATTATAACTTTAAAACAAATGTTAAACATCTGGTTATTTTTGTATTATTTTATCCGAAATGTTATTTGCTTGTATTTTTAATTATTAATTATTGTTGTCTATATTAGAATTTATTATTTTTACTGATTGATGTGAATATAGCGTCATTGCGGTAAAACCAATTAAAAATCTGTGCCAGCTTTAATAGTGTTGTAAGAGATTATTAAATTATTATTATATAATAATTATTACTGAATATTATTGTAACGATTATAATATTTATGTGCATTTGAAAAGTTTGTTTTATTTTTGTCATGGTGTTTAGATTTTTCTAATTAAACTTGATAATTATTTTTCTCAAAAATGTCATAACGTACTTCAACCTAGTTTAGATTCGCGAATATTTCGCACGGATCGATGTAGCATTTTTTTCGTTTTTGTTGATTTATCAAAAATGGGTAAACCGATTTCGATAAAATTTAATTAGGACCAATCCCAAAGTATACTTTTTTCAATAAAAACATAACTATCGAAATCGGACCACTATGTAAAAAGTTATGCGTGGTTATACAAAAATACGCGTCGAATTGACTACCTCCTCCATTTCGTCGGTCAAAAAAGAAAATAATAGTTCGGAAATAGCCTCAGAGCAAATAAAAAATCAAGAGAGAACGTCGCTAAACAGTCATGTGAAGCCGGTTTTTTATACATGTGTAAGTGCCTCGGTGTTGCGCCGCCATAGTTTGACTGACAAGCCAAGGCGTAGTTTCCTTGTACGTGGATGTGTGTGCAATTGTCTGTACACGGCGAAGCGTAGTTTGAGTCTGCTTCACTTGTTTGTTCACAGTATTCTGTCTTTATTTTTTTATTTGTTCTGAGGAAATAGCTAATTAAACCCTAATATTCTCAGTCATATTTTTATTTTCACAAAATAATCATTTAATTCACACACCATTAATAAAATTTACTTATTCTATATTTAATTTATACGTACTGTACCAGCCTTTTTTAATAGTCCACTGCAGGACGTAGGCCTACCCACGAAGGGGTGATTGGGCCATATCCACCACGCTGGCCCAGTGTGGGTTGGTGGATTCACATTATGCCATCGAATTTCTTCTACGGACGCATGCAGGTTGCCTCACGATGTTTTCCTTCACCGAAAAGCCAGTGGTGTTAAATTCCGTACATAAATTCCAAAGAACTCATTGGTACGGGACCAGGATTTGAACCCACGACCTCACGATTGCAAGGCGAGTGTCAATACCTCTAGGCCACCACGGCTGCCCGTCTAGGCCACCACGGCTGCCCCTCTAGGCCACCACGGCTGCCCCTCTAGGCCACCACGGCTGCCCCTCTAGGCCACCACGGCTGCCCCTCTAGGCCACCACGGCTGCCCCTCTAGGCCACCACGGCTGCCCCTCTAGGCCACCACGGCTGCCCTTTTAGGCCACCACGGCTGCCCCTCTAGGCCACCACGTCTGCCAATTTATACGTAGTGTATGTAAAATCCTTGTGCAAGCACCAAGTACTCGTTGCCGAAATATTATAATGACTCCTCGAAGCAGTAACAATACTTGTTTAATTTATTCGAAGAGACAAATCGTTGTCTAAATATTTGACAGGTGCGATACTGTCGGAAGAAATCATTATGGCGGAATGCAGTTATGAAATTAATATTAATATCGGAGCATTGTATTCTAATTGGTTGGTAACATTGTAGTCTAAGAGATGTGGGACAACTCACTAAGAGCAAACGAGTCAGAACATTTTCCACCATAAGAAATGTTTTTAACACGCATTTATTGACCGACGAACCACCGGAGGAGGTATACAACGCATAACTTTTTTCATAGTAGTCCGATTTCAATAATTATTTTTTTATTGGAAAGGGTATACTTCGAAATTGGTCTTATTTAAATTTTATCGAAATTGGCTGAGCCATTTTTGATAAATCAACAATAATGTGAAAAATGTTACATCGATCCGTGCATAATATTTGCGTTCTAGCGATGCGCCCCGGCTTCGCACAGGTGTATTATACATATAAACATTTCTCTTGAATTACTCTATCTATTAAAACAAATTGCACCAAAATCCGTTGCGTAGTTCATGGGGACAGACAGCGGAAAACGACTTTGTTTTTTACTATGTAATGATTCTGTACACAGGTGTGTACAGAATCATTACATAGTTCGGTCATGCTAATTTTTGCAAAAAATAATCTTGTTAATAGTGCAAGTTGTAGTCTGGTTTTGTTACATTTTACATGAAAATGTTTTTGTGGGATACATTTTTCACCTTAGATAAATCCGAAAGCATGTTATTTGCTTTATTTGTATGTTACCCTTTCCCGCAACAATGGAGCAATGGGTCGACATAAAATCATAGTTGTGGTTTAAAAAAATTATAGTGCCATAGGCTATAGGTACTTTTATGCAGGAAAAATGAAGGGGACCTGTGGAAAGCCACGGGTATAGCTAATCTTTATACAGAGTTATATGCTTACCCAGTATTAAGCCGGAGGGTGATTAAGTACATCATTACGAACAACGTTTACTATGAGGCCAACAAAAAATTTAAAAAAAAACTGCTGTTTCATACATTTTGTCGATTCCGAGTTGTAATTTTGTATGACACGCCTGATTTTTAGGGTTCCGTACGTCAAACGAAAAAAACGGAACCCTTATACATATAGGATCACTTTGTTGTCCGTCTGTCCGTCTGTGTGTATGTCAAGACTCTTTATCTCGGGAACACGTAAAGATATTGAGTTGAAATTTAAACTGTATACGTATATCTATGGTCTCTTGCAGTTGTGTAAAAGAAAAACTTCTCAGTTATCGTTTAAAAAAGTTATAGCCATTTACGTCGTAAAAAACCGCATATTTCGACACTCTCAAAAATCAAAACCTACAGGACACTTACCGTTGATATAGAACTATGAAATTTGGCGAGAAGCATTGTCTCAGAGTACACATATAGGAATAAATCTGAAAACTGTACATTTTTATTAGAATCACAAAAAAATAGGGCCTCAAAATTCTTAAAATATGGGTTCTAAATTCAAAGTGAGTAAATCGTATCATGTAAAATATAGAGATCTTAACAACTTACTTCCCAATTTTGTGAAATTATCTGGATTTGTACGGAAACTTCGATGTGCGATCCTGACTCGCACTTGTCCGGTTTTTATTTTACTCTTATATTGGTGTTTTAGTAAAACAAGACTATAAAAATTGAAAAATGGTTGGACCTAGCTCTCGGTCTATAATCAGATACAATAAATGATTGTTGCATTGTGTTTAGCATTGATTGGGCGTCGACAGCTATCTCAGACATGCGGTGAAAATTATAATCAGTGTACAAAAGGCCGAATCAAACTTTTTGGCGGTTGTGATGTTAACTATAGTCCGCGCCAGACAAGTCGGATGGGAAGTTAGCCGCGGATGACACTTTGCCGTGATTCGCTAATTATTGCGCATGTGTGAAAATTATTTTTATCGTGCTTCACACACTAGGTGTATAGAAAATTTCTTTTTGTGATAAACATTTCAAAACTTGACGCGTTCGCAGGATTTGAACCTGCATCTTCTGGGACTCCGGCCCAGATGCTTTGGCCAATTAAGCTAAAACGCTCTCTGCGAAGGCGCCGAATTAGTGAATGTTTATCATTTTTACCACCTACTACGTTGTTGGAAGCGCCATTTGTGAGAACTGCTTTAAACCAGTCAGTCACTTAATGTGAAATTATTAGAACTTCTTACCATTAACGAGAAATGACGCATTGCGCATGTGTGCACAATGCCTACGCAAGCGGCGAAGTAGTGAGCACGGGCGTAGGGAGCGCGCGGGAGGCATGAAGTTGGCGGGTGGGTGTGCCCTGGCGTCTCGTTTCTCTGGCTCCCGCGCATACCTATATTTTGCCTTTTGCGCAGCGGGCAGCTATCTGCGCTTAGCTTCCCATCCGCCGACTTGTGTTAAGTGAGGTTCAGTCAGGACTGGAATATCCGCAGCTTGTAGAAAGCATCACAGCACAAGCTCTTCACGCCAAGAAGTTATATTTCGCCTATTGACTGCCTCGGTGGCTCAGTGGTTAGTGACCCTAACTTCTGGATCAAAGAGACGTGGGTTCGATCCCCACCCAGCGCAAATATTTATGTGATGAACATAAGTGTTTGCTCTGTGTCTGGGTGTTATTTAGTTACCATCTATATAAGTAGTACGTACCTATTTAAAAATAAGTATATGTAGTACTAGTTTTTACCCGCGGCTTCGCCCGCATACGCAATATATAATTATAATTTATAGCCTATGTGTTATTCTGATATATAAGCTATTTTATTGCAAAGTTTCATCTCAATCCGTTCAGTAGTTTTTGAGTGAAAGAGTAACAAACATCCATACATCCATCCATCCATCCATCCATCCATCCATCCTCACACACTTTCACGTTTATAATATTAGTAGGATAGGATATCAGTCTCTGGCAGCCATATCACAAGCTTTGCTTAGTTTGGGGTCAGAGGCCGCGTGTAAGATGCCCCAGAAATATTTATTTATTTATTTATATTTATAAATTGAATAGCAATAAGAAGTAGGTATGTGCACTGTGCCATGTGCATTAGTAGAAATTTTATATCTGAAATTATTATTCTGATGATAAATAAGAATTAGATAGTCTCTGTACTTGAACAGCGAGACCAATCATTATTAATTAATTAACTAAAAAACCGGACAAGTGCGAGTCAGGCTCGCACATCGAGGATTCCGTACAAACACACTGTCAAAAAATTAAAAACCTGTTTTAGCATGTGCTAATGAAGTTCTTTTATATGATACGATTTTGAACCCATATTTTGTGAATTTTGAGGCCCTATTTTTAAGTAATTTAAATAAAAATGTACAGTTTTCAGATTTATTCCTATATGTGTACTCTGAGACAATTCTTCTCGCCAAATTTCATAGTTCTATGTCAACGGGAAGTACCCTGTAGGTTTTGATTTTTGTAAATGTCGAAATATGCGTTTTTTTTTCAACATAAATGGCTCTAACTTTTTTATACGATAACTGAGTTTTTCTTTTACACAACTGTAAGAGACCATAGATTTATGTATACAGTTTAAATTTCAACTCGGTATCGATATTTTACGCGTTCCCGAGATAAAGAGTCTTGACATACACACAGACGGACAGACGGACAACAAAGTGATCCTATAAGGGTTCCGTTTTTTTCGTTTGAGGTACGGAACCCTAAAAAATAAATAAATAAAATAAATATTAGGGGACATCGGACGGTTTCTGACCCCAAAACTAAGCAACGCTTGTGATATGGCTGCCAGAGACAGATAATACTACATAATACATATTTTTAACGCATACCTACTTATACAGGGTTATTTCTAATCAATAAGCATCTTTTCAGGGGCTTATTCTGTACATCAAAACAAACAAATTTGTTCTGCAACTTTTGTCAAAACTAAAAAAAAATCAGCTTTTCCATACATTTTGTCGTGGGTAAACGATATTTTTCTATGGAAAAATATTTTTTTTCTTTGAGTTTTTACAAAAGTCGCTGAACAAACGTTGTTAGTTTTGATGTACAGAATAAGCCCCTAAGAGGATGCTAATTGATTAGTAATAACCCTGTATAGATCTGATATTCATCACATGTT
The DNA here is from genome assembly GCA_949316475.1 of Hypomecis punctinalis. Taxonomy (NCBI): domain Eukaryota; kingdom Metazoa; phylum Arthropoda; class Insecta; order Lepidoptera; family Geometridae; genus Hypomecis; species Hypomecis punctinalis. The sequence goes on along the minus strand of OX438823.1, from coordinate 11,890,943 downwards.
TGCCCTGGGTGGGAATCGAACCCACGCCTCTTTAATCCAGAAGTCAGGATCACTAACCTCTGAGCCACTGAGGCAGTAATCTAAGATGTAGTCTATTAGTTTATTTTTTACTACCTAAGATCATTATGGAAGCACCGAAGCCGGGCGTCTGTATTGAAATCGTGCTGGATGCAAGTTACTTTCGAACAAAGAGAACTATAGGGGAAGCTATAATGTCTAGCAGTGGATGTTCTATGGCTACAATTATGAGTAAATCAAAATATATCCTAGAATATTTCCGTATGCACCTATCTAAGTAAATATCACGCATATTTCGATATAATGCCTCAACTTCTGAAATAAAATCACTATTAACTGTAACCAGTTTAAATTAGGGTTCAATGCTATAGGGAATTACAGTCATTTTTGGAAAGTATCTCAGTTAGATTCTGTCGGTCTAATAAACCACTAAAAAATTACAAAAAAAATATTCAATCGTTAAGTGCTTTAAAATTGCATTTTAATTTACAGTTTAAAAATTTCGCGCGTAACTTCCGAAAACGATGGATGTCATTATTTTACTCTGTGGTCATGAATGACGTCACTAGGCTATGTAAACAATGCGTGTTAATATTTTTCACGATGGTGTCTTTGTTTGTAGGCTTGAGATTTAGGTTGAAAATGTGTTATTATAAATGGTTAATAATGAGTTATTGTTGGTGTGCTGTTCCTGGAATACAAACACCGGACAAAATATTCAATGTTTACATAGCCATATGAAGTCATAACATAGCGGCGACTATTTTATGCACAGATTAAAAAAACGGAATTTTTGACGTGACAACGTCTTATAAATTGGTTTGCCGGGTGACACTTCAAGAAACTGCGTTACGCTCCGCTCACGTTATGCGCTCACAATGAGAGCGAGTGAGAGGCACGCGTCATGGTTAGCCCGCCTAAGAGCGAGAGAGACAGACATTTTCATCCTTCTTCCTACTATACGAATGAATATTCACATTAAAATTATTTTACCACTCAAAGTCGTTGTCACGTAAAACTTTCGCCCGTATACCGACTTTACAGGCAACCAATTTTTTTGTATTGATTTTTAAAATGGATTTAGTTATTTTATGATTTTAAACGTATATTTACCAATTGCTTTTTGCCTAAGCTATCTCAAAAATACATTTACAGATTTTTTTTCGTTCATAGTATACCATCCCGTTCGTATAATACCCTATTATTGCATTTAAACAACCAATTTTAATTTTACTGCCTAATTATAATTGCGCACAAACTGGAAACTCAGTGACCAGAACCATTCGTCAACATCACTGTCGGCTGATGCAGCAATGCAAATAATTTGGACGTCAGACATTACAATCAGTAGATTTACAGTTCCTGCAATCTAATTTATGACTATACCATTGTTTACTGAAAAATTGTTCATTAAATATTTGATTTTGCACACCGAATTCTAAATTTTTCAGTAAAGTCTGTGGATGCATAGTTCACTGCAGGACGCAGGCCTACCCACGAAGGGTGATTGAGCCATATCCACCACGCAGACCCAGTGCAGATTGGTGTTTTTTTTATTCCTTGTAGGTTTGCGTTTGACTACATACTGCCTGATGTTGAGCAGATATGCGGTCTAGGATGTAGCACGCTTACCTAGAAGATACCTATTTACTCGGGATTTGAAGACACCCACGTTGTACTTTAGCGGTAAGACAGACCCAGGCAAAGCGTTCCACATTCTGGCTGTTCATATGAGGAATGAGGAAACGAAACGCTTTGTTCTAACGAGCGAAATGTCCACCATAAAAGGGTGGCGCTTTGATCGCGTCTACCTAGCCTTACGATACAAGAAAGGGGCAGGTGGGACCAGATTGAGCAACTCCTGAGCGCACTCTCCGAAGTGTATCCGGTAAAAAGCCGACAAACACGCCACCTTACGTCGATGCTCAAGACTTTGCAGCTGCGACTTAGTCAAGGTGTCGTTGTTAATCAGCCTCCTAGCTCGCCGCTCAATCGACTCCAGATATATGGCAATTGATATTTGGCAGAGCCATCCCAAAGGTGAGAGCAGTACCTATTCCATGCAAAACCTGACTTGTGCTTTATAAGGATTCACATACGCCATCGAATTTCTTATATGAACGTAAACAGGTTGCCTTACGATATTTTCCATCACCGAATAGCCAGTGGTGTTAAATTCCATATAAATACCTAATAACTCATTAGTACGGGACCAGGACTTGAATCTATCACCTCACCATTATAAGGCACCCGCCTTACAATCGTGACTATCACGCGTCACTACCACTAGTCCACTATGTCATTTTTGGAAGCAGGTGGTAGGTGCTAATTCTAGGAAATCGTGCCCATTTTATTTAAATTATTAGTACAATATATACGAGCAATTATCCATCATTTATCCATCTAACATAGAAAGTTCACTATTGGACATAGGCCTCCCTTATGGATTTCTAATAAAACCGGTTGGAAGCGGACACTGAGGAAGAAAAGATATAATGCAAAAATATAACGAGTTTGTAACCTTAGTATTTAATTGTTGGCTTTATTTGTTTTTGGAAAATTATTTTCCTATTTGTCTTTAATGCAATTTAAAATAAAATAAATTTCACATTTTCGGATCTTATTATCTTTTGACATTGCTTGTAAAATATGGCGGCGTGATGGCGGCCTTGAACAAAAATCAAATTTGAAAATACAAAATTCTATTTTAAATAAGCATTAAATACCGCTGTTTTTTCTATGAATTTTTTTATCATATCGACGGATCCTACGTATACCGGTGTATCTGCAAGATACACACTTATACATCTGATGCATTTTTGAAATCTACGTATGCGATTCTATAATATAGAAAAAAAAAACTATTTTTGTTGTCAAAAAAAAAGTTAGCCAGAAGTATAAGTGAGTAACTAATTTTTTTCCGTATGATTCTCCGCTGAACAATCAGGAATCTACCACTTACCTACAACTGCACCGGAGATTTAGTGGCGCGGGCAGGGTAACTACCCGATACACAGTTCTTAGGCGGAAGTCTAGCGGTTCGCGCGACGAAGTTTGTGGACAAAGCGCATTTATTCTTTTCGGCAAACATATCAAGCAAACGACCAAAATTTATTTCAGAGTTTAAAAAGGTGCTCGTAACAAATACCGAAACTCTAGAACAGGTAACTGTCTGTTATTTTGCTGTTGTTGTGTTTTTTGAAGTTCAAACGTAAAAGTGTGTAACTACACAGATACTCATACTTCGAGATTTTAGTAATTGATTATGTGTATGTGTATGTTTGTACGTTGTAATGTTGTAAGTTAAATTTTAAGTATGTGGTATTGAAAGAGTTTTACTTCTGAATACACAATTTAACTTACTTTTATGTGTGATAACACCAAAACTGATAAGTATCAGAGCTTTTTTTCTTCTTCTTAATAAATAAAATTCTATTATAAAACAGTTTACGAAGTTTCATAACTCTAGTTCATTTGAGAAAAAAGTTATGACGATTTTAACTTTTAAAAATGTTTAAACGGCTCTCCTGAAAAATTGGTTTTTGCAGATACACTGGTATACGTAGGAGCCGTCGATATTTATAAGGTTTTTTTGGGCTGCTGTACATAGTCTGATCCCACTTTGCAATATCTTCTTTTATGGCATACGCCATCGATCGTGAAAACTGGAAATTCAGTTTTCGTCATCAATATCACTACTGGGTGGTGCAGCAATGCAAATAATTTGGATGTCGGACATTACAATTAGTAGATTAATAGCGCTTGCAATCCAATTAAAAATTCGTGAAAATTAATCGACAAGGAAATCACTACATACTGTAAATGGTATAAAACAAAGTCGCTTTCCGCTGTCTGTCTGTCCCTATGTATACTTATTTCTTTAAGACTACGCAACGGATTTTGATACGGTTTTTTTTAACAGATAGAGTTATTCAAGAGAAAGGTTTATATAATTATTCGTATAAAATACCTGTGCGAAGCCGAGGTGGATCGCTAGTAATTAATAATTGATACAGAAAACGAACTTCCTCTGCGCCGGTAACTGTAACCGCCTTTTTAGGGTTCCGTACCCGAATGGTACAAACGGGACCCTATTACTAAGACTCCGCTACGCTGTCCGTTTGTCTGTCTGTCTGTCACCAGGCTATATGAAACGTGATACCATATAAACCGCTGAAATAGTATTTAATAAATATAATCATAGAATTTTTTTTTTCATTTCAAATAGGTTTGCGTTTGACTACACACTGCCTGATGCTAAGCAGATATGCGGTCTAGGATGTAGCACGCTTACCTAGAAGATACCTATTTACTCGAGATTTGAAGACACCTACATTGTACTTAAACGGAAAGACAGACTTAGGCAAAGCGTTCCACATTCTGGCTGTTCGTATGAGGAATGTGGACTCAAAACGCTTGGTTCTAACGCGTGGGATGTCCACCATAAAAGGGTGGCGCTTTGGTCGCGTATGTCTAGCCGTATGATAGAATGTCACAAAAAAAAATACATCAGATACAAAAAATACAAAATGTTTTATTTACCAAAAGATTACAAATATACCGAAATACCAGTGGACCCTGCACTAGGATGACCTGTATCGCAGGGCCCGACTCAGGGACGCTTACATTTCTAATACTTTCAGTTTTACGTACGGTGCGGCTAATAAAATTATAACAAAACATTTTAATGTAAAGATATTTTAAATTTAAGAATTTTGAAAAATAACTAACACTTGCGTTTATGTGTTGTTGTCCGTGAAATGAAGTGTGGCGAGTGAGAAGAAGGGGAATTTACAGTACTGAAACAGGTAGGTACATGTATATAAAAGAGGCAACACTAAAAAGCTCCTGCATACCTAAATAAATCTCGCACGCAGTAAACTAGTACATTAACAAGTACAAAACGCATAAAATACATTTATTAACATGAATAATTGTAATTTTGTCATTTACGACAATATTTGGCCGTGACATTCAGTACGCGATGTAATGTATCGCCCGATATGTAGAGTACCGGACTGGTCAGACGGCTTTATGTAACGCCGAACCAAGAAAAAATATCCTACTAATATTATAAACGCGAAAGTTTGTGAGGATGGATGGATGGATGTATGGATGTTTGTTACTCTTTCACGCAAAAACTACTGAAAGGATTGAGATGAAACTTTGCAATAATATAGCTTTTACATAAATCAGAATAACACATCCTACTTAATATTATAAACGCGAAAGTTTGTGAAGATGGATGGATGGATGAATAGATGGATGGATGTTTGTTACTCTTTCACGCAAAAACTACTGAAAGGATTGAGATGAAACTTTGAAATAATATAGCTTTTACATAAATCAGAATAACACATCCTACTTAATATTATAAACGCGAAAGTTTGTGAGGATGGATGAATAGATATATGGATGTTTGTTACTCTTTCACGCAAAAACTACTGAAAGGATTGAGATGAAACTTTGCAATAATATAGCTTTTACATAAATCAGAATAACACATCCTACTTAATATTATAAACGCGAAAGTTTGTGAGGATGGATGGATGGATGTATGGATGTTTGTTACTCTTTCACGCAAAAACTACTGAAAGGATTGAGATGAAACTTTGCAATAATATAGCTTTTACATAAATCAGAATAACACATCCTACTTAATATTATAAACGCGAAAGTTTGTGAAGATGGATGGATGGATGAATAGATGGATGGATGTTTGTTACTCTTTCACGCAAAAACTACTGAAAGGATTGAGATGAAACTTTGAAATAATATAGCTTTTACATAAATCAGAATAACACATCCTACTTAATATTATAAACGCGAAAGTTTGTGAGGATGGATGAATAGATATATGGATGTTTGTTACTCTTTCACGCAAAAACTACTGAAAGGATTGAGATGAAACTTTGCAATAATATCCTACTTCCTACTAATATTATAAACGTGAAAGTTTGTAAGGATGGATGGATAGATGGATGGATGTTTGTTACTCTTTCACGCAAAAACTACTGAAAAGATTGAGATGAAACTGTGCAATAATATAGCTTATATATCAGAATAACACACAGGCTATAAATTATAATGATATATTGCGTATGCGGGCGAAGTCGCGGGTAAAAACTAGTTAATTATAATACGTTCCTTGCGTGCTGGGACCGCCTGGGCTTTCGAGGTCGGACGGCAAGAGGCCGGACGGGTGACTATGGTGCCGTGGAGGAATGTTTGGTGCCAGATTTGGGACGCAACTTGCGTCAGTACTGTCGCCGCGAGTCACTTGAGTCGCACCGTCCACTCACCGGCAGCTGCGGCGGAGGACGCTGCTGACAAGAAGCGGCTAAAGTATGCCCCTGTGGCGGCATGTTATTTGTTCGTGCCTATTGCTGTAGACAATGGGCTGTTGGGGTAGTGAGGCTAAAGTTTTAATTGGAGAAATTGGGCTAAGGGAGAAGACTATATAATGACTCACGATCAGGCTCGTACTTGGCGCAAAGGATACCCATCACCATCCAGCGAGGTAATGCGGCCAGCATTTTGGTCTCTTTTGCGCCGGGTACGGTCGGAGATGGGTTGTAGGTATGTTTAGTTTTTAAGGTTGACTGTTATTTAAATTAGAATAATAAACAGATGTATTATAATATAATTTATTAGGTAAGTAGATCATTAGTAGTATCTATAGAAAGGAATGGAAGGAATTGAGGGAGATCTTTGCCCAGCAGTGGAACAGTAGAGTTTTTTTTTAAACTTTACTGTTCCTATGCTTTGTAAAGATCTCACTCAATTCCTTCCATTCCTTTCTATAGGTACTCGTACTACTAATGATCTACTTACCTAATAAATTATATTATAATTAATGTTACTGTACTGTATTGTATCAGCCTTTGAATAGTCCACTGTAGGACGTAGGCACGAAGGGTAATTGTTCCATATCCACCACGCTGGCCCAGTGCGGGTTGGTGGATTCACATACGCCATCGAATTTCTTCTACGGACATATTCAGGTTGCCTCACGATGTTTTCCTTCACCTAAAAGCCAGTGGTGTGAAATTCCGTACATAAATTCCAAAGAACTCATTGGTACGGGACCGAGATTTGAACCCACGACCTCACGATTGTAAGGCGGGTGTCACTACCTCTAGGCCACCACTGCTTAATTAATGTTAATAACAGGTTAAATAAATTAAAAAAATGGAAGGAATTGAGGGAGACCTTTGCCCAGCAGTAGGACAGTACAGGTTAAATAAATTTAAAAAAGTAGATTATAATTTTTGAATCCAATATTTTTATTGAATCGTTTTCATTGCTTTTTTGTTCATGTGTAACAAAATTAAAGACGGAAACTAACGCTAGATTTTAATACAAATATATACTCATTTTTGTGTAAAAATCTAGGAATTTCCCGGATTGCTCTCTGAAGTTGACAGCATATTAGCAGAGTGTTAAATGTAATCATTCTTTAACCAAAATAAATCATGATTCACTTCTGCATAACACTGTTCTTCATCGAGCATTCTGTTGCAATTAAAATATTTTTGTAATAGTCAAAGAGCTGTAGTCGTTAGCGGCAAAGAACCTTTGTATACCACTGTCTTCTTTTTTTTAAAATCATAAGGTAAAAGTTGGTCGTATCGGAGCACTTGTATAAATTGTGGTACATTAAGTTGGATAATTTTTTTATTCTCCCTAATTTAAAGAAGATGATTTTTCTATAGTTAGTTTATTTATTGTTTGTTTATAAAAAATAGCAGTGGATATACGATCCACTTTGAAGCGTACCTCTATTTTTTTATGTATGTATGTATTGTATTTAATAATAAATAACTGTAAGTATAATATTCGTTTATTTATTGATGAATGATAGCATATTTTTTTAATTTATGGATGATTGGATCGATTTAATACAAAATAAGCCCTTATTTTATTAATTATAGCATTTATTTAAAATTTTTGGATGTTTTGATCAATTTAATACAAAATAAACCTTAATTATTTCGAAACCCAGCTCCAAGACTACGAAGAGCCATAACTTCCTGAAGCGCCAGTACTTACAGACTCATTTCTCGTCAACATTTTATGCAGAATTTTTTTATTTTATTTCTCATGTCAGGTGTCCTGTTAACATTCCGGCCTTTTGATGGGTATAATTGATTTAATTGTTTTGATGCGCTGTAATTATATTAAAAATGATGTGTAATTATAAGTTCTATAATAGAGACCACGTACTGGCAAGCGCAGCGTAGGACGTCCACCCGCAGAGTAGACAAAATATGATTTATCAAGGATCGCCATGGAAGCAGGCTATTTCCAACTGATTTTGGTGGAGAAGAGTATACAATTAAATCAATTATACTTGTTTGGTATTCACCGAACAAGTATAATTGATTTAATTGTTCTGATACGCTGTAATGTAATTATAAAAAAGTAGAGGAGGTAGATTAAAATGTTGATAGTAATTTATAATTCACTGCACTGGCTTTTTAATCCACTGCGAACAGAGGCCTATCCACGAAGGCTAATTAGGACATATCCGCAACAATGCTGGCTCAGTGCGGGTAGCTGAATTTACTTAGTAGGTACTACCTATGTCATCGAATATACACAGGTTGCCACACAATGTTTTCCTTCACAAAAATGCCTGTGGTGTCAATCCCAATGAACTTATTGGTACTGGGATTCAAACTTTAGATCTCACGATTTTAAGGCGAGCGTGGCTACCACGCCTCGTTAATTTAAGCTTTTCTGATATACTTTAACTATAAAAAACAGCCAGATGCGAGTACGGGAACCCCCTTAGCCCCTTTTTAAGCGTCTACATGTTGGCGTTACTAATATCGATCAAAAGGCGGCAAAAAATCGCGTGTGTTGTATGGAAGCAACCCTTAAATATTTGTTTTAAGTATTATGTTTTTAGTATTTGTTATTATAGCGGTAACATAAATACATTATCTGTGAAAATCTAGCTATCACGGTTTATGCGATACAGCCTGATGATAGACAGACGAACTTGTGTGAGTTATGTGTAACTTCGTTGCAAAATTAGTGCCAATAATATGGTGTAAATAATAATTATAATTTGTGTGGGTGGTAAAACTCTACAACCTAATAGATATACCTATGCGAAAAAATCGTGTACAAATAACGAATGTTCGAAACGATTGTACATAAGTCTGTTTTAGCACCTACCTATAAGCATTCTTGCGCGAAAAATTATGAATTGGCTAGTGAGGTTGTCTCAACGACAACTAGCCAACTCATAGACTGGCGAAGGTGGTTTCTGCCGATATAGTGCGCAATTGTTACTTTGCAACTGTGCACTCAGTCTTAGAATACGGAGCTGAAATTTGGGGAGACGCTGCCGATAGACTGCGTGCATTCCGAATGCAAAAACGTGCGATAAGAACAATTGTTCAGGTATCGCGCAGGACTTCGGCGAAACCATTCTTTGGCTCGCTCGGGATAATAGCATTTTGTTATAAGCAGATTTGTCAGTTTTGTTTTGAAGGTAGTTATATTTAGTTCATCTCTTATTGATTGGGGTAGTTTATTGAATATTTTGATTATAGTGTATTCTGGTCCTTTCTTAACGATTTCCATCAGAGGTTCGGGAGCCAATAACTGGTTCTTTCGGCGGGGGTTTGGTGTGACTGTAAATAAATTAGGGTGTTTTTTGAAAAATAGCGCGGCTTCTAATATGTGTATGCAAGGCAGGGTTAATATTTTCTGTTTTTGAAAGTGTGGTTTGCAGCTATCGCGTCTCCGAACATTCATTATGATTCGGATGCATTTCTTTTGTTTGATAAACAGGTCATTAACATCGGTGCTGTTACCCCATATAACTATGGCGTATCTAAGCCAGGCATAAGCGTATGCATAGTAGGCAGTTTTTGCGGTTTCGATATTGGTATTTGATTTTAGAATTGATAGTGCATAGATAAACTGTGACGTGAAAGTTACGGAAGTTAATGTGATTTATTGAATTTGATTGAATGTAATTTAATTTAATTGAGTGATATTTGTCTATTATACTGATAAATAATTAGTACTTATTGTACCTAATACAATGTATTCGTGAACTGGTTATTACCATCTATATAAACAGACGTATAATTGTTAAACCAAAATTATTAATAAAATGTTTATCTGTTTATCATAATTAGTCGAGAATTCATAATTCATAATGTTTTGAGAGAGCCGTGGTGGTCTAGTTGTAATGACATCTGCCTTACAATCGTGAGGTCGTTGGTTCGAATCCCGGTCCCTTACCAATGAATTGGCTTTTCGGTGGCACATCACTGGCTTTTCGGTGAAGGAAAACATCGTGAGGCAACCTGCATACGCCTGTAGAAGAAATTCGATGGCGTATGTGAATCCACCAACTCGCACTGGGCCAGCGTGGTGGATATGGTCCAATCACCTTTCGTGGGTAGGCCTACGTCCTGCAGTGGACTATCAAAAAGGCTGGTACAGTTGTCGTTGAGGTGATCCTCTGGGAAGGCCTTAAAAGATGGCTTTGTGGGGTGACTTTCTGAAATGGCCTTATAAGATAGGCTTCATGAGGTGGCCCTGTTGGGTGGCCTTTGCTAGATTTATTTTAGTTGGGATGGGCACAAAGGTTTTTAAAAGTCTATTTCAAAAACTTTTACTTACCACTATCAGACAAAATGTGAAGTACTGGACGTGCAATTTTATTTTATTTCTTGAACAATAAAGTTTAATTGACTCGGTATAAAATAAAATTATCACACTTAACTTGACAAAATATACCTATTTATTACGGACAACATTATTATTCAGTTTATTACATTTATCTGGACTGGGTAGTAAAAATAATTAATATTATTGTTGAATTATACTAGGTTTTATTGTTATTGTCATTATTATCAGGATTGCATTGAGTAGGGCTTTACTATAAAATGAATGTCGCTTATAAAATAATTCTTTTTCGCAAAAAATCGTAGAAGAATTCCACCGTGTACGGAATTCGAATAATTTGCATGAATCCTTGTGATATACATATATTTAAATTTTTGTTGATTTATCAAAAACGGCTCAGCCGATTTCTATAAAATTTAAATGGGACTACGTCGGAAGTATACTCTTTCGAACTATAAAATATTTTTTCCCCAACGTGCGAAAATATCGTTGAACATTACACAACAAAAAATACATACCGACGGACATAGTACCTCCTCTTTTTTGGAATTCGGTAAAAAGTAGAGCACGACGTTCTAGATCACGGGTCATCATTATCATCGTAGCCAAATGATTAAAAAAAGAATTTTTAGCGTCAACAATGAGAGCCATCCGAAGCATAGATAAATTATGATAATTTATCTATGTCCGAAGCAACGCTTAATTGTAAATGCTGCCCTCGGTCACTCGTCAGAAGACTGACGGTGCCGATTGCTTAACTTTGGTGTTCGCGCCAAGTACCTATTTTTAACGTGATAACTTCTTATCAATTAAAATTTATATGAACACCGGATACAATTCACGATTATTTCAACGGTCGAGCCGCTATGCGTCCGACCGGTTTCAGGGTAGTTATTACTCCTTCATCAGGGAATACGCGCGGCCCCGACGACGGACGCCCGCGCACGTCTGGTTGGACGCATAGCGGTTCGACCGCTCAAATAATCGTGAGTTGTATCCGGTGTTCACATACATTTTAATAATGAATCCTCACGCTAGTTTTAATGAAGTAGTCTTATCAATTGATGAATGCCGGCTGCACTTACGAAAAAAAGCATGACTCATAGTCACGTTCCATCTGCGCCGAGCGTGCAAGGGAGTGCTCGGAACAAGCGATAGAGAGGCACGATCGGCCTAAGCGTTCGGCCTGTATCAGTTGTTGTTTCAACAAAACAAATTCCTATATTAACTACAATAAAATACAATACTACTTTATAAGCTAAGACTACATTCTCTATTACTAGTATATAAAAAGCAATTGAATCATCCACAGACCCTCAGACCCTTGAAGGTGTAATGATAATCCAAATGCTCAAGTCCACTGCCAGTTGACGGCGTGCCCAGCAAGATGGCACCATTGACACGCTGAATGGAAATACATTATACGTTTAAAAAAAAAAGCGCCCTCGCCGTTTAAATATTATTTTGCTCCCATATGATACAATCTACTATTACGGACAGTCAGTTTATTTTACTTTTGGATTATGAAAACCCGTTTTTATCAACCCGTGCACCGCCAGCGGCAGGTTGCACCCGGCGAGATATAAATTAGCCATTACTTGCCTGTCATTGAAGAAAGCTATAAATTCTGACGGAGAGGTCGGCAGGCGACAATGATAGTGTTGGGCCACAAAATAAGCGATCTACAGTGCGACATAAAAGACTTGAAAATAAATGAGGTCGCCACCATCGCTTTGTTAGCGTATTTTGCATTATTGTTTGCATAATAATACTGTTTTCCTGTTTAAAAACTACAAAATAACGGTAAACGACAAAAATGCTAGGATGTTAACAATCATTGACAGCTCAGATTGTGGTTCTAACAAAATTGATAATTTAGTTCCCGAATAATTCATTTCATCTCTTTTACATATGTTGCACTGCACCTAAGCGTCATTCCTCACTGGTAGTGGAAGGAAAATTCGAGTGTACACGCGATAATCTTCAGTGTGACCGTTCGCAGTAAATTGTATACTGTTTTCGTCGATGTAAATTTGGTAATGACGTAGATTTTCAACAGTTTCAATAGAAAGGATTTCATTCCCACAAACTAAAACAACAAAATTTTATGGTATATCTGCACAGGTGCTTAAAAACGCCATAACATCTATAGCACTCATTATGAGTCATTTATTTGATCAATGTATGCGTAATGGTATATACCCCGCGGCTCTTAAAATAGTAAAAATAAGCCCGCTTTACAAAGGAAAGGTAAAGAAGCTGGGAAGCTGACATTAAGTCGTACCGTCCTATATCCTTAGTCCCGGCCATCAGCAAAGGTTTCGAAGACGGTCTAAACAGAAGGCTCCGAGCTAATCCGAGCGACAGTATGCGTATCGCGCCGGCCGCTCTACCACCGATCTTTGCGACCTCTCGCGCGCCTTTGACACGGCGGATCACGCCCTCGTCGCCAAGAAACTGGATCACTACGGAATGTGCGGCCCACCTGGGCTCGTGTTATTCTCGTTTACGTCTAACAGGTCACAGGTGTAGGAGATAAATGACGCGTACTTTCTCCAGAGTTACATAACACCATGGGCGTTCCACAAGGATCATGTCTCTCTAATACGATGTTTGAATTCCTACTTAATGACTTGTGTGGAGCGATTGAAAATGCTGATATCTATATGTACGCCGACGACGTCGCCGCCGTTATTTCGGCACCGACAAGTCACCAATTTGAAATAAAGCTCAACTCAGTCGCGAACAGCCTTGAAAAATGGTTTAGAGCAAATGGATTGGATTTTAACACGGAGAAAACCTGTTTTATGTCTTTCAATCTCAATGGTAAGCCTACAAAATCTTACTCGGTGGTGATCGGTAGCACCACACTCCAACAAGTAAAAAGCAAAAACTGTTAGGCTTTCACATGGACGGTCCGCTGACATGGGAGACGCAAATAAACCAGCTGTGGGAAGCTGGGCCGCTCGTGCTTTGCGCTTCGGCGGCTCGCGAGCCACCGCCTCTTGCAAAGTCATGCGCTCATGTTACTTCGCCACCGTCCATAGTAACTTCACCTATCTATCTATGGGTTGGAGTTGTGGGAGTCGCGCTGCCGATTGGAAGCGAGTTTTCATAATGCAGAAGCGTGCTGTACGTGCCATTTTTGGGGTACGTGACGACGTCTCTTGCATTGAGCTCTTTAGAGAGCTCCGCATTTTGCCTCTGCCATGTGAGCTTATTTTACAAATTGCCTTGTTCACACATAAAAAAATCAATTTGTTTAAATCACGAGGTGCGTACACCAGGCTGAATCTGAGAAGTAATCGTACCCTGTAGGTTTTGATTTTTGTGAGTGTCGAAATATGCGATTTTCTACGACATAAACGGCTCTAACTTTTTTAAAAGATAACTGAGAAGTTTTTCTTTTACACAACTGTAAGAAACTATAACTGTACTATACAGTTTAAATTTCAATTCGATATCTTTACGCGTTCCCGAGATAAAGAGTCTTGACATACACACAGACGGCCTGACGGACAGACGGACACACGGAACAAAGTGATCCTATAAGGGTTCCGTTTTTTCCTTTTGAGGTACGGAACCCTAAAAATCAGCTATTAACATACATTTTATCGAAAAGGTTTAAACTGTTTACAACAAAATCGCTAATTTGGCGACCACCGTCGATCGATATAGCAGGTACGTCAATTAAGAGTGGGCAACCATACATACAACTTTGTACGAGGTGCGTATGTATGTACACAATACCACGCCTTTGGAAGGCACGCGGAAGGATTGTATGATACATAAAAATACATTAAGGTAATGTCAGGAATGAAGAAGTAGGAATATTTGGATCTGGTTTTCAGCTGTTTATAGTCCGTCCCATAACCGCTGAGAGTCGCGACGATCTTTGATGAATATAATTACTTAATAGGTTTGCTTTAAAAATATCACTCTATTTTGCTAGTTTTTGACCGACTAACCGGAGGAGGTACTTAATTCGACGCGTATATATAGGTATATATTTTTTATGTTAACCACGCACAACTTTTTTCATAGTAGTCCGATTTCAATAATTATTTTTTTATTGGAAACAGTGTACTTCGAAATTGGTTCCATTTAAATTTTATCGAAATCGGCTGAGTCGTTTCTGATAAATCAACAATAATGTGAACAATGTTACTTCGATCCGTGCGAAATATTCGCGAATCCTGAACACGGTTGAAGTCGGTCATGCTATTTTTTGCAAAAAAATAATCTTGCTAAAAGATAATGCGTGCTGAAAATAGGTAAAAATTATGTATTATTTTTACGACTTGTGCCATTTTTTTCTTTAGATTTTCAACTGGTCCAATCTCAGCGGTGATGGAACGGACTTTAGCATAAAGTTACACTCCACCTGCCCGCCTTACAATCGTGAGGTCGTGGGTTCAAATACCGGTCCCTTATTCCCGGTAATTTCTTATTACCGGTGAGTTCATTGGTACGATATTTCACACCACTTGCTTTTCGGTGAAGCAAAACATCGTAAGGTAAACTGTATACTTCCGGAGAAGAAATTTGATGGCTTATGTCGGTAAGTCCTGCAACGGGCCAGCGTGGTGGACATGGCACAATCACCCGTCTTGGGTAGGCCTACACGTCCTGTGTTAGACTATTAAAAAGGCTGATACACTCAAATACGTTAGTTATCATAAATTTAAACTTAAAATTAATTATAAGCGATTTAAGAACTAAATATTTAAAAAAACCGGACACGTGCGAGTCAGGCTCGCACATTGAGGGTTCCGTATAAATCCGGAAAATTTCACAAAATTGTGAAGTAAGTTGTAAAAATATCTATACTATAACGACCGACAAAAAAGTTTTTTTTTAGCTTTTCTCGTCATACATCGAAAGTAGTAGTAGTCCTGTAGTTTTTGATTATTGTGAGTGTCGAAATATGCGGTTTTTACGACATAAACGACTCTAACTTTTTTAAACGATAACTGATAAGTTATTTTTTACACAACTGTAAGAGACCATAGATATAGGTATACAGTTTAAATTTCAACTCGATATCTCAACGCGTTCCCGAGATAAAGAGTCTTGACATACACACAGACGGACAGACGGACAACAAAGTGATCCTATAAGGGTTCCGTTTTTTCCGTTTGACGTACTTAAAAGTACCTAAAAATTAAATACAAAATAAAATGTCAACATATGATGGTACAGATTATATTCCTTAGAAAACAGAAAAGCCATTAAACTATTCCATTACCCCAGCCGGGCTAGGATGCGCACCACGAAATATTTATTTCGACGTGTCAGAACGAGACAGCGTTATGGCAAAGTATATATCTGTTACTTTTTCACACGTCGAAAAGAGTTATTTTCGAGGCTTTTTCTGGTCGCAAACTGGACTAGCAGGGCCGTACGAATGACGTACAAACCGGAATTGTCAAAAAATCTCCATCACATTCATCACAGATATTCATGTTATTTTACTCCATTTTTAGCCACAGCGGAATCTTAAATACCATATCAAATCATCTTTCATACAATTTCTACACCACTAGAAACAAACTTGCGCCACGCACCGTGCAAATCAAAATTTTACCAACAGCCGCATCCACGTACAAACCTTCTTTCCCACATCAGTGAAGATTGCTTCACTTTTTGCGATGCACTTAGCTATTCAAAATAAACATTAAAATATCTCTGACAAAAACTCGCCCAGTAACTGGATTAATATGGAAAATGTAATTAAAATGTCTACGTATTAATTGACAGTGTAGGCCATTTGGAGGACGCCTACATGTGTTAAATGTGTGTCGTTCTATTGTAGTTATGTCATCAAAGTACGACGGACCCGATAAAAAATATTTTTTTACTATTTATATCAGTTCTGTAGGTTAGTTCGGACGTTTTGGTTTGAAGGACAAATACTAAATAATGTTATACGCTGTATTGGTGTATCTCTAGATACATTCTTTTTTACATCCTTTTCTTTCCATTCATCAGCCAAAGGACGTCCACTACTGGACATAGGCCTCCCCTATGGATCTCCAATAAGACCGGTTGGAAGCGGCTTGCATCCAGCGTGTTCCTGCGGTCATAATGAGGTCATCCGTCCACCTTGTGGGTAGACGTCCTACGCTGCGCTTGCCGGTACGTGGTCTCCACTCGAAAACTTTTCGACTCCAACGGTCATCAGTCCTCCGCGCTATGTGCCCTGCCCATTGCCATTTCAACTTGCTAATCCGTTGGGCTATGTCGGTAACTTTGGTTCTTCTACGGATCTCCTCATTCCTGATTCGATCCCGCAGAGATACTCCGAGCATAGCCCCCTCCATAATATATTATCTCTTTAACCCACCATCTGCCGGATCACATATAAACAAGCCTAAGGCCCAAATAAGATCCTAGCTACACTATCCATATACTAGTCTCTCCTGATACGGTGATAAGGTCTGTATATATTTGTATTTTGTAATTAGCAGGCCCTTACTGATTAAAGGGCCGGTTTTACAAAGTAACGGTTAAGGAAGAATAGCTAAACAGACGGTTATTACAACTATAATATATTGTCCAGAATTCCTGTAAGGTGATAAGATCTGTCAAAATCCGTAACTTTATAATTAGCAGGCGCTTACTGATTAGGGGACCGGCTTTACAAAGTAACGGGTAAGGAAAAATAGTTACAGGTGGTTAAATATATCTAATCTGAACTTTCGGTAAGCTATTCCGAAAAATGTAATAAATTACTGATTAGAGAGCTGTCTTTACAAAGTAACGGTTAAAAAGGTTAGTTTTTAAATAAACATAAATTGTAGAAATCGGAGATTAGGTGATATAATAATTATCAGCAAAACTGCATCCCTTAATTAGGCTAACCAATCAAGAAAATTAAGTCTAAAAATACAGAACATACGAGTTATTAAAACATTGCCATATAAGAATATTTTTAAACAATATTTTATTACTGTACTACTAAAATTAAGACGAAAAAGGCTAAAGTTCAACTAAGCCCTTGGATGGAACAATTAAAATTTACAAGGGATAGGTACCTACAAAAGTTGTATTTAATTGGATTTCAATACTACTTTTAAATTAAATCTTCTTAATCTGATAATCTCAATTTAAAATCCCCTTTTCAATAATAAATACAATCTGCTTACTGGCAACAATGTAAACAATGTAATTTTGAAACGTAAATCGGCATTCATTCAAGTAAACTTCTTAATGATGCAAACTACAAGAGCCGCATATCTCGAGAAATCATTTATATAAATTTATTCATTCAAGATAATCTGGATCCTTGTGCCCTTTAGCGCAACGGCCCATTATTTAAGAGGAACCTGTAAATGGGTTATACAAAAACTCGCAGTAAGGAAGTTTTGCATTTTTTTTTGCATTTCTCGAAAAACTACTAACGTTTGAAAAAATATGACAATTTATGTTTTGGGTTTTTTTTAACTAACCTCGGTAGTAGTTACATATTTGAGCCATTTGGAGTTGAGACTTTGGGTCCGTCGGGGCCGGGAGCTCATCTTGTTTTCAAAAGTCTTTCTGAGCGTCTCGTGGACGCGACGCGTGTCCAAAATGCTGGTGTTTATTTGGCTCACACTCAGTTGCAGAAACGATCTTTAACTTTTAAAGTCGGCATTAAATACTAATCTCTCTTTAAATGGTTGCAGAAAGCAACATTAGGTTCGATTTTAATGTCACTTTAAATTTAATAAACGGAAGTGTCAAACTACATTTTGTTGTTGCACAAAGCGACTTTAGCGCCTAATGACACTTTAAAATGACATTTCGGGTTTTAAATTTTAATGGGCCAAGGAATGTCCATTAACTCAACATTACTGTATTAACGTGGTGAATATCAAGTGATTATCTAGTAATTTTCGGATTTAAAGTTTTTGTAACATGTCTTTATCGAGCCTGTCGTCATTGTCTGATGCAGAAGTATATATTCCTTGTCGTCGTCATATCTCAGACAGAGAAGATATATTCTCGAAATACGATGGAGAAGATTTTCGTATACGCTACAGGATATCAAAAGAAGCAGTTATCCAAATATGCGACCAGCTTGATTTGGAACCAATGACCCAAAGAAATAAGGCAATTGATAGCAAAACCCAGCTGTTGATTTGTCTGAGATATTATGCCACGGGATCTTTCCAACAGGTATTCGGTGATTTGGCCAACATCCATAAATCGACGGTCTGTCGAATAGTTCAGAAAGTAACGTTGAAGCTGGCTAGATTAGCTCCTGCATATATTCAAATGCCACAGAGGGAAGAGTTGAGAAAAGTTGCAGAAGATTTTTATGAAATTGCAGGATTTCCACGAGTAGTCGGAGCCCTAGATTGCACACACATAAAAGTCATAAGTAGAGGTGGTTTCTTGGCAGAAATGTTCCGATGCAGAAAGGGATATTTTTCTATAAATGTTCAGGTTGTATGTGACGCAAACCTAAAAATAAGGGACATTATTGCACGCTGGCCAGGATCCGTACATGACTGTACAATTTTTAACAATTCCCCTTTGTGTGCTGACTTTGAAAGAGGTGCATATGGAAATTACCTATTGTTAGGAGACAGTGGGTACTATAATAAAAACTATTTACTAACTCCTTTTTTGCAACCTAGAACACAACCAGAAGAAGCCTACAACAAAAGCCAAATTGCCACGCGCTATACTGTGGAAAGATGCTTTGGAGTCTTGAAGCGTCGATTTCCATGCTTGGAGAAAGGCATCACCTTGAGGAAAACTTCAACAATTCTACGAGTGATTGTTGCAACTGCTGTGTTGCACAATATATGTATAGAGTTAGACGAAGTGGAACCACTCTGCGATTTTCAGCCTGATGAACCTAATAATATTTTATATTCAGGTCCAAATGAAGAGACGTCTGTGAGAACTGCTCTTGTAAATACAGTGTTTTCTTAAATTAACTTTGTTTTACTTTACTTTTAATCTGTATCCCATTAGCTGTCAGTCTTTGTGGTTCAGTACCTACCATAGAGTGACTCTGTGGTACCTGCCTACTTTTCTTTGACAATGAGAACAAAAAAATATAGAGAGACTGGTACATTTTTATTATTAAAACTATTAGCTTACTAGAAGACTCGAGTCTTATCATATAAAATTTCATCAAAATCTGTTCAGTCTTTTCAGAGCTGAGTGGTGATAAATAAACATACATACATATTTTCATCTATATTTTATATCACAACAACAATAACAAGACCAGTTAGTATTCATTTTAATATTTATTCATAATTTATCTAATTTCTTTTTTAAAATCATCATTTTTAATTTGTGCTCTTGTTTTGCATTTAATATTTCTGTCATTAACTTCTTCCGCTCTAAATAGGCATTTTCGCATTTTTTCTTAAAATAAATTCTTTTGAGGGTTTCTGCTGAAGTTGTTTTTTTCACTTTCTTCAGGCCTGAAATGAAAATGAAAAAATTTTAAACACATTGTGATGTTGATAATAATGAGTGAATACGAAATAATAATACCTACTTTAATTATTGTGAATGAAGTGAATACTAAATTGAAGTATTTTTTTCACATGCAAATATAATTAATATAAATGTATATAAATGTAATGTACCATTATTCTTTAGTGTCTTCCGTACTGGAGTTGCTATGTTTGTAGGCGTAGTAACTATCAATAAATTATTTTGGCTTGGACCTGAAACATTTATATTACATAGTATTACTTTCAAATAACTAGCCATGATACATGTCACTACCAGGCTGTGGAGAAGGAGAAGGCCTATGTCCAGCGGTGGACATCCTACGGCTGAAATGATGATGGTAATGATCAACATCGCTTTCATATCACATGGCATGGCACACTTCTATATAACCTGAGGTATACATGGTCATAGATTCGTCTATGTCTATCTACAAATGAAATATTTACAATATCATTTTATCATGGTGGCTCAAGTGGAAGAACTACAGCCAATGGTTTTTTGAAAATATGTACAAATAATAGTTGTTTTAACACCACTGTTGGTGAAAGAAAACATTGTAAGATTCTGCATGTCTTGAGAAGAAATTCGATGGCATATGTAGAAAACATTGTGAGATTCTGCATGTCTTGAGAAGAAATTCGATGCCACATGTGAATCCATCAGCATCCATCAATCCATCGCCTTGGCCAGTGTGGTGGAATAAGGCCTTAGGACCCTTCGGCGATAGAACTGTATTCCAGCTATAGGATGTTTAAAAGTTGAGTTCGTAAAATACATTTTAAAACAATATATTTATACCTGCTGTATTCATCTCTGTTTCATGTGTTAGAGCATAATTAAACACAGTGGATGGAGATAATGGACACATATCCCCATAATCAGCTTGTATGGGTAAATTTAAGATGTCTGTAGTACCTGCAAGTCCATAGTGAATTATTAAACAGTAATAAAATTAAACAGTATAATTAAATCTGTTGTCATCGCACTATTTTAAAAGTTTACCTGAAGTTGTCGCTAAATCCATTTCTTCAGTTCCCACCATCGGGGCCTTGATTTGGTCAATAATGATATCATCTGATGGAAAAACAATACAATAAACTTAAAAATGTATCATTTACAATATTCTGAAGGAAGCTAAGGAATTTGCTAATTTTTCATGAGATATTTGCTAACATATGAGTAACTTAATATAATTTTTTTGTTTACCATTAAAATATGTCGCTGCACTATCACACGGATTTGAAAGTGGCTCAACCTGGTCTTGGATAATTGATAATATTTTTGAGTCACTGTCGGTCATCTTTGGTTTCCAAGAACCACCACCAGTTTTGTGCAACTGTACCTACAACCAAAAGAAAAATATATTTAAACACCATGGTGATATTATAATGTCATGTTAGACTTTATAATTATAAACATTACCTTGTCTTCTTTTATATTTTTTAGAGCTGTGGCAAGTTCTTCTTTGGTTATAACATTTTCTATCTGCCCATTTTGGTTTTGAATCTGTCTGTTGACATATGAAATTTTCTGAAAGAACATAGAAATGAAATAAATAGCGTGTTATTTTCAAGAGATTGCTAACATAGTGAAGTATTTATTTACATTTCTCTCTCCGACATCTTTACGAGACTTCTGCTTCATATTATCGTACAAGGCCTTTAATTGTTCTATTTGTCTGGGACCCGTCGTACAATTACTGTTATATTTAAAGGTTATATCTCGCCAAGCTTGTTTTTTTTTATTTAAAATGTGACCTCCCGTACTCTTATCTTCAATAATATGCTTATATCTGAAAATATAAATGTAAATACTTAAGTAATGGAACGTATTTCATAGAAAAGCTAGGTGCCTAGTACATGCTACAAAGAGTTGGGTTAATATTGAAGTACTTACCTCAATACGAGATCAACCAACAATGTTTTTTCTTCTGGAGTGTAGTTAGCTCCACGTTCTCGCTTTTTATTTAATTTATCCGCCATTTTTATGAGTAAATATAATGAAATTCACACAGCAATTCACAAACTAAGAACTCGAGCGATTTACGAATTCCGAAATTTCCGAAACGAACACGTGACACTGACAGTCACTGACAGATAACAGTTGATTTTTGCGTTTCGATTATGCAAAATAATAATAGACTAGTAAAAACAAAACGCAAATATTCACTCATTTCGTTCAGTAGAGTAATTTGATAAATGGCAACATGGTTTAATGAACTTTAATGCCGTCTTTAGTTAAAGGAGCATTAAATAGATTTAAAGAGGCTAAGGGCAAGTTTGTGCAACAGCATTAAAATAATGAATTCATTAGCGATAATGAGCCTTTACGTAATGACGTTTTAATGATGAGCTTTCTGCAACTGGGTGTCAACGTATAAGAATTGCCATTCAGCGTGGCAATGCTGCCAGCATGCTGGGCACGCTTCCAACTGGCAGTGAGCACTTGGATTATTTTTAGACCTTCAATGGTCTGTGGATGATCCAATTGCTTTCTATGTAATAGTAGTGTAGGTAGTTTTAGCATATAAAGTAGTATTGTATCATATTATAGTTAAAGAAAAAATATGAAACTTTACATACGAATATAATGATCGGGTCAAGGACCATTATTTTACTAAATAATTTATTTTCATATGACACAAATAATCATTATGTGACATATTAGGAACTCACCTAGAACCGAAATACATTACAGTTAAAAAATATAAGATCCTTATGTAAGAATTTCATTTTTTTTATTTAAGCTCAATAGTAGGTACATAAAAAAATAATTCAACAAATTGTCTACAGTTTTAAATACTACAAGTACAATATTATTTTTTGCAAAAAATGGTATGACCGACTTCAACTGTGTACAGAATTCGCGAATATTTCGCACGGACTGATGTAGGACTTTTTTACATTATTGTTGATTTCGATAACATTTAAATGAAACCAATTCCAAAGTAAGTATACTCTTTTCAATAAGAAATGAATTATTGAAATCTGACTACTATGTAAAAAGTTATGCGTGGATATACATATCTATGTTTTGAATAAATATTTTGTGTATTTCCGTTATCTTGTTGTAGGCAAATAAGTTTAAGGGCATTAAGGACATATATATATATATATATATTAAAAAAAATACAATTACCAATTTTACAATAATTATACATTTAAAAACTTAATTCACCCACCCAATACAAAATAAATAACCATTTACTTCTTAGTTAGAAAAAGTTAGAGCACAATAGGTATGTAGATACTTAAATAACAAAAAAAAACTATACTGATACCTGAACCCATACTGATTCAATTTATATAAAACCAGTTACGTATAAAAAGACATGAAACAAATACAATGATGGTCAAGGGACGTTATTTTATCAAATAAACGCAAAGTTCTCTTCCTTGTCCCATATATGGCACAAACGATAATTATAGGACATATTAGGCACCCACCCAGAGCGAAAATATTCAGTTACCAACCATTTCACTTTTATATGTAGCACCTACATGGTAATTTAATGTTATTCTCAATATTATTTAAGACATTTTTATAAAACAAAATTTAATATTTTTATTTTTTGCAAAAAATAGCATGACCGACTTCGCCCGTGTACAGAATTATTGCATAGTATAAAACAAAGTCGCTTTCCGCTGAATGTCCCCATGTATGCTTATATCTTTAAAACTACGCAACGGATTTTGATGCAGTTTGTTTTAAAAGATAGAGTAATTCAAGAGAAATGTTTATATGTATAATACACTTGTGCGAAGCCGGGGCGCATCGCTAGAACGTAAATGTTATGCACAGATCGATGTAGAATTTTTTACATTATTATTGATTTATCAAAAATGGCTCCGCCGATTTCGATAAAATTTAAATGCGACCAATTTCGAAGTATATTCTTTCAAATAAAAAAAGAATTATTGAAATCGGACTACTACGAAAAAAGTTTAAAAGAAATATTTAATAAAGAAATTTTCACTTTAAAATAGTTGTCTATGAAAGCTTATTTTATTTAAGATCTTTTCGTGTATCACAAAAATATTCAAAAGACCAATTAGGTACATTCAAATAAAAAAGAAAGCAGGAGACCTTAAATATGATGAATTAAAAAAATATACATTTGTGTCCGATTAGTTTTATCCTAAACCTACGGTTAAGTTAGCGAACTTTGTGAAACCGGTCCTATAATAAATCTTTATAAAACTGCCAAGCTTGGTGAAACCTTTGATTATTCAGAGAGGTTCTGGCATGCCTAGTTTTCTCACTGCCAAGGAAAATGCATTCCAGTAATCAACAAGTCAATTAATTAGGCAAGAATTGCAAGTATTCATGGACCTCTAGAACATATAAGCAAATGATTAGACATTGACTACACCGAAATTGGCGACGGCTTGATCTAGCCCGGGAGGTAAAGGGAAAAAACGCAAGCATTATTTAATGAATTTATAATAACGTTGTTCGCATTTCTTTTAGATATTAGAAAGTAGTTGCATGATGCGCCACTGATAGTCCTTGTTACAGGATTCAGGTTTTTTTTTCAGATAGGTTTGCGTTTGACTACACACTGCCTGATGTTAAGCAGATATGCGGTCTAGTGTGTAGCACGCTTACCTAGAAGATACCTATTTACTCGAGATTTGAAGACACCTACATTGTACTTTAGCGGAAAGACAGACTCAGGCAAAGCGTTCCACATTCTGGCAGTTCGTATGAGGAATGTGGACTCAAAACGCTTGGTTCTAACGCGTGGGATGTCCACCATAAAAGGGTGGCGCTTTGGTCGCGTCTGCCTAGCCGTACGATAGAAGAAAGGGGCAGGTGGGACCAGATTGTGCAACTCCTGGAGGATTCAGGTATTGACGACAGCTAAATTTATTTTTAATTATTTCTCTACCCATTTACCAATTTTCTCTTTTTAGAAGTAGTTGCCCCTCCCCTCTTTCAGTGACGGAAAACATCGTGAGGCAACCTGTATACGTCTGTAGAAAGAATTCGATGGCGTATGTGAATCCGCCAACCCGCACGGAGCCAGCGTTGTGGATATGGCCCAATCATTGTGGGAAGGCCTACGTCCTGCAAGGGACTATTTAAAAAAAGCTCGTTTGCACGAAAAAAGCTTAGGCTTTATAATCATACATTCTGTGTGAAAAATGTATGACAAGATACGTTATTTGAGCGATTACATTCAAAACATTTTCTGAATTTTCCTATATTTGACAAAATAATGGCAAGATTAATGTACCTAAGTAGAAACACTTCATTTTGGCTGTAAACCAAAATCTTTTATTATATATATTTACGTTATTTTTAATATAATACGTTATTTTTGTACTAAGCAATCTCACGGATAGCTCCAGTTTTTTGGCACATTAAAATATACGATCTTAAAAAGCGAACGGTAAAAAAAAATTTTTTTTTAATTATTTCCCGCTGCTTTTGTTCTTAACTAATATTAAGTTCCACTTAAAGTAAACAAATAAATATTTTGGAACATCTTACACACGGCCTCTGACCCCAAACCAAAGAAGATATAATAATACTACGTACCCAAACTAAGCAAAGCTTGTGATATGGCTGCCAGAGACTGATATACTACATATACTTATTTTTAAATACATACTTATACAACGTGTAACGGAAAGGCTGTATACATAGAAAAGTGGGTTGATACTATACCTTATATAGATGCTGTATTCGAAATTCCGAGCCAAAATAACAACATTCACTTTAAAAAAAAAATTAAATATGATTGACTAGAAAAAAAAGGGCAGCAGTTTAAGGAGGTGTGGTCTGATTTTGATGGGCAAGGTCGTGTTATTGACCTCACAGCTGTTTAGTGGGATAGTGCTGTGCAAATGTGAATTAGTCATAAAAATGACTAGTTTTTCAAAAAAAGATTAAAAATCAGCAAACTAACTTACACGGCTAAACATGCCCTCATCTAGTTTGTTACCGTTATCTGATTTGGTACTTTCAGTATGTATACAGTCTTTCCGTTACACGTTGTATAGATAGTAACTAAATAACAGCCAGACACAGAACAAACACTTATGTTCATCACATAAATATTTGCCCTGGGTGGGGATCGAACCCACGCCTCTTTGACCCAGAAGTTAGGGTCACCACTGAGCCACCGAGGCAGTCAAATGTAGTTTCTGAAGTTTTCAAAGTTCTGTTTGTAGATTTCATTTTTAAATTGTACTTTACAACACTCTATCTATTGATTCTTCTAGATAATCAAAGGGCGCCACTAACGAAGTAATTACAAATTGTCATAGCGGCTTCATGTATCATGTATGTTCAAGTATCATAACTTATTTGTACCTATCCATGTTGGGATTACTTCAATTAGTGTTGTTGTATAATTTTATAATTTCATCATTATCGGGATAAAACATTGTTTACGATAGAATTTTGTTATGGATTGTATAGATATCAAGTCATAAGTACTTTATACTTGCACGAGCTCAACCCTAACGAGGTTGGAACTACGTGTAACTACCCAGCAATCATGAGACACGATGGACACGAAATAACATAAATTAAGTACAACAGAAGAGGACTAGCTCCCGCAAACTCAGGGAATCCTACTGCGGGAGCTAGGGCTACATACATGAATATGTTATATGAAAACTTTCTTTTTGTGATAAACATTTCAAAAATTGACGCGTTCGCAGGGTTTGAACCTGCATCCTCTGGGACACCGGCCCAGATGCTTTGTCCAATTAAGCTAAATCGCGCCCTGCGAACCCGCCAAATTAGTGAGTGTTTATCATTTTTACCAACTACTGCATTGTTGCACTGCATGTTATATGATTTCATATTTTAATTTAATTTCATTTTGTTTAGTGATAAAAATCTATCCTGCATGAACTTTGTTAATTAAGTTAAATTTAAGATCACTTTGTTATTTGTTCAGAATTTGGCAACGAAATAAATGATTTATTATTATTATTACTTGGTTTGTATAAACTGGCTAAAGGCTATCCATCATTATAGGTCGTTCCTGTAAGTTCTACTATTAGTTGTACTAGTAGAACTACCGGGAAAAAATTGACCCGGTAGTCCTACCGTAGAACATTTCGAACTACTGGGACAAAATTTTCCCGGTAGTTCTACTGTAGAACATTTCGAACTACTGGGACAAAATTTTCCCGGTAGTCCTACCGTAAAACATTTCGAACTACTGGGACAAAATTTTCCCGGTTGTCCTACTGTAGAACATTTCGAACTACTGGGACAAAATTTTCCCGGTAATTCTACTTTAGAACATTTCGCTTTAATGGCTCATAAGGTCGAATTTGTTAAAATCATGAATTTTCAATCCGTTGAACTTACGGTTTTATCAGGACATAACATTTTTTAGCCTAAAATAGCGAAAAAATCGTACAAACTATTTTTCACAAAAATGTCATGACCGACTTCAACCGTATACAGAATTCGCGAATATTTCGCACGGATCGATGTAGCATTTTTAAATTTTTGTTGATTTATCCAAAATGGCTAAGCCAATTTAGATAAAATTTAAATGGGACCAATTCTGAAGTATATTCTTTCCAATAAAAAAAGAATTATCAAAGTAGGACCACTATGTAAAAAGTTATGCGTGGTTATAGATAAAAAAATATATATACGCGTCGAATTGTACACCTCCTCCGGTTTGTCGGTCAAAAAGTTCACCGATTCGACAAAATGTTTGTAAAACCACAAATTTTGAGCTTGGTTCCATTGTAAAAGTTAATCATAATGATGAGCCGTGGTGGTGGTAGTGACACCCGCCTTACTCTCGTGAGGTTGTGGGTTCAAATCCTGGTCCAGTGAGTTCTTTGAAAGGTGACGTCCACAAGTGGTATATTGTTCAGAGAGAAATCGAACCAAGATGATTTATACATTTGAAAGCTTGATTTATAGGTTTTCAAAAATATTTTGATTATTATTATAGCAGCCTCCATACATTTTGTGGACATGTCCTTTATGTGCGGGATTTCACTTCACTAACTTTTCAGTGAATGATAACATCGTGAGGCAACGTTCATACGCCCGTAAAATAAATTCGGTTGCGTATATGAATCCACCAACCCGCACTGAGTCAGCGTTGTGGATATGGCCTAATCACCCCTCGTAGGTTAGCCTACACCCTGCAGTGGACAAAGGCTGTAACAGTACAATATAATAATGTGTATAATTAACTGAATATGCCCGCCGTCTAGCTAGAGAAACACTCAGTATACAGGGTTATTTCTAATCAATTGACTGCCTCGGTGGCTCAGTGGTTAGTGACCCTAACTTCTGGATCAAAGAGGCGTGGGTTCAATTCCTACCCAGGAAAATTATTTATGTGATGAACATAAGTGTTTGCTCTGTGTCTGGGTGTTATTTAGTTACTATCTATATAAGTATGTATTTAAAAATATGTATATGTAGTATATCAGTCTCTGGCAGCCATATCACAAGCTTTGCTTAGTTTGGGGTCAGAGACCGTGTGTAAAATGTCCCAAAAATATTTATAAAAAAAAAAAAATATTTGCTTCCTTTTAGGGGCTTATTCTGTACATCAAAACTAACAACTTTTGCTCTGCGACTTTTGTCAAAACTCAAAAAAGCCCCCAAAAGGATGCTAATTGATTAGGAATAACACTGTATAGGTCACATGGCTAGCCCTGGTATCAAACCATTTTTACGCCGCCTGCCAAGACCTTTAACGTAACTGAAACGTAAATAAATAATCAGGCCTACAACTTCCAGCGTCATCCGAGCTTCATTCAGTTGCAAATGCCACCCATCCAAAGACTGATCGAGCCGGACGTTGCTTAACTTTATTGATCGTTGTCATATTTAATCCTATTATTGAAGTAGGTAGTTATTTATACTTTTATTATTTAATTTTACATTACCATTTTTTAATTTAATTTTGTAATTATGTAATGACGAAAGTCCATGACATTTTAATTGACCTACTTCTATAATCTATGATATTTACATTGTACTTTGATATTTTTTTTTTTTTTTTTAATATAATGACAATACTACACTACTACTACATACAAAGCAATTGGATCATCCACAGACCCTTGAAGGTCTAAAGATAATCCAAGTGCTCAAGCCCACTGCCAGTTGGCAGCGTGCCCAGCATGCTGGCAGCATTGCCACGCTGAATGGCAATGCTTATACGTTGAGCCAAATAAACACCAGCATTTTGGTCACGCGTCGCGTCCACCAGACGCTCAGAAAGACTTTTGAAAACGAGATGAGCTCCCGGCCCCCACGGTCCCAAAGTCTCAACTCCAAATGGCTCAAATATGTAACCACTACCGAGGTTAGCATATTTGCGCCGCTTGTGCTGCTCAGCCGAATTGGCCGCCGCTCCAGCCCTACTCTGAGTCTCAGGAAGATGTGACGGTGCCAAAGTATCGACGCAAGTTGCGTCCCATACTAAGGGCCGTCCACACTTCCATGGGACCAGCGTCATGCCGTCAGGCCTTTTGCCATCACCACGCGCCAACCCACTCAGTTCGAGTACGGCTGCGATATTGGCGGTGACAAAAGCCCTGCGTATGACATCGTTAAGGCTGGCGTGGCGTCCAATCCGACCAGCGCTTCTTGAGCAAGAGAGACCGTGGTGACCGAGCTGGTCAACTGCAGTACCACACTGACAGCGATGGGCTTCACAACACCTTGCACCCAAGCGTAAGCTGACAGCTAGACGAAATGCAGTTGGGTCTAAAAGGTTACCAGTATTGAAAGAGGGCAATGCTTGCAACCAAAGACCGGACTCCCATACAGAGACTGCAAGGATACGAGCGCGATCCGCGACGCTAGGACACGTGTCTAGAAGAGATTTCCGTGCTAGTTCGCAGATCGGCCGATCCCACAGTCTCTGCGACGATAAAGTCTTTGGAAGCTCGGTATTTGGGCAAGCGACCCTCCAAGCATTCGTTGCCTCATTCAAATGAGCTACATCTACGCCAGAATGGCCTAAAGAAGGTGCGAGGATTTTTTCAATCAAGTTCTGAGTACTATGAATGGAGGACAAGAAAGCTGGTAAAGCAACACTTTGATATTTTGTATTGTTCCGACATTATTTAATTTTGTATTCGGTTGCCTGTCTACAGCATTTAATCTTGTTGCAGAAGTAGATAGTTATTTATTTTTTATTTAACCAATTTAAAATTTAATTTTTGCTATTGTGTATTGTGAAATGACGAGACATATTTTGCGGTACTAATTGTTATTATACAAACTGTTGTATATTTAATTTTAGTATTTAGCTCAATACATCAATAAATGATTCTAATTCTAATCCTATACATAGTCAAACTACGCTGAGTGCTATTTAATACTTTAGCAAGCTTTGGTGGAGAGCCGCCCTAACATCTAAGTGATCAGTAAATGATACCTAAGTTCGTCAAGTCCTATTAAGCACAGTCTAGCCTTGATTTACCTACTTGAAGATCAAGTTAAAATATCAATTACATTAGCAAATAAAACAAGACGTTTTCAACGTTCGGCACGACCAGGCCTCGGATGAGTGACCGCGGGGGGGCATTTACAACTGATTGCCACTGCTGAACATCGGCAAACCTTCGGACTCCAATTGGACCATATCCATTGCTTGCCAAGTTACGGGTGGGTAGGGACAAAAGCCTTTTATAAGTCCTGCAGAGGACTATTAATAATAAATAATATTAAATAAATATTTTGGGACATCTTACACACAGCCCCTGACCCCAAACTAAGCGAAGCTTGTGATATGGCTGCCAGAGACTGATATACTACATATACATATTTTAAATACATACTTATATAGATAGTATCTAAATACACCCAGAAACAGAGCAAACACCTATGTTCACCACATAAATATTTGCCCTGGGTGGGGATCGAACCCACGCCTCTTTGATCCAGAAGTTAGGGTTAAGTAACCACTGAGCCACCGAAGCAGTCATATCGAATTTATTTTCAGAAACTAGCATTCGTTCGTGTCAGCCAAAGGACGCCCACTGCTGGACATTGCCTCCCCACTGACTGCCTCGGTGGCCTAGAGGTCGGTTACTTACTCTTCTTCTAGTGCCAAGAGACGTGGGTTTGATTCCTACCTAGGGCTAAGCGTTTATGTGAATATGTGTATTTGTTCTGTGTCTGGGTCAGAAACCATGTCTAAAAGATCTTTCTAAGACTGGAGTAAGGCTGGAGCGGCGGCCAATTTGGCGGAGCAGCACAAGCGGCGCAAATATGCTAACCTCGGCAGTGGTTACATATTTGAGCCGTTTGGAGTTGAGACTTTGGGTCCGTGGGGGCCGGGAGCTCATCTTGTTTTCAAAAGAGCTTCTGTTGGACACAACGTTTGACCAAAATGCTAGTGTTTATTTGACTCAACGTATAAGCATTGCCATTCAGCGTGACAATGCTGCCAGCATGCTGGGCACGCTGCCAACTGGCAGTGGGCTTGAGTATTTGGATTATCTTAGGCCTTCTAGGGTCTATGGATGACCCAATTGCTTGTTATGTAGTAGTAGTTTATGTAGTTTTAGTTTATGTTAAGTCTCGTATTTAGTAGTAGTTAATAAAGGCACTTTCCCTATTAATAAAATAAAATTGAGAATTAAAAGATGTCCCTATTAAAATATTTATTGATTTTTCGATAATTCCGGTTGGACGCGGCTTGCATCCAGCATGATCCAGCGACCCTATGAGATCGTCAGTCCTAATACAGCCTAACACACTATGGCTAATTGGAATAATGTCAATAATGCAGCTACCTATTTGGTATATATTGCTTTAAAGCCTTTAATAGGCTTATCAGCGCAAGCAATGCGCAAGCAGTGCCATATCACAGCACTGCTAGGCATTTCATAGCAAGTGAGTGCCGCCATAGATATCTAGAGGGGGGCCTTCTCTTGCGGCGACGCGGTGTCGTTGTCTGCCCACTATTACGTAACCACGATAATAATAATTATCTTAATATTATCTTATTATTATTATCTAATAATTATCTTATCTTATTCTCTTTATTGGGCACGCTGCCAACTGGCAGTGAGCTTGAGCACTTGGATTGTCTTTAGACCTTCTTCAAGGGTCTGTGGATGATCCAATTGCTTTCTATGTAGTAGTAGTGTAGTATTGTCATTATTAAATTAAAAAAAATATATTATCTATGTAGATAACTATTATTACCGTATTGTTTGCCGCGCACTTATTGAATTTGGAAGTATTTGTTATGTTAGTGTTCAGCGCCAAGAAAATGAATGAAAAGAATGTAAATATAAGTTTTCATTTGTTTTATTATTAGATACCATTTAATTTCAATTTAGTTGTTACTCTACGTTTTATTAAATAATAATATTATAGTAAAAAATGAGGCGCTTTTTGTTTTCTCATAGAGGTGATGAAAAGTAGAGTGTACTACTCGGGCGCAAAATATATTTTTGGCTCGGGCGACGTACTTTGAATCCCTCGCTACGTTCAGAATTCTACTTTTGAATCCCTCGCTACGCTCGGGATTCTACTCTAGAATCCCTAACTTCTACTCTAGAATCTCTAACTTCGCTCTGGATTCAAAAAAGCGCCCTCGCCGTAAAAATATTATATTGCTCCCATATGATACAATCTATTATCCACTTTTAATGTCAGCTGTCATTGTCAATCCATACTTTATTTCCTCTTTGACGGATATTATGGTGGAAAGACTATTTGTCCCTTTGCCATGCTTCCCGTGCAGGCTCAAAAAATAACACGATATGCCACCATCAACGTACGCCAGTCCGTGAGTTAGATAACAAAAAAGTATGACATGTATTTTTCATTTTGTCAATGAAACAAAAAATAACAAAAATAAAGCGAGGCATAGTTCACGAGTCTACCTAAGCGTGACGTTATGCGGAATTGTGCGTGCTATATCTTCATTAATTTATGTTTCATTGAGAAAAGAACAAATACGTGTCTTATATATTTTAACAGTCTGACTTGTGGACTAATTATATTATTTTTTATATTTTTTAGTCGTCTAGCTTATTGTGTAGTCATAATTTTGCACAGAGAGTACATATTATATATATGTGCGAGTGTGTAGAGCATATTATGTTCTTTATTATTATATACTACGGGACTAATCGCGCACTAAAATTACGAGATAAATAAATTTTCGTTTCGGCCGAGTTGTCAGTCTACCCGTGACCACGGTCGATGCAACTCGACCGAAACGTCGGGATGAGGAGGTATTTATTTATCTCGTAATTTTAGTGCGCGATTAGTCCCGTAGTATATAATAATAATGTGTTCAAATCGCGATAGTTTAAAAACAACATATTATGTACCCTCTGATATCTGATGACGCCGCAATGTTCTCGAATAGACATTTCATACCTGCGAGTGCAGTGTAGTATGTCCACCGTCTAGGTAGACGAGCTGGCTATATGTGCAAAATTATTACTACGCGTCACGCCACGATCACACAATAGCCTAGACGACTACCTAGATAACACATAATATTAATATAATGCAAAATAATTATTTTTCGCCAAAATAGCACAACTGGCACAACCAACTCAACCGTGTACAGAATTAAAGTAGTTCGCACGGAAATCGCAATAATTTTCACATTATTGTAGATTTATCAAAAATGGCTCAGCCAATTTTAATAAACTTTAAACGGGACTAGCTATGAAATATGAAAGTATGACCTACCAAAAAAAAGAATGATAGTTTTTTTAGCTGATATGTATTTGAAACAATAAAAAATAATATAATAGAAATTGGATAAAAAGTTATACCTACGTGGTCACAGAAAAAAAATATTTACGCCTCGACTTGAGAACTTCCTCCGTTGTTTCATCGGTTAATAAAGTAGCCTCGCTAGAGTCGCTAGATAGCGACATGTCTTATCTTGAAAGATCTGTGGCCGCACTATACTTGGATACATTCCCTACCCTACCAGAGAATGAAGCATTTCGATGCTACGTTTTCTATACGATAGGACCTCTGTTTTTTTAATCCTTGAGAATAAAGATTTTTATGTTCCATTTAAACCTTGAGTCCATCAAAGCGAACCAGGAATGTACATCGTTGTACCATTAATATGAGATTTTATTTGTAAATGAAATCTACAGTAGTTTTCGTATTACTCCATAATATTATTATTATGTAACTGCGTCTAAGACCACTGGCTTTTCGGTGAAGGAAAACATCGTGAGGCAACCTGCATACGTCCGTAGAAGAAATTCGATGGCGTATGTGAATCCACCAACCCGCACTGGGCCAGCGTGGTGGATATGGCCCAAACACCTTTCGTGGGTAGGCCTTGTGGGTAGGCGTCCTGCAGTGAGGCGTCCGTCTAAGAATGGCAAAGTTTTCTTACCTCCATCTCATAGGTGAACTTAATGTTAGGATGAATAGAGTTGAGGTATCCACAAACTGGTCAACCCCTTCTTTGTCAAATGATGAGGAGGTATTTATATATCCTGTAATTTTAGTGCGCGATTATTCCCGTAGTATACAGGGTTACAGGGTAAGTCGACCTATTCCCGTTAAGGGTGTGTAGTTTACTTTGTTTCTGACTAATTTGACTATAAAATACACTATCCTAAATTTAAAAAAAACCCAGATATTTGAAATTGGTATTAATAAAATTCCCAATTTTCGGCTATCAGCTCAAATATTTTGAAACGTGTGGCATGTCTGTCAGACATGCCACACGGGCGTTGACGCCGCGTAATTGCACCGCGGCGTCACCGCCGCTGCACCGCCGCGGTGCAGCGGCGGTGCTGAGCGTCGTCGCGGCGTCACTGCGGCGACCAGTGTTGCCGGTAGCGATTTAGACATTAAATCTAGAGTATTCGAGTATTCTATGAATTTTTAGCGGGAAAAAAGGTTTTGAATTCATCCATTGAAGTATAATACACGAGAACTGAAGATTGTTGTCTATGACGACGTCAGCCAACTGCCGGCGTACGCCGGCGAAGCGCGCCGACCGGCCTTAGTCGCGATTAAACAAAATGGTTGAATATATCAGACGTCAAAATATTATTTAAAAAATTAAAAATGAGGAAATGTGTAGTCAAAACCTCTTAATCCCGTTCTCAATTTCTTCATAAAGCTTCTGGAATGTATTTCCGCAAGTAAATACGGTTTACACTATTCGTATTAATTGAAACTATCACATATAATATCATGATTTTAAAAGTAAATAATTTTACAGTTGGTGATGCCAGGTGAAACATAATTTTGTTTCCCCATAATTATGGGAGATTTCGACTAATCGATAATTACTTTTTTGATACTATAGGATATGCGCAGACAAAATACGTAAAGATAACGATAAATAATGGATAAAAGCCATTAGAATATTACGAAAAGAAACTGACTGGATAATAATAGTAAATAGTGAAATAGTAAAATTACAATAGATTACAATATAACTTCAATAAATACTAAAAACAAATCCGGTACCTAGATTAATGGGCGGCATTAACGTCTACAGCGATTTTAAATAATACTAATAATCATTACTATTTTTATAATTATTGATAGTTATGAATCAAGCAGCAGAATCAGGCTTAAATAGGTTACGTTTTGTAATTATTAGTTTAATCAAATAGCTCGACGGCAACAGGTATCTATGTCCGGAGATTGAAGTACAGGTATAGTATAACATATTAGGCTACAATTTTCAAAGAAGTTTTACGTGATACAGAGATACTGAAAAAGCGCGCGCTGCGGGGTATAGGTATGTATGAGTGACACAGACTGCACGCGGGCCGTGCGGGGTGCGTGGTAACTAGTGGTAAGAGCTTACGAACTCGGGCGCGGGTGGCGGTGTGGCTATGCTAGCTGTTAGTCTGCTATATTTATTATTGTTTATTATAATTGTTTATTCCAACGGTTCCAGAATAATAAAAAACATCACTGCAATTTTCAAAACAATATATTGTAGATTCTTCATGCAATGCTTTCGAATTTTCTTAAGGAATATCCTGTCCTACAATATGACACGTTTTTGATAATTAAGTATTATTATGGCGATAATTATTTTAATTATCAAGAACGAATAAATATTGGTCGGATAAATGAATAAAATATTCTTTGTATTATAACTTTATTCATAATTAATAAAATAAATAAAATAAAATAGCCTTTATTTCCCCTAAAAAAGAATAGTACAAGATTAACAAAAGTATTATTGAATTTAAAACAACAGTTTATGTACACTAAGCTATTTTTAATAAAATTATAATTTATTGGGCACCCATGTCTGGGTAAAGGCCTCCTCCATGCTATGCCATTTCTCGCGGTCTTGTGCTGCTCGCATCCAGGTTGCTCCCGCGACCTCTACGATGTCGTCGCACCATCTTGTCCGGGGTCGTCCTCTGTCCCGTGTGCTGTCTCTCGGGTGCCAGTGGATAATCCGTTCACTCCATCTTCCGTCTGTTGCTCGGGCGGCGTGACCAGCCCATTTCCATTTAAGCCTACAGAGCATCGATACTGCGTCTATGACTCTAGTTTCTCTCCTAATTTCTGCGTTCCTTACTTTGTCTTTAAGTTTCAGACCCAGCATCGAGCGCTCCGCTGCTCTCTGGAAAGTGCTAACCTTGTTGACGAGCTTTTTTGTTAGAGCCCACGTTTGGCATCCGTAGAGCAAAGACGGAAGTATGGTGTTATCCATCAGTCGTTTTTTGAGGTGAATTGGCATCTGGCTCTTAAAAACGTCCTTGTTAGCCCAGTATTTTTTCCACGAGGTGGCTATTCTCCGATCTATCTCCTTGGCGGTAGCGTCTACAAAAGATATTAATTGTCCGAGGTACACGTATTCGTCGACATACTCTACATTAGCGAAATCTAGCGTGATAGGTATCTTCATTCCGTTAGTCATTATTTTTGTTTTAGAAAGGTTTATGTAGAGACCTATTTTTTTGCTCTCTTCATCTAGAGTTGTCAACATGTGCTGTAGTTCTTCGTGGTTTTCTGATAGGATGACAATATCGTCTGCGAAACGCAAGTGTGTTAGCTGCTCTCCGTCGATATTAAGACCAAAATTTGACCAGTCAAGTTTGCGAAACATCGACTCTAGGACAGCCGAAAAGGATTTCGGGGAAATTGGGTCACCTTGTTTGACTCCACGTTTAATCCTAAATGGCTGTCCTACCGCTTCAGTTTTTATTTTGGCTTGACAGTTTTGGTATATTAATCTCAATATTGTTATATATTTTTCTTGTACGCCCTGCTCTCGCAGACTCTCCCAAAGGAATTTGTGCGAGATGGAGTCAAACGCTTTCGTGTAATCGACGAATGCCAAGTAAAGGGTTTTCTTATGCTCTTTGCATCGTTCTATACATTGCGTCAGAGTAAATATGTGTTCTATAGTTGAATAACCTTTGCGAAACCCAGCTTGCTCCCGAGGCTGCTGTTCATCTAAGGCTTGTGAGATCCGAAATAATATCACTGATGAGAATAGTTTATAGAGTGTCGGTAGTAAGCTTATAGGCCTATAATTGTCTATGATGTCTGGATCGCCTTTTTTATAGAGTAACGTAATTATCGAGTACTGCCAGTCTTCAGGAATTTCTTCTTTTTCGATAATACTATTAAAAAGTTTGGTCAGCTGAGGCGCTAAGGGCTCCATCATAGCAATAATTGTATCCGTCGATATTCCATCTTCGCCAGGTGATTTATTTTTCTTAAGTTTGCAAATGCCACGTTCGATCTCTCTTGTCAAAAGAGCAGGAACTGTTTCAGATTCTCTGACGTAATATTCAGTGTTGGTTTCTTGGCTAGAGTACAAATTTGTGTAGAATTTTGTGGCTGTCTTTATTATGTCTCTTCTGGTAGTTGCTTTCTCGCCTGTAGTTGTATTAAAACATTTTACCCATTCTTTACTGTGATCGAATTGTCTTCTGCTTTGTTTTGTAGAGCTACGATTTTCTATTTCATTTTCTAGACTCTGCAATTTAATCTTTTGTTTTTGTGCTTTTATTTTCTTAACAATATTTTTATGTAGATGTCGAAGTCTGTTTTTCTGCTGAGTTGTTCGCGGACAAATTTTTTTTAAAGCTTCTCTTTCCTCTATTAATACTGTTATTTCCTCATTTATGATTACTGACTGCTCTTCTTTTTTAATTTTTGGCAATTTTCCGATACATTCTTTGATAATGGATACAGTAGCATTGTAGGAGTCGTTGATATTGCTTTTTTCAATATTTATCGTTTGCTGGCTCATGATATTTTTTAAGGACTCTATTTCTAATTGTGTAATTTTTTTTTTTTTTTTATTCATAATTACATCATATTATATTTGATTTTGATTAATGACTCAAATTCATAATGTTATTACTAAAATGTTGATTATTAAAAATATCGGTTTGTATCACTGACATTGAGAAGATATCGTAAAATTTTGGGGAAATTACAATCTAATAAACTGGCACCCTAAGTAGGCATTGTCCGACTAAATTTAAAAATATTGCTATTTCTGTCATTTTCAACGTCTTACCGTACTTTAGCAACTAGTGTAACAGGGATAGAGATATGATTCTTTGATTACCTACCAACGATATTCGGGCGGTTAATGTGTCGCCATGCCTAGCAACACATTTGTTTGAGTCTGCTTATCTAGACATTAAACATCATTGAATTCATCAATCCGTTCAATCTTAAACTGAAGATGAGAAAAATCCCTCGTACACGTTAGAAATCAGATCGTGTAATTTGTCACGACGAATGTCACAGTAACAGCTTTCCAAGTGACAGCTGTCAAACTTCAAAGTGATTATCTCGGTCATTATCAATTCTAGACTACGGTTGTTTTCATAAAAGTGATAGAACTCGACGAAATCTACATTTCGGATGACAGCTGTCAAACTTAAAAGTGATTTATCTCGGTAATTATCGATTCTAGACTACTGCTCTCTTCATAAAAGTAATAGAGCTCGACGAGATCTATATTTCGGATGACAGGTGTCAAACTTAAAAGTGATTTATCTCGGTTATTATTGATTCTAGACCATTGATGACTTCACGAAAGTGATAGAGCTTAACGAGATCTACATTTCAGATGACAGCTGTCAAACGTAAAAGTGATTTATCTCGGTTATTATCAATTCTAGACTACTGCTCTCTTCACAAAAGTAATAGAGCTCGACGAAATCTACATTTCGGATGACAGCTGTCAAACTTAAAAGTGATTTATCTCGGTTATTATCGATTCTAGACTATTGCTCTCTTCACAAAAGTATTAGAACTCGACGAAATCTACATTTCGGATGACAGCTGTCAAACTTAAAAGTGATTTATCTCGGTAATTATCGATTCTAGACTACTGCTCTCTTCACAAAAGTAATAGAGCTCGACGAGATCTATATTTCGGATGACAGGTGTGAAACTTAAAAGTGATTTATCTCGGTTATTATTGATTCTAGACCATTGATGACTTCACGAAAGTGATAGAGCTTAACGAGATCTACATTTCAGATGACAGCTGTCAAACGTAAAAGTGATTTATCTCGGTTATTATCAATTCTAGACTACTGCTCTCTTCACAAAAGTAATAGAGCTCGACGAAATCTACATTTCGGATGACAGCTGTCAAACTTAAAAGTGATTTATCTCGGTAATTATTGATTCTAGACTACTGCTCTCTTCACAAAAGTAATAGAGCTATACGAGATCTATATTTCGGATGACAGCTGTCAAACATAAAAGTGATTTATCTCGGTAATTATTGATTCTAGACTACTGCTCTCTTCACAAAAAAAATAAAGCTCGACGAGATCTACATTTCGGATCACTTTGAAGTTGTTAAACTTGCTAAAGCTGTCATCCGAAATGTAGATTTCGTTGATCTCTATCACTTTTGTGAAGACAGCAGTAGTCTAGAATCGATAATAACCGAGATAAATTACGTTGAAGTTTGACAGCTGTCATCCGAAATATAGATCTCGTTGACCTTTATCACTTTTGTGAAGACAGCAGTAGTCTAGAATCAATAATTACCGAGATAAATCACTTTTAAGTTTGACAGCTGTCATCCGAAATGTAGATTTCGTCGAGCTCTATCACTTTTGTGAAGAGAGCAGTAGTCTAGAATCAATAATTACCGAGATAAATCACTTTTACGTTTGACAGCTGTCATCTGAAATGTAGATCTCGATAAGCTCTATCACTTTTGTGAAGAGAGCAGTAGTCTAAAATTGATAATAACCTAGATAAATCACTTTTAAGTTTGACAGCTGTCATCTGAAATGTAGATCTCGTTGAGTTCTATCACTTTTGTGAAGACATTAATGGTCTAGAATCAATAATAACCGAGATAAACTCACTTTGAAGTTTGACAGCTGTCATCCGAAATGTAGATCTTGTCGAGTTCTATTACTTTTGTGAAGACAGCAGTAGTCTAGAATCGATAATGACCGAGATAAATCACTTTAAAGTTTGACAGCTGTCACTTGGACAGCTGTTACTGTGCCACTCGTCGTGACAAATCACACAAGTCCATACTCGATGGGCTTATGAGATATTTTTCATGTCACTTTGCACAAATCAATGCATCTATTTCAGATTTTATCGATCGGCCACATTATTTCTCTAATATATCAAACGAAGAACAAAACACCTTCTTTCTGCGGTTGGCTCACACAAAATCAGACTGTATATGAGAGATTCTACTTATCTTCAGCCGGTTATCCCTAAAACCTTTTTTTCCGCTAACTGCCTAGATGTCATCAGTGTCTAAGGCAACACCGGGCGCCGCGGTGTCGCCGCGACGACGCTCAGCACCGCCGCTGCACCGCGGCGGTGCAGCGGCGGTGACGCCGCGGTGCAATTACGCGGCGTCAACGCCCGTGTGGCATGTGCCTAAGTCGTATTATTATTTTTATTTGATTTTTACATGTAGAATAATATTTTATAACCTCAATACCCAATATTATCCGTAAAATTAACCTTTTATTTATTTTTAAAAAGTATTTGAATTCAAATATCTCGAAAACTGTGAGATTTAGTATATGGTGTTTCATAGTCAAATCAGTCAGCAACGTAGTAAACTACACACGCTTAACGGGAACAGGTCGACTTAGCCTGTAACCCTGTATAATAATAATGTGTTCAAATCGCGAAAGTTTAAAAACAATACTCCATAATACAGGGTTACCTAGTGGTCCTGTACTAAGCCGAAAGGGAGTGATTAAACTACTTTTACTATGGGGCGTACCCGGAATTCGAGACAAAACAGCTGTTCCATAGAAAATTGCAACTCTGATGATTTTTTTTTTTACATCTAACACACGGCCTCTGACCCCAACCTAAGCAAAGCTTGTGATATGGCTGCCAGAAACTGATATACTACATATACTTATTTTTAAATACATACTTATACAGATAGTAACTAAATAACACCCAGACACAGAGCAAACACTTATGTTCATCACATAAATATTTGCCTTGGGTGGGGATCGAACCCACGCCTCTTTGATCCAGAAGTTAGGGTCACTAACCACTGAGCCACCAAGGCAGTCAGTATGAAACAACGAGAATTTATAAGAGATTTCTTGTCGAGTTCCGGGTTGGCTCTATAGTAGAAGTTGTTCATGATGATGGTATGTATGACCTCCTTTCGTCTTCGAGCATAACCATAATGCGTAAGTTCTGGATAACCTTGTAGGTACAAGTACGGGTGCATATTCGAATTAATTAGTATTTATCTAGAATGTGTGTGGCTCGTCATTAAGACCAACTTTCACTATGGGGCCCAACTCGAAAACTGTGGAAAAGAAATACAGTTAGCTGTACTGTACTGTATCAGCCTTTTTTAATAGTCCACTGCAGGACGTAGGCCTACCCATGAAGGGTGCTTGGGCCATATCCACCACGCTGGCCCAGTGCGCGTTGGTGGATTCACATACGCCATCGAATTTCTTCTACGGACGCATGCAGGTTGCCTCACGATGTTTTACTTCACCGAAAAGCCAGTGGTTTTAAATTCCGTAGGTACATACAAGTATATTCCAAAGAACTCCAAAATTTCAAAGAAGTACGGGATCGGGATTTGAACCCACGACCTCACGATTGTAAGGCGGGCGTCATGGTTTCGCAGTTAGCACAGTTACAGTTAGCTATTTTATACAAAAAAAATCGTTAAAAACTCTACCTGTTGTTTTTCTTCGCTTCAACAGCACAACAGTATTTTCCATTATAAGTACCTACTCTAAAAAAAATGCTTCTTTCTACATTTCTTAGTCCTACGAGAAGGTTTTAAAACATATTTAGTATTTTTATCAAGGCTTTCTAAAATAAAAACAATGGTCCAATATTATAAATTTTGTAATTAACCGATCCGGCAAACGTTTTGGCTTACCAAAAAAAATTACTATAAAAATATAAAGTTTTAAATACAAGCTTTTAAGATCCTGGAAATCATGTAGTAGCAGAGTGCCAGCCAAGACAAGTAAAACGAGCCCAAACACGACGGGTCTATCTTGTTTAATACAGGAGTTGTTATGGCCACCTTCCGACTCCATCATCAGATCAGCTCCTTGGTACCATATTATTGCATTGTCACGCGATATACATATGCGTGCAAAATTCCAGCTCAATCGGAAACCGGGAAGTTGGTCAAATTGAACTTGCAAGATTCCACCCAAACTTACATAGACTTACATCCATTGCTACTTAAATAATAAAATAATAATAAAAGCCTTTATTTCGGATACTATACTCTATAAAATTTAACTTGATTTCTGCGACAGTAGAAGATTGACATTTTTAGAGTTGGGATAGTGGTGGAAAAAAACGATTTTCAAACAATGTTTTAATGAAATCGAATGAGTAGTTGAAGGTGAGAAATTGGATTTCATTTACTTACTATTATTTAAGATCAAGTATGTACACATGTAAATAATGTTATGATATTAATTATATATCGACATTTTTCACTATTATCGATGCTAATGTAACATATAATTGGGTTTAATTTAATTACGCATGTAAAAAATGTTATGATATTAAAATATACAATAAAGTTAATGATAAATCAAGTTTTATTTAAAATATCGTCAGTATAAACTATCGATATTTTAATTAAAACTCTATCTAAAACTCACGATCATCACTAATCGGCATGTCCATAAAGTATGACATTGACAGGTACTGTCTGTACTATTAAGAAATTCAGGACTTCATAGGCGTGATTTTTCTGACAGCTGTCGCAGAGATCAAGTTAAATTTTATAGAGTATACAAACATTTTGGACTTAAATACACTAACTCATAACTAATCGGTATCCGTGTGCTCTGGCTGAGCATAGGCCTCTTCCAACTTCTTCCACTCTTTTCTGTCTCTGGCTATTCTTGGCCAAAGTTTACCGGCAATAGCCTGAAGATCGTCACTCCGTCTTTTAAATTGACCTCCTCGTTTTCTTCTGAACTCGTTCGGAAGCCAGTTTATAACTGTTAGTTAGTACTAGTTATATAAAAGCCTGTAAAAATCTGGAGAGTAAAAATATCCTTGTACTTAAATCATCAATATTTATGATTTTTTAGGGTTCCGTACCTCAAACGGAAAAAACGGAACCCTTATAGGATCACTTTGTTGTCAGTCTCTCCGTCTGTGTGTATGTCAAGACTCTTTATCTCGGAGACGCGTAAAGATATCGAGTTGAAATTTAAACTGTATACGTATATCTATGGTATCTTGCAGTTGTGTAAAAGAAAAACTTCTCAGTTATTGTTTAAAAAAGTTAGAGCCGTTTATGTCGTAAAAAACCGCATATTTCGACACTCACAAAAATCAAAACCTACAGGGTACTTCCCGTTGACATAGAACTATGAAATTTGGCGAGAAGCATTGTCTCAGAGTACACATATAGGAATAAATCTGTAAACTGTACATTTTTATTTAAATCATAAAAAATAGGACCTTAAAATTCACAAAATATGGGTTCAAAATTCAAAGTGAATAAATCGTATCATGTAAGGTATCATTTAAAAGAACTTCATTAGCACATGCTAAAACAGGTTTTTAATTATTTTAACAATGTGTAATTTTCGATGTATGACGAGAAAAGTGTAAAAAAAAACTTTAATGACGAGTGTTAGTATAGTATAGTATAGAGATTTTAACAACTTCCTTCCAAATTATGTGAATTTTTTTGGATTTGTACGGAACCATCAATGTGCGAGCCTGACTCGCACTTGTGCGGTTTTTTTTATTATTACAAGCTTTTATTTAACATACTGCACACTTGGAAATCGATAAGAATCAATTGGAAATCAAGTATTAAAAAAAAATCGAACAAAAAGATTATTAGGTGACAACATATCGTTAGATATCTAAATCAAAAAGAATTAATAAGAAACAATCATACTAAAAATAATCAAACAAAAAGTTTATTTATATGTACCTACCTAATTTTATAATAAAAAATCTAGTTCCATCTAGAATACAAGTAAAGGCGGGAAGCGTCGCAACCCTCCAGGGCCGGCGCGCGGCGCGAGTCGCGGGGGTATTTAAGCCCGCCGCGGCGGCTACACGGTATCAGTCTCACTGTGCAGTCGAGAGGATAACAATACTACCATGTTCGGAAAAGTGGTAAGTGAAATAGTGAATCATATTA
Source organism: Hypomecis punctinalis (assembly GCA_949316475.1). NCBI lineage: Eukaryota > Metazoa > Arthropoda > Insecta > Lepidoptera > Geometridae > Hypomecis > Hypomecis punctinalis. The sequence goes on along the minus strand of OX438823.1, from coordinate 11,846,212 downwards.
AGTACTAAAAGATGATCCAAGTGTTTAAAGAAAAAAAAAATAACAGTGACGAAAATAATAAAAAAAAAAAAATTACTAAAATAATAAATGTGTGTAAAAACACAAATGACAGTTAAAAGAAAAACGGTAAAAAAATACAATTTTAATTATCGTAATCTAGGTAAAATATCGATAAATTCAGTTAAAAAGAATATACAAAATTAAAATCTAACAAAATTTACTAGTGAAAAAACCCCTAAACCGTGTTCTAAAAGAAGTAAATAAAAGTTGTCAAAAGCAAAAAACACAAGTGAAAATGTAGGTATATTTAGCTGTGTACTAATTAAAGAAATAAATGTCTGCTACATAATTGAGTAGGTACAGTAATCACGAAAATGGTATCAAACAATAATTCCATTGTGAATCCTGTAGAAGTGTCACTGCCATAGAGATGTAAAGAAAATAAGCTGTACAAGCTAGTTACAACCCTCGTCCAGGGCCGGCACGAGTCGCGGGGGTATTTAAACCCGCCGCGACGGCTGCTAGTTATCAGTCTCACTGTGCAGTCGAGAGGATAACATTACTACCATGTTCGGAAAAGTGGTGAGCGAAATATTTCGTCAATAAAATGTGTCGCGAAAAATATTTTTTTAAGTTGAAAAAGAATAAAAAATGTTTATGATACGCTATGTTAATTAATAAATAATAAGAAGGATTGAAACAAACAATTCAAGCGATAGAATCGTAATAAATAAAGTTATCGAACATTAGTCAAACTAATTCTTTTTCTCCAAAAATGATATAACCTAATTCAACCGTGTACCTACGGAATTCGAATAGTTCGAACGGATACTAATTTGCACATTATTGCTGAGTTTGCGGATTTTTCAAAAATCCCCCAACCGATATCCAAAAAAAATAAATTAAACTCAATTCAAAAGTATGATTGATTTACCAAAAAAATAGCATATCTTGAAAATCTATTCATAAACAAAAATTGTGTAGGTAACACTAAACTTACCAACAAACAAAAAACCGGACATGTGTGAGTCAGGCTCGCACATCGAGGGTTCCGTACAAACACATTTTTAAAATAATTAAAAACCTGTTTTTGCATGTGCTAATGGAGTTATTTTATATGATACCTTACATGATACGATTTACTCACTTTGAATTTTGAACCCATATTTTGTGAATTTTGAGGCCCTATTTTTTGTGATTTAATTAAAAATGTGCAGTTTTCAGATTTATTCCTGTATGTGTACTCTGAGACAATTTTTCTCGCCAAATTTCATAGTTCTATGTCAACGGGAAGTACCCTGGAAATTGAGAGTCAATTGATTGAGATCGAGTGTCGAAATTTGCGGTTTTTTACGACATAAACGGATCTAACTTTTTTAAACGATAACTGAGAAGTTTTTCTTTTACACAACTGCAAGAGATCATAGATATACGTATACAGTTTAAATTTCAACTCGATATCTTTACGCGTTCCCAAGAAAAAGAGTCTTGACATACACACAGACGGACAGACGGACAACAAAGTGATCCTATAAGGTTTCCGTTTTTTCCTTTTGAGGTACGGAACCCTGAAAAACAGGCGGTCGAACCGAGCGCCTCTTTTATGAAGTCAGTTGATTATTTGATAATGTCAACAGTCAATATTAACAACAGTAAAACGGCATACCAAAACCTACGCGACTGCACAAGGCTTCTCCATACCCGACACCTGTACTTGTATGTCATATTGTCATAAATTATGTACACGTCTCATTCATTTAGTCATGTATCAATCACAATCTCACTGATAATGTCGAATTTACACATTATCGTTAATTACAGTAAGGCTGTTTATGCTTAAATGTAAATGCTGTTGATAATTGAATCGTTTTAATTTAACGTATAATTTATTAATTTTATACCGATTACGGTTTTGAATTATTTTGTCCTTTGTAAGCTATAAGCTTTATAAAAGTTTTGTATAGGTGCCAGAGTTCCAACTTGAGATTTTATATAGAACAGATGATTTATTTTCTCGTATCACGCGTTAATCCTATAGTAAAAGTAATTGATAATAATGATCTGAATAACTTCCTTTAGTTCTGTAGTTTCTGAAAATCTCAGTGTATTCTAAAAAAAAATATTTGATACACAGAGATACCAGAGAGATAGGTGGTGTAGTTGATCGAGAAAAGAAAGAAAGAGATGCAATGATTTAATATGACATGAGTTAGAAAGAGATACGATAAATATCTCGATTCAGTGGTTAGTTGCCATGTTTTTTTCTCAGTAGTGTCAAATTATAATTCATATTTGACAGTTTTGACAGCTGTGGTTGATTTTCCATACATTTTCGTGGTTGAAAATTGCCTCAAGCAACAACAGCGCTAAAGTGCGTTTCACGAAAGAAGTCCCCCAGACTCGTCGCCACAATCGCATGGCCGAAACGTTAAAAATAGTTTCACTAATTTCTCGGGACTCCTGTCGAGATGCGGACTCTAGTTTTACTCATACAGAGATACTAGAGCACTGTTCTTGCTAGAAAACTGTCAGAACTACGCGTCAGGGCGATCTGTTAAATTTATTTTCTTTTTTTGCCGCGGGACTTGACCCGTGAATCGCACTCTAGTTTGAAAGGCGTAAAGTGACGTAGGCTACTTTTTATCCCAGAAAAATAATATGTTCCCATGGGATAGTAAAAAAATTAAAATACCACGCGGGCGAAGCCGCGGGCAAATACTAGTAACATAATAATTGTCCTCATAAATTCAGTAATGAATTCAAATCAGTCAAATCAAGTTGAAAACCTATTTGCATACAAGAAGTAGGTAGGTACTTACAAGTGATACATATAATTATAAACGTTTATCTGGTATATTAGACACGGTTGTCTCTCAAATGAACACTAACTGGTGTTGAAATACTTATTAGGATAATGAGTATTGGATTATTATGTAAATGATGACAAAAATATTCAAATTACTGATCAACAAGGATTGAAAAAGCTCTAATGTGTTTGGCATTAAGTGTGATACAAGTACCTAGCAATAATGAAATAACGACATTAATGATAATTGAAGAACCATACTGATCTAAGTGGCATTTTTTTGGCACAATGAACAATAATTGTTGTGTTTTGTGGAACTATTACAAAAGATGCCAAAATATTGAAGAAAAAAACTTAGACGCAACTAGGTATAGCCTATATTTATAAGTAGGTAGGTACTTCGATGCCAAGGGTTGGGTGATTTAATCATTTGTGTTTAAAGGGGCATTGTTGTCTGTTTGTGAAGTACGAGTATTGAGAGAGCGTAGCGAGCGTGAAAATATTTTTTCAATGACTTTTTTATTTCAGACGAAAAAATTAAATTTTATTACTCATAAGATGCGAAAAATGTCTCAGAAATTTGTTTGACAATTTTGATTTCATAAGGTAAAAGTTTTGCTTGAACAGAACCCCAAAAAAACCTGGATCATAATGAAAAAATGAAATTTTATTAGTTACCGTAAGATGCGTAAAATGTCTTAGAAATTTGTTTGACAATTTTGATTTCATAAGGAAAAGGTTTTGCTTGAACTGAACCCCAAAAAAACCTGGATCATTAATGACTATTAAGCAGACAATTCCTTTTGCGCCTTTTGCGAAACTATAAAAAATCACAAAAAAATATATTCCATAATTTGTTTTCTTTTCGACGTTGAATTGGTGGAAAAACAATTTATCTATTGCTATGATAGGGCTCCTGAAGATTCTAGTCGGCTTCATAGCGACTTAAAAATGTAACACCAGGGCCACCCAGTTTATAACTTACCTACTTAGCTCGATTTTACGACATCTGACTATGAGGGCTGGGCCAACCCGGAATAGCAGTAATTCTCAGCCCACTTAGTAACTGCTACCTCATTTGCGTAACAATTGTTACTAGATTCTATCACCCAAGGCTGTTTAAAATAAACTAATACTAAACTATTGAATGTATTAAATGTTAATTCATCAACAGATACTAGTATTTATTCGAACAGTAGACCTCACTTCTCAGTTTAACTGAATCTTTGGCTATAATGTCGACGCTTGACTGATTTCATAGTAGCGCTCGGAGCGTAGTTTGAATGGGTGTTTGTCAGCGATCACAGAAGTTAAGCAACGTTCAATGCCTTCCTGATCAAAAATCGCCGATGTCGAAAAAGTCCATTATATGTAGTCGAGGACCTACAAAACGAAATCTTGATAAGCTTAATAAATTGTAGAGTATCTGTACCAAGTTTCGTCAAGATTCGAAGTCAAAACCGAGACTCTCAATTCGTTTGCTTTTGGTCAAATATAATGTCAAATGTTAATTCATCTATAGATATAATTTAGAGCTGAATTGTTGGCTTGTACACTGCTAAACATAGGCCTAATAGAACACTGCTGACCATAGGAGTACCCACGAAGGGCAATTGGGCCATATCCACCACTTCAGCCCAGTGTGGGTTAGTGGGTTCATGTACGGCATCTTCATCAAGGGATGTATACATGTTCATCATCATCATCATTTCAGCCATAGGACGTCCACTGCTGGACATAGGCCTCCCCTAATGATTTCCAATAAGACCGGTTGATAGCGGCTTGCATCCAGCGCGTGTTGCCAGTGATGACTTATGGCACAGAAACGTGGTATCTCACTATGGGCCTTATTAGTAAGCTCCAAGTAGCCCAACGAGCCATGGAGAGGGCTATGCTCGGAGTCTCTCTGCGAGATCGAATCAGGACTGAGGAGATCCGTAGAAGAACCAAGGTTACCGACATAGCCCAGCGGATTGGCAAGTTGAAGTAGCAATGGGCAGGGCACATAGTGCGGAGAACTGATGACCGATGGGATCAAAAAGTTCTCGAGTGGAGACCACGTACCGGCAAGCGCAGCGTAGGATTGGTTGGACCCACAAGGTTGATGGATGACCTTATTAGGACCGCAGGATCGCGCTGGATGTATACATGTTAAATCACACCAATTAAAACATAATTTAGCTAAATGTTTTACATTATTTCTTTAATTAAAATACTCTGCCTATCTGTAATCCTAATCAATAAGTAAGTAATAATTAACATAGCAATATTTAATAGTGCATAACAGCAATCATTGTTGCGACCTACCCGGCGCGGTAGTACGTACAACTTATTGTACAAACCAATGTCTTGCAATACAAGATTAATGCGTTAATATTGGTGATCACGCAAACATTCTGGTAACAGTTGGGAACAAATTCCACCACAGCGGAGCGGAGGTGGATAATTCTTCGCGACGCGATTATCGTCGTCACTTTGCTGGCAACTGTTATAGTATCGGTCCAAATGAGTTTCACGATTATTTGAAGTGAAACTTCTAATGCTACTTCCAACAAGGTTGCGTTAAACGTTTAACGCTGCCATGTTACCACACAAGAGGGAGAGAGAAAGAAAGATACACGACGCGACTAAAGCGCCACCCTTTTATGGTAGACATTCCGTGCGTTAGAACCAAGCGTTTCGAATCCTCATTCCTCATACGAACAGCCGGAATGTGGAACGCTTTGCCTGGGTCTGTCATCCCGTTAAAGTACAACGTGGGTGTCTTCAAATCCCGAATAAATAGGTATATTCTAGGTAAGCGTGCTACACCCTAGACCGCACATCTGCTCAACATCAGGCAGTGTGTAGTCAAACGCAAACCATACCATACGATTTAAAAAAAAAAGAAAACACAAGAAAGTAGAAGAGAGAAAGAGAGTGAGTCGGTACATCCCAAGCACACGCGCGTGAAATTCTTGCTATGCAGCGAAGTAAACAGTGTGAGCGTCGTCTGAAATATGTACGAAGTTTCACTTCTTCCGCGCGGAAGGACTCCACGTACATTTTTTTTTCTAACGAACTAGTGGTAGTAGTGTTCCTCAGGGGAGTCTGATCAGTTGTCACCACACAAAGTAAAACCAGGGAGAATTTGACCTTACTTTGTTACAAACTCGAAATTTGGTAGAAAATTGGAAGATTTTTTAGCAATATCAGAAATTGTAAAAAGTGCTTCATTTCGGCAGAAATACTGATAAATCGGTGCGAGACCGTTTACATAATGAGTTCTTCCCGGTGTCATGGAGTACCAATCTCGAGGTTTCCGCTTCACTCCGCTTTGATAGGAGTCTCGACCTTAGTGTTAAATTGGGTGTTAGAATTAGTTTCGCTTGTTAGTTTGAAATGGCTGTGAAATTTCTTTCTCTTAATGATTTTTATGTGAAATATGGCATGGTAACATGGCGTGGTAAAACATTGAAATTGGAACACCTATGTGTTTTATTGGAAATAGGTTTCTTAAGTTACATTTTAAAGAATAAATATATATGTACGTTTATACTGTTTTTTAAATGTAGTCCAAATTTATTGAATCAAAGAATATTTCTGCACTGTTCCTACTCAGTTTATTATGATAATGGAAAGCATATTTCACGTATTATTTGTCGCATTAATTAATATACACTTAAAATAGCGCTCATTCAAATGCAAATCATTAGCAACAAATAACAATAAAGAAAAAACTTACATGTTTGACCTCAAATAAAATCAAAGTCACAGAGTACAATGTCAAAAACAAAGAGCAAAATAGAGATCAAAATGAGATTCCTAAACGAGTCTACATTATATTTTCTTTTATTGCGTTTTGTAATAAATATCATAGTGCCATATATTTCTCATTAAGCCGTAGATCAAAGAAAAAAAAGTAGGTATCTAAAGTCATATTACATAACAAATAAACTTAATATTCATGTACATTGTACGATATAAAGTTCATGCCATTCGTCGTTTCAAAGCCCATTCCGCTGGTTAAGAAAATGTTTAAATTGTACCTGAGTTAGTATTTTTTATTAATAGTCCACTTCAGGACGTAGGTTTACCTACTAAGGATGATTGGGCCATATCCACCACCCTGGCCCAGTGCGGGTTTCGCATACGCCTGCGAATTTCTTCTCCAGACGCATAATATGCAGATTGCCTCACGATGTTTTCCTTCGCCGAAATGCCAGTGGTATGAAATTCCCGTACTAAAATTTCAAAGAAAGAAATTATGACGTTCTAAAGTTCTCTGTGCCCACTTGATGAATAAATGAAAAAAAAAGGAACTCATTGCTATGGGACCGAGATTTAAGCCCATGACCTTACGATTGTAAGGTGGGTTTGTCGTTACCGCTAGACCATCATGTCTGTTTTTTTAACCGACGATAAAGGAGGTGATTCGACGCGTATAATATTTTTTTTTGTATGGCTACGAATAACTTTTTACGTAGTAGTCTGATTTTGATAATTCTTTTTTTATTAGAAAGAGTACCTATACTTTGAAATTGGTCCCATTCAAATTTAATCTAAATCGGCAAAGCCATTTTTGATAAATCAACAATAATGTGAAAAACGCTCCATCGATCCGTGCAAACTATTCGTCGGTCATGCCATTTTTTACAAAAAATAATTATAAAATGTCTTTTTTTTTGTTTCCCAGTTCATCGTCCTGTGCCTGGCCGCGGTAGCGCTGGCAGTCGAGTACCCGGCAGGCGTCCACCCGGCAGTTTGCCCCAACTACCCCTTCTGCGACCCTAGCGCCCTCGCGCGGCACACGCCCGACGGCACGCCCATCCCCCAGTGGGGCCTCAATCCGGCCCTGTACGCCGCTGCTTCTGCGTAAGTGTACTAATTTTGCTACTAATTTACTGATAAATATCACATCCACATCTCAGGGATGGAGCGTAAATCCGCTCCAGAGAGGGTAATCCAGGTTTACACGTAAATTGCATCTACAGATGTTTCCTTATGGCTCTATACATTGTTGTACAGCGCCCCTGGCGAAACGAGGAACAACTAACCAAAATGTATCGAGCCACGGGCGAATGCAAAAGTTTCAAACCAACAATTTTTGTTGAACGTCTGTTCTGCTGCTAGAAATGCTGTTCCATGGAAAAATATCGTTTACCCTCGACAAAATGTACGAAACAGCAGATTTTTTTTTTGTTTCGGCGAAATTTGTTAGTTTTGATGTACAGAATAAGCCCCAAAGAGGATGCTAATTGATTACCACTAACCATGTATATAAGAGTAGCATTTTGATGTGAGAACCAACTTTACTTATAATATTTGCCGTGATGTACGAGCAAAATAAATCAACTGTATCATTTATCTTGATAAAAAAGTAAATTAAATGAGGATCACGGGTACGGTTACGCAGTATTACGGTAATTGGTTTCTACAATAGGTATAATTTTTTTAAATCACGTATTGGTCATAACAACAGGTAGCTATGTATTAGTCAAGGAGCATATTAACCAGTGGAGAGAGAGCGCGGGGCGGCCTCGCTCACCATCGATAGGCGCTTTAGTTGACAACCGACTAGGGATGCTCGATCCAGGTCCTTTGTATCGATACTTTGGATTGCAATGGATCCAGGTATCGATCCGCTTGTTTCGACTTCGATATTTTGGATCGATCCGGTATCGTATTCAAAGTTTATTGTTTTAGGTACATAAACAATACCTACTTATTTACGTCGGCCAAACTGTAAGTGGCAAATTACTCAGAAATAATACTTTCTAAAGCCGCTCTTTGTTGAGACGATACGATTATGTGGTTTCGATACGATATATTTTGATCCAGTATCGCGTCAATAGTTAAAAAGATGTGTTGTTGCATTACGATATTTTATTGAAAGTAGAACCAAGTCAAAATATCGATATCGATATTTTGATAGTAACATTTTTGGCACCACTACAAGAACTGTTGCCATTGCGTCATTTTGGCGTCAGCCAATTACAGCCAGCCGAGCTTACCTCTCCCCCCGCTTAAAATCGTTGACCTGTTGTTTCAAGAAAAACGGGGCCCACGCGCTCTCCAGTCTCCTCCATGGTATTAGTACACTGCACGCAAACATTGAATCATTATGATCTCTCCATTGTAAAATTCAATAAAAGTAATATGCTAGCAATTGTTTTATTAACACTGAAGTTCTATAACTTTTTTATTTTCTATTCCAGTCCCGTACCAGCCGTCCCCGCCGCGCCCAAATACCCCGCTGACCTGCCGCCGGCCCTGTGCCCCAACTACCCGTACTGCTGGTGAACACCCAAATTCCCGCCAAAACATTCGCTAGCACCAAACGTCAACGTCACACTGACAGCTACATCATTCTGACAGCTCACTTTTTTAAACAGGCAAATAACGCGCTCACCTTACAGCCTAGTCAAAAATGTCTGATATTTCTACCACCTGGAATTTATCCTAAATTCATTTGAAATTAAGATAAAATTTTATCGATAGTTATGTTAGACATTTTTTTTATTTTTGGTGATTTAAGCATATGTTTTAGCAAACAGTCATTTGCCATATAATTGTATAAAAATGTAAATAGAAAGTAATTTCTTGCTGTATTAGTAAGCTAATGTTTCTTGTGATTTTTGTAAAAAATGTGAATAAAATTTTAATTTTTTTAATATTTGTTGTTCTATTTTATCCCAGTAACAGTGAGTTTTAGTGTCTTATGTATAAATTTAGGTAGATACATATTATTACGAATTATTGAGGCCGTGGTGGTCTAGTGACACCCGCCTTACAATCGTGAGGTCGTGAGTTCAAATCCTGGTCCCGTACCGTATCACCGTACCGTGGGTTCGATCCCCACCAAGGCAAACATTTTTGTAATGAACATAGCTGTTTGGTCTGTGTCTGGGTGTTATTTAGGTACTATCTATATAAGTATGTATTTAAAATTTGTATAATATGTAGTATATCAGTCTCTGGCAGCCATATCACAAGCTTTGCTTAGTATGGGGTCAGAGACCGTGTGTGAAATGTCCCCCAATATTTATTTATGTATCAGTTCTTCGAAATCTATGTACGGAATTTAACACCACTGGCTTTTCGGTGAAGGAAAACATCGTGAGGCAACCTGCATAATACGACTGCAGAAGAAATTCCACCAACCCGCCCTGGGCCAGGTGGTGGATATGGCCTAATCAACCTTTGTGGCTTTAGGCCTACGTCCTGCAGTGAAATATTAAAAAATATTAATACAGTTCCTTTTAGAAGATATTTACATATTCATTTACTAATTTAATATGAAGTAATATCATCCATATTTATACTAAGTAGAAGTGAATGTTTAAAATTAGCCTTAATTGACATCCACAGCACCACTCAGTATTTTAAAAACGCCTCCTTTTGGTTAGGTACGTATGAGTTCACCAACAGATGTTTACTTTATTGATAAAAATAAATAATTATTACCCGTTCGTTAAATCTTAAACGGCTTGTTAACGAAATTTTGCTGTTTGCCAAGCATAACCGTTGTTTAATTACAGTAATCACTAAACTTAAACGACCTCGTCTTGTTTAACCAATGGTTACCCATTTCATCACCGGCATTTGCCACAAAAATCGAAGATACGATGAATTTTATCTTTGGTGAAATAGTAGATTTGTATCATATGGGAGCAAAATAATATTTTTACGGCGAGGGCGCTTTTTTGAATCCAGAGTGAAGTGAGGGATTCTAGAGTAGAATCTTTAGTAGAATCCTGAACGTAGCGAGGGATTCAAAGTACGTCGCCCGAGCCAAAAATATATTTTGCGCCCGAGTGGTACACTCTACTTTTCATCACCTCTATGACAAAACAAAAGGCGCCTCATATTTTACTATAATATTATTATTTAATAAAACGTAGAGTAAAAACTAAATTGAAATTAAATGGTATCTAATAATAAAACAACCCACGAAGACTCAGAGCTGTCTGTTTTCGGCAAAAAAGAGACCCTTTCAATTGTCTCCCGCTTTCCGTGGTGTCTCCGTTCCGGTAACTGACAGCTTGGAACTATTAGGCGTTTCACTCTCATCTTCTCTTAACTTTGGCTCTTACATAGAGTCTGAAGCCCAATTAGCCTCCAAAAAACTTGGTGTTCTCTCTAAGGTTAGACGGTATTTCACACCTGAGCAACTGCTAACCTAGTCTTTATAAAGCACAAGTCAGGTCTTGTATGAAATACTGCTCTCACCTTTGGGATGGCTCTGCTAAATATCAACTGGAGGCTCTAGAGTTGATTGAGAGGCGAGCCAGGAGGCTGATTGACAACGACACCTTGACTAAGTCACAGCTGCAAAGTCTTGAGCATCGTCGCAAGGTAGCGTGTTTGTCGGCCTTTTACCGGATACACTTCGGAGAGTGCGCCCAGGAGTTCCACAATCTGGTCCCCCATGCCCCTTTCTTCTATCGTACGGCTAGACAGACGCGACCAAAGCGCCACCCTTTTATGGTGAACATTCCGCGCGTTAGAACCAAGCGTTTCGAATCCTCATTCCTCATACGAACAGCCGGAATGTGGAACGCTATGCCTGGGTCTGTCTTCCCGTTAAAGTAGGTACAACGTGGGTGTCTTCAAATCCCGAGTAAATAGGTATCTTCTAGGTAAGCGTGCTACACCCTAGACCGCACATCTGCTTAACATCAGGCAGTATGTAGTCAAACGCGAACCTATTTGAAATAAAAAAAAAACAAATGAAATCTTATATTTACATTTGTTGTTTTTAAACTTTCGAGATTTGAACACATAATTATTATATACTACGGGACTAATTGCGCACTAAAATTATGAGATAAATAAATACCATAAATTAGATAAATAAATACCATAATAATATTATATTTTATATTTACATTCTTTTCATTCATTTTCTTGGCGCTGAACACTAACATTACAAATACTTCCAAATTCAAAAAGTGCGCGGCAAAGATAATTCCGTCGCACATATAAAGTTCCTTATAGAAAACACCTCCTTTGGGCGCACTTAAAGGCGAACCAAGTAGTCCTTTTCGAATAGATGTGATGAAAATAACATTGAAGATTTTGAGAATATTGAGCTAATGCTACGTGCCCACCGTACCTATATTTAAATCGCAGCGCAATTACTTTGTACCAATAAAATACTTACCTACTTTAATAGGTACCTACCTCTGTGGTACATACCTACTTATTCTTTAAGTATTCCAAAGTATTTAAGGGGAGTTTTGGCGGGAACGCGCCAAAATCATGTCGCCTCATTGTATTATTTTGTTAAACTTGTGTTTTTATCATGATAATTAGTGAAAAATTGTGGTATTTCGTTGATTATGAGCTGATTTATGTGCATGAGTGTAGGCAAGTGATATAATATGACGTATCATGTTGTTCAGTGTTGTTACCAAAACTCCATAGACGCCTCTAGTAAAGTCTCCACTGCTTTACTTAGGTATGACTTGTACTATGTTTGGACTTGACCGCGACTTTATTGGACTATGACGAGACTTCGACAGTGACTATTTTGATAAAATATTATTAAAACTTAATACTTGATACTGGCAAATGCACAATAATGCGCCGCCAAAACTAAGAAGAAGTATTTAAGGTGGTCGAACCTAAATGACCAAGGTACCAAAGTCTACCTAAGCTTGTTTTCAAAACTTAGAAATTCTGTGATGTAACATTGTTATTGCTTCAGTTTACTGTACCTACTCTATGATTGTCCATCGGCATATCTACTCGTATGCGAGAATTCTACCATTATTCTCCATCGACAACAATACCATGTTTTGGATTCATACTTTACTGGCTTTTGCCATTGGTTTCACCCGTTTATTTTCGTTTTTGTGTAATGAAAAATATTGGACTCTTATTTCTCGTTTGTTGTATAAGTAGTCAATGATCTGATGATGCTCTCCATCATCGTAACTATAATAGCTATACTGTATAAAAGATAGCCCGCCCTTAAAAGGTTTTGCGTTTAATATCTATGACCCTGTATATATATTTACTATTACCGATAACAATTTTACTACTGATAGAGACACTTCTTTTTGAACTTATCACGGAGATCAAAAACGCCGCATTGCAAAGGAAAATTATTAACATTTACTTTTAACCTACCAAAGGCGTATCGGCCTTGCGCACAGAGAGTTCCGAACCAAAAATTGCATTTATTTTTATCAAATCTGTATTGACCCTTTGTCTAAAAAGTCATGGTTGTTAAATAAATATTTATTTTTATTTCGTATAGGTTATAGTTAGTATAGTTATATCTAACAGGTTTTTTTTTAATAAGGCAAACTTCTTAAGCAAATCAATTTTACTAGATTTATTTACGAAGTTTTCAATCGTACTTATTGTTTACATTGACGTTTGTTTAGGATGTGTAGCGAAAACAGTTATGTATAACATACACCTGTATAACGAAAGTAGCCATGTGCTTATAAGTTCCTATTTTACTTTTTTAATCGTGAGTAATAAATAAAATAAGATAAAAATCGTAGACTACTATGTATCCCGGAGAAGAATAGATCCCCTTATAATCCGTCTTCCTCCACATATTCCCATGGTATATATACAGGGTTATTTCTAATCAATTAGCATCCTTTTAGGGATTTATTCTGTACATCAAAACTAACAACTTTTATTCTACGATTTTTGTCAAAACTAAAAAAAAATGTTGTTCCATAGAAAAATATCGTTCACCCGCGACAAAATGCATGGAACAGCTAATTTTTTTTTAGATTTGAGTAATTTGATTTGAGAGATTTTGATTTGAGTCGCAGAACAAAAGTTGTTAGTTTTGATGTACAGAATAAGCCCCTAAAATGACGCTTATCGATTAGAAATAACCCTGTATATTACAGGGTCTTTGAAAAGGTTCCATTTGGGATAATTCATTATACTAAAATCAAAATATTACGCTAGTGGAACACCACAAACAAAAGTAAAATAATAAAAACATCTTTGGGTACGGAACCCCAAAATTTATATTTAAACTCTAACCAGTTAAAATGAATACATAAATCGATTAAGGAATAATGACTGATCATCAACGATTTAACGAGAAATTGATCAGGCCATAATTTTGACTTCACTCCGGTCGGCTCTACATTTGCTCTACCATTTTGGGTAGCGCAAGGACAATGAGAACGTGAGGGCTCTCAGAATGTCTCTTTACTCGACTGCCGATAGAGGGAGGTAATTTTATTGAGACTATAGGCCCAATTATAAAAGCGCCATCGTAGTTATATCTATTAGAAAGGTGACGTCCACAAGTGGTATATTATTCAGAGAAAAATCGAACCAAGATGATATATACATCATTTGAAAGCTCGTTTTATGGGCTTTTAAAAAATATTTAATTTAGATTTTTAGAAATGTGATAGGTAAGTAAATTTTATGAAAAATAATAATACAGCATTTGATTTCTACTAGTTTAGTAGTAATAAAGTGCTTCTATCGTTATTTTACTTCCATTCGTAGTTGATTCATCCAAATTCAACTCTTAATTTGCTAAAATTAAAAATTATAACCTACCAGTGTGACCAGTTAGTAGGTACAATGTGACAAAAACAAACACTTAAAAAGTGTGTCTAATTGGTAAAAATGCTTTTATTTAACATATTGGCGGTTATTTAATCAGGATTGCTAGAGATAAACTACCTATTGAGCCAAATATAATTATTTAACCTAATAAATTCAAAAATAATTTTAAAAAAATCGGAGTGCTTTTTTTTTGTTTTTAACTGATGTAATAGACTCAGAAAAATATGAACTTTCTCGAAATGTAACGAGTATTGTGGTTAGAATTTTTGATTATTATTATACCAGCCTCCATACATTTTGTGGACATGTCCTTTACTATGGCGCCGTCATAATTGGGCCTCATTCTTTCTTAAATGAATAAAAACAAATCTTACTGGCTTATGTGATATTCAATTTTTCCGGAAAAAGTAGCATAAGACACTCTCTGATTTTAGAAAAAGAATGCCGACAGATAATAGTAATTTTATTGAAACTATTATGTTCAAAATTAATTTAAATTTATTTCTTACTAGCAAAACCAAACCAAAACATTTTTTCGTTTGATATCCCAAGGTAACGTTTAGTAGGTTTGCGTGAAAGAGGAACAAACATCCATACATACAAACTCTCGTGTTTATTATATTAGTAGGATGATATATGCCTACTTTTTATACGGACCTTGAAAACAGAGTCCAATAAATTATACTTGTAAACTCAAGACTCCCATGTACCAGTACAAAAATCTTCATTAAAGACTTCTTTATATGGCGCAAATTGAAAGCAATTTGCGACAACACGCGAGCTCCATTTTATAAATTATTGGGTGAAATTTTAAATTATTGCCGCTGCTCTGGACAGGTATTGATGGTTTCCTGCATTGCGATCCAAAATAAACCTAAACGTTGCAGTTTTTCCAACAATAATTATCTGTTATTATTATACAGAGTTATTTCTAATCAATTAGCATCCTCTTAGGGGCTTATTCTGTACATCGAAACTAACAACTTTTGTTCTTTGAAAAATATCGTTTACCCGCGACAAAATGTATGGAACAGCTAATTTTTTTATCAAATCGTAAACTATATGTGATGATCTTTTTTTTTAATCTTTATTAGTGCTTTTTCGCACAGCGAAAATGGCGCACGTGATGGTCTTTAGCAAAGTTGTTGTGCATGAGCCAAAGAAGGTTTCTGAGTTGGTGGTTGATGGTGAATTAAATATTGATGTAATATCTTTCCTTCTTTATTTTAGTTCGTGGCGTAGCAACGCGCGCATTGTATAGCTAATTTGTGACAAACAAAGGACAGAATTTATTATTTTATTAATAGATATTTACTTTGTATTTTTTTTATTTAAAACAATTGTTAGTTTACATTTCATTTGTTTGGAAAACGAAAGACACAGTCGCTTGCCGTCCCGCCGTCAACACTGGAAAAACCTTATGTACTCGCTTCGTGTCTTGTCTCTCTTTCCCTCTCTTGACGGTCCCGGCCATAGCCAGCATGCTGTCTTCTTCTTCCAGCAGGTTCTTCAGAATGGGTAGGATGAGGGTAGTGGAGGTTATATGCTCGGTTAGGACCTCTAGCTTGACAGCTATTGATGTGCAGCTTTCGGGAGATAGCTGTAAAAAAAATTGTCTTCTCTGTATACGATTAATAATGATCACCTACTAATACGTTTACGAACCTACTTCAAAAAATTATGTTTTCAATTCAACTGAATGGTTTTTTATCCGATTACCTACTGGTAGATCATACATCAGAGGTGGTCCGATATAAATTTTATCGAAATCAGCCGAGCCGTTTTTGAAAAATCGACAATAATGTTAATTACACACATGATGACATGATGTGTCTACATGGATGACACATCGATTCGAACGATCTCTATACACGGTTGAAGTCGGTTTCGCTATTTTTGGCGAAAAATACTATCTCGACGATTTTGTTTTCGTCTGTTCGGATGTTGACTCTCCTCAACAGGTCGCATTTTTCAACCAATCTCGACGTAACTGGGTATACAGATTCTATATATTTTTGATTTTTTGTCATTGGCTATTGTTGATTGAGATTTCATATTTCTCCCAAAAGGGATTTTTCGTGCTATTTGTGAGCCTATTTCGATAAGAATGTTTAGTATTGAATTAACAATAAATACCTTATTGAAGAATTACAGACCCATCTCGCTTCTGAGTCATGTCTATAAGCTGTTTTCAAGGGTCATTACGAACCGTCTCGAGCGCAGGCTCCAGCCTTCCGAACAAGCAAGTTTCCGAAAAGGCTTTAGCACAATAGACCATATCCATACGCTGCGGCAAACTATACGGAAGACCGAAGAGTATAATTTGCCACTTTGCTTAGCGTTTGTGGACTATGAGAAAGCCTTTGATTCGGTCGAGACATGGGCTGTTGCTTGAGTCTCTTCAGGGATACCGTATTGACTATCGGTATATCGAAGTGTTGAAGTATTTGTATAATAACGCCACTATGTCGGTCCGAGTACAGGAAGAGAGCTCCAAGGCGATCCCTTTGAAAAGAGGCGTCAGATAGGGAGATGTAATATCTCCGAAACTTTTAACTGCCACTTTGGAAAACGCCTTCAAGCTTCTGGAATGGAAAGGAGTCGGCATCAACATTAATGGCGAATACATCACTCACCTGCGATTTGCCGACGACATCGTGGTCACGGCGAAGTCGATGGAAGAGCTCGCTCAGCACGATGCTCGGAGGCCTCAATCGAGTTTCCCAACAGGTGGGTCTTAAGATGAACATGGACAAGACAGAGGTCAAGTATAATGCCCATGTTGTACCCACCCCGGTATATATCTGTCGGGAGCTCGGTTCTTGAAGTTGTTGACTCGTACGTCTACCTAGGACAAGTAGTCCAGTTAGGTTGGTCCAACTTCAAGAAAGAGATCAATCGCCGATTCCAACTCGGCTGGGCTGCGTTCGGAAAACTGCGTGAGGTCTTTTCGTCCGACATACCTCAGTGCCTCAAGTCGAGAGTTTTCGACAGTTGTGTGTTGCCAGTGATGACATATGGAATTGAAACGTGGTCTTTTACTGTGGGCCTTATGAATAAGCTCAAGGCAGCCCAACGCGCTATAGAGAGGGCTATGCTCGGAGTATCTCTGCGATATCGAATGAGGAGATTTGCAGACGAACCAAAGTTACCGACATAGCCCAGCGGATTAGTAAGTTGAAGTGGCAATGGGCAGGGCACATAGTTCGGAGAACTGATGGCCGATGGGGCAGTAAAGTTCTTGAATGAACGCGCTGGATGCAGGCAGCTTCCAACCGGCCTTATTGGAAATCCATGGGGGAGGCCTACGTCCAGAAGTGGGCGTTCTACGGCTAATAATGATGATGATGTTTAGTATAGTAACCGCCACACAAGTCGGCGGATGAGAAGTTAGCCGCAGATGACACTTCGCCGTGATTCGCTTATTATTGCGCATGTGTGCACAATTCCGACGCCGCATTTAGTAGTGTTGAGCACAGGCGTAGCAAGCGCGCGGGAGGCATGAGGTTGGCACTCTTTGGCTCGCGCGCACACTTCGGCACATATTATTTCGGCTTTTGTGCAGCGCTCTGCGCATAACTTCCTGTAGTATTCGGGAAACATATAAATCAAACAGCCGTGTGCTCGGTTACAAGACAACTGATTTATTTCTAAGTACCCAGTGTACCCACATAATACCTTAAATAAATATAAACCTAAATCTACCTACATACAACATCTCCCTCCTTTTGAAATAAAGTTTTAATCTAATAAACAACATACATATATACTAACTCTAATATCTCCCCCACATTTGAAACTATTCATGTACTTAAATATATATATCAGTAACGGCCTTACAATTAATGTTAATTTAAAACAATGATAATTTTATAATATTTAGTTGAACAAAATAAAATAAGACAAAAACTGTCTTTAGGTAACATTTTTACGTAATTATGTAGGACTAAGTAGGTAGGTACATAAGTTTATGAAAGGAGAAAAAAATATTGAGGATAAGTATTTTATATACATAATTTCATTCTGCTCACGCAATGAAGACACACCAGTAACAAACAGCATTCGTTTAAATCGTCCATGTTTTAAAATATGTATATATATTTTTGTTTGATGGATAATTTATTTATAATTCCATATACTTAGTAACGTTATGATTGACAAATGCTTAATAAGATTTTAGTTAGGTATTCAATTACAAATTGCAAGTGAGACATTTGGACCGATTGAAAGGTCATTAACATTGGAACCTAACAGGAGGTCTAATCTCTCGGCCGCTGCGTGATACTTTAGGGCTAGGCGTTGCGGACTCAGCCGCACCCGTGGCTATTACATCTTGTGTTGTTGGAATAACAATTTGTAATTGCGGCCTATGCCTAGATGATGACTCGCCTACCGACGTGGTGTTCTGTGGTTCATTATTACCATCTGGTATGCAGTCGTAGCTACCCGATAAGGCACGATTAGGCACGTTGGTTTTTATTTTAGGTTTTAAAATATGAGACCTATTACGACGATAAGTACCTCCTTTGTTCATTTTCACCCAGTATGATCGATCACCTTCAGCTTTATCAACGATCACGGCTCTATTCCACACTTTGCCGTCTTTAACCCTGACTTGGTCCCCTGGCGCCAGCGGACACTGAGGCCGCGTGCCTCTGTCGTAGTGCCGCTTCATCTTACCTATTCTGCTGCGCCGCGCTTCGTGAACCTGTTCCGGTTTTATTGTTTTAGGTATTAATGATTGCGGCGCTACCGGTAGCCTGGTGTTAAGCGACCTACCCATTAACATTTGAGCCGGTGAATATTTTTCTCCTGTGACTGGAGTATTTCTGAAATTAAGCAGTGCTAATTGCCATTCCGTTTTATCTTCGGTCGCTTTTTTCAGTAAGCGCTTAACTGTCTGAACGTTCCGTTCGGCTAGTCCATTTGAACGCGGATACAACGGGGAACTGGTCACGTGTTTGAATTCCCATTTTTTTGAAAAATTAGAGAACTCCGCGGAATCAAACTGTTTTGCATTATCTGTGACCACTTTTCGTGGTATTCCGAACCGGGAAAACATTCCTTTCATTTTAGCAATGACCGTGTCACTCTTCATATTCTGTAAATAAACAACTTCCACGAATTTGGAGTAGTAATCGACTACTAATAAGTATTGAAATTTATTTAGTTCAAAGATATCAGCCGCTAGCGTGTCCCACGGCAGCTGCGGCGTCGGATGCGGCGCGAGCGGCTCGCGTGGCGGCGCGGCGCGGTGCCGCTGGCACGTGTCGCACCGCTGCACGCACTCCTCGATTTGAGCCCCCATACCAGGCCAAAAGATGGCCTCGCGAGCACGCTTTTTGCATTTTTCAATTCCTAAATGCCCTTCATGAATCCGATTTAACATTTCTTTGCGTAAAACGTTCGGAATAACAACCTGACTATTATGAAACAATATTCCGTTAATCTCATGCAATCCATGCCTAAACGTCCAATACGGGCGAGCGACCGATGCCACCTGATTATTATCATTCGGCCACCCTTCATAATAATATTTTATAACAGCCGCCAATACGGTGTCGTTTTTCGTCTCTGCCCTTATCCGCTCTAATTTTTCATTCGTCGCGTCCATACTTTCAAACATAGCATTCACGTGAATGGTGACGTCATTCTCACAGCGCTCGGCGCGTGCGCCCGTCTCGACCGCCGCTCGCGATAACGCATCAGCTATATGCATAAACCTACCTGGCTTGTATACGACGTTCAACCGATGTTCCTGTAATTTTAATAGCATGCGTTGTAGCCTCGGCGGCGTTTCATTAAGCGCTTTTCGGAAAATTGTTTCTAACGGTTTATGATCACTTTCTACCGTGATTTCACTGTGACCATAAATATATTGGTAAAATCTAACACACCCAAAATAAATAGCGAGCATTTCTTTTTCAATTTGTGCCCATCGAGTCTCAGTAGGCGTGAGGGTTCGCGCTGCGTACGCGACAGGCCTCCCTCCCTGAAGGAGACAGGCCCCTAGACCTTGATTACTTGCATCCACGCAGAGGGTCACGTGATCGTCTGGTGAATAGTAACGTAACACTGGAGCCTCGGTTATTGCCTTTTTCAACTGCTCAAAGGCGTCATCATGCACGCGTAGCCATTCAAACTCGACATCTTTCTTTAATAACGTCCGCAATGGAGCTGCTATCGTAGCATAATTTGGTATAAATCTCGCTAAATAGTTAACCATTCCCATGAAACGCTCTAACTGTTTTTTATCTGTCGGGCTTGCAATATTATTGATTGCACTGACACGACTGGACAATGGGCTGATGCCCTCGCTACTTAATTTATGTCCTAGGAAATTAACTTCCGAAGCTCTAAACACGCACTTATGTTTATTGAATTTAACACCGTATTGGACGGCCCTCCTAATCACCTCTTTAAGTCTGTCGTTGTGTTCTTTTTCGTTACACCCCCAAACCAAAATATCATCAGCGAACACTTCTACCCCCGGCATAGAAAATATTTTATACATTTCATTGTGAAATATTTCCGGTGCACAATTTATTCCGAATGGCATTCGAAGCCATCTGAATCGACCATATGGAGTAGAAAATGTACAGAGTTTTGAACTTTCTTCGTCCAATCTCAGCATCCAAAACCCGTTTTTGGCGTCGAGTTTTGAAAACACCTTAGCGCCCGTCAAGTTACCCGTTATCTCCTCTAAAGTAGGAAGTTGAAAATGACAGCGGCGTACGGCCTTGTTTAGATGATACGGATCCAAACATATCCTAAGTTTATTGGGTTTTTCAACTACCACGATATTCGAGACCCAATCGGTAGGCGAGTCCTCTTTTACAATGATTCCTAAACTTTCTAACTTATCTAACTCTAATTTCAATTTAGGCCTAATTTTCATGGCGACTTTTCTGGACGCATTTACTACGGGACGCACTGTTTTATCTACTTCGATTTTATAAACGTTTGGTAAACAACCTATTCCTTCGAACACAGAGTTTTCGATTAAAAACTCTGAGATGTCGCATTCCGTTTTATCGTTACGTACAATCAGTTTTAATTCTCGGCAGGCTTTAATGCCTAATAAATTATTGCAATTTAAATTCAACACATAGATTTTTTGTCGAACCCGCAAGTTATTGTGACTTAGAATAGGTTCGAAATAACCTACTACGGGTAATTTCGTTTTACTAACTTCTCGTAAAATGCATTTAGTTTTCTTTAGTATTTTCTCCGAAAAGCCTGCTTCTTTAAATGTACGTAATGACATCACGGAAGCCTCCGCCCCGCTATCTAGCTTAAAGTTTATTTTTATACCATCAACCATGACGTCATTAAACCAAGATTCACAATGCCCGCCTACTTCGTCGAGAGACAAGCTGCATAACAACGACTCACATATCTCGTCGCAGTCCTCACTCTCCTCGTAGTCCTCCAATTCGCTCACATTCTTAGCACGACACTTACGCGCAAAATGACCAATGCGCTCACATTTGTAACACTTCACTTGTCGTGCCGCGCACAAACCAACTCCGTGTTGACGACCACAATTACCGCACGAAATATGTGAATTTCCTCCACGAACATTCTGCTGGAACCTCTGGGGCTGGCGCGCAGCCACAGCTGACGGCGCGCGAGCCCGGGCGCGCGAAGCGGCGGCGGCGCCCGCTCGCACCGCCTCCAGCGCGAGGGCCGCCCCGGCGCCGGCGCCTGCCGCCCGGCCCGGCTCGGCGCACGCCTCGGCTTGCCGGCCTGCTGTTTCTACCGCACGGCACCACGATATTGCCTCTTCCAAGTTTAGCTGCAGTTTGGCCAACATTCGCTCCCGCATGCCTGGATCCTTTATACCTCTAATAATCTGAGTCAGAATGAGACTATTTTTCAACTGACCGAACTCACACGATTTACTCCGTAGTTTTAGTGAGCTTAGGAATTTATCGAAACTATCCTCCCGTTGAAAAGTTTCGAAGAACACGTGTCGTTCGTAGTTTATATTACGTGTCGGATCACAATGAAGTTTGAACTTCAATACTAATTCTTCATAATCAGTTTTGTCATCCAGGTCCAATTCGTCGAATATCTCTCTGCCGTATTTTCCAATGACGTGTAAAAATAACGCGCATTTCTCCCTGGAAGCTGCATCATCCTTGCCTGTGGCGATTAGATAATAATCAAAGGCAGCTTTCCAGTCCCGCCAGTTCGCAGCCACGTTACCGTCCTCGGTCATAGCGGCCGGCTGCTGCAGCGCCGCGAACCCCACGTCTCGCGGCGTCGCTCGAGTTGTCTCCGATTTCACCGACATGTTATCCTTTGATTATGACGCAATTCCACTCAAAATAACTAGTATTTTTTTTACACCTGACACCATGTAGTATTCGGGAAACATATAAATCAAACAGCCGTGTGCTCGGTTACAAGACAACTGATTTATTTCTAAGTACCCAGTGTACCCACATAATACCTTAAATAAATATAAACCTAAATCTACCTACATACAACACTTCCCATCCGCCGATTTGCGTGGCGCTTGGTATACCTAAATCCTAACAAGATTTGCGAGTAAGAACCAAATCTGTCAAGAACGAGTCGAGGCTTATGAAGAAGGATGTACGGAAAAGTACCTAGTGGTGGTTTGAAAGCAAAATCATATCTGCGCCGTTCTGTTTGCTATTCGATTTTTCAGCCACTATTACAGAAGGTTATTGGCAATCAATTATCTGTACATGAAAACTAACAACTTTTGTTTAAAGACGTTTGTCAAATTTTAAAAAAAAATGTTGTTAAATAGAAAAATATTGTCAATCTTCCACAATACGTAGAGAACAGCTAATTTCTTTTTTGAGTTTTCACAAAAGTCGCAGAACAAAAGTTGTTAGTTTTGATGTAGAATAAGCCCTTAAAAGGATATAATTGATTAGCAATAACCTTGTATTATTTAAAGGGTTGCCTGGAAGAGATTGCTATAAGCAATAAGGCCGCCCTTTGTTGCACTATTTTATGTCTTTTGTTTTTTTTCCTTTCTGTGTATTTTTTCTGAATTGTATTTTAGTGTTAACAATAAAGTGTTTATCTATCTATCTATATATTTTTGGGGCTGCCTTAATTATCATAGCGTCGGTGATACTTCAAAACTGCTTATGAGCACTTTGTAAATACCGCGTATCTACAAATTCCAAATTTTACAGGAGGAAGAAAAAACATCATATTTCAAAAGTTTCTCAATATTTTCTTGACTGAACTCTTTTGTGATATCTCTGTACCCTACTTTACTAGTACAGTAAAAATGATTTCCCATAATCCCCTTAGATTGAAAAATAAACAACTTTCGCGGTATTGAATTTAAAAAAATCTTCTTTTTTTGGCATAACCACAACAGATACGTTGTTTTGTAAAACAAATCTTTAGAAATCAGTTCTTTATTTACCTTAGGGATTACAAATATAAAACAATACAAATTTGAAATATAACATTCTACAAACCTTTGCGAAATAACGTAGTCATATAAACTGAAAAAAATAGCACGAATTTCTGCTCAAAATACCAAAGTAAGTAAATTAAACATAACAAAAACTTATTTCAATGGTTAAATTAACATTTCCATTAATGTCCAGGGAGACAGCCAGCGCCTTCCCGTGCTTCTCCATGACCTCACTCCAGATGTGAGTGACGTACGCCAGAAGGTCCCCAGTAGACCGGTTTCGGCGAAAGCCGTACTGGCGGTCACTGAGTAAGTCATTCGCTTCCAGGTAGGCCAGGAGCCTGTTGTTAAGAACACGTTCCATACTCTTACAGAGTATAGACGTGATCGAAATTGGTCTGTAGTTGGCAGGGTCGGCACGGCTGACCTTCTTGGGAACAGGTTGCACGTTAGCAAGTTTCCAAGATTTGGGCACTTGACCTGTCTTCAGAGATAAGCGAAAGAGGCGAGTCAGCACAGGCGAGGGTTCGGGCGCACAAGTCCTCAGTACAATGGCCGGAATACCATCAGGGCCACTAGCCTTGTTCACATCTAGACTACGGAGAACTTTGAGAACCTTGGCAAAGTTGGAGGTTGCGCACTACCGGGGTCCAGACGCGAAGACTCAACAAATTGAGATGCAAATAAATTTTCTTTCTCTACCGCGGTATGGGCCAGTGAACCATTAGGTTTCAGCAACGGAGGCAGTGAGGGGCGGCAGAAGTTCGCTTCAACCGATTTAGCTAGGGACCAGAATGCCTTACTACCCGCAGGGTAAGGAGCAAGCTTGTTCTTTATTCGACTAATGTGATCGAAGCGAGCCTTCCGCATAACCCTTTTGCAGGACTTAGCAGCCCTATTGAATGCCTTCGTTTCGAGCATCGACTCAGGCCAGGTATGCCTGATGCGTTTGCGCTTCGGCGCGTCCACATTCAGGCCCAAACCAGGGCCGAGCTTTGCTAGACAGAGGCACGTCCGAAAATGGGATGAAGTATTCCATGGCGGTACGAAACACATCTGTCACGGCATCCGCGCACGTAGAAGGATCATCGGAAGAAAAGCACACAGGCTGCCAAGGATAAGATGCAAAGAAACATCGCATCTCATCCCAATCCACTAACTTGTACCGCCACACCCGTTGTGACCCTTTGGGGCTGGGGTATAAAGGGGAGTAGATGGATACAGATTTCACCAGACAGTGATCAAATGTACCTAACGGTGAGGAAATCGCCACTGAATAACGGTCTGGATCGGTAGTTAGCAGAAGGTCCAAGCAGTAGGCTGTGTGCGAGTCAACGTCAGGTACCCGAGTGGCGCCTTGGGTGATATTAAGTGTCAAAGCAAGCTTACGCGTCTCTAGCCCAGCATGATTTGTGTCCAGGTATGGGTGAAGCCACTCTTTGGCGAGTCAGCACAGGCGACAGCTCAGGCGCATAAGTCCTTAATACAATGGCCGGAATACCATCAGGGCCACTGGCTTTGTTCACATCTAGACTGCGGAGAACTTTGAGGACCTCCTTTTGCCGGATGTGTATTTCACTCATTACAGTGCTACAGTTTGGCAAAGTTGGAGGTCTCGCACTACCGGGGTCCAGACGCGAAGACTCAGCAAATTGAGAAGCAAATAAATTTGCTTTCTCCACCGCGGTATGGGTCAGCGAACCATTGGGTTTCAGCAACGAAGGCAGTGAGGGGCGGCAGAAGTTCGCTGGAAGAAATATGGCATTAAAGAAATGGTATAAATAAACACAATGTACTACCTGCCCGATAATCTCAGAAAATCATTTTTTTTTCGAAGTACTCACTACACGCGTTGCGATATGGTTGAAAAAAACGTAAATACGCTGTATTGCTGCCAAACTTGTGTGATCAACCGTTCCGCGGTATTGTTTTGACAGCAAAACGGGCGCATCTTATAGGCTATTAGAGATCGTGTGACATCTATCAGGAGCGAATCAGCGTGAGGAATCTGTTGGCGCGATAACTCAATTTCGCTACTTTTGTAGATACGCGGTATTTACAAAATGCTCATAAGCGGTATTGAAGTATCACCGACGATAGGTAATGCATTGAAACTATCATTTTAGACGTTTAGAGTGCCTAGCTGTAAGACAACTTCGTCAAGTACGCCCCCACGTCGCGCGCTTTAACATTATTAAATAAAATCAATTTTCATTATTAAATAGAATCTTAATTATTTTTAATTTTAATGTAATATTTGTATGATTTCCAATTAATTTTAATTTGTTGACTGACGCCAACGTTATTTGGACTACGCTTAAAGGATTTTTGTTGTTGTTGTTGTTACTGTCTTTGAATTTTGACTGCATAGCTTTGTTTTCTTCAATATTTGATTTTTAAATTTTGACTGTAATTTATTTTCTCAATTAATGTAGGTAATGTAATAATTATTTTTTACAATGTGTTGCTCGATTTTAATGCATGTTGTCTTCACCTATAATTATTGTGACATTTAGCTCCTATTTTTTATGTTTAATCTTTTGACAATGTATTGATGTACACAATGTTGGTGAACTTAAATAAATAAAAATAAAAAATAAAATCACCAAAGAGATTGTGATATTTTTGGATGTAGTCTGGCAAATTTCACAGAAGTGGCGCTGAAAATATGTGAAAAACCATAATACCAATGATTGTTTTTTTTTATGTTTGTGTCTTGTATTTCACAGGTTTGATAAGGGCAGCAACAACTTGGTTTTATAATGTTATGATGCTGTAACCTATGATGAATAAAATAAATTTAAAAAAATTGTACCTTCTGTATAACTGGCTTGAGCTCCTCCAACCCCTCTTCAAGGTGGTGATCATTCTGCAAATGTCGCGACTTGAGCCAGCCATAGTTGGTCTGATCCACGCACTTCCACTGCAACTGTTGTACTTCTTTCATCACTGACTCCACCTAAGTGTATAGGTAAGTAAGTATAATAGAGATTTTGACGGAAGAGTGTCAGCATCATTTACCTACCTTAACTTTTAACCTGTTAGAAGATACCTATTCACTCTGATCTTGAAAAGCTTTAGATTATATCTCTTAGGAAACAGGAAAGCAGGACGACTGTTCCATTCCCTGGCGGTACGAATCAGAAATGTGAATTGTGTTTTACTTTTCATAACATGGTGTTGCCCACTCATCCGAAGACTGACCGTACCTACTGAGTTATTAGCCATACAGTTTTTGTTTTAGTCAAGAACATGGAATAGTCAGGTTTCAGTTGGAAGCAATGTTTTTTTATAAAAAGTAGAATTAATCATAAGATACCAACATTAGTAAGCGCGATAAGATCAAGAGCGAAAATATTTAGACCATCTGTAGGAGGGAGAGACTCAACCCTGTAACCCCCTGACAAACCATTTCGATTAAAATATCAGCAAACAAACAAAAAACTGCATCAAAATCTGTCCATTTGTTTTAAGCTATACCCTACCCTACGAATAAAGCTACACCTATCACAGCACAGATACTGTGATTAGAGTTTGGGTCCCGGAACGTCTCGTTGTCTTGAAATCTCGGGACTTTTTGTAATTTTAGTTGTCTCAAGTCCCGGGACTTTTGAGTCGGGACTTGAAATAAGACAGTCTATGGACTATGTGGTGTTGTGTTCATCACGTCGGGGTCACCACTTCGTCCATATTGGTCGAACAAAATTATGTAGATACTTAATCATTTTTAATTTTCAAATACCTACATAATAGAAGGAGCCTAGCGCTTAGAATTATTAGATAAAAGCAAAGTTTTTAAGAATTAGTGTGATTTTTAACTAAGTTCGTTTTATAACTATAACATTTAACTGCTTAAAACCAAATCTGTCTGTAATTAAAACAAATAATCAAAGTAGTTATTAAGACTGAAGTTAACGTTGAAGCTTTTAATATTTAATTTTCTATCAAATGGTGATTTTTACAAAAAAAAACCCTTTAAGTATATTTAATATCATAATTCACCAAATATTAACTAGGTTAAAAAACAACAACAACAACAGTTTGCGCTGGATGCAAACCGGTTCCAACCGGTCCCACAGCAGTGAATGACCTATGGCTGATGGATGAATGATGTCTGAAAATTGTTCAAAATAACATTATGCCTCTTAAAAACAAACTAAAAATAATTTGTAACGTCTCTAAATCTCGTGAATTCGCGGGACTTTGATTGTAGGCAGGCTCGACTCGGGTCCCGGGACTTTGGAATTGTCGGGAATTCCCAAACCCTAATTGTGATACACTCTCATATCTTAGATTATATACCCTCTAACATCGGATAAAACCCTTTGCTAAAAATAAAAGTCCATAGTATTTAGGTAACTTACATATTTCAGCAAATCAGAAGAATTGAATGTTTTTTCTTGGCCAACCATTGCCGAGCCTTGAATGAAACTGATTACAATAAATTAATATTAAAATATATAGATGCCGCCTGCTATTTATTAATAAAGTAATATAAATCGCACCTATATTTTTGTCTGTTTGTTTGAATCACTTTTTGTAATATTTTTTATAATTTTTCTTCAAAGAACCTCAGATACGTAGGTATTCTAATCATTATGAACATCTACTACGAGACAAACTCCGGAAAAAAATAAACATTGTCAAAAAGTTGTTTTTTTTACATCCTTTAAAATACCTATAAAATAAGTATACTGTTACTGATAACACAGAATTTATTTAGAATTTGCCATTTTGAGAATTAGGCATTTTTAAATTGGCCATTGCGAGAATTTGGCATTTATAGAATTGGTACTTTTAAAACTCAATGACGTTTTGAGAATTGGTCCTTTTGCGCTCAACCCATCATAGTTTTTTTTTAATATTTAAAGAATTATAAATAATTTATTTGTCAAATATAACAACAATATGTACATTTCAAAATTAATACAAAAAGTTATTAATATGCACTTCAACTAACACCTACACAATCAATTTCTATTAATTTAAAAGTAGGTATACCTGTCTCTAATAACAATATAATTTTAATTTGATTAAATAAATATTTTATCTTGTACGAGAATCGGGGCAAGCGACTAGTGCACATAATAATGCTCAAGTGACTCCATTTTTATCTGATAACAATTTCATAAAGCGTGGAAAACTTAATTATTTTTCTACGCTATATTAATTATTAGGTTATCAATTAGGTACTCTACCTTTTTATCAACGCAGTTACTCTCTATTGAGCCGTTACCTAAAATCTTCAGATAATCTCACACTTAGTTTCCCTCGTCACTAAACATCTTTCTACGATTCTTCTTTCTCTGTAGAGGCAGTCAGACTTTGGAATGACTTACCTTTAGAAAAAAAGTGGTGTAAAGGTAACGAACATAAATATCCATATTAAAAAAATACTATAGGAAAGGAAAAAACCTATAGTAGCAGAGTAATCGCGTAGAATTTTGGAAAATAATATGGTTACTTTAGAAAAAAATAAAAACTTTGCATCATAAAAAAAAGACATTTTATTTCAAATGCTCGAAATTATCAGCGACAACACCACATTATTTTTGACAAATTACGTAGCCAGACTAAGGTTCTAGTCAAGTAATCAGTTAGTTTTTTTATTACATGCTTAAATTTTGAATAAATAAATAAAATCCTACCTAAAAATCTAATTTGGAGCTCAAAGCCACCATCATCGTGAACTGTGTCATGCAATTTTCGACTCTAAACAAAGCAGAATAGATGATAGCGGGCGATGCAAGAGGCGCGGGTGAAATCTGGAATTTTTCATGGCATTAGGCGCACTCTTAAGCGTTCGCCTTCCTTGAACGTTTTCAAACAACTTGTGAAAGCTCACTATCTGAAATCATAATGCTACTTGTTCCTTTCGCTACCTACTATTTTATAACGTATGTAGGTATATGTATAATTATATTTATATATTATATCATATATATGTAGGTATATTTAAAACTTAAATTGAATTAAGTATGTTTAGTTTATTATTTATAGGTGTTTCCTTTGTTAATATCTATTTAAGGCGCTGCCCAAAGACAAAATTCCGTAAAACGTCATGTTTTTCGTCGCACAGTTAGGTGTAACTGTTACTGATACAAACTTGGTAAAAATACAGAGCACACAATAATAGTTCACAATAGAGACTTTTACAGTAATATTTCATAAATTTTATCTGGTATCTTGAAAAAAAAATCACAAAAAAAGCTTTAGAAAAAAATCTTTCGTTTCGCATTTCTCAATATTTAGATCGATAACTACTATATTTTTTGAAATCATAAAATAGGAAATTTACTAAACCAAAGACATGTCTATATATTTTATTGCAAACACGGCTTCATTTCTTTTTAAACGAACTAAAGCTGCGAAAAATTATGGAATTCTCATCTCGAGTTTCGTCTAAAAACAAACGACACGCGATTTTAGACTCTATTTGTATTACTACAAGACATTATTGTAAAATATCTAAAAGTTTACTGTTGGAGCGTCTTAACACAGTAAGTACAACATATGTATTTAGTGTGGCCACTATTTCTTGTTCTTGTCAGTTCATATTCGAGCAAGGTTGCCTGGAAGAAATCGCCATGGGTGATAAGGCCGCCACGTTATAGTTATATTTTTTGTCGTATATGTGTAAATAGTGTTAATTTTTTCATATTGTGGTTGTAAATAAAGAGTTTTGTCTGTCTGTCTGTCTGTCTGTCTGTCTGTCAGTTACTTTAAACTCGTTACCTAGTCTGTATTTTGTCTTTTACAAGTGAATTGAAATAGTCAAAGAAAGAAAAAGACAAATTACGGTATTTATATGCCGAATCAAACTTTTTGGCATCTGTGAAGTTAGCTATAGGCCGCGCTACACAAGTTGGCGGATGTAAAGTTAGCTACAAGCTGCGCAATAGCCAATCAACGCGCGGCTTTGTGTGAGCTTCAGTCGGGATTGGATATTGCGCTGCTTGTAGCTAACTTCACATCCGCCAACTTGTGTGGCGCGGCCTATATATGCTGTACAGATTCCTGCTCTTCTCTGACATAACGAATTTGCTACCGCGCAATGACAAGCCTCGTGTTCACAAACGCCAAGAAGCTTGTTTCAGCCAAAGTACATGCACCAGTAGTGGCCAATGTCCCGGTCCCCCTAAGTAAAGCAGTGGAGACTTTACTAGAGGCGTCTATGGAGTTTTGGTGACAACACAGAACGACACCATACGTCACATTATATCACTTGCCCACACTCATGCACGTAAATCAGCTCATAATCAACGAAATACCACAATTTTTCACTAATTATCACTGTTAAAAACACAAATTTAACAAAATAATACAATGAGGCGACATGATTTTTCCGCGTTCCCGCCAAAAACTCAAAATATCCTTTAAAATAAAAAAAGAACTATCGTGTTGTGGATTGTGAATGTCCCTCTTTACATTTGTACCTGCCCAAGAGTTCGAGCCTTTATTACTCTATGATTGTATACTCTGTAGCTCTGACGTTTTGACGTTTCGTTCTCTTTCTCCTGTGACCTGTGACCGTGCTCGTATTAAGTTATAATATAGTGATAGCGAGTTAATTAAATAGTATGTACCTTTAGCCATCTTGTATCATAATATTGGGGTTAATAAACTTAATCTTCTTTCATCAGTCGTTTCAGTCAACCCTGGGTCCCCTAAACCCATCTAATCGGATATGCGTGGTTATACATAAAAAATACGCGTCGAATTGAGTACCTCTTCTCCTACGTCGGTCAAAATAGAGACTGCTTTATTATAATTATGTACTGATTAAATATTAATAAATAATATACAATTTATTAATTTGCACATTTTTATTTACCACTTAAAATAAATACGAGTACAAACACCAGTATAATTAAATACAAACATAACAGACAAAAATGAAACATGAATTAATGTTATTATCACAGAATATCATTTTGTAGAATATAATATACAATTATTACTATTGTAAATAGACAAGGAAACAAATATTTTTTTGAAAAACATTTGTTGTTCACAATAAGCTTCAATCAATCAGGGACATTTTGCGAACAGGACATTTTGCGATAAAGCCATATTTATTATTAATTTACACTGAATAAACAGCGATAATTTTTCATACTAAATATAACCTTACTTATATTTCATAGAAAAAGACATTTACATTTATAATTATTATATCAATCGTACTGTTGGACATAGGTCTCTCCCGATTCTAAGACGAGATATCGCACCAGGCCATCACGGCTAAAATATAATATTATGGTGTCACACGAAAAGTAACGTATAGTAATTGCACCGGTTATGGCCACTGCCCCTGTTTGGCAATTTGATTTTAATAATATTGCATAGACTATAAACAATGTAACACCATAAACATTGTATACGTGGATGCCAATCTTTGGAAATTTCAGTAAAACATAAAAAAATGTTATTATTATTATACTGTACTGTACCAGCCTTTTTAATAGTCCACTGCAGGACGTAGGCCTACCCACGAAGGGTGTTTGGGCCATATCCACCACGCTAGCCCAGTGCGGGTTGGTGGATTCGCATACGCCATCGAATTTCTTCTACGGACGCATGCAGGTTGCCTCACGATGTTTTACTTCACCGAAAAGCCAGTGGTGTGAAATTCCGTACATAAATTCCAAAGAACTCATTGGCACGGGACCGGGGATTTGAACCCACGACCTCACGATTGTAAGGCGGGTGTCACTACCTCTAGACCACCACGGCTAATATTATTATATACTATATACGTATTATTATATACGTTTCGACTGAGTTGCATCGACCGTGGTCACGGGTCTGTCTACCCGTGACCACGGTCGATGCAACTCGACCGAAACGTCGGGATGAGGAGGTATTTATTTATCTCGTAATTTTAGTGCGCGATTAATCCCGTAGTATATAGTAATAATGTGTTCAAATCGCGAAAGTTTAAAAACAACATAAAAAACTGTCTACAGAATCATTAAAATTCAGTGTCCAAAAGTGACATAGGGATGGCCACAACCGGGGCATCTACCCTAGGTAGTTTTCTTACTGTAGTCATTGTATTGTAACTATACGAAGGAACTACGCATTAGTCGAAAACTTTCGACATCAGGTACTGAGGTATGTCAGACGACTTCTCGTCTCGACGTTACGCAGTTTCCCGGAAGCTGCCCAGTTTTCGTATTGTAATAATCTCATACTAAGGAACTACACACGTTAGTCAAAGACTTTCGACTTGAGGTACGGAGGTATGGCGGTGGAAATAGCATTTCACAGTTTTTTTACACAAAATTTTTAATGAAATTATTCTATTTTATCTTTTATAATACTACTGCTGAAAGGCCACATAGATAAAGCGGGAATTAGTCTAAGAAAAAACATAGGCTTTAGTACAAAAAGTAGGAATTTAGTGGCGTAGTATTGAAATGTGTTAGATTTACATATTAGCTCGTTTAGATGTTGATATCCGTACATAGTCACGGCTGTGGCGAACATGGATATTATTAAAGATCGGTTTGTGGTGTTGTGACGATATCTGAAAAAATATGAATAGTTTTAGCATTATTAATTATACAGGGTTATTTCTAATCAATTAGCATCCTTCTAGGGGCTTATTCTGTACATCAAAACTAACAACTTTTGTTCCACGACTTTCGTCAAAACTAAAAAAAAATCAACTGTTCCATACTATATGTCGCGGGTGAACTATATTTTTCTATGGAACAAGAAATTTTTTTTTTTTAGTTTTGACGAAAGTCGTAGAACAAAAGTTGTTAGTTTTGATGTACAGAATAAGCCCCTAAAAGGATGCTAATTGATTAGAAATAACCTTGTATAAGTTTAATTATAGGAGGACAAAGGTGACAGATATCGGATCCCGTATAATCAATCTCAAATGACAAAAGAAAAAATATGTGTCCAATATTTTTTAATAATCTAACTAACGCACTAATTATAATATAACATACTACAAATGTACCGGCTAGTGACGTCACGAGGCCCCACTCTCAAATTTAACAAGGTTTATCTTTGTCATACCCAAATTGTTTGACTGACAAAAGAAAAAAATACTTAGGAAATATTTTTTTAATAATCTAAGTAACGGACTAATTATAACCATGATTTTTATACCCAGAAAACATGCCTACCTGAAATAAATTATTTTTTCTCTATTTTTGTAGTAGAACTTACTTCGCAACGTCAGGAGTGACAGCCACAGCCCAGCCCATCAAATATCCAGTGCACTGGACCAGTGCGAACACCGGCGTCGTCGATACGTGGAGGTGCTCGGGGAATTCGCACCAACGGAACGCCTGCCAACAAAATATTAACAATATTAGAATCTTTATATACAATGTGTTTAAAAACTTTCTTTTTGTGATAAACATTTCAAAAATTGACGCGTTCGCAGGATTTTAACCTACATATCTCTGGGATTCCGGCCCAGATGCTTTGTCCAATTAAGCTAGAAACGCTGCAAAGACGTCGAATAGTGAAAGTGTTTATCATTTTTACCAACTACTACGTTGTTGGAAGCGCCATCTGTGAGAACTGCTTTAAACCAATGTGTTTGTTTACCGGTGTCGAAGCCTTGAGTGGTGACATCTATGGCAAATATTGAATAACATTTACTGTGGGAACATCTCTGAAAACGCAAAAAACAGATTTATTTATTCCATACTGTATATTATTAATACATTTATTGTCGAAATTCTATTAAAAAGTTTTTTTACGTTTTCAGAGTTGGTCCCACAGTAAAAGTTGTTCAAAATTTGTCATAGATGACAGCGCTTAAGGTTCCGACACGGGTAGACAAACACATTGTATATGATTCTACTGTACGTGTGTATGTCACTGAACTTCTCCTAAACAACTGGACCGATTTGGATGACTTTTTTATGCGTTTGGGTGGCGCCCTGGATGGTTTAGTTTCACAAATCAGCCCGACTGATGGCGCTGCAGCGGGTCCGCAAGTAGAATATAAAATTACTGCTTCAGTGGCCCAGTGGTTAGTGACCCTTCATTAAAACTACCGTGAGTATTCATCATAACTATAACAGAATACGGCTAAAACTCACGTTATAATTATACGGTCGATCCGCAAGGAATCCGACCAGTGCGCGCGCGCCAGTCGACGGGGGTGCGCGTATTCCCTGAGGATGGAGTTCTAAATACTCCGAAACTGGTTGGATTCCTTGCGGATCGACCGTATAATTATAACGTGAGTTTTAGCCGTATTCTGTTATAGTTAGTGACCCTAACTCCTGAACCAAAGAGTGTGGGTTCGTTGCGCACCCACACTGAGAGAAAAACTAACAAAAAAATAGTAATCTTTACTAAAATTTTACTAAATCCGAGGACAACAAATGACCTGTAATAAATACAAATCGATTTTTGTTAATGCAATTAGTAGGTATTACCATATCAGTTCTGTTATATGTAGTAAGGTCCCAGTAGCTTCAATAGATTAGCTTTGTATTATCTAGTAAAATCCATAGTAATCTTTACTAAAATGTTACTAATCCCGAAGACAACAAATGCCCTGTTAAAAATACAAATCGATATTTAGTAGGTATTACTAATACCTGTTTTGTTATAGCTAGCAAAGTCAAAGTAAAATCTTAGTAAAGAATACTAAAGATTTTACTAATTCCGAGGACAACAAATGCCCTGTAAAAAATATGAATTGATATTTAGTAGGAATTATTAATACCTGTTTTGTTACATGTAGTAAGGCCCCAGTAAATCCAATAAATTAGTTTTGTAATATCTAGCAAAGTCCTAGTAATTTCGAAATGTTAGTTTTGTATTATCTATAAACCCCTAGTAATTTTAATAGAATAGTTTTGTAATATCTAGTCAAGTCTTAGTACTTTCAAAAGTTTAGTTCTGTATCATCCAGTAAACACCTAGTAATTTTGATAGATTAGTTTTGTAATATATAGTAAGCCTTAGTACTTTCGAAAGTTTGGTTCAGTATTATTTAGTAAAAGTCTAGTAGTTTCAATAGCTTAATTTTGCATTATCTAGTTGATTTTTGTAATGTCTAGTTTAGTTCTGTGTTATCAATTTAGTAAACCCTATCCAAGAAAAAGTTATAAAACACTTCAAATTGAAATATTAAAAACTGAATACCTACTTATAACAATTACCTATAAGTATACAGTATTAAATATTTCAATTTGAAGTGTTTTATAACTTTTTTATGGAAAGGGTTTATTAAGTAGATATCACAGAACTAAACTAGACATTACAAAAACCAACTAGATAATACAAAATTAAGCTATTGAAACTACTTGAGTTACATATCTTACAAAACGAATCTAAGGTTATAAACTAAAAAAAAACTAAATGTAAGTTACAAGGTGTATAATAATTGCAAACATAAAAATAAAGATTCAAGTAAGTCATGTTAGATATTTATTAAGTATTATACATTTATAATATAACACACGAAACAGCCACATATACAATAAAACATAATTTACATTGCTGGCGAGTATTTATAATGTATTCACGGAGATACCCAGTTACTCAGTAGATTCTGGGTAAAATTGTCAATTTTCACTTACACTGGTTAAATCTGTACTTATGACACTACACTATTAAACACAGTTAGTTGGTACGCACTGAGCTTCATTCTCCATGTTTACTCTACTGCACGCAACGACGAAATGGCTGCTGGAAAGGCGGGATCGTATTCACTGAGACCCCAATTACTCTGTAAGATGACTGTATTGCTGTTATAACAATGACTCCTGGGTAAGATTGTCAATTATCACTCACAGTGTTTAAATCTGTTGGTAAAACACAGTTTGTTGGTACTGAACTTCACTCTCCATGTTTACTCTACTGCAAGCAACTACGAAATGGCTGCTGAAAAGGCGGGATCGTTTTCATAAAGCAAAACTCACCGGGTACTTTACTGGAAATAACAAAACATTTCGTTGAAATTACTTAGCTTATTGCTAGATTTACAAAATAGACCAAAAACTAAATGTTTCTGTTGCATTAACTAAAGTTTTGTAGTAAAATTACAATAGTGTCTTGAAATTAATAAAGCCTCATGCTTGAAATTATTCTTCCTTTCAATACAAATGACAATCGAGTTTTGAAAATGATTAAACCCACGCTTAAACAAAACAAGGTAAATCAATTTTTTTTCATCTTCCAAACCAGTGGTATATCAGATACCAATACTTGTCTATACCAGTACCTATCTAGGTACCAACGCGGTGGATTTTTTTTGTAAGTACATAGTACTAATCGCCTAAGAGCATGTCAAACCGTACGAAGTACTCGTATGATACTTAGTGTACTGAACTACTGATACCAAAGCCAAAGCCGTCAAATAAGGATATTTCAACGACGTTGGCGGGAACTGAAAACGCGGCATCAGAAAAAATCTTAATGCCAATTAATGCAATTAGAATTAATGCATAAGTATTAATTTGAGATTTTTCGAGTATTAAAGTGTACACGTATCTCGTATATTATTCCAGTAACTTCAGTGCCCTTACCATGACTTTTGATAGTAAACGTAAACTTTTTTCCGTTTCCGTTTAATAGCTTCATATATTTAACCATACCTTATTAAATGTTAAAGCCAAAAATTTGCTTTTTATTTGTAAGCGTTTAGAATCCAGCAGCTATGTTTATGCTTCATTTTTTTACTCTTGACTCAAGACCATAGCGTAAAATCATTTAATAATAATTTGTTCTGGGAAAAATATTGTTACTTACTACTACTTATGATCTAATATTTGCTATTGTTATAGGCGATAAGTTTACGTTTAACGGCTAATTTTGTCGATTTTATAACTTTATTTGTTGTTGAAAAGCAATAATGCTATGTTTGGGAATTTTGTCATCTTGTAATTTCAATTGAGATTATTATCGTAAGAGCGCTTATAATGTTTGTTTCTGAAAAAACAGTACGTCATATTTTGATTCCTGTAGGCCACGCGGGCGAAGCCGCTAGAAGCTCATAATAATTAAAGCGTGTTCCTTGAAATTACAAAAAGGGATAAATTAATTATATTTGTTGTACCAAATAAAGTTCTTGTTAAATTTTATAAACGTGTGTTGAAGTTAAATAAGCGTGTTATTTGGAATTGCAAAACGGGAAAAACTAAATAATTATGTTGTATCAATATTCTATACTCAACTTTACTCAGTCAAAGTTCTTTATAAATTTCACAAACGTGTGTAAAAAATAATAAAGCATGTTCTTTGGAATTACAAAAAGGGGAAAACTAAATATTATTGTTGTACCAATTAAAGTTATTTCTAATATTTACAAACGCGTGTTGAAATTAATAAAGCATGTTGCTTGGAATAACGGAAATACTAAATATTTTTGTTTACCGATTAAAAAGTTCTTTCTAAACATCACAAACGTGTGTTGAAATTAATAAAGTATGTTGTTAGGAATTACAAAAAGGGAAACATTAAATATTATTGTTGTACCAGTTAAAGCTATTTCTAAAAATTACAAACTAGTGTTGAAATTAATAAAGCGTGTTGCTTGTTATCACAAAAAGGGAAATATTAGATATTTTTGTTGTACCAATTAAAGTTATTTTTAATATTTAAAATCGGGTGTTGAAATTAATAAAGCATGTTGCTTGGAATTACAAAAAGGGTAAAGCAAAATATTTTTGTTGTACCAATTAAAGTTATTTCTAAAAATCACAAACGTGTATTGAAATTAATAAAGCATGCTCTTTGAAATTACAAAAAGGGGAAAACTAAATATTATTGCAGTACCAATTAAAGTTATTTTCAATAATTACAAACGAGTGTTGAAATTAATAAAGCGTGTTCCTTGTAATTACAATAAGGGAAAAACTAAATATTTTTGTTGTACCAATTAAAGTTATTTCTAATATTTACAAACGCGTGTTGAAATTTAAAAAGCATGTTACTTGGAATTACAAAAAGGGTAAAACTAAATATTTTTGTTGTACCAATTAAAGTTATTTCTAATATTTACAAACGCGTGTTGAAATTTAAAAAGCATGTTACTTGGAATTACAAAAAGGGTAAAACAAAATATTTTTGTTATACCAATTAAAGTTCTTTCTAACAATTACTAATGCGTGTTGAAATTAATAAAACGAGATGCTTGGAATTACAAAAGGTAAAAACTAAATCTTTTCTTGTACCAATAATTTTATATTTTCTAAAAATCACAAACCCGTGTTGAAATAAATAAAGCGTGTTGCTTGGAATTACAAAAAGGTAAAACTAAATATTTTTGTTGTATCAATTATAGTTCATTCTTAAAATTACAAACGTTTTTTAAAATTGATCAAAATTATTACTTAGAATTACAAAATAGGTAAACTGTTAGAAACACAACTACCTTTTCTTGAAAATAGTAATCGAATTTGCGGAATTTACAAAACTCTAACAATATTTACTATAAATTTGTAATAAATATTAAACTTTTGCAATATCTACATTTACTAAAATCGTATTTTAGGAATTACAATTACAAAAACAAAACTGTTAGTAAAAAATAATAAAAATTGCAAATACAGCAAAACTTTTCTAAATTATACTAAAATTTAGTGTTTTCGCCAAATACAAAGGACTTTTGTAATATTTAGGGGCGATTTTTTTCTCAGTGCAGGGCAAGCATTTTATGTGATAAGTGATGAAGATTGCTTTTTTGTGTCTGGATGTTATTATCGATAAGATACAATGTGTATATCTGTCCCTGGAAACCATACCACAAGCTTTTTTCAGTCTGGGGGTCAGAGACCTAAAAAAAAATGGATGTCTGTAAAGTCAATTTACGGACGATAGTTTAACGTGACCTCATAACAAAACATAGATGAAATGATTGCATCGAACGCTCAAGCCGATCGTGCCTTTCGCTCGCTTGTGTAGTGAGCGTAACGGGACAATGAGCGTTACGGGACAATGAGTTGTTAGACTGAGCTTTAGAGTTCTTTAAAAAAAAACAACTCAGTTACTCGAGATGATCACTTTAATAGTCTAACTTTAAAGCACATTGAAACTTTACACTTTTACTAGGCACCTTTCCTAGACCAAGAGACTTGGTGGAGAATATACCGCGCGCGAGATTCCCTTTGGGACTCTTCTTTCTCAGGACCGGCGGGCAAGATGGTCCGTATCCTGAGAGGTAGAGTAACCTTCGGAGAACTAACTGGGAGATTTAGATTGAAAATGTGAGTTTTAATACGCAAAATATTACAGTCTCCAATATTGGTTGACGTAAATCTAATTGATTAGAAATAATAGTACATTGACTTGTTCTCTATATACTGATTTGTTTCCTATATCCTCACCAGTTTGACGGTGAGCTGCGGGTCCTGGCTGCACGCCACGAGCGCCCAGTAGGTGACGACAGCTATGGCGCCGGCGGTGGCCGCGCTGGCCACGTGCCAGACCCGTGTTGTTCCCTATATCCTCACCAGTTTGACGGTGAGCTGCGGGTCCTGGCTGCACGCCACGAGCGCCCAGTAGGTGACGACAGCTATGGCGCCGGCGGTGGCCGCGCTGGCCACGTGCCAGACCCGTGTTGTTCCCTATATCCTCACCAGTTTGACGGTGAGCTGCGGGTCCTGGCTGCACGCCACGAGCGCCCAGTAGGTGACGACAGCTATGGCGCCGGCGGTGGCCGCGCTGGCCACGTGCCAGACGCGCGCCGTGTTGGAGCCCTTGCAGCCCTCGTAGCGGCCGTAGCACCAGATGTAAGGGTCTGATACGTAGATGCAGAGCGCTGGGGCTAGGAATAGACCTGGCAAGATGAAAGACGTGTAAATGTTGATCGATTTTCAACTGGCCATAGCTGTCTTATAATATAATAAGCCTTTTATTCCGAAATTTTACAATTTTTCGATCTACTAAATAATCTCTAGTGCATTTATCATAATAAGTCCCTAATTTCGGTGTGCCTTACGGGATAGGCCTCCTCCAACGTCTTCCACTGTTTTCTATCGGTTGCAATTCTTAGCCAAAGGGGACCCAGAGTCAACTTCAGATCATCTTCCCATCTTCTCACATTGCGACCTCGGCTTCTTGACCCGTCTCTTGGATACCAGACTGTTACATGCTTGCTCCATTTTTCATGCTTACAACGGAGCATATGCCTTGTCCATCTCCATTTTGCTGTCTTACTTACTTGCAAGTTTGATCACATTGAATAGGCAAGATGGCTAAAAAAATATAATTAATCCGTAGATAGACTATAATAATATTAGACATGTATTTTTTCTTTCGTCCGACATACCTCAGTGCCTCAAGTCGAAAGTTTTCGACCAGTGTGTGTTGCCAGTGATGACTTATGGCACAGAAACGTGGTCTCTCACTATGGGCCTTATAAGTAAGCTCCAAGTAGCCCAATGAGCTATGGAGAGGGCTATGGAGTCTCTCTGCGGGATCGAATCAGGATGAGGAGATCCGTAGAAGAACCAAAGTTACCGACATAGCCCAACGGATTGGCAAGTTGAAATGGCAATGGGCAGGGCACATAGCGCGGAGGACTGATGACCGGTGGAGTCGAAAAGTTCTCGAGTGGAGACCACGTACCAGCAAACGCAGCGTAGGACGTCTACCCGCAAGGTGGACGGATGACCTCATTATAACCGCAGGATCGCGCTGGATGCAAGCCGCTTCCAACCGATCTTATTGGAGATCCATAGGGGAGGCCATATCCAGTAGTGACTGAAGTCTGCCTTCAGTGCACGCGCGCCGGTCGACGGGGGTGCGCGTATTCCCTGAGGATGGAGTACTAAATACTCCGAAACTGGTCGGATTCCTTGCGGATCGACCGTATAATTATAACGTGAGTTTTAGCCGTATTCTTTTATAGTTATTCAGCTAGTATTTATTTATAAAATCTTTACAAAACTTACCCACTAAAGCTCCAAGCATACATTGATGAGGGAAGTGCACAGACACGTAGAGACGCGCAAAGAATACCGACAGCAGCGCTACGAGGAACGAGGCGTAGGCGGCTTTCTGGACGAACCACGGGATCTGCCATTTTCTGGAACAATAAACATTTGTGTATAAGAGAAAAATGTTTTAGATTATCTTTAACATACATATTTCTGATATTTATGGGAGTGAGGGATGATTTATATTAAACCGGGCCAGGCCGGACGAGGCAGGTCCCATATATTGTTTGCATCTCGTTTATTTTGAATAGGTTCGCTTTTGACTACACACGTCCTGTCCACTCCAGTCCACATCCGTGTCTCGTCCGGCCCACAACACAAAATGTTTGTGACGTACCTCGTCCGGCCTGTCACGTCCCGTCCCGGTCTAATATAAAATATCCTTTTTCGCGACATATTATATTTTTGACCAACGAACCACCGGAGGACGCGTATATTTTTTTTAATGTATTAACCACGCATAACTTTTTTCATAGTAGTCCGATTTCAATAATTCTTTTTTTATTGGAAAGAGTATATTGGTCACATTTAAATTTTATCGAAATCGGCTGAGCCATTTTTTGATAAATCAACAAAATAATGTGAGAAATGCTACATGGATCCGTGCGAAATATTCGCAAATTCTGTACACGGGTGAAGTCGGTCATGCTATTATTTGCAAAAAAAAAATATTATGGACTACTTTCATTACGTGAACAATGGTAAAACCGAAAAATTTGCTGTTCATAATATGGTCATACATTTTGTCAGAAGTTCTTCTTCTTTTTTTTGTTCTGGCGTCGCATTCTTGTGCATTTGCTAGTGTCAAGTATTAAGTTATAATAATAATGTAATTTTTTATAATGTTTTACCAAAATAGTCAGTCGTAGTCACGTCATAGTCCTATAAAGTCGCGGTCAAGTCCAAGCAAAGTCAAGTCATACCTCAGTAAAGCAGTGGAGACTTTACTAGAGGCGTCTATGGAGTTTTGGTAACAACACGGAACGACACGATACGTCACATTATATCACTTGCCTACACTCATGCACGTAAATCAGCTCATAATCAAAGAAAAACCACAATTTCTCACCAATTATCACCGATAAAAAAACAAGTTTAACAAAATAATACAAAGCAGCGACATGATTTTTCCGCGTTCCCGCCATCCCAGAAGTTCAATGATAATTAGCCTGCGCCTAAGAAACAGATGATGTACCTACTCGTACCTATTCATCATTATTATTTCGCAATAAAATCTAGATCGTACTTCGAAGAGCGATGTCAAATGTTTTTGTAAGAATTTTTTCAACCAACCAATTCAAGCTTTAGAGTATTTAGAGGCAAGTAAACTGATTTTTTACAACAATAATAATAATAATATTTTTGGGACATCTTACACACGGCCTCTGACCCCAAACTAAGCAAAGCTTGTGATATGGCTGCCAGAGACTGATATACTACGTATACTTATTTTTAAATACATACTTTATATAGATAGTAACTAAATAACACCCAGACACAGACCAAACACTTATGTTCATCACACAAATATTTGCCCTGGGTGGGGATCGAACCCAAGCCTCTTTGATCCAGAAGTTAGGGTCACTAACCACTGAGCCACCGAGGCAGTCATACTTCAACAATACTTCATATAAAAACTATTTCATATAAATTTGTCTTTACATAGACATAATTTTATTTGCAACGAAAAACAATATACAAATACAAGACAAACAGAAAAATTACAGGTACAAGGATAAAATATAAACAATAATTATACCTTATTATTATATACTACGGGACTAATCGCGCACTAAAATTACGAGATACATAAATACCTCCTCATCCCGACGTTTTGGCCGAGTTGCATCGACCGTGGTCACGGGTAGGGTGTCAGTCTACCCGTGACCACCGTGAGGAGGTATTTATTTATCTCGTAATTTTAGTGCGCGATTAGTCCCGTAGTATATAATAATAATGTGTTCAAATCGCTAAAGTTTAAAAACAACAATAATTATACCTATGCTACATCTTCGCCACAAACTTAAAGTTTACAATTTTGCTCTTTTTTAGTAAAATTTACCGACATTTTTATCTTGATAATTTACTTTATGTAGTAGATGTTAACTATGCTTTTTAGGGTTCCGTACCCAAAAGGTAAAAACGGGACCCTATTACTAAGACTCCGCTGTCCGTCTGTCTGTCACCAGGCTGTATCTCATGAACCTTATATCTAGAAAGCTGAAATTTTCACAGATGATGTATTTCTGTTGCCGCTAACAAAAACTAAAAACAGATTAAAATTAATATTTATAGGGGCTCCAATACAGTACGGAACCCTTCGTACGCGAGTCCGACTCGTACTTGTCCTATTACAGTGTAAACTCCACGTAACGTCCCTCGATTTAATGACAAACTCCCTATAGCGTCGAAATCAATTGGCTTTGGTTGATTTAGCTTGTCTTCCATACAATAATCTGACTGCCTCAGTGGATCAGTGGTTAGTGACCCTGACTTCTGGACCAAAGAGGCGTGGGTTCGATTCCCACCACGGCAAGCATTTTTGTGATGAAATTAGGTGTTTGCTCTGTGTCTGGGTGTTATTTAGATACTATCTATATAAGTATGTATTTAAAATATGTATATGTAGTATATCAGTCTCTGACAGCCATATCACAAGGTTTGCTTAGTTTGGGGTCAGAGACCTTGTGAGATGTCCCCCAATATTTATTTAAAAAATAAATTAAAAAAAAAAATACACTCTACATAGCATTACATCCACTCTTCTAACGACCACAATTGAACAACAAAAAGTACCTTTTAAGTTGCTACAATTAGTAAAAACTGCGCAGCTGTGTACGTTCTTTTGTCGCTTTACTATCCTAGCCTGCAATAAATTCGACTGTCGGCATCATGTATACTTACCGAACTTTCTAAGAAATTCGTTAT
This sequence comes from Hypomecis punctinalis, assembly GCA_949316475.1. Lineage (NCBI taxonomy): Eukaryota > Metazoa > Arthropoda > Insecta > Lepidoptera > Geometridae > Hypomecis > Hypomecis punctinalis. Next base: position 11,801,589 of record OX438823.1, on the reverse strand, counting down.
TTTGTTTACAAATTGGGATTGCTTGCACGTCCAGATTGTTATTGACCATGACTAATAAGTAGGAGTTTTTTTATATACGTAATTACTAGATAACTACTAACAATAAATAAACTTTTCTTTTTCTAATTCTGATTTTTCTTATCTCCATTTAACGACAACTCTCTATAACGCCATAAAATGGACAGTCCCTTCAGTGTCGTTATATAGAGTTTACACTGTATTTTCATACTTTAGGTGGACAATAAAACTGATGAGCTTAAAGTGACTATATAATTAAGTAGATATAAAGCTTTATATACCTGTCGTTAGCTACATGCGCTGCACTCATGACTATCAACGTGACTATGACTGCCATGGTAGCGCTGTGTCCGCTGGGACACCCCGGCCCGGTCTCGCAGGTCTGGTGGGTCTGGAGAAGCCTGGGTCGCTCGTCCTCCCTGTAGTAGGACGTCTCACGGACCCACCAATATGGCCGGTCTTCTAGGATCCACCTAAAAACGACAAATAAATCATCACCTTAAACAGCCATTGTGCCAGCGGCCCAGAGCCACGCTCCGTTACTTTAATGAGCTGGGCTGGCTCGGGTAGACGCTGGAGGGGGAAATGCACAAAACACCCCATGCGGGACGTTAGTGCAGGACTTATCGCCCCTACTTCAAATAAGAACAAGAGTAGTATAACTATAGAATGTCCGCTTTTCCACATTTACCTCGCCTATACTGGATGTTTCTTTAAACACTAAGCCCAATTACAGAGGCGCCAGCGTAACTATATTAGATAAATAGCATAGTTCTGTTTCTTTTTCACTTTAGGCATTCGATACAGAGAACGCTTTTTACGCTGCAATTTAATGTACGCTGGCGCCTCTGTCATCGGGCTTAATGTGTAGATTATAATGTATAAGGTATGATTTACATTAGACCGGGCAGTGTCCAGGACAAGCAGTGGACTTGGCCCGGATGGGGCATGGACAGGGCACCGTTTGAAACTTTCCAGACATATAGTTTACCGTCCGTATCCTATCCAGCACAACCATGAAATCGCGAAAAAAAAATGGTTGTCTGTAAAGTTGGTTTACGGATAATCATTTTACGCTATAACGTTATAAGAAAACATTGTTGAATCAACAACTGAAACAAGCTGAACGCTTAGGAAGATCGTGCCTCTCTTGTTGTTACGCGCTCTCCCTTGCACGCTCGACTCAGTCGGACGTGACACTTTTTCAGGCGTGCAGCAGGCGTTCATTGATTTACAAGACGTTATAACGTTAATTGACTCTGGTCACAATGTGTAGAACAGCTAAACTTACTTCTGACAAAGAAGATATAATAATACTACGTATTGAACTGTCACTCATTACGTTACCCCGCACCCGTTTGAGCCTTCCTCACTTCCACCCCGCGGTTCACGTACCGATCGTGTACTCTGCGCGCGGGCTGCACTGGCCGGTAGATTTTGTAATAAAAAATACCTAGACTGTGACAATAGGGAAGAATTGTGCTGTGTTGGTTGAATATCCATAATACGTAACAAAACAATATTCTGTTAATAGGACATTTTAATGTTTATCTAAGGATAAGTAAAAGGAACTTATTTTACATTATTTGGTAACTTTCTCTTCATATTTTGTTTCAAATAAAGTAGATCGGTTACTTATCGCTAAAATGCTTCCAAATTAAGTAATTGTTATACTTTTATAAGCACTAGAGTTTTAATAATTTTTGCAAAATTGAATACGCAGCTGTCTTATTCACGCGGCATGTCGTCACGTCGTGGTGATCGCTGACAGCCATAGACGATCCGCACACAAATGCACGTGTAGCGATCGTGCGTATGTGGGAGTAAGTACTGTGTAGTGTGCGTAAGACAGCAGATTTTGTATGAAAAATTGCGGAGTGTCCGGGCTGTGCTTCCGATTCAATCTCACAGAGGATTTTTCAGCAGACCTGATAGTTACAAAGCTACTTAGGCGTGATATAACATATGTATTTCAATGACATAAATCATCCCTACACAGCTAGTCATAAATTTAAAGTTATTTGAGAGACAGCTAGTCATAAATTTAAAGTTATTTTATACCTATACGCAGCTAGTCATAATTCATAAATTAAAAATTATTTGATGTACAAATTAACCCCGATTACAGAGGCGCAATCGTAATTATAATAGCTACATAGCATAGTTGTTTCTTTTTCACTTTAGGCATTCGATAGAGAGAACGCTTTTTACGTTGCTATTAACGCTGGGGCCTCTATAATCGGTCTTATTGGCCCAATATTTTAGGCGCCAATTTAGTGTTGCCCTGTTTCTTTTTCACTACATGCATTTTATAGAGAAAACACTATTTTACGTTGCTATTAAATTTACGATGGCGTCTTTAAAATTGGGCCTATTTATTAGCTAAAGGGTACAATATTACCATTTTATGACAGAAATGGTCCAGCCGCTAAATGCAATACACAGCAGCAACTGCGCTGCAAACACTGAATCTAAGATGGAGACTAAAGGGAATAGAATCTCCGATGCATGATATGGGTTTGCTAGCTCGTTCACCACATTGAAGTAGCTTTCGTAGGGTAACCTGGAAAGCAAAATATTGTAGATTAGCCATTAAAAATAAATATATAAATATTAGAGGATCTTACACAAGGTATCTGACCCCAAACTAAGCAAAGCTTGTCATAATGGCTGCTAGACACTGATTATACTACATAAACTCCTTACATATTTTTAATTAATATACTTATGCCAATAATAACTAATACCACCCAGACACAGAGCAAATATACCTATGTTCATAACATAAATGCTTGCCCTGGGTGGGAATCAAACACCTCTATGACCCTGGAGCAGGGTTCACCGATATATATCAGCGGATATACATATATCATGATATATATCAATTGATTTTATCTTGATATAACATATCAATTGATTTTTTCATGTCTAGTGAACCAAAAAATGTAAAGATTAAAGTTTACCCTGGCAACATGTAGCGAAAAACTACAATTCAGCATAATTTCAATTGTTTCCTAAAATGGCAACCTCATTTAACATTAGGGAAATTCCCTTTAACTTTTTTAGTTTTTTATAAATACAAATTATTATTAAAACTAGTTAATTATTAAAAGAATAGGTACTTGATTTTTTAAGTGTTCATTAAAAAAATATTTCCCAAATAAACACTAAATTCTTTTATTACTATTTTTAATTGAATTGATTAAATAAACATGTGGTAAGTAATTTATAGAATAATAGAATAATTTATTTTCAATAATTATAGCATTACATTTAACCTTACTGCTAAACATAAAACATACAAAAGAAACAAGGATTTAATTGACTTGTATAAGAAATAAAATTAAGTAGGTATCTTTATAATTCTGAAAAATTGAGTAATCACTGGGAGAGTTATTTATAACAGCAACAAGGTTCAACTGGTTGAATTGCGGGTCCTGCACTAGGTAAAAACCTGTGTCGGAGGCCCAATAACAGTAATGCTTGCTATAGCGGAATTTATGGTGCGGCTCAAAATTATTATTATAAAAAAAAATATTATTTGACACTTACTACTACTTAATGACTTATATTGTTTTAAAAATTACTCTTTTTTTTTCTCACAATTATTTTCATCCAATTACAGAATTACATTTGCTTCTTTTTCTTAGTATATTATAGTAGTAGGTATCTTTATAATTCTGAAAAATTGAGTTATCACTGGGAGAGTTATTTATAATAGCAACAAGGTTCAACTGGTTGAATTGCGGGTCCTGCACTAGGTAAAAACCTGTGTCGGAGGCCCAATAACAGTAATGCTTGCTATAGCGGAATTTACGGTGCGGCTCAAAATTATTATTATAAAAAAAAATATTATTTGACACTTACTACTACTTAATGACTTATATTGTTTTAAAAATTACTCTTTTTTTTTCTCACAATTATTTTCATCCAATTACAGAATTACATTTGCTTCTTTTTCTTAGTATATTAATTAGATTTTTTCTTAGTATATGAAGTAGATTTTTGATTTTTATCATAAAAATCGGATTTTTTCGAACCCTGTCCTGGAGTCAGGGTTACTAACCACTAAACCAGAGAGGCAGTAAAAAAATGTAGTATTACTGACAGATAAAAAAGAAAGGGTGACTACAATTTTAATGGTAAGGCTATTGGGGAGCCCAATGTTTATAAGGTCATACGCTAAGCACCTACTTTGTTTGTCTTAGTTATTTAATAGCTATTCCGGAAACGGTCATTCTTAGGTGTTAGGGTTGATTTCGGTAATGGGGATAGGTAGAAATCTGCTCTAGTACTTACCTACCTACTACAATAGGTTACTACAATACCTTTTTTACCTTTTTGTTATAGGTACTACAATACCTTTTTTAACCAAATGTTTATTTAAATAAAATTCTTTAGTCACATTCACATAGCGAGAATGCCTAAGCCCCAAGATATGGGTGCTTTATTGCACCCAATTTGGGGAATAGTGTCTGTATATGCCAATTGTGTAATTTATATCTTGGGACAATAAATAATTATTTGAATTTTGAAAAATTTTGAACCTACCTACATTATTATCCCCGTAAACAAAAACAAACCTACACCTTTGAACGTATATTTTATGAAACGTAGAATCATTTAATAACATGCAAGTTACTTCTACTGGCGTATTCTACAAGTGAAAATCAATAACAACAGGTTAAAGAGTAGAAAATCAATACATTACCATTCTTGTACAAGTTGAATACACGACACACCAAGCGCATAGATTTGCTCCATAGCGTCTGTTAATTAGTTTTTAACTTTAACTTAGCTTGGTCATCATTAAAATTACGTAATAACAGTAATTTCTCTTAAAAACACAAGAATTTTAACCGAGGCTAACACTTTTGTTTTGAAACTTCTGAAAGATGACAATAACGAAACATCAAAGTCAAATAGAGGTTGACGTATAAACAGCTGATCGATTAACAATAAATTTTTAGAAGGGTCATCTGTCGCTGAGTAGATAAATTAATTTTAAATCACTAGATGTCGCTGCACAAAACTGTAACATAGAACTTTAGTCAATACAGCTACTCATCAACAGATGGCAATAAATGTACGTCATTCCTTTCAAACTGAGTTTTCAAACAATAGTGTTCATTAAAATCATTACAGGCACAGTTGCTTTATTTTTATAATATTTACCGAGCTGAACGTTGCTGCATTTTAGTTTAAAACGATATTTCAAAAAACAGCGATTTTGGCCACAGAAATAGAAATAAACTTTATTGCTTAGCTGTGTACAAAATGATGGTAGGTACCTACATAAAATTAAAAAGTTCAAACTGCCTGCCCATTTCGAGCGTACAAAAAGCGTACATTATTATTTAAATTATTTATTTTTATAAATAGATAGTCTTAAGCTACAGTTACGAGTACATAATAAATTTTATAAATTGGGTAAACCGAAGGAATTTAATTTGCGGTTTTCAAATATTCTTTTATAGAATAATAAGCCTTTTGCAACTAGCCAGGACTTTAGAGTTTTTTTTAAAGCTAATTTCCATCTAATATTTTTATATGGCGTAGTAAATTTTTAATCACTACATACCTAGTATAAAACAAAGTCGCTTCCCTGTCTGTCTGTCCCTAAGTACTATGCTTACCTATATCTTTAAAACTACGCAATGGATTTTAATGCGGTTTTTTAATAGGTAGAATGATTCAAGAGGAAGGTTTATACTTATGTATAATACATCTCTCAACAAACCTGGCCACTCACCAAGAAGCAAATGGAAAAACTCAGTCTGTCAGAGAAGCATAGAAAGAAGTTTTATAAACCTTAAACTCAGGGATGGAGTAAAGGCCACCACGATTAGGAAAAAAACCAAAGCTAGAGATGTCATAAAAGAAAATATAATGAAATTGAAATGGAAATGGGCTGGGCATATACAAAGACTTGAGCCGAAAAAATGGGCTCAAATCATCACAAACTGGGTCCCTAGAGGCACGAAACGGAAGACAGGAAGACCGCACCAAAGATGGCATGACGACATTGTCAAAGTTGCTGGGAAGCTATGGTCCAGAATTGCGCGGAAGAGAGAGGAATGGAAGCTGTTGGAGGAGGCTTTTACCGCTACTGGCGGTCCTTATACTATAGTTTAATTAATGTTATGTTTATGTAAATTGTTTATTTTTAAGGAAATTAAAAGCTTTTTTATTTTTTTATTTATTATTCATAATACACCTGTGCGAAGTCGGGGCGGGTCGCTAATGTATTATATATGCATAATAAGGTATATATAGGTAGATGTCATATTTGTGTTTCGATCTGTGGACTTCAGTAGGAGGCTATAAGCGCTCAGTATTATAAATAGGTAGGTTATGTATCAACAGCGGTCACCCATCCAAACATTTACCGAGCCGAACGTTTGCTGTGTTTTAGTTGGTACGCCACTGGCTATATTAGGTGCGTTCGGTTTGGACTCGATGGCATTTTTGGCATTTGCAAAATTATCGTTGATGTAAACCGTTCGGTTTGAGAATTTCACCCATTTCGCCAATAATGCTACTTTTGCTCACTTCCCAAAACGAACGCTGAAACGTCAAACTCAAACGATCACAAAGAACCCACCACCGCAGATGGGTCAAAAGTGGCAGTTCACGATGGCGTTTTTAACTGTTTTTGAGCTATAAGAACGGTGAACGAAAACAGTTAAAAATGCAACTTTTGCTCACACATTCTCAAACCGATCGCTGAATGTGATCGTTGTTAGCATTTTTAACTGATAATTTTGCCACCAGTAGGCTATCCGAACGCACCTATTATTGTAGATATTCTAAAATTTGTAAACCGTCGGCGGCGCGCGGCGCGGGGTGAACCGTTTCAGCGGAGCACATTATATTATGGATGAAACCTCGCTCAGCTTGTACGCAGTTTCATTTGAGAGGGAACGGCGCGACACACACGAGGCTACCACTTGAAGATTTGAAGACAGAAGATACATAAACTAAGTGTGAAATATTGATTGAAGTACTTAAATTATATTCTGGAAATTTATAGTGGCTAGAAACCTTGTTATTTGGCGGACACTTAGACTTTTGGCCACACCGACCAAGTAAGAAATGATTAAACATATTTTAATACGATGCAATGCTTTTTTTTTCTTTATTAACTACAACATGATACAATACTACATTATATGCAAAAACTTCCTACACTACTACTACATAGAAAGCAATTGGATCATCCACAGACCATTGAAGGTCTAAAGATAATCCAAGTGCTCAAGCCCACTGCCAGTTGGCTGCGTGCCCAGCATGCTGGCAGCATTGCCACGCCGAATGGCAACGCTTATACGTTGAGCCAAATAAACACCAGCATTTTGGTCACGCGTCGCGTCCACCAGACGCTCAGAAAGACTGCTTAAATTAGGTACCTACCTTTTTTTTACGAGGGGGAAATCTTCTAAAGATGCCCGACTGCTTTGGGGTGCAGTCAGGTTATGTGGGATTGTACCCACTAAAACCTTCTCGGTGGCCAGCCTTTGTGCCTTCTTGGGAGCTCCGGGATCTCCAACGCACAAGGAACGCACCGCTGCTCCCAGCACTTGGTGTGACTACTCTCCTGGTAGAATCAGGCTTTTGCGGTCCTCTACGACAGTGTTGCCACACACGCTGTCGTCCACCTCGAGCCCGTTTGTGTGGACGGCCAGAGCCCCAACTCTGACCAACCACGAGCCCAGAGGTCCCCTTTTAGTAGGCTCTTACTACAGGCAGGGGATACCGATGCCGTATTCTAGTGCCCCGGCATCAGGGCAATAGATTAGGTACCTACCTATAGAAATAGAATTCTGGATATATGTGTCTCCTGAATTCGAATTTCAAAAATGGCATTTACGGCTCATCACATAGATGTTTTACAAAAAAAGTCGTGGCGGTCTAATGGTTATGACACACGTCTTACAATTGAGAAGTCATGGATTCAAATCCCGGTCACGTACCAATGAGATCTTTGGAATTTATGTACTTACGGAATTTTACTCCACTGGCTTTTCGGTGACGACACCTTGCAACCTGCATACGTATCCATGTGAATCCACCAACCCGCACTGGACCAGCGTGGTGGATATGGCCCGATCACCCTTCGTGGATAGACCTACGTTCTGCAGTGGACTATTGAAAAAGGTTGATGCAGTACAGTACCTACCTACCTCACTACCTCCTAATTATACCTACTTAGTCAAGAAATATCCGTCGATACGTCCTAACCATCCCAACACCGTCTGCACCCCCACCTCTCGTAAACGCTGTATGATCACGTAGAATTATTGCATTAAAATATAATCTACCCCCCTCCCCCTTCCTCTACACCCTGTGAGTAGGGGACGGGAGGGGGGAGCTACGTGGAACCGGCTATGATTGTTTTAGGGAGGCTATTTTTGCTCTGGTTTGCTTGAACCTAAGCCTTTAGTACAGGTTTTGCATAGTTTACTTAAACTTTCGCGTCCGTGCGTTGCTCCATACATTTTTGTTAGTTCTTCCTCGTTTCCGCCAGGGGCGCAGTACAAAAATGTATGGAACTAAAAATGGAAACTACTGTAGTTTCAATTTACGTGAAACTTGTACTAACCCTGTAAAATGTTCGCAAATAATCGTATGCAGAGAAAACAAACATTATAGTAAGAATCCCAGTTGATTTAGTACAATCGTCCGAAAACCAAAAAATTTACTACTGCCCCCGATCTACCCTGGGTGGTTACGTGACTTTATTTCACTCAAACGATTATGATAATTATCAATCAATCAAATCGTTTATTCGCTTAGAACACAAGTACAATACAAGTCATATTATTTATTATTTGCTTACATTATAATATTCCTTGACACTATAAAAACAGTTTTTTAATAGCCAGTCAGTTAAAGTTTTCTTAAATAACAGGGATAGTTTATTGCAACAAACTTAAATAACATTGGAAAACGTACTATTTACAGCTATCTACATAATTAAAAATAAACTTATACAAATATCACTAAAACTAATATATATACAAAACTAAATTTATAACATATAAAACTTAATCTAAAAGCCCCTTTGTAGAAGGAAACGTGGCCAGAATGCTGGCAGCATTGCCTCGCTGAATGGCAATGCTGAGCTTTTGACCAAAGTAGACGCCAGCATTCTGGTCACGCGTCACTTCTACTAACCGCCTGGCCAAGTCTTTATAGAGTGATAGGGCGTCCGGCCCCCATGGACCTAAAGTCTCAACCCCAAACGGCACAAAGAGGTATATTCTGTCCAACGACTCATATTTGTGCCGTTTGAGGTTTTCGGCTTTAACTGCGGCAGCGCCAGCCCCAATTGTTGTGACAGGAAGGTGAGACGACGCCAGTGTGTCGACACAAGTCGCGTCCCACACTAAAGGTCGTCCCATCTTCCATGGCACCAATGTCATTCCGTCGGGCCTCTTACCGTCGTCTCGCAACAGTCCGTTGGGCTCTAAGACCGACGGGACGCCGGCACTGACGAATGCCCGACGGATGATGTCATTCAGACTGGCGTGTCGCGAAAGGCGCCCTGCACTTTTGACGCATGATAATGCATGGTGGCCAAAACGGTCGACTTGATCACCGCATTGGCAGCAGTGCGCGACCAGACATGGGGCACCTAAACTTAAATTAGATCTCGTCTAACATTTTTATTTCATTGGGCACATGATTATAAATTGAAATACACATATAATTATATTATTATTATACATTTCAGTTTTATATGTCTTTTCTGGCAGGAGGTTGATATAATAGGTTTGCGAATTTAGTTCTTTTTGGACGCGTTATGATTTCATTACGTTTTTGGAAATAAACAGGGTATTCCTTGGTGAAAATGCATAAGGTAGGTAGGTATTATGATGCAATTTCAATGCAACTTCCAAAAACATGTTTCATATGTGATGCATCTTCAATAGTTACAATTTTGTTGAATTTTTTGTTTTGTTTTTAGCTTTATTCTTAAATTGTATAGTTAGTACCCTAAACTTAAAAAAATAATCTAAAAAAGGCTGTTTTTTATGTTTCTTATCTTTTTAATCTCATTATTGTAGAAGTCTATTTTAAGGTTAAAATTACTAGTTTTTGAAGTATTATATCTAGTCATGAGATCTTATTACAGTTTTAAAATGTTTAATGATCTTAAATTCAGGTTAAAAATACCTATAAGCAAGTATTTTAATCACTTGAATCAATTGTTAATATTGTGGCACCCGCATTTAAGGTGGTTATGAAATTTAAAGCGGTCTCCAAGACCGCACGTAGGTGGTTACGTTACAAAAAATACTTTAATATTAATATATTTAATTTAAAGGACACGTCCACAAAATGTATGGAGACTGGTATAAAAAATAATCAAAAAATTTAACCACAGCACTCGTTACATCTTGAAAAAGTATGTAGACGTTAATTTAATTCTATAGGTACCTACATCAGTGTAAAACAAAAAACGACTCCGAATTTTAAAAATTAATTTTTAATTTCTTTGGAAGATCTTTCTTCTTTCTTTAAATATCTCTGTTAGCTCTGATAAATCAACCTTCTGATAGTAAAAAAAAATAATTGGACACAATTTTATTCTATATTTTTTTTTGTCATATTGTTTTATTTGGACGCACTAGTTTCTCATGCATTGTATAATTTTAGCAAAGTATGCGATGACTGTGGAAGAATCAGGAAATAATGCAAATAAAATAACGATAGAGTTTTGGGAATATTATCTGATGGAGCTTCCTCATTTTATTAATTTTTTTAATTTTTATTAATTTTAGGAATAATCTGTAATAACTTTATTATTTATTATTTACTTAAGTGCTTTTTTCCATATGCTAGTAAATGGCAAATAGAAGGAACGAATCAATCTGAAACACCATTTATCTGTACTCTATTTTAGTGGAATAAATATTTCATTTCATTTTTTCATTTCATTTCATTTCATTTCAACTATTTGTATAATCATCACCCCACACAAATAAAAATAAAATTCTAATAGAACTCTTACACAAAAATAGACCACATTAAAACCTTTTTAGTTAACCACTTAATGTTCAAAGCATGCTTCGTAAACGTTCCTAATATGTCACATTAAAATCTTTTTAAAAGTATCAGCCAATAAAGGCCCAATTAGCTTGGGGTTCTTTTTTTAAACGTAAAACAGAAGCATAATGTGATATTCTTGTTGGCTTAATGCGGATGAATGAAGTGTCGTTCTTTGTCGCTGTTTATTTTTATTTGGGGTGACGTTATTTATGGAATTAAAAATCAGGACATTACTTAGGACAAAAGAAAAGCAAGTACCTTTAAGTTATAATATTAAGAATTCGCGTCTCCAAAAAATTGATTTTTTGTTTGATGATTGCGCAGCAATGACCTATTTATTCAAATTGTTAATCAATAATTAGACACTTCAGGATATAAGCTAAATGTTTTTTACTGTGAAAACATGATTAGTGAAAATTTTCTCGATAACTTTTCTCGACAAAAAGGGGTCTCCATAAACACATTTTTCGTTGCTTCTCCGAAAATATTAGTTGCTGACAAATAATTATTAAACAAATTGATAGCTAATTTTATAATCTAACATGTATCTCAAGATTGTATTTAAAAATTGAAAGGTTTTTGAGCAATACGTCACTTTTCTGAGCAGGTTTTCGACATGCGTGTGCATTTATGATTTGCGTTTGCGAGACCTCTGTCTCGCAAACGCAAATCATAAATATACTTAGTCATCACGCTTACGCACTTTTCCGTTCCGTTGTCACATCAACTCGACGATGAAGCAAAATAATTACAGTAACAATTAACATTTATAGTTAATTTTGTCAAATTATATCTTTTGGTATATTATTCCTGTTGTATTTTTCCTTAAATATTATTTTAAGTTGTTTTCTAAACTAAAAATAACTAGCCAAGTGCAAGTCCCACACGCGTACGAAGGGTTCCGTACCGTGCCTAGAAAGCGCTCTTAATATACTTTTCTTTTCATTTCAATATTTATTTTTGGAGGGAATATACAACGTAATATTCTGTGAATATTTCATGTATCTTCCTGTTGCTGTAATATCGAGCAAAAAATCACGTTTGTTGTGTGGAAGTCCCCTCAAATATTTTTTTCTGTTTTCAGTATTTGTTGTTACAGCGGTAACAGAAATACGTCATCTGTGAAAATTTCAATGTTCTAGCTATCACCGTTCATGAGATACAGCCTGGTGACAGACAGACAGACGGACGGACAGCGAAGTCTTAGTAATAGGGTCACGTTTTTACCCTTTGGGTATGGAATCCTAAAAACCATGGAAGGCAAATAAGGCATGTACATATTCGCACCTGTCATTACTGTCACACGTCCGACAATTGTATTATACAACTACCAGCTTAAATTGAATGTAGGTACCCAAGTAGTACTTTTACATTAGTTTTGAACTGGTATACCTACTTAATCCTTATATTTTTATGACACAGGCCTACAAATTCTACAACTAACATTCGTATACATTAAAATATACTTACAAACAAATTATACAAATTCAATTTTGTACAAATTACTCACAAAGTCAAGTCTTTAAATTTTAGTAACATTTAAATTGCCACGCGTGGTAAATTTAAACTAAATTAATGAATGTTTATCATCGTCAGTATTTTAAAAAGCTAAATTGAAACAGTGCATTAAATAACTCAAACGTTAAGTGGTTATTAATTCACGTCACAACTAGTTATTTTTCGCGGATTTTCTCATTTATTAGGGTTTCAGACATTGTCATTCATATTTATACTTATTGTAAATAGTAAACAAAAAAAAGTAGGTATAATATCTAACTACATCGATGGATCTAGGTAGGTATAAAGGTTCTCTATCATCTGTGCCAAACTGCCTATAGATGTATTTCTTGAGTAGGTACCTACTTATTGCAATCGATGTAATTTTTCATCTTTGAAATATTACCTAGCAGGCTGTGTTTTCAAAATTACTACAATTATTATTCTTCTTCTTCTTTTGTTTGGCGTCGCTTTGTTGTGCATTTGCCAGTGTCAAGTATTAAGTTTTATCAGAGTCACTGTCGTAGTCACGTCATAGCGTAGTATTATTATATCTTCTTTGTCATAGTCAAATAAAGTCGCGGTCAAGTCCAAACGTAGTCTAAGTCATACCTCAGTAAAGCAGTGGAGGCTTTACTAGAGGTGTCTATGGAGTTTTGGTAACAACACGGAACGACATGATACGTCTCATTATATCACTTGCCCACACTCATGCACGTAATTCAGCTCATAATCAACGAAATAGGTACCACAATTTTTCGGTTTACTGTCAGTAGTACCATTGATTCACTAATTATCACTGATAAAAACACAAGTTTAACAAAATAATACAATGAAGCGACATGACTTTTCCGCGGCCCCGCCAAAACTCCTCACAATTATTATTGTATCCTACCGTAACACAATTTGAGCATGCCACAAACAAAAGGAAGATCTTGCAAAGTAGGCTCAGACTTTGTACAATAGCCCAAAAATAGCTTTAAAATATGGTAAACTAATTCACAAGGAAAACAACGGTATGTAATACTTAATTGCAATGGAATTTCGTATTTGTTAATTTGATTTTTATTCATCACGCCGCCATATTTTACATGCAATTTCATAAGATAATAAGATCCGAAAAAATATAATTCCTTTAAATTGTGATTTTTACTAAAGAAAATAATAGGAAAATCATTGTTCAAAAGAAATAAAGTTGTACCAGGTAAAGGCCTGAGCACGATATATTTTGCATTCTCCTTTGATTTTATTTTTTTCTTATTTAATTATTGTTTTTAAAATACACGGTAGAAGTTGCCTATCTACTCATTTTTATTTTCTAAGCGAATTACCGCATTTATTAAACTTTGCAATAAAAATTTTACGATGATGGAAATGACCCATATTGTGATTTTGATACCAAAAAATTTGGTTTTGTGGTTTAACGGCTTTTTAGGTTATAGACGGCAGTATATACTATATACCTACCTACACAAGCACCAATTTTACGTGATAACATCTTATAAATCGATGAACGCCGGAGGCACTCACGAAAAAGCATGACTACTGTCACGTTCCGCCTGAGCCGAGCGTGCAAGCGAGAGAGCGGAACAAGTGATAGAGAGGAACGATAAGCCTAAGCGTTCGGCATATTATATTCGGCGTGACGCATATTATGTAAAATTTTCTTCTGTAAACCGTCTTTACAGACATTTTTTTTAACCTATACACTCCCACTGATGGGCAAACATAGGTCTCCCCAATTTCCTTTCATCAATCACTAATAGAGTTCTAAAAAAAAATGTACAAACAAACTAATTAACTCGCTAACAAAATCTGGATCACTCTGTATTTAAAACGTACAGTAAATTAGATTAGATTTATTTAGAAATAGAATTTTAGTAGAATTTTTTTTAGAATTTTTTATTTATTTTATTTTAGAATTAGATTAGATTTTAGTAGATAGAAATATTAATAAACAAGGTAAATAGCCACCTGAAACCTGTTTTAATAAGCGAATTACGACTTATTATTTTGATATCAAAAAAACTGAGCGTCAATCTGTTCTAATAAAATACTGTAATTTGTTTTAAAATGTCTTTAAAATGTTATGTTTTGAAAACTGTTCGTAATTTTATTCAGAGCGGAAAAATTCATTCATAAACTTATGTTATGTACGAGTAGGTACTTAGGTATTGTATCTACTTTCCATATCTTCTAAAAGCTTCCTAAGTAAGTTCGTATTTGTAGGCCATGGCTAGCCCTGGTGTCAGAGCTTTTAGGCCGCCTGAAGGCCTTTGACTTGGCTGCATGGTTGAAACAACCTGGTCCATACAATTTAACCCTTAAATGCATGATGTTTCAAAATTCGTTTTTTTTTACATTATTGATGTATTGGCCGATACTTGCTTCAGTCCAAAAAACAATACTTAGGTTTGTAAGTGTGTTTAACTTAGATGATCGCTAACGAACACCTAGACAAACTACGCCGTAAGCGCTACAGGTAAAAGCTTCTTATAACTTATTCTTAGAACTAAGTAAGTATTTCAGGTACCTACTTATGTATTATGCTTAGCTACATACATACTTATGTTGTTGATATTATGTTTTTATATATGGTGGATGGGTATATTCTAGGAAATCTACTTACAATGTTATGAGTCCAACTTTTACTATGGACCAACCCCAAAGTTGCAAAAAAAAAAACAGCCGCAAAATGTATGGCATTTGGTCCAAAATCGATAAACTTTTTATGTGAAACGGCTAATTTTCTCGCGTGTTTGTGGTTGGTTTCATAATGAAAGTTGGTTGTAATGATTCTAGAATATGTGGAAGCGAATAAATATGAATAATTATGAACTCATTTAACTCATCAAATACATTCTGGATTAGGTGAAGATGTGTCATGTGCACAATACCTAGGTAGGTATGTGCAAAAAATAATCTACTAAATGGTACTAAAAATAAAATCTACTTATTATACAAAAACAAAACGTGTCGGCGCTTAACGCGTTTTGCAGTGCACATTGTTATAAAATAATTACATTAGTACCTAGTATTAGTATTACTAACATACACGATGATTTTTCCACTCATCCCCTAATAACACTCACTCATACTTAAAATAAATAAAACATTGTCATACAATCCGCGCATCATTTTCATCTAATCCAATATTTATCATTGCCGACAAGTGCAGATTAAAAAATAAAGGGGAGAATGGGGCGAAGCGGGGCGCAGGTGCCTCGCGCGCCCCCCGGCGGCAATTTGACAGACTATTAATCCGGATTTAGGCGGATTTGGCCAGTTTTAACTGGATTTTGGCAGCATTGAGGGGAGGCAGTACGTGTATAAGTGTTGTTATTATTTTTTGTTTGGTAATCGCTTAATCTTGGAGTAATGATTTGTTTTTCGCACACACAAAAAATATAATTTGCTCTTTAAGCGGCTTAAAAACTCTTGACGCCAGGGCTAGCCACATGGCCTATAGTAACATACTGTTTAGTAAACATAACCCAATGTTCATATTTCTTTAATTGATGTTTTTATTAGTAGATGGTACCGAATTTTGTTAAAAGTGCCTATTTGACTAGTCATCATAAACTGGAGCGCTATTTACAGTCAGATTCAGGCAGTTTTGGCCAGTTTTAACTGAATTTAGGCAGTGTTGAAGGGAGGTTTGTGTATAAGTATTAATATTTTTTGTTCATCTTGCTAATGATTTGTTTTAGTACTCATAAAACAGTATATATACTTTTTAAACATGTTCTTATCGTGTGGTCAAATATTAACTACTTAATCTGAAACTAATGATTTGTTTAATGAGTTATAGTTCACATATCGCAACGGCGTTTTTTTTTTGTTTTTTTTTAGTAGAAGAAACCTAATTTTGTAATAGGTAAGTGTATCTATCATTACTACCTACTTACTTCATTCTAGGCATCATAAACTGAAGTCCAGTGTATACGATTTAACAGACTATCTATTAATCCGGATTTAGGCGGATTTGGCCAGTTTTAACTGGATTTCGGCGGGGCGAGAGAAGGCGGTTTGTAACAAGTGTTGATAAGTATAATTTTTTGGTTGGTAATCGCTTTCAGTTCGGTGAGTTAGTTCAGTCTGATGATTTGTATTTAAGTAATACGCATAACAAAGTTTCTATTCGTGAATTTTTATATTTATACTGGTACCTAGTTTTCCCAGAGGTACTTAACTACTTAGGTAGGTACCTATGTAATCGTTAATTATTGGTTTAGAAACAGCGGGTAAATTAATATTTTATACAGCCATTTTCAAAATGAAGGCTTAGACACATTTTAATTGTAAAATCATTCTTTCATGAAAGACACTGAGGTTACCTACCTATGATACCTAACATTTTTACCATAAGTAGGTACCTACCTACAAAAATTACCAACCTATTTGTTTTCTCAAAAAGCTTCTTAGCCAATGAATAAGCTACGCATTTCAGTCCCTTATTTAAATAAATGTACCTACTTAGTTGTGTTAGGGCAGATGCCCCGGTTGTGGTCAACTTAGTAGATATAATTTGTGACCCCTCTAAATTTTAACGATTAATTAGACAATTTAATGTTCAAATAATATTTAAAAAAAAAATACTTGATTAGAGATCCACACAAGTGTTACATTGTTTATAATTAACATTTGTGCAATAATTTTGACACAAAAATGTCCACAACAGGGTCAGTGGCCACAACCGGGTCACCAGCTAATCCTGCTATACAAAACGTTCCGTAGTATGTCAACTTTTCGCCAATAAAATAAGTAACGTGCTAAAACGGGACAACACCCTAGTTAAAACGATTTTGTATTTGTAACTGCACAGTTTTAAAAGCGTTAATTAAAATGAAGTAACGAAGACACTCAAATGTCGTGTGATATGAAAAATTGCCAGCAAAGCTGTCGTCATGCACTTAAACTAACACCCACACATCAACCAAAGCCTTTTATAATAAAAGATAAAGAGCGAATTCATTACGACGTGTTTATCTATCTATAAGGACATTTTGTCATAACCAAATTACTAATACATGCATTTATTTTATTTAACAAGTTAATCTGAACTCAATATCTGACGGATAAACTCTAATTTTGATTGACGTTTGAAAAGAGAATATAACCTCGTTTTGTGTTGTAGTTAAACTCAATCTTATGTTAGTGTAAAATAAGGTTTAAATTCCGATGTGAACACAAAACAAAGGGGACCCTCCTCCCTACAAGCGAGAGGCGTGGTCACTCTACACCGCTCGGAATCACTACCAAATCTCAGTTCGAATCTGACATCCGAACGTTCCAAATACAAAAAAACGCGCGCGCGGGTGACGTTTCGTGAAGTGACGTTTGCATTTTTAAAATGGATTCCACGGAAAAAATGACGATGCAGACGAAAATTCAACCAAAGAATTTCTCAATCGAATCGATTGTCGGTTTGAGCGATCGGAGATCACCAGAAATCGATATAGAGAATAATATTTCTCAGGATTTCAACGAGCATTCTGAGGACGAGGAAGTGAAAGTTAGGGATGGGAAAATGGGTTATTATTTTCCACAGAATAGAGTTGCGAATTTTCCGTTTTTTATGTCGTACGATAAAAGAGGGTATAATGAACCAGTGCAAGAGGAGTTGAAGCGCGCGAGCCCAGGGAGTGTTCGGAGTGAAGTGGATAGTGATGGAGTTGACGACAGGCCACATGGTGAGTAAATCTTTAAATAATTATGTTTTTATGTCATGATTTTATTTTATTTTAAATGTAGGTAACGTAGATTTGTTGCTAAAGTAAAAGCCGTCGGATGTATAGTTAAAGTTAAAAGTTTACTCTAGGTAGATGATGACTTTAGACTTGCCATAAGCACTAGTGTAGTACTTAAATAGGTACAGATTTGTTGTACCTACTTATACAAAATAAAATAGGTAGAAGAAAATATTTTTAAAGAAATTTAAAAGTTGATCCTTTAACGTGACTTGCTTTTAATGTTAACAATTAGCTCTAGATATTTTTTTATACTTATATCATTGATTTTTAAAAACATAAAAAAGCCGCAAACGCTTTTTAAACTTTTCAATGTTATTTTTTAGTAAATACCTATTGCAACATCACCCTCAAATTTTTTAAACTCATTCATAAATTTTGAACTAATTTAATTTAAGTTTTAAAGTTTATTGATATTAATTTAAGCAAGTATTTAATTTATTTACATTTACGGGATTGTTTCTTATTGAATATTTAATTATTAGCTTTATCAGCCGGCTTTCTACATGATCGTTATTAGCTTCTATACAAAATGCCTATGACACTTTCCGTCCATTGAACCATATTATCCAATAGGTAAATTCAATCCGTTGCTGTGTGAAAGAGTAATAAACACATTTTTGGATTTATTTATAATATTGGTAAGGATTCTATAAGAACTCCGTATATATTACACATACGATATACCTACTGATATATTTTCTGGTAGGTACCTACCTACTGAATACCTACTAGCTGTTCTATACATTTTGTCGTGGATGAACGATATTTTTCTATGAAGCATATTTTTTTTGAGTTTTGACAAAAGTCGCAGAACAAAATTTTGTTAGTTTTGATGTACAGAAAAAAGCCCCTAAAATGATGCCAATTGATTAGGAACAACACTGTACCTACTTATATTACACATAGGTATGATAGGTACCATACAAGTACACACCTACTTAACAAAAAATAAATCCAAAAGTGGCTCCAAAATTATAACATAACGGCAAAAGCTGTTACTCCATTAAATAAAACCATTAAAAAAATATGTTTTATTGTTTATTATTACACATACGACACCTACTTAGATATTTACCTACTAGGTAAGGTACTTAAAATGAATTTGAAAGATAGATAGGTAGAAATCTTTATTGTGTGCACTAATTACAAAGTAGATACTAAACTTATCTTAAACTAGCGGACCCGGCGAACTTCGTTTCGCTTTCCGTAAGAACCTTGTACAGAGTATTAGAAAACTACAAAAAAAATAAGCCATATCGGTCAAGCCGTTTTCATGTTATGTCGTGACAACGGAAAACGGGTTTCATTTTTATATATATAGATTAAATTAGTGCCACAAATGGCGGCCTTATCGCTGACAGCGATCTCTACTAGGCAACCACTGAACGGAAAGAGATCACAAACAAGAAAGTAAATAAACATTATGATTTTTTTTTTCACTCACATAACAAAAAATAAACCCAAAAGTTGTTCCAAAATTATAACATAACGGTAAAAGCAGTTAGGTAGGTACTTCGAGCTATAAAACCATTAACAAAATTTTATTTGTTTATTATTGTATTGTATCTACGCTAAGATCTTTTTTGTCCGTCCGTCGGCAAAAGCTTTGACTTTAGTCATAGCGGTAAGACAATTATCTAAAAACCGAGGACAGCGTAGAGGTACTACAAATTTCGAACAAATGGGGAAAAATAAAAACAAAATCCGTTTCTGTCAATCGATTTTCAAAAAAAGACGTTCTCAATTCAATTTTATGTCATAGACAATTTTATCATTTTGTTTGATATACCTAATTTTACCGCGGTTTCAATTCGATTTTATATGGTTTTGACATTTAATTATAGCGGTAATGAGACAATTATCTAAAACCGAGGACAGCAAGCGAATGGGAGAAAAATAAAAAAAGATTTCGTTACTGTCAATCGATTTTCAAAAAATTACGTTTACAATTGAATTTTATGTCACAGACAATTTTCTTACGTAATTTTACAATAAAATTGTATGATGCCAATGATGTTAATGTTTGTTCAAGTGTGCAGTTGAAACTTAACCCGTTTTTTTATTGTGTCGTAATGACGAAAAATATAATTTTGGTGTATTTCCCGTAAATGTACACATTTAAATGCTATTAATAATACTAAAATTATACATTAAGCTGTTCTGTTTCTTTTTCACTTTAGACATGCGATAGAGACCGCTTTTTACGTTGCTATTAAATTAACGCTGGCGCCACTGTAATCGGGCCTATTATATAAGTATTAAGTACCTACCTGCTTACCTAGATAAGTAGGTTTCCTCTACCTATAGAAAAACTCTACAAAAGCATGTCTTTTCCATTTCTCTATGGGGAGGCCTATGTCTAGCAGTAAATAACAGTTGATATGATCAAGATGATGAAGTCTATTTATTATACACTCCAGTTAATTTTGATTAGATGTTTTATTTTCTTAAATTTATTTTTTTTCAACTACTACACCAGCTTTTTTATTGAAATTATGTATGATTCTTAGGAGTATTTTAATTTAAGTAGTTATTATACATATTTTAACAGATTTTTTTTAAGTAAGTAAGCTATAGATTGGTTTCATATAAGATAATATAGGTACCTATCCCAAAACTTGCCCTTAAAATTGTTTTAAGTCAATCAAATAATTTATTTATTTACCATAACGAAAGTTTTTAAGTAGGTAGGTAGGTACATTTTGTAAGATACCTACATTAACATTGATAAGTATTACATATAGTTAGGCTTACGGTATCCATGAAGGTCGAAACCGGGACAGGAGCCAGAGCTAAGAAAAAAAAAACTACACAAAACTACAAATTATAATGTTTATTTATAAATTACCTACACAAATACAAACAAAATAAAGTTTTCAGAAAAGTCGTTTGAAATTTTTGTATTTATTTTTTGTACTAGTCGTGGTCTTTGCTGTAATGATTTTTTTTCCAATTTAATGTAATTTTAAAAAACATTCGGAAAATCGTTGCATTTGCCGCTCGCGCAAAACGCGCACGGCCGGCAGCGGCGGGGCGCGAGGGTGATGCAGCAGGCGTTTCATACGCCACGCCATAGAGCATATAACCAGAATAATATTCTTAAATATTCTCAAATACTTATATATTCTGGTTACATACTCGATGTGCCACGCGCACCGCATTCCGTCTCCGCATGTCTCAAGATCACGCGTAAAAAAAAAAAGGGGACAAATGACCAAACCGGTCGGGACGCCGGGACCAAGGCTTGAAACCGGGACATTCCCGGTCAATCCGGGACGTATGGTAAGCCTACATATAGATAACACAGGCCTACAATTTTTATGTCATGAAAAAAGTGTTACAAATTTAATAGGTGCCCTACACTTACCTAGTAACTGGGGTGTGCTAATCACGACTCTGTGCTTAGTTTTTTTCCAGCACGCCAGGTTTTTAGGAAAAGTTTTTCATAGAAAGCGCAAAAATACTGAGAAAGGATATGGAAAAGATGCGGGTTTTGAAATCTTGCAGAAACAAAAGTTATACCAATAGAAAGCTTACATAGTTATCTTTTCAAACACATATTTTTTAGAATTTTTTTCATCGCCATTTAATTTTCAAATGGGTTCTAAAAACATTAGAAAAATGAACTATGTGCTACACCAAATAACTGCATTAAGCCTAAATTGAAAAAAAAACCTGACAGTGACATTAAGAAACAGCAAAAGGAAATTACATTGTCAATATTGAACAACCAATAGAGGGATGTTTTAAAAAATAAATAAATGTCAAACTCTAAAATACCAGCCCGCTATTGGTTGTTTGAAGATTCCTGTCTGATACGTAGACTACGTAGACCTCCTCTTAGTATTACCAGTTCAGTCTAAATATTTTCTACTTAGTGAAATAAAAAAGAGATATTATAATAAAACGGCGATACACAAAAATATGTTTTTGCGTGAAATAATATTCTTAAATATGGCACTAAACATTAATATAGCTCGCATCGCTGCCGGTTTTCAAGGACCGCCTCCCATATAAAAAGTTTACCAACTCCTTTTTTATATATTTAATATAAAATTACACAGCCAAAATAAATTTTTCATTAAAAAAATAATGCACTATAATCTACGTTAGACAATCGTTGGTTTTTTAAAATAAAATTGTTCCCTTTTTCCCTGAAAACTGCATTTTGTAGTTTTCTTTTTGTGGATTCTTGTGAGCGAATCCCTCTTCAAGGTCCAGAAGTAACAAGCTGTCATACTAATATCCTATCTTTCTTGGTAACGTTTCTCCATCTCCTTTATTTGTCTTGATAAGACCTCTCTCCCTGTTCCTCGCTTATTGTCTACGCATCAACGCAACATCGAAGCCCGCCCGCTGGCCGCCACCGCGGCATCGTCGCCCCCGCGCGCCGCTTCGTACCCTTGGCTAGTTTATAAGGGCATGCGAGCGCCCGCTCGCTCTCTTTTCCCTACGACCACAGCGACGCTACAGCCTGCCTACAAGTATTAAGATTTACTACTCGCTTTGTCACTCGATTAATGTATTCTGCGTTACAACATTATATACAGTCCACTCATAACAGCAAAGTTTTTATTTTACCCACCCCTACAATTAGGGATAGGGAATTAGGTCGTACTTATTTTCCCACTTATAGCTCCAAGGTTTTCGGGAAAACAGTCAACATGAAAATGAAGTTTGACGCCCATATTGCATCCCAGTTTTTTATGGTTTTCGACCATGTTGGCGACAATTTATTTGTAGGTTACTTCCAAGGAAACCGTCTATGACTTCTACGAAAGAACTCCATGCTTCAGATTCACCCTGGGTCATTGTATTCTGAAACAATCTGTCCGACCTTAAAGTTCGAATTTGAGGGCCTACAAAAATTTCTTCTTTAAGTTTAGCTTCAGAAAGTGCAGGAAATTTGAATCAGTGAAGCGCACAGGTTTTTAAAGTCCTTGTTAAAATATTGCCATGTCTCTCCCGGTCTCTAATATAAAACATGTTAAGTATTATTTATTTAGAATGATGGAATGTTTGCGCAAAACGATCCCAGAAAAATTCACGAAGATAGGATCAGAGAGGACATTATTCGAAGTTAAATAACCAATCTTTTTAAGAAGTACCAAATCTAACGACATAGCCCAGCGAATTATCAAGTTGAAATAGTTGTGGGCAGGGCACATACAGCGCGGAGGACTGACCGAATCGATTGAAGGTCGAATTCGATCTCTCGATTAAAGACTATGTACCGGCAAAGATGGCGTAGCGCAAGACGTCCACCTCGTAATGGCTATCTATAGAGGAGGCGTATGAACAAGGCTGAGAATAAAAAAATAATTATTTTTTGCATAACTACCGACCGACTTCACCCGTGTACGGAATCATAGTATAAAACAAAGTCGCTTTCCGCTGTCTGTCCCCATGTATGCAGTTTTGATTTTGATGCAGTTTGTTTTAATAGATAGAGTAATTTAAGAGAATTGTTTAAATGCAAAATACACCTGTGCGGAGCCGGGGCGCATCGCTAGAACGCAAATATTATGCACGGATCGATGTAACATTTTTCACTTTATTGTTGATTTATCAAAAATGGCTAAATTTGATAATTTTGATAAAATTTAAATGGGACCAATTTCGAAGTATACTCTTTCCAATAAAAAATTAAAAGGATTATTGAAATCGGATTACTAATAAAAAAGTTATGCGTGGTTATACATAAAAAAAAATATACGCGTCGAATTGTATACCTCCTCCGGTGGTGCGTCGGTAAAAAACCTGTCTCAATAAAACAACAAGATCGCGCTGGATGTATTCCGATTCCAACCGGTCGTATTAGCGATGTATATGGGAGTTCTATGTCCAATGATGTGTTTGTCCCATAATGAAGAGAAGGACCTGTCTCAACGTCTGCCTACTTAACGTTGAACCCATAAAGTTTGTAAAGAAATGACTTAACGCTTTAATTTTGACAAATTATCAATACGGTAGCACTGAAATTCAATAGCCACTGTTTTCAATAAAAGAAAAGAAAACAAACCCGCCATCTTGTCGCTGCGTGACGTCTGTCAGTTTTACCGCCAAAAGCCTTTCCATAGACAACGACTTTTTTTCTATCTTTATTTTTCTTTTGTTAAGTTGTTGGTACACAAGGTTATTGTTTTGCTCAATTAAGGAGTGGTTTATTATTGTTTTTTTTTGGCATCACACAATGTGGTAATTGTAAGCCACATTGTCAATAACTACAGGAATTTCTTTTTGGTTTCGTCCTTCCTTCGTCGGTTTTTGTCTTTGTTTATAGCTTCCACATTTTTAGTGAATACGTAATGGTTCGAAGAAGTCACGTCAAATTTAAATTTGGGTCCCGAGAAATTATGAAAAGGTTCAAAAGAAATTGACATGGAACTGACAGTTTTTTATCTTGCATGGTCATTTCCAGTAGTAAAGTGAGTTTCACGTAAGAAGTCCCCCAGATTCGTCGCCACAATCGCATGGCCGAAACGTTAAAAATACTTAGTTTCACTTATTTGACGGGACTCCTGTCGTGATGCGGACCCTAATTTTACTCATACAGAGATACTAGAGCACTTTTCTTGAAAGAAAACTGTCAGAACTACACGTCAGGGCGATCTGTTAAAAGTAGTTTCACTTTTTGCCGCGGGACTTGATTCGTGAAACGCACTCTACTCGGATAGTTTTAGATTCAAAAAGATATTATCGTTATTTATTTATCAGTTAATTTTATTATCGCCCTGCAATAAACTCACTAGACTCGCTGTGAAAAGCTTTACTTATGCATTCTTCTTTAGAGCCATGAGAGGAATGTCTTCAAGATTAAATGCCAGGAAAATAAGTAGTATATGTTTTTTTTATACATGATAGCATAGACGACCCATACTATACCTTTGTTCGTTTATATGCTAGTAGGGCTACGTTTGGCCACTAGGAGAGCCAGCTCTCCAGTAAAAATATAAGTACAACATTTATGAATTTATTCACAGGCCAAGAAAAATGAATAAGGGGTTTAAGTGTTCACGAACACATATTTCGCAAAAAAAGTCACAACCACCGGACATCACCGATAAATAAGTCTACTTATCGGTTAATCAGTCGATTAACTTAAAAATAAACTGAATGGTGAGAAGAACAGCAAAACGCAGCCAGTTATTTATTATTAACAACACGATAACTGTTATACAAGTAATATATCTCCGTCGAAGTAATAACGGTTCATGATGCCCAAAGCTCCGGGAGCTGTAATAAAATGAAATAAAATCTTATTAAATATTATATAGGTATTTACCTATATGAAAGACCTGTTTATGTAAAAAATCATGAGTAAAACAGCAAAACGCATCCAGTAACTCAGTATAAGCAACACGATAACTGTTATATAAGTTATACATATATCGTTAATAACAGCGTCGAAGTTACAAAATGTCGCTTAATTAAAAAAAACTGAAAATCATGAGTAAAACAGAAAAACGCAGCCAGTAACTCCATATAAACAACACGATAACTGTTATATAAGTTATATATCGTTAATAACAGCTCGCAGCCGAAGTAATAACGGTCCATGATGCCCAATGCTCCGGGGGCTGTATTAAAATGAAATGAGGAGGCATGATTAAAACGTTGGGGCGGTGCTACACTGAGATATTATTTTGGTTAAGTGAAATTTACTTCATACATGCAGTTCAATTTTCCATAATTTAAAATGAAATAAATCGAGTGTTAATATCCTACTTTCTTCTAATAGGTATTATAAACGCGAAAGTTTGTGAGTATGTATGGATGTTTGTTACTCTTTCACGCAAAAACTACAAAACGGAGCGAGATAAAACATTGCAATAATAATATTTATACATCAGAATAACACATAGGCTATAATTTAAAAAGATATCGCGAGAAACGTTCGCCGGGTCGGTTAGTAATTTATATTATGGTTTTAGTATCTTTTTGTTCATGAAATTTATAGAGTGCTCTCAATTTATTTTATATTAAGTTCTCAAGAATAGTAAACCGAAAAAGTAATCACGTGTTGAAATATTAATTACCAAAGTCAGATAAGGAAAAATTAATTAGTCATTACATTAAGCATTCAATTTAATTCATAGAGCTTAAAGCTATTAGGTAAAACGTTACTTAGTGGAATTTAAAGATCTTGATTTCTTTGATAAAAAACCGCCTCTGTTTCACAGACAAAAGAAAATTGTACAAACCCAGTGAGCCACAGACCTAAAGTCGTTACAGGGTAAAATAAGCTCATAACATGAAAGCTCCTGAGCGAAAGAGATGGCACATAATTGGCCCCGCCCTGATTGGTGGGGGCACCGACGAAGCCCGTAACTGGCTAGAACATTATGGATTTTTAGTAGGCGGGCGTCGCGGTGCAACGAAAACAAACTGTCATCACTGACACTGACAGTTTACTTTTTCGACGCGCGCTAACGGCCTCTCTCCAGCAAGTACCTCGCTTTCCTTTTTTGAAAATTTAATTGATTTGAAATTGATTCTTTACTGCCAGTGCTGATATAAACATTTGGAACTTCTTTCTATTTCAATTTTATTCGGTTCTGTTAGTGTTTTCTTAGCTTTTACACGATGTTTAGAAATTATCAATTCGATAAATCGATTCGGGAGCCACTGTCCGTCGATTTGATATCGAAATCTCATTATGATACGGGCGTCCCTATTACGCCGCCATCGTCGCCAAAGAGTAAAGGTATGTTGTACTTTATGTTTAACGTCGCGAATCTTCTTAGATGTCTATCTTTTATTTATTATACATGAGTAGGTACAATTTTCAGATATTTTTTTCTGAAGTTTTGTATTAGCAAAATTCCTATAAGCCGTCGGCGTCGGCCGTCGCGTTGGTAACAACCCTCCGCTGCCCTAACTCTCAGAATCTTAAATATACCTACTTGGACTCAAAACTACTTACGTACTTAGTTACTTACCTATTTAGTCGTAGTACCTACCTACCTATAGCTAGTTACTATACATAATTATTTCGTTTACATGCAATTTTTACATGCTTTGCCCCATATTCATTGATTAAGTAACGTGTAATTTGTACATTATTGCCCCTTATTAATTCCTTTTTTGAGATTACACCACAATTTCCTTTTCTATGTGATGTTTAATATGTACCTTACCTAGATGCGTTTTGTTTATAATAAGTCGGTCCAATTAATCTGAATAGCATTTAATTTTGTGAACATGAGGCGTGTTGTTCCGCAGTAGCAAATTCATAAAATATGTTAACGATTGCAGATTTGCGCATCTTGTAGCTAATTTCATGTATTTATTTATCTGCTATTACTATTTCTGCGGCTATTTTACTATAATGTATGTAAATCTACAGTCTACACTAAACGTTCTTTGATAGAACTTTGTCCCTATAATTAAATACCTAGCTAGGAAGGTAATAAACCATTTTATTACATTCCAAATGTCACTCCAAGTCGTTAAAATACGCACAAACGAATTTATAACATCTCCGTGGCCGAAATATATAGCACGTAGTTATATATGTATGTACTAAAATATATAACTGTCTGTAATTTTTAATTTGATTTTAATTTAACTTAATTTCTGAAAATAATATGTTTCTACAGCGTTATCATACAGCATTCTTCAGAATAATTGTACACAGCTGAAAATGGGGGATAATTATGAACGACTTCAACTGGAGTCAACCCGGAATTTGAGTAAAAAATCAGCTGTTTCATATATTTTGTAGATTCCGCGCCGCGTAGCAATTTCATCTAAGTAGGTATACATAGGTACATATAAATAAAATTGGAGTGTCTGTTTGTAATATTAAAATAACCGTTTTTTTTAATATAATTTACGGTACACCAAAATAACATTTTTTACAATTTTTGTCTGTCTGTCTGTTTGTTCCGGCTAATATCTGAAATGGCTGGACCGATTTTGACGGGTCTTTTATTGGCAGGTAGCTGATGTAATAAGGAGTAACTTAGGCTACGTTAATCGACTGTTACGTGGAACGAAGTTCGCCGGGTCAGCTAGTATAAAATTATATTAAATATGATGACATTTTCTCGAATCATGTTTGGCTTTAAAATAAAAATTGTACATAATGATGGTCTGAGACCTTAGGCTTAGTATTTTTAATAACTAGGCTTAATATTGGGTCCTAGTAAAGGTGACGTCCACAAGCGGTATATACATCTGTAGTAGTATATACATCATTTGACAGCTTATTATGGGCTTCCCAAAAATATTTAATTTAGAATTTTTCACCCCTCCATTTTTTTTAAATGCGAAAAATAAATTATATGAGTAATACAGTTTATTATTTTTTCTAGTTTAGCTAATAAAGTTCTTCTATCGTTATTTTACTTGCATTCGTAACTGATTCTTCCACATTCAACTCTTAATTTGCTAAAATTAAAAATTATAACCTACCAGTGTGTCTAATTAGTAAAAAGGTTTTATTTAACAATTTGGAGGTTACGCTAGAGATAAACTACCTATTGAGCGAAATATATTTATTTTTTCTAATAAATTCAAAATTAATTTAAAAAATATCGGAGGGCTCTTTTTTGTTTTTAACTGTTGTAAGTAATAGACTTAGAAAAATATGAACTTTCTCGAAATGTAACGATTGTTGTGGTTAGAATTTTTTATTATTATTATACCAGCCTCCGTACATTTTGTGGACATGTCCTTTGTTCATAATTATGAGTACAATGATATTCTAGCTAACATCTAACTCAAAAGGTACTTTTGCAGTACCTACTCTTATAATATTTGCCAGGTTATGTGATACCTACCTGAGATATAGTATGGGCAAACATAAAACCATTAGCGAAACCATAATCACGGACGTTCGCAGCAATAAACCCAGCATAATCATCAAAGGGCCGCCTAACAGTACTGACAACATTATAAACAAAAACTATTGAAATTTACAGGTAATCTCCAACAAACATATCAATATTAATCCCAAAACGATTTCCATTCAATTCTGAATCTTATTACTTTATTAATAAAGGTCAAGTTTACTGCTATGAGTTCGGGAGATCATTTTGCCAGATTCTAAAGGCAATTATAACCTTTTTACAACAACTTTGAGTTGTGCCGATCTTTTGTTGGTGGTCCATAAAATATGAATATCGTTTAGTACCGTAAGTGATTCCTTTGTCGGTCCAAAGTTAAATATTTTTATTGCACTTTAAGTTGTTGTACCGTTATTTAGGCAAACTTTTTGCTGGCAATTTTGGTGACCGTTCTGTCAGCCCTTTGCCATTGTTCTTAATCTGTGCTTTTTTGGAGTACTTTTAGTTGGACGTAGTGTAGCAAAAATGACTCAACCCACACGGCTGTCCAAAATCAAAACGTCACAAGCGTCTTTACATCGTAAGATACTTATTACGTTTTGATAGGCAAACTTTTTGCTGGCAATTTTGGTGACCGTTCTGTCAGCCCTTTGCCATTGTACTTTTTGGAGTACTTTTAGTTGGACGTAGTTTAGCAAAAATGACTCAATCCACACGGCTGTCCAAAATCAAAACGTAACAAGCGTCTTTACATCGTAAGACACTTGTTACGTTTTGATTTTGGACAGCCGTCTGTGTTGAGTCCTTTCTGCTAAATTACGTCTAGTTTTAAATAAAGTACTTATGGGCCGAATTAATTTACTGGCATTTGTGAAGTTGAAACGCTCCTAACCCCAGTGATATATACTTACCTAAATTTTTCACTGCGCAACGTCTCGCCATCTTGAAACCTTTGATTATTTACTTTAAATAATCTACGCTTGAAACATGATTTTTTTCTTTAAAATTTACATAACCATGTAAGTATAAAAAATGTATAAATATAATCAAAAACTTGATAGGCATATTAATAGTCTAAGATCTAACACTTAAAATTAATGGCCACTTATTTCTAAGGAATACTTAATTATGGCCAAGGGCGTCTTGCCAATGTCTCATTCTCATAAACAAAATTAAATAAGTCATCATTCGCCGAGGCTACCAGTTACACTATAAAACGGCTATGACAAAATATCTCAATCAATTAACACATTAAATTGGCGTCTAACATAAAGCAAATAGGCAATAAATCCACCAAACGCGTTAATTAACGTCAAAATTAATTGAGAAACGCAGCTGTCACTGTCAAAGTTAAATCGACCGCATCCTATTGTCTATGGTTTCGAAAAGAAAAAGTAAAAACGTCAACGCGGATGGAGTCCGAATTTCACGTTCCGCCACAATTTGACAGCTTTTTTTTTCGAACAGCGACAGTAGGGTCGAGAATGTAATATGTCTTGTCAATGAGCTTAAACTGATTTCGTTTTTATTGGCTGCAACTCCCCACTGAGATATTTATCTTCATTACATTGTTGCCGACTAGTAGATACGGATTTTATCATGAAAATTGTATAGGGGAGCGTGCCGGGGGATGACACCGTATAATTGCCTGTATATTGGATAATTGGTCGGCAAACGGTAGCTGTAAATTGTTTTAATTCCTTTGAGAATGCGTTGATGTCTTTCTTTCATGAATAAAATAGAGTTAATCTTGTATTGCAAAGGGTTAGAATGTTGTGATTGTTAATTATATTTTTATCCCTTACGGAATCACAGCTGCTTTATTGCTTACTAATGGCTCTGATTTCTTTTTGGGTTGGTATTAATTATAATTTGATAGGTAATGCCTGGACTTGAATATTGATCATTCAAACTACTAAACAGTAGCTAAAGTTTTCAAGTAGGTTTAGTGACTTCGGAAATAACAAAAAAATAAAGTTGATGATTCTTTTAGAATACTTTGGTTAAAATAGGAATATAACGGTAAAAAAAGTTTAAATGCGTAGCGTTTTAATTGTCTATCCGATTAAAAATAGTTATTTATGCTACAAAATAGGTTTAAAGCGAGCTACTGGCAGCCTACAAAAATCAAGCCACAAACATAAGAAAAATAACTCGATCACCCAACGTTCTAATTTCAAATCAGCGGAACGATCACCAGCCAGCATTATCGCACCATAGACAAACGTAAACGTATTAAGGGTGACCATTCACGACAATGCAATTACTGACGCGTGGCGGCCGGCAATTCTCGATAATGCCAATTCAACGTTATAGATCGGTTCGTGCGTATAACAAGGGCTATTCGGATCGCAAATTGAGCTTGTCCACTATTAATTAAGCTGTGATTGGTTTGCGAGGGTAAACTGTGGTCATTTATTTTTGGCTCGCTCTGTCCACCTGAATGAATGGTGCTATTAGTGTGATTAAATCGGGAATGGATTCATAGTGGTTAATTGATTTTATTGCTGCGCCATGCAGTGTTTTGCCATTTTATTGCAGCCTTAAGTTCAACAAAGATTTTTTTCTTTTGCTAATAATTGGCTTAATCCTAAATTGTTAGAATTAAGGTAAAAGAAGATATTTGAAAAATAAACATTCACAAGAATACGTATATGTAAATTGATCTGACTCGATCGATAACTCTGTTTCTTCCTTTATCTTTAATAAACCATGCAAAAATAGTACAAAGATCTTTTCGCGGCTTTTGGGTTGGCCAAATAATAATGTTCATAATGATCATTAGAATCGTCTTTTTTGGCTTAGTTTGCCCATTCTGAATAACCCTGTATAATATCACCATAATTTCCAACAAGTACACTCTGTCAAGTTATAGGAAGCCTATGTCTAGTAGTGGACGTCTTGCGTCTGATATGATGTAGGTACTTTACTGTACTGTACCAACCTTTTTACAAGATAATGGCTAAAAATGTCGCTAGGTACCGAACTAAAGTACAAGCCAAATAAATGCTTTCAAAAATAAGTCCTTGTCAATATTTGGCACTACGATAATTCGAATGATGTGTCGTAACTACATCATGCAAAACCAACAAAAAAGGACTTTTATGGCTTCGCACAAATTGACTATGATCTGACTTCTTATAAACAAATCGAAGTGACGACATTCTCGCTAATTACGGCAAATGTACCTGTATAAATGTGATGAGTACTTATAGTTGGGACAAAAAACTCGGTGTGCCTCAAACCTAATACAAGTTGTCTGTTCAGTTTTGATACTTAGCGGCAAAATAAATTATCATTTGTACTCGGTGTACCCTAAACTTTTTTGCAATTTTTTTTCTATTGGTAACAAAAACATATTTTGAAAGGAACAGTTATAACTATGAAAATAGCTAAGAAGGCTTGATTTTTTCAGAAACATTTTGTCGAACTTATTTAAAAAAAATATGTTAAAACATTGACCTATGGAGAGTGGAATTGCAGTTTTCTGCCATAAGTTTCATTTCATGTATGTACTTTAACTTATACAAACTTTTTAATATTAAAAATGTGATCAATTCAAAAGTCCGCGGTCGAATTCCAAACCGAATCTCGCTCATTATGTTTATAATGCCGAAGCCAGTTCGTAAACAAGTGCTAAATGCCGAAACACGTTTTCGGTTTCATAACGTCTCAATAATGTAGAATCTATTAGAATGTTAGATTCCATAGGGCCTTGTTCAAAATTATCTCGATTAAATTAAAAAAAAAAAGTTCAGAAATAGCTTTGGAATGATTAAAAATCTAAAAAAATAAAATAAGATGGGACACCAAAACTACTGCGTTCAAATAAAAAGGAAAAATCGTTTGTTTATTTTTTCTTTTTTATTTTGAAAGTTCTTAGGGAATTTTCAATATTTTTACATTTGTTTGAAGACAATGTACCTAATATATTCCAAACCAAACCACTGAACAGTGTGATCAATTTTACGAAAATGTTTGCTGAAGTCAATGTACCAAAAAGTATTAAAATACTGATTCTGGTTACATTGTCACGGAACATAAAAACTTGACTCTATAATTTTAGAAAGTGTACATAGAACAGATTTTTTTAATGTAATTCCTAATTAACTCTCTAAAGGGGTGATATGTGCCCATATAGACTTGTTTTACTCACCTTTGCGCTCACCTTTATTCCATTATGATTGTTTCTCTCGGTTTACTTTGGAAATTAGCGAGAGTTTTGAAACAAAGACCGACGGACACGTTTCGAAACCGCTCCGACGACACTCAAACACGATCTTTATGGACAATAACTCGTTTAAAAACGTCGATCTTGTTTGAGGTGATTCGTTCTGAATTTAAAAAAACTTTTTTTTTTTTAAGTAGTAAGTGAAATAGGTTTACGTTATTGCTGAATTTTGGATGATTTTAAGCAAACACAAACTAAGTTTTACTTAATACACAAATGCTAAGAATATAGCATTGTGTTGAATATTAAAACGCCTAGAATATTCTAGATTTGTGAAGCTCCTAACTTAACTTGATTTAAGTTTCTGATGTTATGATTACTGTTTCAAGTAATTTTTAAACTGCACCTACCTGCACAGACACACAAAACCGTTAACTGAAATCGTATTGAATAAAAAAAAACATTGAACTTTTTATAAAAGCCCGAAAACATTTAAAACCGACAGGAACACTCTTCATAATTCCGGTCATTCAAATCCATATCAACATCCGAATAATAAAATCTACCAATAAAAAAAAACACAAAACAGATAAAACAAAATCCATGTCGCCAGTGACACGCCTGATTCCTTCCGTTCGAAATTCAAAGCGGAAGCTTTCAGCTTTTTAATTCTTTTTTTTCATCTTTTCATCTGTGACACACGCCAAAAGCGCAGCTGGTGACCATAGACAAATCGGTTTGTCTTGTTTTAAGGAAATTGACTAGACTATTGCAAATTGATATTTAAGTGTGTTGTCGCCACCCAGCATGGGAATATGTCAAGTGGCGCTGACGCCACGTTGGCAATCTAAAAAAAACACAGCCGGGGGCACTTAAACGAACGATAAATTGTTTATAATGAGGTTTTAGTATTGCAATCCTTTTTTTTGCATGAAGACTTTACGATTATGAATAGAAATAGCCTGCTTAGTAGGTAAATGTGGTGTTTAGCTTACATTTTGTTTATTAGATATAAGGGTACTTCTTCGAAGACAAAATTTTGGACGTCTATGGGTTTTTTTCTGAAACCAACTAACAAAACAGTGTGTAATTTTTTTTCTATACAGTTTACCTTTAACTCTACCTGGGACAAGTGATATTTTTCAAATCATTGCAGTCCAAGTATAAATTAAAAATATTTGAAGTTTGTTCTCCTGATTCATATACCGCGTCCGCTTGCCATTTTTCGAAAGAAAATGGTCGATATCGCATTTTCCCTTTGTTAAATCATTATAAATTATAATTATATCAAAAGGAAATGAATTGCACTTTTACAAAAAAAATGTGCATTAGTACCTTACCTTAGTATGTTTATAAGTAGGCTAATAAGAAGTGTCCGGCATATAATACTGATTAATGTGGCGTATGCTGCGCTTGATCGTGCTTGGTCGGGTGATGATGATGAGAGCCTGACTTCTCGCGCAGGGGGAAGCCAGTCGTGCAACAGACGAGCCAGAAGGTGGATATACGGCTGGTTCGCTTGGATCCCGGAGTTATAAAGATAAATGTCTGATTCATCTGTGCTTAGTTCAGGTGGCATTATGATTACAATGCCTGTTTTATAAAATTTATTTTATGGTTTTACAACTTCAATCTGTATTTCGTGTAATGCTTTTGGGTTAAAGATTCAAGTAGAAAAATGACAATACTGAATTCAGTATGTATGATGAGTTATGCATGTATTACGGCAAAATCCTGATTCATCTGGCCTGATTCATATGGTCAAAACGCCATATAAATCATAAAATTCATACTGAAAAAGCTTTGAATATAGCTTATATAGCCCAACAAGACCTCGATGACGACAGTTTTTGGATAGAAACTTCGTCAATCGATGAAAAAAATAATTACTCCAAATCACCAGAGATGTCTTATCGACCCTTCTTCAGAAAAACGTAGATGATTGTTCAGATTCAAACGATGAGGGCATTTTTGTGTTTAAAAAGCTTCAGTAAAATAAACTTACAAAAGAGTCTCACACTGCTGGTGAAGGTATGATTACTCAATCTTTCATTAAAAAATCAAGATCTCGTCAACAAGAAAAAGGTTTTAAAGATGACATTGAAAGTAGCTCGGACCCTTGCAAAAAGCTAAAGATTTATTTCTTGTAGTACTTAAATGTGACTTCATTATTTATAGTTAACGATACTAAGAAAAATTATGTTTCTGTGATAGTTACCAAGGAAGATTACTGTCAAAAATTCCATTTAATTGAAGTTGATCTCATGTTTCTTACTTTAATCTTATTTTTTTCATTATATAATAAACAGGATTCGTGAATTGTACATGGAAAAAAATAAACAGAGAGAATAATATAATGTACCAATTACTATACTTACTATTACTTCAGTTCAGTTCATTTATTCTCACATAGGTACAATAATGCACACTTATGAATGTCAAAAGTAAACAATAAATATAAATTAACATAAAACAATAAAACTAACAGAATGAATACATTTTCATTTACAAATACTGTCATATGTCAGGTTACGCAATGAATTTTTGTCACACATAAAATCTTTTACACTATAGTATGCTTTTTGTATAAGAAAATCTTTGATAATATTTTCAAACATTGTTTAATTTTTCTTAATTATTAACTTTCATGTACCTATTTATCAGTAACAAATATTAGTAATAGTTCATTTATGTAATTTAAAATGTTTTCGTTTACCCAGGTAATATAAGAATTATAACTAAGTATTACAATTTTTAGATTTCTAAAATGTAATACAAGAAATATTGTTCATTCGTCAACTTTTTTTCGTGCTATAGTGTTAAAATTTTATGTACGTATGTAAAATATGATTAGATTTCCCTATTACACAGCCAAATTACATAGTTTTTCATTTTCAGTTCTGTTCTGATTCATCTGTAATCAATTCTGATTCATCTGGGCACAAAATATTTGAACGTAGATATCTTAAAAAATACTTAATAAAAACAAGTCCCTCATTGAAATATATGTTCTTTAGTTACCTTTTTTACATATAAACATGTGCGACAGAGCTGAAAGTGAAATAAAATTTTGGCCAGATGAATCAGTCAAAGAATGAAATTTCGAAGAAGTACCCATAAACGATACAGATCTGCTATAATAACTGACGATTTCAATGGCATTGGCTTCAAAAATAGTTTTTAATTAGTTTGGAGTGGATTCAATTAATAAAGTTGTTATATAATGTTTTAAAACACCTTGTCCTTATATTTTAGTTGCACTATTTACTGCTTAATAGAGATACAATATATTTCTCAATTTTCCTACATATTTCATTCATTGAATAACTAGCGCTGGATTCTAATTCGGGTTTATTCAAATTTGATGAATACAAAATCCATATAAATGTTTCATACATTACATATAGGTAGACTAAAATGCCCATGAAACCTATTGCGTCATGTACTCGTGTAGTTCCACACGAACACATAAGCAGATTGTCACAACACTTTGTACTATTAGAAATGTGTAAATGCAGGTAGACCAAAATTAAGAGACTCCTTATGTGTCACTTTAATATCTACTACCTACAGCAAAATTAATGGTAATTGAAAATCAAATTCCCTTACAAAATTATGTAAAATTTCGTTCTTAAAACACTGATAAAATTGTAGGTAGTCGTTATATTCATGACATTTTTGGCTTTTTATTAAGTTAAATCACAAAATAATGTTGTATGAGCTCTACAAGTACACACAGATGCAACTCTAGCGTCAGTTTTAAATAATCGACATGTCTACTCTCTACTTGTAAGTAACCACGCATCAACATGTACACACTAATTTAATTCTTACCGGAAATAGACGTCTTAATCATGCCGCCATTAAGACCATAGACAATGGGAATTGACTCGAGAGCGTTCAATATTCTCTTTTTAAAAAAGCTAGTGTCAACAAACATAGTTCGCCGCCCTTTTTAAATTTAGAACCACTTCAGCGACTAATCAGATTTGTAAAGGCGGCGTCGCTTGACTACTTTTTATTATTTTTTTCTACTTTTTTTTTATTTAGCGGTTTCTTTGTGGCCAGTATGGGAAAATATTTAATTAGACAATACGTTATTTGTATTTGTTTTATGTTAATGTACTCCTTTTGTAGCGGTTTGGTGCGTGCAATTAGCACCTTAAAGCTTCTGGTTCCCGAACTCACGGTTTTTTTAAACTTTTTTACAGCTCAATTGAGTTTAGAGAATAATTAGTTTTAAAATGTCGGCTTTCTTTTTATAGAATATCTATACGACGGCTATTTAGATAATTTGGTCCTTATTGCGGGACCAGACGCGTTTGAGTGCGTACTTACAACCCTTTAAGTTCTTTAAGAGGCACAGTAGCGTTTTAGTGAAGATACGTTCATAATCAATACTCGGAGTATTATATTTTTTTTTAAGGTATATTTTTTTAAAGTTTTTTTTATTTGTTCACAGAATCGCTGAGTCCGCAGTCGGAACAGATGACAAATGCCAATTCGGCGCCAGATCCAAATATTAGGTAAGAAAATGTACACTTTCTAACATAATAGTCCACATTTTTATTTATAATAGTCCACTGCTAAACATAAGCCCTCTCTTAAGCAATTAGGCCAGTAAAATTATGATGACCAACCAGGCTAACAGAGTCTTTAAATTAAAACAATATCGATTTCTTTAAAATAATTTAAATCTATTTTTAACTAGTTTTTACCCGCGGCTTCGCCCGCATGATATTTTGATTTTTGATACAATATCATTATAATTTATAGCTTATGTATTATTCTGATATATAAACTATATTATTGCAAAGTTTCATTCCAATCCGTTTAGTAGTTTTTGCGTGAAAGAGTAACAAACATCCATCCATCCATCCTCACAAACTTTCGCGTTTAGTAGGATAGGATGGTGCGTTAAAACCCCTTCTACGACATTGTACCTCATGGTCTTGTATCTTTTGCTAAATTAAGACATTTTGTTAATTGTTAACATACTGTAGGTACCTAGATAATGTTCTAGAGAAATAAAATTTTCTAGTTGTATCTACTCTGCTCTCATTTTATTTTAATTCTTACTTTCATACTAATATGCAGTATAAATCCGAAAGTATGTTTGTTGGTTTGTTCCTCTTTCACTCAGCAACGGATTGATTTTTGGCATATACATTTTGAAAACCGAAAAGTGACATAGGCTACTTTCTATACCGACAAAATAAAAGGTTCCTAGGAAATAAAAAGTTATATAGCAAAATAAAAGGTTAAATAGCACAAAATCAAAATAAAACGCGGGCGAAGCTGCGGGTAAAAAAAGCTAGTCTACAATAAAATCGTTTGCGTAGAAATCTAAACCATAGCTTATCCCCAGGAGGTACCGCACGGCGTTCACCCGCGAGCAGCTCGCGCGGCTCGAGAAGGAATTCATGAAGGAAAACTACGTGTCGCGGCCGCGGAGGTGCGAGCTCGCCGCGCAACTGCAACTACCGGAATCTACCATCAAGGTAATCTATTGCATTCGTGCTGTGTTCTGTGAATACGTAGAACTCTAAACAGAACTAATCTTCATCACCTACTCTACTTTCAACACAGAGATACCAAAGGGATAATGTAGAGATCGAGAAAATCTGAAAGAGTTTTTTTTTATTTATTCATCATAGGTTATAGCAACATTACAGTTTAAGCCAAGATGATGCTGCCCTTTTCAAACATCTGAAATATTATGAGACACAAACATAAAAAAAAAACAATCATTACCTACCTAAAAATCAAAATGAGAAACAAAAAAATTAACGATCATAATGCATTGATTATGAGTTAGCAGTTAGTGAGTTAGAGACATAAAAATATCTTGATTCGGTAGCTATTGTAGGGTTTTTCTCCGTGGAACGTTTATTCCTTGTCAAATTCTAATACCTACATAATATCTTGGCAGTGACCATCTTTCGGAGAGATTTTCCAAAGATTATTGTGTTTGAGAATTAAAATAAAATGACCATGACATGTTCATGAAAGCAAAAAGATTTCGTCAACAAAAATTTGAAGCTAAGGCACTTGGGCAGTTGCATGAACTAAAAATTATATATGTACTAGGTAGGAAGACACAAAGTTATCGCTTTAAAAACTTTTGAAATATCAGTCCAAATTCCAAACAAAAGAACGAACCCATAACAAGTAGGTGTAAATGAATGAACGTTTTGTCTATGACACTTAAACTTTTTAACAAATTGGCAATGGCACTAATGATACATTCAGCCACATGAAAATAAAATATCTTTCGTAACGTAGCTTTTTGCTACATTGCCCTGTTATTTGTCACGTAGTAAGTGGGATGTCAGTTGAATGACTAGTGTCACAGAGTAATATAATTTACAGAGGTACACTTAAGAATGTATTTGTTTGACCGACATCAATACTTTTCTTACTTGGGATAGTGTATAGGTGGTATAAATAACACAGATATAGATCACCATATCCTGCATTTTGTCATTCAATAGGTTTGACTAAACTAAAATTATAAAAAACACTTGCCACTAAACACAATACCTGCTATTATTTTTATGTATAACCATGCATAACTTTTTACGTAGTGGTCCGATTTCGATAACTCTTTTTCTATTAGAAACAGTATACCTACTTCGAAATTGGTTTATTTAAATTTTATCGGAATCGGCTGAGTCATTTCTGATAAATAAACAATAATGTGAAAAGTTACATCGATCCGTGAGAAATATTTGCGAATTCTGTACAACGTTGAAGTCAGTCATGCCATTTTTTGGAAATAAATTAAGCACATAGTAGGCCCAATTATGAAGGCGCCATCGTAATTATTATAGCAATTTAGAATATTTCTGTTACTTTTTCACTATATGCATTCGATGGAGAGAACACTTTTTAAGTTGCTTTAAAATTTACGATGGCGCCTTTATAATTGGGCCTAAAATCATATTGTGATCTACTATTCGTAGCTTATTTAATTATGTAATGTAGGTAGATATAATAGATTCTTTCTTAACGCACAAAGAGAACCAAACATAGGAAAGGATCCGTGGAATGGCAGTTCTTAGAAGAATGCATCGATATTTACGATATTAATTTACTTACTACTTTTTACTTTTTGTTCATCATTCAATAGACGGGGCAGTTCCTAAACGATCTTGATTTATTTTCTTTTTTCTTAGCCCTTTTCTTTTTTCTTGTTTCTTAGCTTGCAATAGTTAAAAGCTATTTCTTTAGATACACATCGTTCTCTCGTCGCTAGTGATGTGACGAAAATGACTTAGCCGTACTATTATAATTGACAATGAGGTCGCCACATTACGGCCAGCGTGGGCGGCTATGAATGAAGAAACTTTCAGATTTCATGTCAGTTTCGTGGGAAATGGGCTATTTGACTAAACATAGGCCTCGCTAATAGCTGAAGTGTTACGCGAAACTGTCAATGAAGTTGTCACAAGATATGCATGTCTCATTAGACAATTGTTTTAGGCGCCTACTCGTTTTCAAAACTGTGGTGGTCTAATAAGTGAGGTTTTACCCCACTGGGTTCAGAGCTATTACAATGAGTTCTTTGGGATTTATTTATGAAATTACACATCACTGGCTTTTCGGTGAAAAAAATATTGTGACTAATCGTGAGGCTATGTCCATAGATTGAACCATCATTGTAAAACATAAAATCTAGTTACAAAAGACAATAAATAGTAGTTAGACATATGTATAATAATGCAATAGATAAAATATATTTATGATAGATAAAGGAAATAAGTAAACGTTTAGTGAACAACGTATGGGGTCTAATGACTCATAAGTATGTTCATACGTAGAAAAGAAAATACGCTGATAATTTGAAAACATAAGACTACCTAAATCATAACTTCACAGTTATTCGGAACTTAGATATTATAACTGAACATGTAAAACAGCTCCCTGTCCAGCTAAGATGCGCAATAACGAAATTAAATTTCTATTTTGATGCTATTTCGGGCTAAATCGTCACAAGAAACAGATGTAACATTGGTAATTTAAACGTGCGGTTGATATAATGGTATTCGATACAAGATGAGTAATATTGAATAGATCCGAGTAATAAGTAATACGACAAAATCTGATATCCTCATATTTCGTATTCGAATAATATTTGTAAAGACCATTCAAATTTAACTGGATAATGTATTTCGGATTTACAAATCTCTGTGATTGGCGCATATTCGCGGCGGGCCCCACCCCGTGTCACTTCCGGACTTGCGGATAGATGGCGCTCTGTCACTTGTGGCAAAGAAGATAATTATAATAATACTACGGCGAACGGAAGATTCTTAAAATCATTTATTATTTCAAAGTGTACATGAATAAATTTAATTCCGTTTTCGTGTAAGTTTTTGACAGTTGTGTATTGTCAGTGGTAAACGTACAATAAACGTGGTATTTTACCGTGGGTCTTATAAATAAACTCAAGTCATCCTAATGTGCTATAGAGAGGGCTATGCTTGGTGTCTCTCTGCGAGATTGATCTGGAGAGGAACCAAAGTTACTGACATAGCCCAGTGGATTAGTAAGTTAAAGAGGCAGTGGCACATAGTTCGAAGAACAGACAGCCGATGGGGCTGTAAAGTTCTCCAATGGAGACCACTGACCAGCAAACGCAGCGTAGAACATCCACCGACTAGTTAGACTGACAATAGGTATCATAAAGATCACAGAAACGCGTTGGATACAAGTCGCTTCCAACCGGCCTAATTGGAAATTTGTAGGGGAGGCCGAGGTTCTGCAGTGGACAGCCTACTGATGATAAATTGAATATTCTATAATTTCTTTACATTTCTCACGTCATCCACCGACTGAAAATGACGACGAACTTCGTTATTTTATTTTAATTTTAAGAAAATATTTGTTCAACCTTTTATTTCTGCGTATTTCGGCCTCAAAAACAAGGACGAAAAAATACTCGTGAAGTAATGTCAAAATTCGACAAATTTCGCTTGCACATGTTAGAGATTCTCGACAAGCCTGCTACAGCCAATAAGCACTCACGATATGTCTTCATTCCGTTGCGTAGTCATGTTAACGTCGCCCGTAATATCGAATTATTGCTTTATTGTAGAAATATCGAGAAATAATTCTTTGAATCGTGGTCGTATGCTTGCCCCGCTGATCACGTCGAGAGAAAAGTATAAATAAATGTCAAAATTTTACGTCTCCAACTGCACACATGTAAAGCATAAAGCTAGCAAAAACTTTAGAATTGACAAATCGTACAGAATAGAATTCGTTTAGGATTGACATCTTATCTCAATGACTAACTTCTTTTTTCAATGATTACTGAAAATTACCTATACTCAATAAAATTTAACTTGATCTCTGCGACAGTTACATATTGACATATTTAAAGTTGAGATAGTGGTGGAAAATATCGATTTTGAAACAATGATGTAATGAAATCGAATGAGTAGTTGAAGGCGAGGAATTGGATTTTATTTACTTACTATTATTTAAGATCAAGTATGTACACATGTAAATAATGTTATGATATTAATGGAATACACATAATAATGTAACGATACTATTTATCGACGTTTTTCACTATTATCGATGCTAATGTAACATATAATTGAGTTTAATTTAGTTACACATGTAAAAAAATGTTATGATATTGAAATATACAATAAAATTAATGATATATTAAGTTTTATTTAAAATATCGTCAGTATAAACTATCGATATTTTAATTAAAATTATCTAAAACTCTGTGGTCACGATGATTCGTCGCCCATCACTAATCGACATGCCCATCAAGTATGACATTGACAGGTACTGTCTGTACTATTAAGAAATTCAAGACTTCATTGGCGTGATTTTTCTGACAGCTGTCGCAGAGATCAAGTTAAATTTTATAGAGTATAATTTAGTAGGTAACTATAGGTCGAATCACAGGACTTGACTATGATGATAGCTACAAGCTGCGAATAACCCATTCTTGACTGAAGCTAACTTAACAAACGAGCAAGGATTGTGTTTTCCGCAGCTTCAAGCTAACACCACAGCCGTCAAGTTGTACTAATTATAATACATCTTCAACTTATACTAAAGGTGACGTCCACAAGTGGTATATTATTCAGAGAAAAATCGAACCAAGATGATATCCATCATTTGAAAGCTTGAGTTAAGGGCTTCTCAAAAATATTTAATTTTGATATTTTTATCCCTCCATTTTTTTTTTAAATGTGAACAATAAATTGTATGAAGAATAATAATACAGCTCTGTATTATTTCTAGTTTGGCAATAATAAAGTGCTTTTATCGTTATTTTACTTGCATTCGTAGCTGATTCTTCCACATTCATCTTTTAATTTGCTAAAATTAAAAATTATGACCTACCAGTGTGACCAGTTAGTAGGTACAATGTGACAAAAAACCCTTAAAAACTGTGTCTAATTGGTAAAAGTGCTTCTAATTAACAATAATGGAGGTTACTTAACCAGGGTTACTAGATATAAATTATCTTAATAAATTCAAAATTAATATAAAAAAATCGGAGGGCTATTTTTTTTATTTTAACTGATTTAATAGACTCAGAAAAATGAGGACTTTCTCGAAATGTAACGAGTGTTTTGGTTAGAATTTTTGATTATTATTATACCAGCCTCCATACATTTTGTGGACATGTCCTTTGCAGAAAGATATTGACCTGTTTTTTCAATGATTACTGAACCTTAGACAATAGTGAATAGACTTGTTAACGTTCCGAATCACGAGTAGGTATGATGTGTCAATTAGCTGGTCAATAATTTCCTAAAAACGTTATAGAAACCGCTAATTCGCAGAAATCATGCGGCGTACGTGTGAATAGATGAAACAGAGAAAT
Source organism: Hypomecis punctinalis (assembly GCA_949316475.1). Taxonomy (NCBI): domain Eukaryota; kingdom Metazoa; phylum Arthropoda; class Insecta; order Lepidoptera; family Geometridae; genus Hypomecis; species Hypomecis punctinalis. The sequence continues at coordinate 11,757,441 of OX438823.1, read as the reverse complement.
CTATTATGCTACGGTCTATAGGAAAACTGCTGTAAGTGCTTTTGACAAATTTTACGAGCACCATTTTTTTTCTATCTATAAAATAATATGCATTTCAAATATATTTATAACTAGCGACCCGCACCGGATATCGCACAGGTGTATTATACATATAAACCTTCCCCTTAAAACACTCTATCTATTTAAAAAAACCTCATCAAAATCAGTTGCGCAGTTTTAAAGACATAAGCGTAGGGGACAGACATCGGGAAGCGACTTTGTTTTATACCATAGACACCATAGTGATTAATAAAAACTTTAACGAAGTACAACTAAATTTTACATTACGAATTAATTTGTTCAAATGACGCAGAATTTGATAGGGCAGATTAATAAAACATGATCTATTTAAAGATAAATTTTAAAATAACGTCTATTAAATATCTACGTTGAAGAAATTGAAATAAAGATAAAGATTGAGATTTTCTTTGCTCTACGTCAATAGATTTAATAATTTTTCATTTAAACTAGATTAATTAGTTCTAACAGCAATAATTTTATTCCATACTTTTTTCATAGTTTTTTGTAACTGGTAGCAACCTAACCTCAAACAGACTACCAAAATGACTAGCATACCTAACATATTCTTGCATCCACTATAAAACAAGCGTTTGCACATTCGGCACTATTCTTCGAAACAGCTATTGTTCTGACTGACATATCATTTAGTATCAATCATTACAAATAGCCGAAGCTGATGTGGAACGCGAAAATTGGTAAACAAACAGTAGGTAGTCATATGATGATTGTTTCAGAGAGAACATTAGATTTTAGACAGATACAAGGCTAAAGTTAGGTAAGAAATCTATGAAATATATAGGTATTATTTTTATTGAAATGTTGAGACGCTCTTAAAGCTGTTTGCAAGCAACAAAGCGTATATTTCTATGAGAGCTTTATTAGGTCTTTTAGGGATCGTTTTTTGAACTTCAAACGCCTCGACGTGTATTTATCTTTACGGATGACTTATTTAAAGTTATTTATTTCACGCAAAACTTTAGTGATGGACATGGCAATTTTAAAATAAACCATAGACTGCAAAGGGAAAAATTGTGAAATGGAACGATAATTAAAAAGAAAACTATCAAAACAAATATGGCGAATGGTTTTCGAACGGTCACTGTGAAAGTTCCTTCTTCTTCTTTTGTTTAGCGTCGCAATGTTGTGCATTTGCCAGTGTCAAGTATAAGTTTTAATAATTGATATTTTATCAAAATAGTCACTCCAAACGTAGTCCAAGTCATACCTCAGTAAAGCAGTAGAGGCTTGACTAGAGGCATCTATGGAGTTTTGGTAACAACACGGAACGACATGATACGTCACATTTTATCACTTGCCCACACTCAGGCACGTAATTTAACTCATAATCAACGAAATACCACAATTTTTCACTAATTATCACTGATAAAAACACAAGTTTAACAAAATAATACAATGAGGCGATATGACTTTTCCGCATTTCCGCCAAAACTCCCGTCAAAGTTCCGTATACGTTCCTAGGGCGTTCGTTCCTCACGACCAATCACAAGACTTTAGAAAAATTACAAGTAACAGAAACAGTACTAAAATAGCAAGAGAATACATCACTTTGTCACATTTTAAATGAAATTTAAAAGGTGTTAGATAAAGTTGCACATACACCCGAACTTACGTAATTTCGAAGGGTTTCACAAACTAGCATTGAGCTATCTCGGGTGTCCAAATTCAAAAAGGTATAGAGTAGGAATCTAAAATGATCAGAGATTTGAACCTTCTTACTGGAATTACAGGGTTCAAATTTCCGAAAAAGACAAATGACCTAATCTAACCAAATTTTAACCATTTTGACGTTCCGATTGGTGATTTTGACGTATGCGACTGACATTGATTTTTGTTCCACTCACTCTCGCGTATGTCGTATAACCAGATATGAATAGGACAGCTGTAATGTAGTTTTTATTTGAGTATAATTTAGCAATACTTCTATTACTTGTAATTTTTCTGAGCACAAGATATTGGCGAAATTGTGAAACACCTTCGCGGAAGCCACAAATCAAGAATTGAATTAGGCGATCGAAGTTCAAAAACCACATCTCTAAGCGGTCATAATGAAGCTTGACTGTCATTCTTACCTATCACCGTAAAAAGTAGAGCAGCGTTCAGTATGGTCAGTTTTCCGATGGGTGTCCGTAGATGGGATCATTCTACCTACTATTTGATAAATGAAGCACGTTTGAAAATCCTGAATCTCTATTCGAAAACCTTAAATTCAGCATCCATTCATGAATCATCCATCATCTGCTAGCTCGGTCACTAGGTAAGTAGTTTAGTCGTGCGAAATAGGTTTAATTTTGTAAATAGAGCAACAGACTTGATATAAACGCTATGTCGAAACTGTCGCATCATAATGTATAACACTCACGAAATATGACAGTCAATTTGTTTAAAAAATGACAAATTAAAAAGAATAATTACTATTGCATCTAAGTACACTCGTATTTGTGTCAAGCAACAGTCCTAGTATAAATTATTTGGCACACGCTACCTAGTGCTAATTGACAAGATATTTAAAAAACCACTTAGTAATTTAAAAGAGATTTAATTTTGTAAATTGAATCTCTGAAAATACATTTAGCATGTTTTATCTAATGTTTTGACTCATTCAGACGTGTTTATATTCACCTGTCCAGGGAAGCTTTCCTCGCGAATAAATATAACAAAAATAAAGATTCCCAGTGTAATGGGCGTAATTGAATTAAATTGAAGCACTCATGCTCAACGCAATCTACATTCCTTCGCACGTCACCTGTCTCATAATTTCAATTATCACCTCCAATAAAAAAAAGAAAACCAACTGGCCGGCCAGAAAAAAAAACACGTGTTTTTATTGCTTCATTCGAATTTTACATTCACGCTAATTTGTCGATGCGCATTTAATAAAAGAAACCGACCGAATTATTCAGTAGCTGTAGAACGCTAATGAACCTTAATGCTGTAAAGAACGAAACGCTGGCCATAAAGAAAAAAAGAAAAAAGCATGTCATTAGTGAGTGAGTGAATGGAACACTTCATCGGTTGTCTATGGTCCGGCATCTGTTTTACAGCGCGATTATACCAATTAAAAACTATTAAATTAAGCGTCGGCTACCATTTGATGCGTTGTAAAAATTTCGGCTTTTTTATCTTGGTGTTTGTTTATTGTGATGAGTGTTTATTGCGCAGTAAAGCGATGTAACGAATCAATAAAATTCTAAATCTTGTCGTGTTCGTGACTTTCAAGTTTGTCGACTGACGGGTTTACCTAGCTAAATAAAAATTTAGTTATTTTTCGTACCTAATAAGACGCTCTTAATTGTTATAAGCTTCAGTTTTAGCTTAATTGGAAATAAGGATTTTGCTATTATAACTATGGGTAATTTTGAAGCCATTGAATACTTCACTGAACCAACTGTGACTATTGAAATAAAAGTCTACAAGGGAGCCCGATATCCAGCAGTGGACTGTAAACGTCTTTAAAGTAGGTATAATCCTAAAGACTATGATTTTTACTGATTATATAACACATTCTTATTACCACGTTTTCTGAAAATTTCAATGGACTGAAATCCCTCCAGATATTGATAGTTTTGTACACTTCTTTGCTCTACTAAATGTTATTATTTTTTTCTAAGTACACACGTAGAGCAAGAAATAAATATGTTTACTTTAGTATCACGTCTGCGTATGTAAGGTCTTAAAAAGAAGCATTTGCACGTTCAAACAAATATAAAGGTAATAATCTTGTCTATGGCCAGTGAAAAGGAAGTCCGACATTTTCTCGGGCGAGATTCCCGCCAATTAGCACGCCATTCGCCGCTTTCGCGAACAAAGCGAAGCTTTAAACGCGCCTTAAAGCGCTTTAAAGGGAAAACCCTTTGTTTGTTCTTACTTTGTCGAAGACAGAGGCCATAATGCACTCTTAATGACTTTAACGTTGTACCTACTTGCATATTGCTACAGGGCTTGTAACATTTAAAGTTGCTCTCGGATGTAACATGTTACATGTAGGCATTTATAATTTAAAACCATTATAGAGAAATTAAGTTTAATAACATTTTAAACTTTTGTATCGGATTTTTATACGAATGATTTTATATCGTCGAAAGACAAAAATAGAAAGAGAAAAGAAAGAAAGAGCCAACAATAACAGATGTACCTACCTACCTATTCATAATATTTTGTGTTTGCGCGTGTCCTTAGGACTCTACATTATAATGCTACATCTCTACTTCTCTAACTTTATAGAATCTAGGACATATCTACTATTCGTAACAGCTATAATTATATTAAAATAAGTTTAATGTTTACCTGTAATTAATAGAACACTGTGACAACATTTTTCTTATTGTGACTTAATCGAAGATTATAACAAGCATCGAAGCTTTCAAACGATGTTCATGTTACATTACACATACCGCTGTAATGTAACAAGGCTTAACCAAAGATTCCACTAATTTATGTTGAAAATATGCAATTAATTAGCATTAACGTGCGAAAAACGCTCTAATGAAATTGTTTTATGTTTTTATGAGCGATTTGCGCGCCTCTCAGCTATGACACAGCGAGACCAACGTAACTGTAGAGCCGAGTTAAAAAGCAACCATCGCTTTTTCCGAGCAGGTCTATGGAACAATTTTAGTTTCCATATTTGGCCACTTCTGCAGATAACTTGGTTTTACTATAATGCGTTGTTTATTAGATTTTTATGACGTTTCGAATGCCGCTCGTTTGAATTATCGATTTCTTTTCCTTTATATTAAATGTCAGACGTTTTTGACAGTTGTAAATTAAAAAGTTTTACGACTAATTTATTTGTGTTTTGGGGACGCGTCTAGCTGCAATTTTATTGTACCCATGCTTTTAGTCCACCAAATTGTTTCTAAGCAAGTGTCTTGTGAAATATCTGTGTGTACACTTGCAGTATAATAGGTACATATTTGACTAAGGGATTGTGACCTAATCAACAACCAATGACACATCTTAGCTTACAATTTTCGGGGCCACTGTTTATTTGGTTGAACACTAGTCTGGAACCGCCATGCTACAGAGATAGACAATTTGAAAAAGATGCATTGATTTCACACAGCACGGGTAAGAAAGAAACATGAAAGATAATCTCGATTGACCACATTACCCCTCTGGTAACCCTGTGGGTCACACACTAGACTGCGACCGCTGCCTGCTACACTCACTGGCTCGGCAGTTTCATTCATTCACTTGTCTATGACAATGACATTTGTTACGTCAAAACTGAACGAACTAACAGCAATACTCTTTTGTCTGCAGGTATGGTTCCAAAACCGAAGAATGAAGGACAAACGCCAACGCATCGCCGTCGCCTGGCCCTACGCCGCCGTCTACAGCGACCCAGCATTCGCTGCGTCCATTTTACAAGCTGCTGCTTCTTCTGTAGGCCTCCCGTACGGCTACCCCTCCCCAGCATTAATACCCCCCTTTCACAACCCTCAACTCCTACCCAGTTCGTACCCCTATCCCTACCCAACGTACCCTCGCTACCCATACATCCCCCCTACCCCGCCGTCACCTGTCAATGCTGAAACTCCTTTAAGACCAACGTACACAAATTTTAACCTAAACGTAGATAAATAGGATAATTTTTCATGTAAGTAGAATTTGAATAGTTTAGTTAAGAGGATTGAAAAACTGGTTATTCAAAAAAATAGCCTTATTCTGAAAAGGCGTTTAACAGTCTACTGTTGAACATAAAACTACCAACAAGGCTCTCAGCAATTAGATAATATGTAAATTTTGTAATGAAATGAAATGCTAATATATTTTTTGCAATCAACATCAAACTCTGCTTCTATAAATAATTATAATTGTTACACACATAAAAATATATTTCAATCCTGTTAATTAAAATTTTCAAAATCAACAACTCTGTAAATATATTTGTATTAATTTCTAAGTAATTTATTGAATGCTGGTCATGTTGATTAGAATTATAAGTAATATTTGTTGAAGAAAAAGACATTTCTATAAGTTATTAAATTGTAGATATTGTGTATAATGCCATTCCAATTTTAATTTTTGTTAATTGACTCTGGAAAATAAGTTAGTTATGCGGAGCCAAAAAAAAAATACAATTCGTTCGTTTTTTAGTCTATGGTAGATTTTTTAGTATTATATTTGTTGTATTGGATTGTGAATATTGTGATGTAAAATTTAGAACTTTGCAATGTTCTATTAAACTATTATTCTACAAATTCTTAAAAAGCACAACGTATGTAAAATATCTGTAGAATTTTTTTTGGAATTACTTAGTATCATTGACATTTTTGTTTTCGAAGACAAAACAAGTCTTCAATAACGATTTTTATAATTAAAATGTAATATGAAAGATTTTAATTTGGTCAGAATATCGGATAATTGCGTTTTAGCATACGCTTGACAAAAATTACAGTCTTGCTCAGTTTTTATTATTATTTTAAAGGCTAAATTATAGTTTTAAGTAGATGTCTATAAAACGTAATAATTATTGTAAAAAATATTTCCATAAAATGTAAATAGACCAAATGTTTTCTCATCTGTACGAATGAATGAATTTAAAAATTAAAATAACAAGTATTCATTCGAATGTTTAAAAATGGCAGTTCAAACTTCACTTAAAATCATAGACTAATAATCTTTGTTGTATAAATACCATAAATGCCAACTTATCAACATTTAATAGTAATTATTATTGTAATTGTAGTGGTCTGTAAAATATTTTCTAGTGTTCATAGTACTTTAGTAAAACTATAAAAATATCGTTAGCTCTAAGAATTGTACATAGTAACAATTTAATTATAAAAGAAATAAAATTAAAAGTTATTACACATTATATACATTTATTTTGTCGTTTCATTTGAATTTTATTTGAATTATGCTAGCGCCACACTAGGCTAAAATTCCGTCGCGGAAAATCAGTCAATACCTACATTCTATACAGGGTGGATAACTAAAGATACTTAACTACTAATAGTTAATAGGATAGGTATTAACCAATAGGTTGAGTGCCTCGGTGGCTCAGTGGTTAGTGAACCTGACTTCTGGATCACAAGAGGCGTGAGTTCGATCCCCACCTAGGGCAAGCATTTGTGTGATGAACATAGGTGTTTGCTCTGTGTCTGGGTGTTATTTAGGTAATATTTATATAAGTATGTATTTAAAATGTGTATATGCAGTATATGAGTCTCTGGCAGCCATATCACAAGCTTTGCTTAGTTTTGGGGTCAGAGACATGTAAGATGTCCCCAAAAGTAGGTAATCATAAAAGCAATAAGAAAAAAACTTAAACCTCAAATTGAGGAAAGAAAAGAAATTTAATAAATAAATGAAGTACTTCATTATAATATGCTGTACAAGATATTCATTTATGCCATTTTGACACCAGACGATCAAGATAGTTATTTCCGCTATTCACTAATGTCAAAATAACTATCGAATCGCTATGTAGATACAGATTGCTCCAAAATGTTATTTAAAAATTGTGCATAACTAAGTAAATAGCTTTATTTATAAAATTCTAAATGTTATTATGGCGAAGGCTAAATAGAAGGCTAAATATGTGATTTCATTTAAGCTCTCCACCCTGTATAATATCCAATTGGCCATCATGGGCCATCATAAACGGACAGCCAATATTCCGCATAATGTGCGATATCACTGCAAACTGTAGAAGTAATGAAAACCAGTATGGCACTATACTGAGCGCCACACAAATCGGCGGATGAGAAGTTAGCCGCAGATGACACTTCGCCGTGATTGGCTAATTATTGCGCATGTGTGCACAATTCCAACGTTGCTGTCGTAGTGCGTAGGGAGCGCGCGGGAGACATGAGGTTGGCGGGCGGGTGTGCCCCGGCGTCTCATTTCTCTGGCTCCCGCGAATGTCTATATTTCGGCTTTTGCGCAGTGCTCTGCGCATAACTTCCCATCCGTCGATTTGTGTGGCGCTCAATACAGTCTTAGTTATAATAATGACTACAACAAATAGGTACATGATAGGCCAAAACCATAAAAATGCCAATACAAGTCGATAGCTAAACCAAAGTAACAAACAATAAAAAGGAATGTTGTTTTTAATCTTTCGCGATTTGAACATATTATTATTATATACTACGGAACTAATCGCGCACTAAAGTTACGAGATAAATAAATACCTCATCATCCCGACGTTTCGGCCGTTTCATCGACCGTGGTCACGGGTAAACGTCGGGATGATGACTTATTTATCTCGTAATTTTAGTGCGCGATTAGATCCGTAGTATATAATAATAAAATAAAAAGGAAAAAAGAATCAGCTGTTCCGTACACAATTTCAACTAGAAATCGACTTTGCAACAGCTGGTTTTTTTTCTCTGTTGGACCCATAGTATATATGCACCAACCCGCACTGTCAATCACCCTTTGTGGGTGGGTAGGTAGACTACGTCCTGCAGTGGACTATTAAAAGGCTGATACAGTACAGTACCCATAGTAAAAATTGTTAATAATAAACGGCCTGGCTCACGTTTCGGCTTCGTACACTTCTGGATAACCCAGTTATAATGAATCACTAAGCCCGATCACAGAGGCGCCAGCGTAACTATATTAGCTAAATAGCATAGTTCTGTTTCTTTTTCACTTTAGGCCTTCGATAGAGAAAACGTTTTTTACGCTGCTATTTAATTTACACTGGCGCCTCTGTAATCGGGCTTACTATGTGCCGCAGGTAGCCCAGCAAACGATGGAGGGCTATGCTTACAGTCTCTTTGTGAGATCGAACCAGAAATGAGGAGATCCGTAGACGAACAAAAATAGCCAGCGGATTAATAAGTTGAAGTGACATTGGGCAAGATAAACAGTAAGTTCTACCGAACAGATGACTTGTTCGTAAAACAAATGGCCGTTGGGGCCGTAAAACTCTCGAAAGACCACGTATACTGAGCGACACACAAATTGAAAGATGGGAAGTTAGCCGCAGATGACACTTCGCCGTGATTCGCTAATTATTGCGCATGTGTGCACAATGCCTATACAAATGGCGAAGTGTGAGCTCGGGCGTAGGGAGTGCGCGGGAGGCACGAGGTTGGCGGGCGGGTATGCGCCGGCGTCTCGTCTCTCTGGCACTCGCTAACGTCTATATTTTGGCGTTTGCGCAGCTCTCTGCGGCTAACTTCCCATCTTTCAATTTGTGTGGCGCTCAGTATACCTACCTGGCATGCGCAACTTAGGATATCCAACCACAAAGTAGACGGTTGACCTCACTAAGATCGCAAGATCAATCGATTCAAGCTCTTACAATTACAACCGGTTTTATTGGAGATCTATAATGGAGGCCTATGTAAAACTAGTGGTTATTCCATAGCTGAAACAAAGACGACAGAGTGAACGCTACAAAGTGTGATTGGCATTCCAATTGCAAAATTTTGTCACAATCCGTTCTGTAGTTTTTGCGTGAAAGAGTAACAAACATCCATACATACGAGTACGAAGTGCATACAAACTTTCGCGCTGAAAATATTACAGTAGGATACCCCGACTTACGTTAACTAAGCCCCGTTTTACGCGAATTTGGAAATAAGTATGTGGGGAGCGTTTTTTGAACTTCGCACGGTTTGGTCATATACGGAACTTGTATGGAGTATTAGCAACTTTCATAAACAACATAAACCGCAGAAGACGCTAAGCGGCGCAAATACGCATCAATCGCAAGTGAATATGTATTTTCGCTGCTTGGCGTCGAAACTTTTGGTCCGTGGGGTCCATCCCTAAAAAATATTTAAGACAATTTCGCCAAAGCTTGTTGACGCTGCTGGTGACAAGAGAGCTGGCTCATTCCTCGCACAGAGAATCTCTTTAGCCATTCAACGTGGGAATGCAGCCAGCGTTTTTGGCATCCTACCACACGGACACAGTATTTATTTCGATTTTTAGCCTTTTTTATTGTATAGGTAGGATGTATTTATATAGGTATAAGATAGTTAAGAATTAAATTTCAATGTTTTTTAAGTTATAAATATAATATTATTTAGTCGGTAATTTGCAGCAAGTCAAATACTAAATATATGATTAAAAAAGGAAAAAAAAATAGATTCTCCATATAATTTGTCAAAGTTACGTAATACGATCCTAGGCATTATTATTTTAACGTACTTACATGCGTTTTTATGTATACATACGTTTTTAAGTATGCAAAGCTGAACCCCGACTTACCCAAATTCGACTTACGCGACTATCGCTTCGTCCCACCTATTGCGAAGTCCGGGGTATTCATTACTGCATCGCCGAGCCATATTTTATTGAACCGCAATATCAGTGAAACCTTATTGGACGTTAATTAAGTACCTACCTACGTGCACGCATTATGGGAACACGCTAGAGTGTGTGCAAAAAGAGAACCATCGCGGGGTTACGGTGAACTAATAAAAAAACAATAAGATTTTAATCAGCAGCCAAGCAAATATACTTGGTAGACGCGAGTACTGATGAAAACCGAATTGGTGTCTACCAAGTATCAAACACCTTTAGTTGTACTAGCAGTGACAGAGCAGTGTTGTCAACGTAACAAAATTAGTAAAACACGGGCGACCTCACCTACGACGCTTCTATTTTTGCACAAACTTTACTCCCTGTGATCTATAGCACGCTTATTGCAAACCGCTGGATTGACGCACTATTTATTACACTAGTGGTTTGCTGAACAATAGACCTCGCGGCACATCTCTTTAACTGACATGTTAAATTGTAGATCCCGGTTGTTTTAACCGTTTAGCCATGACAGAGGCCTTTAGATGGCCTAAAAACTCGGACACCAGGACTAGCCTGGCCTATACGAACTTACCTACTTTCTATCTGAATCTACTAAACAATGTTGCCAAATATTGTTGATATCACAGAGATACCAGAGGGATAATGTGGTCGATCGAGAAAAGAAAGAAAGAGATGCAATGATTTAATATAACACGAGATAGAAAAAGACATGAAAAATATCTCGATTCAGTAGCTAGTTACCGTGATTTTTCTCTCAGTAGTGCCAAAGTCCAATTCATATTTGACAGTTTTGACAGCCATGGCCAAGATTTTCCATACATTTTTGTGGTTGAGAATTACCTCAAGCGACAACAGCGCTATCTCTCTAGTTGTAATAGCTCTGTGGTTGATATCGGCTGAAATTTTTCTTTTTCTGAGGGAGGGATGAAATTTCCTCATTTTCTGAGGGAGGGATGAAATTTCCTCCTTTTCTGAGGGAGGGGTGAAATTTCCTCCTTTTCTGAGGGATGGATGAAATTTCCTTCTTTTCTGAGGGAGGGATGAAATTTCCTCCTTTTCTGAGGGAGGGATGTAATTTCCTCCTTTTCTGAGGGAGGGATGAGATTTCCTCCTTTTCTGAGGGAGGGATGTAATTCCTTCTTTTCGGGTGCTTTGGGCCCCTCGACCCCCAATCAAAAATCGACGACGGCAAATGAAAATACATTATATTATTTACAAATATATAACAGTTCAGATTTTTTAAAAAAATGTAACCTGTAAAGAAAAATCAACACCCAGATGGACGAGCGAAATCTTCGAGAGAAGACTCTCTCACTTCGTCCGCCTTGGTCAATTTAGTTTAATGGGATCATCTCGGCATCTCGGGAGTAGGTACATCCTTTCGAAATAATAAATATTTTTTTAGATTGGTAAACAATTGTCGAAAATAACGATGAACATGAAACGAACGCGAAAGTTTAAGTAAACTACGCAAAACCAGCCCCGCCTAAGCAATAGCAATCGTAATAGCAATCGTTTATGACTTCATTTTAGTCATTTGGCACCCATCAATTGCTTTGCGCGGATTGCGAAAGCAATCGTTGAATGAACAACTTTGATGGCTAACGTCACATAGGCGGTGCCAAATGACTAAAATAAAGTCATAAACGATTGCTATTACGATTGCTATTGCTTAGGCGGGGCTGGTTTTGCGTAGTTTACTTAAACTTTCGCGTTCGTTTCATGTTCATCGTTATTTTCGACAATTGTTTACCAATCTAAAAAAATATTTATTATTTCGAAAGGATGTACCTACTCCCGAGATGCCGAGATGATCCCATTAAACTAAATTGACCGAGGCGGACGAAGTGAGAGAGTCTTCTCTCGAAGATTTCGCTCGTCCATCTGGGTGTTGATTTTTCTTTACAGGTTACATTTTTTTAAAAAATCTGAACTGTTATATATTTGTAAATAATATAATGTATTTTCATTTGCCGTCGTCGATTTTTGATTGGGGGTCGAGGGGCCCAAAGCACCCGAAAAGAAGGAATTACATCCCTCCCTCAGAAAAGGAGGAAATCTCATCCCTCCCTCAGAAAAGGAGGAAATTTCATCCCTCCCTCAGAAAAGAAGGAAATTTCATCCATCCCTCAGAAAAGGAGGAAATTTCACCCCTCCCTCAGAAAAGGAGGAAATTTCATCCCTCCCTCAGAAAATGAGGAAATTTCATCCCTCCCTCAGAAAAAGAAAAATTTCAGCCGATATCAACCACAGAGCTATTACAACTAGAGAGATAGCGCTGTTGTCGCTTGAGGTAATTCTCAACCACAAAAATGTATGGAAAATCTTGGCCATGGCTGTCAAAACTGTCAAATATGAATTGGACTTTGGCACTACTGAGAGAAAAATCACGGTAACTAGCTACTGAATCGAGATATTTTTCATGTCTTTTTCTATCTCGTGTTATATTAAATCATTGCATCTCTTTCTTTCTTTTCTCGATCGACCACATTATCCCTCTGGTATCTCTGTGATATCAACAATATTTGGCAACATTGTTTAGTAGATTCAGATAGAAAGTAGGTAAGTTCGTATAGGCCAGGCTAGTCCTGGTGTCCGAGTTTTTAGGCCATCTAAAGGCCTCTGTCATGGCTAAACGGTTAAAACAACCGGGATCTACAATTTAACATGTCAGTTAAAGAGATGTGCCGCGAGGTCTATTGTTCAGCAAACCACTAGTGTAATAAATAGTGCGTCAATCCAGCGGTTTGCAATAAGCGTGCTATAGATCACAGGGAGTAAAGTTTGTGCAAAAATAGAAGCGTCGTAGGTGAGGTCGCCCGTGTTTTACTAATTTTGTTACGTTGACAACACTGCTCTGTCACTGCTAGTACAACTAAAGGTGTTTGATACTTGGTAGACACCAATTCGGTTTTCATCAGTACTCGCGTCTACCAAGTATATTTGCTTGGCTGCTGATTAAAATCTTATTGTTTTTTTATTAGTTCACCGTAACCCCGCGACGGTTCTCTTTTTGCACACACTATAGCGTGTTCCCATAATGCGTGCACGTAGGTAGGTACTTAATTAACGTCCAATAAGGTTTCACTGATATTGCGGTTCAATAAAATATGGCTAAAAGTTTAAGTAAACTACGCAAAACCAGCCCCGCCTAAGCAATAGCAATCGTAATAGCAATCGTTTATGACTTCATTTTAGTCATTTGGCACCCATCAATTGCTTTGCGCGGATTGCGAAAGCAATCGTTGAATGAACAACTTTGATGGCTAACGTCACATAGGCGGTGCCAAATGACTAAAATAAAGTCATAAACGATTGCTATTACGATTGCTATTGCTTAGGCGGTCGGGGGGCTGGACTGCGTTAGGCGACGCGTTCAGGCAGCTTAAAAACTCTGACACCAGGGCCGGCCACTCGGCCTATACTGACTTACTTAACATCCACAGTCCGTATAATAATTCGGCTATAACAAATACGTCCGCCATTTATTCTAACTGATAAGAATGTAATAAATGATAAGCGTGGAATAAGAAATATTGCGCTAGCGTGAAGGGTGGCCATCTTGAAAATATTTGCGGATAAATAATTGTCAAAATAGTTATAATAAGCTGTTGTTTTGAATAGGCATGGTAATAACGTCATAGTTAGTCCGTTATTAAGATCACCAATCATTTCACTAACACTAAGTTTTATCACTAAAGAAAAGAACTAAGGGTTTAATTTAGGCATCGATTCTATTCAAAAAGCTCATAGATTTTCCACAAAATATATATGAAACAGACGATTAGGTAATCTATATTAAAAAATAATAAAATTTGCCAGATAATGATGAGTTATGTACACCTTGAAGGAAAATATGCGCGATAGCAGACGCCATCAATTCCTCTTACAGCCTACACCATCACAAACCAACACTGCACACCACATCCTCTGCAATAGAGTTGTCTACAATTGGAATAGGTTGCCTGAGGATGTCATCTCAGCAACAACTAGACTGGACCTTTGGATAAAAAAGGAAAAAAAATCCTTGACAGATAAATACTAATTTTATTTGACGCTGGTTGATATAGGCACATCAGTATACACTGCTCGCCTATAAACAAAATAAATAAATTATTTTTGTGATAAACATTCGTCGCGAATGCAGGACTCGAACCTGCGTCTTCGGATCACTATCCCGACTCTCTGCCAACTGAACTTATTCGCAAACATAACTCTTTGAGATAAACCAAGTGTGGGATGCACTATAAAATTAAAAATTATTTCACAGATAGTGACGATTAGATAAAATGATATATCCTATCCAGGGTATCATTAAACTGCTCAAGGACATAAAATACCTATATATATATAAAGAGACGTTTAAACGTATATAGGCAAGCTTAGATTAATGATTGTTCTGCTATGCCACGAAGAAATCACTTTCAGTGATAAGGCCGCCGGTCACTTCACATGTTTTAGCATCTATTTTTCTTTATTTTCTGTTTTATGTGTGTGTGAATGTGAATCAATAAAGAGGTTATGTATCTATCTATGTTCAACTAGCACACTGCGCTACAAGTATCTGAAAACAATACTACCTACCTCCACAAACTAAGCAAAGCTTGTGATATGGCTGCCAGGGACTGATATACTACATATACAACTATATAATTTATTGCAACAAACTTAAATTACATTGGAAAAAGTATTATTTACAGCTATCTACATAATTAAAAATAAACTTATACTAAAATCACTAAAACTAATATATATACCTACAAAACTAAATTTATAACATATAAAACTTATAAAAGCCCCTTTGTAGAAGGAAACTTGGCCAGAATGCTGGCAGCATTGCCTCGCTGAATGGCAATGCTGAGCTTTTGACCAAAGTAGACGCCAGCATTCTGGTCACGCGTCACTTCTACTAACCGCCTGGTCAAGTCTTTATACAGTTGTTGGGTTTGAGACAAAAACTGCATATTTTAAATAATGTGCCGTTTTTGAACGGATACGATAGTCTCACAAGTTAACAAAAGCAGTAGTCATCCACAGACTTTTATAAGAATAAATGCTACCGGAAACGAGCTGTGGTTGGCTATTGCGGGGGATATGGAAAAAAATAAAAATAAGCTCATGGTCGGCTTCACGAAGGATTTTTTGGGATTATTCTGGAACCAGACGTCAAGCTGAGAACAAGTAATTGTACCTGCGCCAAGCTGTAGAATACTGAAAATGGAAGAAATATTGTAGTTGAAGAATGAAGAATAAAGTTAACGCAATTGTCATATTGGTGTATAATTTCGCTCAAGTCTTCGATCTCCTCTCACAGTGAAAGGGCGTCCGGACCCATGGACCTAAAGTTTCAACCCCAAACGGCACAAAGAGGTATATTCTGTCCAACGACTCATATTTGTGCCGTTTTTCGGCTTTACATATACATATTTTTAAATACACACTTAAGGTGACGCATTGATAAACTATAGTTTCAAAATCGAGTACCGCGCCCCTTCACTCGGACAAAATTTTACGCGGTCTCACTTGACAGGATCACGCCAGAGCGGCGGGCGGCAACGCTGGGCTAGCGTACGTGGCGCTGCTAACGGCGCGGCGGCGGCACGCGTCAACTCAATTTGCCTAGAGCATAGATAATCATGGAGTCGCCTTGTCCTTAATCAACAATTTAAAAAAAAGGCAAAAATTATTTTGATCTTTTTAATGTTTTTTTTTTTCATACAATACAGGGTTATTTCAACTGCTGTTTTTAAACTTTCGCGATTTGAACACATTATTATTATATACTACGGGACTTATCGCGCTCTGAAATTACGAGATAAATAAATAACTCATCATCCCGACGTTTCGTCCGAGTTGCATCAACCGTGGTCAAGGGTAGACACTCCGTAGAATAGTGAGTCTACCCGTGACCCGCAACAAAATGTATGGAACAGCTTTTTTTTTTTAATTTTGAGAAATGTTGCAGAACAAAAGTTGTTAGTTTTGAGAAATGTTGCAGAACAAAAGTTGTTAGTTTTGATGTACATATACAGAATAAACCTCTAAAAGGATGCTAATTGATTAGAAATAACCCTGTATACAAATTAATGTTGATTATGTACAGGTATCATAATCGACAGAAAATTTTTGACACTGTTAAGCCTGGGTATGGCCGAGCATTTATTATTTTGGCATAGGTGCTACTGTCGCCATCAGCAATAAGTCGCGCGTATATTATACCGTGCATTTCAATGGATTGTTTAAACCCCTCAGTTATTATTTGGGATTCCATAGCAGTAGAAGCCCCTTCAAAGTTTTTATAACAGACATGTTCTTTGGGACTTTCTTTTTTGTTTTGAGCTCGGGCACAAATACAACAATACTTATTTTTGACACACATGTACAAAACTTGGCCAAAACGTCTGCCAATTATGGCTGCAGCACCCGATAATGCAGCATAGTTTGTTCTGTATGAGCGTTTGCTCCAACACCCATCTACAATGACATCAATCATGGGAATGCCATCTTTTGTAACCCTGCCTTCAATAACAGCTGCTTCTTTCTCTTTTTCTCCGGCTATTTTCATTTCCTCCCAGGCAGTTTCTTCCCAATCGTCACAAACATCGTCCTGCATTTTATTGTAAGTGTGTTCAGACATAATGGGTAATCCTACTGCTGCGGAAAACTGCTTCAGTTGCGCGTGACCACAACCTGCTGCCATTATTCCTGCAACAACATCTTTGTTTACATCAGCCAAAGATGATTTTATTTTGTTTTTATAATTACACATAGAGCAGACAAATGTAAATTCCGATTGTAATCCAATTCGATGTTCAGAAACTAATTTCATTGAGGCTAATCCGCAGTCAAACAGAGATTCATGTTGAGAGAGTTGTATTAGTTGTGATGTAAAATGATTAACATCTATTACTCGATGCCCCAAGTCGGGTATTTCTGTATGAATCTGAAATTTAAGCACATATTTTAGTATTTATTTAGTTTGAATTTCTTATTATGTAAACATGCCTTAGCTATAACAAAATCCTTACTGTAGTTTCAGAGGTACTTTCGAATATGTATGGAATATCTTCATTTTCAGGGTTTTGTTCATTTAACTGAAACAAAATTACACAAGTTCAACTTGCAGACGAAGTAAAAAACGACATTTTCAAAATATAACCAAATCGACAACATCCTCTTTTTTGAAGTCGGTAAAAAGACAAGACAATAATCGCGATAGTTTAAAAAGGTACTTAAGTTTACCGTTTCCACCGAATCCTCTGATGTGGGCAACACATTTTGTAACTCTTCATTTTCAGGATTTGGTTCTTTTAACTGAAATTAAATTACTTACATTACTATTAAAGGAATTAGACATGTACAAAATGGAGTACAGTGGCGGAGGTATAGGTACTAACTACTCACTAAATACCTGGAAAATCTTTGTGATAAAGCAGGGAGAATAATTTTAATTTCGTTTATTTAAAAGAAGAAAAAATAATAACCCTATCGACAACTTCCTCTTTTTTGAAGTCGGTAAAAGACAATACTATAACCGTGATAATTTAAAAAAAGTGTTTAAATTTACCGTTTCCTCTGAATCCCCAGATGTCGGCAACACGTTGTGTAACTCTGCGTATGTTGGTGATATTTCTGGGTGGCTACAAAATAAAATGATGTAATTATATAATTATTAAAAAGTTAAAGCTAACACAATTATTTAGGTGATAGAACATCACCTAATAAATATCATTATTTTAGATAGGTTTCTAAAATATCAAGAGACGACTCCATAGCTTTTTGTTCTGATATTTGTTTCCTACAGTATGGTTAGTTTGTACAGACAAATCTTAGTAGGTACACACTTGAAAATAAAGAATAGACGGAGTATTATTACTAGATACTTTAAATTGATTGCTGACATGATAGATAGGTACTTGGCATGGACTCACTCTCTATCTACTGGCCCTGTTGAGGATGTGGATTGACAATCGTCAGGTTGCAGTTTCCGTTTTTTTGACCTAAAAAAATTGTAAATATAGGTAAATGCAGAAAAATTGAAGTACCTAGGTAGTAAGAATGTGATAATCCATAATCTGTAGACGAATGTGTATTTGCCAAATATAGACTTTATTATTAGGGCATTAGAGTGCAACTATTTATTGCAAGTTTATTATATATGTAATTCGACTTACCCAAACATTCCGTCATTTTTTTTAGGTTTTCTTTTTCGTTTTTGTAAAAACAATTCTTTCCGCTTATTTTTCCTCCCCATTTTCTATGCACACTTGTTCACTACTATTTACACACTACCAAATAAAAATACTAAGTACCTAACTTACTACCTACTATAATAATGTTCTAAAGCTACAATATAATATAGTACACTAAAGTCTAACTTATAATTTTGAAAATAATTCTGAAGTAAATTACTCGGTTGTCGTCGCACAGAGTACCTAGAAGACAATAACCAAAAACAAACAGCACGCATCTCGCGCCGTCCGTACTTTGCGGCGTTGCCAGCCCGACGCTGAGCGAATCATGCGCTCGTCGGAGTCGCAACGTCGCACCGGTACGGCGGCGGCGGCCCAGATAGTGCCGGATCAAATATTCTGAGCAAACACTGTAGAGTAAAAGCTAAACTAGAGTAGGCGCGAAGAGATTTGATTGAGTTTTTAATTAATTACTCATAATATACAATTTAAAAAAAAAAATTCTCGGTTTATAATAAAGAAAAGGGATCTGGCTATTTTATTCGTAAAAAATAATGGGGTGTTGTCGCTGATAATTCTGAGCATTCGAATTACTAAAATTTTTTTGGTGAGCAATTTGTTTTATTTTTTTTTTAATAAAGCCGGTTACTTTTCAAAATTTTGTCCGGTTCATTCAATTTATTAAGATTTTCCCTTATCTATGACATTTTTTAAATTTGAATCGATATCATTCATCCTCTCACATCGCGCATTCAAAAGTACTCGTTTTTGCCGTTTTCGTGTTTCTCGGCCCGGTGCCTCGTCTTAAAGATAGAACTTAAATAACGCCCAGACACAGAGCAAACACCTATGTTCAGTACATAAACGCTTGCCCTGGGCTTCAGAGCGTCATACACAGTACGCATGTAAGCTAAATTTAACAGTTCAACTGGTTCTGGCACTGTAAATTGCAACATTTTCCAATTATGACGGCGCTAACTAGTCAAGCGTAGCGAGACCAATCTTTAATCTAAGTGTATAAGGTATCAATACATAAGGTACTCGATTAAAGGTATTGTCCAATACATAAAATACTTATATAATTTGTTAATTTGTAATACAGGGTTATTTCTAATCAATTTGCATCATTTAAGGGGTTTATTCTGTACATCAAAACTAACAACTTTTGTTCAACGACTTTCGTCAAAACTCAAAAAAAAAATAGAAAAATATCGCTCATCCTCGACAAAATGTATGGAACAGCTGAATTTATTTTTGAGTTTTGACAAAAGTCGCAGAACAAAAGTTGTTTTGATGTACAGAATAAGCCCCTAAAAGGATGCTAATAGATTAGAAATAACCTTGTACATCGGAACAAAACAATTCTATTTCACTCGTTCAAAAATGAATCATTTCATCTCAACTCGCTGAAACAGAAAAATATTACTGCAAACACTTAATTAGTGAGCTGTCACAAGACACAGATTACTCGCTAGTTCCAGATATCTGTGCCAAAAAACAAGCAATAAAACTAACGTCTCACAGCGAAATAGTGAATGAGGGAATAAAAATAATCAAATAGATCAGCAAAACAGTCGTCGAGATAGTGGTGGGGTGGAAGTTTCGGTATTAGATGAGTAATGCCGAAATTAGCCGCAGTGTGTTTCGGTGTAAGTACGTTGTAAAATGGTCAGTATGAGTTTCGAAAACGAGCAGAAAATGCTGAAGAAGGCAGCTATTTGGGCACGATACTTTAATTTGGATAAAATTTATGAGAAAAGGCCATCTGGATAAAGCTCCGGGCACAATTTTAGCCGAATCCCAAGCCTGGGAAAATTTTGAAAGCGGATCTCAACCATTGCTACGATTACAATTTGTCTCTACTAATAATACTACTGAAATTATATACCGATATTTACTTAAAAATGAACATCTATTAATCTAAACTAAATATTATTATTATCTTTTCATTACATTAGGTAATCATTATGAGATGTCTTATCTAAAAGCGGAAGAGACTAAATCTCACGACACAGGACCACCCTAGTGTGAGATTTAGGGTTCCACTCTGGAAGTTTGTAAATTTAATCTAAGTACCTACCTACTAACATTACTTTAAGCATCATCAAGATTTACTAACTCCAAAACCTGTAACTTTTTGAGCAAAATAAACGTTATCAAAATTATCAAAATTATTGCTGCTAATACTTAAATATTCAGTCGCATTGCTCATGAAACATTATTATTTTTATTTCGATCATATGGCATGGGTACTTAAACCCCTGAACAGTTGGTTCTATAAAATTTTAAAAACAATTATATAAAAATTAATGGTGACGTTTACTTAAGGGATATTTTTCGGCCGAAATCTAAAACCGAAGACAAAATTTGGTCCACCACTACAGTTCCAATTTCCCTTTAGAGTTTGTGCAAAAATAGAACCGTCGTGGCGTTACGGTGAACTAACAATAAGAATTTAATCAGCAGCCAAGGTACCGACTACTTGGTAGACCCGAGTCTAATGATGAAAAGCGAATTGGTGTTTCAAGTATCAAACACCTTTAGTGCCCTGCCTCACCGGGACGCCATGGCCACGTCGCCGGCTACGTAGCCAAACAATTAGTATTCACATGTATGGCACCTCACTCACTTGGCGACGGTTTGGCAACGTCACCAATTTGGAAGCGTAATCACGACGACGGGTCACTTGGGTGGAGACTGGCTACTTGGCAGCCTGGCGACGTCGCCAACAAAATGTATGCGAGCAAGTTGTGTCTCACTCACTCGGTAGCCAACGGTCCGCCAAGCAAGACGTCAAATTCGTGCTCATTGCAAAGATAGCGAAAAATGAGTTTCGATACCGAGAGATTTATCGTAGAAATTCAGAATCGTCCGTGTTTATGGGATTACATATGTGTATAATCTAATAATAATAGTTATTATGTGTTTATGGCTGCTATTGGCTACTCCATTTGGCATCCGAAGGAAGCCAGAGGTAGCCATGGCTACGTAGCCGGCGACGTGGCCATGGCGTCCCGGTGAGGCAGGGCCCTTAGTTGTACTAGTAATGACAGAGGTATGTTGTCAACGTAACAAAATTAGTAAAATGGCACACGGGTGACCTCTCCTACGCTTCTCTTTTTGCACAAACTCTACCAAACATGCTTTTGTTGAAATCAATGTGTCACTCGAATCAAACTGACAGTTCCTTTCTTCTTCTTCTTCTTTTGTTTGGCGTCGCATTGTTGTGCATTTGCCAGTGTCAAGTATGAAGTTTTAATAATTTTTGATATTTTATCAAAATAGTCACTGTCGTAGTCACCTCATAGTCCAATAAAGTCGCGGTCAAGTGCAAACGTAGTCCAAGTCATACCTCAGTAAAGCAGTGGAGACTTTACTAGAGGTGTCTATGGAGTTTTGGTCACAACACGGAACGACATGATACGTCACATTATATCACTTGCCCACACTCATACGCGTAATTTAGCTCATAATCAACGAAATACCACAATTTTTCACTAATTATCACTGATAAAAACACAAGTTTAACAAAATAATACAATGAGGCGACATAACTTTTCCGCGTTCCCGCCAAAACTGGACAGTTCTTTTCGGCTAAAGTTTTAGCCCGAAAATGAAATTGTGGCCCTTCACTACAGTTCCAATTTGCCTCTACCAAACATGCTTTCTCATAATACGGCATAAGATGTATATCTGTAATAGAGCTGAGAGATAACCGAGTAATAAATGTTAAGGGAGCGGGGTGAGTCAATTTGACATGGGGTGGAGTGACCATGCGCACGGATGGTGTAGGACTTGTCACAAATATTTGTATCGTCAAAATTTTTTTTTATTTAATTATTTATTGAAGTAAACATACATTTAAATATTATGTGAATATTTCAAGCGTCTACCTGTTACCGTTATTAATTTCGAGCGAAAACGGCAAAAAAATCGGGTTTGTTGTATAATAATCAAATATTTATTTTATTTTGTTTTTAGGAGGTATTTGTTGTTATAGCGGCAACAGAAATACAGCATCTGTGAAAATTTCAACTGACTAGCTATCACGGTTCATGAGATACAGACAGACAGACAGACGGACAGCGGAGTCTTCGTAATAGGGTCCCGTTTTTCAAATTAAGAACTTTTTGAAGTTGGTTAAAAATATTCCTGTATTGTCCTGTATTGGCCTTTTAATATAGAAATATTTAAAAGGTCTGTGATACACCAAATGGACCATTATTATGGGAGTAATTTAGACACATAAAATCACAAGCAAAGCTTGGTCCTTTAGTAGGCATCAATGGGGCCGAAACACTGAGAGGCCCTTTTACATCTTTTTTTATAAAATTAATATTAAATGTTGTGTACATAAAGTAGAATGAAAATAAAAATAACTATTGCTAGATGTGACTTACAGTATATCGGGCTATTGTGATGTGCTGTTCGATGACTTAATACCGGCTATGGAATGAGGTACGGCACCCGCCAAATAATGCCTCATTTCAAATATTCAGGCGGGTGGTGACTTGCCAATTGCCATCCACTAAATGGGCCCCCCATAATAGCTACCGTATATTGGCGCCGGAGGGGCAACATTGGTGTGGACGGCTTAGGGTGTCGAGAGGTGTGCTGCGCTTTCACTAGACGCTACTCGCGGCGTTATGCCCTTTAACACTTCCACCCTGGAGCTTAGGTTCTTAGGCCTTAACTGGCCGGCTTGGAGTGGAAATCGCAAGCGATTTCCACTCCAAGCCGGCCAGTTAAGGCAAGAGAGGAGTCAGGGGTCTCATTTAGCCCCAGGGAATCAGGGTTCGCGGTGTCGCCACTCACCGACGGCTCGCCACAAAGCCGCCCCTGCGATTTAAAAAAATTGTCGTTATTATAATTTAGACACTAAAAGCAAACACAAGCAAAGCTTGGTTCTTTGGTAGGCATCAATGGGGCCGAAGCCAACACTGAGAGGCCCTAATTTACACTATTATTATGAACAATTTTTACGATGGGGCTAACCCGTAATTCCTTAAAATAATCAGTAAGTAGGTATATTTATTCTGTCAATTCTGAGTTGCGTTTTTGTATGACGAACCAGCAACTAACAACTTATGTTCTGCAACTTTTACAAAACTCAAAAAAATACCATTCCATACATTTTGTCGAGGGTGAACGATATTTTTCTATGGAACGACAATTTTTTGAGATTTGATAAAAGTCGTCTAACTTGTTAGTTTTGATGTACCGAATCAGCTCCTAAAAGGATGCTAATTGATCATCATAATAACCAATTAATAAGCTCGAAACATACTATCGGACGCGGCTTACGGACGCGACTGACAGCCGCGACCTAGACTAATTCTAATTCTAGACGGGGGTGATGTGACCTGCACTGACATCCCGCTTGGGGTGTATTGTGCATTCCACCCTTTGCCACCTTTTGTGGCAAAGCGACCTAGACTATGAAAGTACACTGAGCCGTGCACACTATCGGACATCAGTCGCGGACGTCACCTTCGGACGACCTTGAGCGTTCGGACGTCCGAGAGCGATCTGGCACACCGGATGTCTTAAGACTGTGCACATTGCTAAGTCGCGGCTGTCAGTCGCGTCCGTCAGCCGCATCCGATAGTATGTTTCCGGCTATAACTATGTCTATTAATGCAACCTATTTTCAGCAATGCTCCAAAACCTACCTATCTAATATGTCCCAAAATCTCGTAACAATGCAAAATATATTTAACAAAAAATGTTTTTTCGCTAAAAATACGCGCTCATTTATAAAATCCTCAGCAGAATATTATTTGGCGCGTTTTTCGCAACCGAGCGCAATTATGGCGGCTCAGCGTCGGTTAATGAAAAATAAACTTCATGAATATCTTGCCTCGGTAGTGATGGGGTAAGGGCAGGAGTGAGAGTCTTGCAGTCTCATTCGAGACTCTAGAAAACAAGACTCACAGATAATATTTAAGGATATTTTGGTAGTGATGGACCAAGGGCAGGACTGAGTCTCACAGACTTGCTCGGGACTCTAGAAAACAAGACTTATGAAATACGCGGGAAGAGTAGATAAACTTCATGAATATCTTACCTCGGTACTGATGGGATGATGGAAGGACTAAGAATCTTTCAGATTTGATCGGTATTTTAGAAAACAAGACTAAGAATTGAGTCTTTATGGTTTATAATAATATAATTTTAATATTCTGTAATGCTATTGCATAACGTCAAGTGGGCATGACGTGCCTCTTGAAGTACGTAAACTAAAATGCAAAAATCGTAAATAATACGACACATTTTCCGCACTTCACTTTCCAGTTAGTTTCGGACTCAGCCTATGCGAACTACTTATCACACTACATTAGAGATGCGCCACGACCGTTTAACGTACTTAGTGACATCTCTAGAAAGCATAGTGTGCGAAAAGATAGTATTATGGTAGTGGCAATTGTAGTGAAACACACGCAAGTTGGTTGAACACTGATTTTATTGTATAAATAATAGTGAGGGTAGATCTCAACTACCCTCGTAATATAAAATATACTACATCAATCTTAATATAATTTTTGGGCACTTTGAATTTTAATGCTTGTGTTGTCAATTTTAAAGTTAAAATAATATTTTTAAAATATTTAACATTCACAAAAACTTTAAAATCGATTTATGCAATAGTTTTGCCATCAAATGACCAAAACTAGGTGAGTGGCCACAACCAGTGCATCAATTATACAAAATGACGTTACTAGATAACACTTGTACGTACTTCACGCTTAGTTTTTCAATTTGTAATATTTGTGTGTACATAAGAAAAAGAAGTCGTGGTGGTCTAGTGGTAGTAACACCCGACCTGCAATCGTGAGGTCGTGGGTTCAAATCCCGATCCCGTACCAATTAGTTTCTTTGGAACTTATGTACGGAATTTCCCACCATTGGCTTTTGGGTGAAGGAAAACAATTTGAGGCAACCTGCATACGTTCGTAGAAGAAATGCGATGGCGTATGTGAATCCACCAACCCGCACTGGTGGATATGGCCCAATCACCCTTCGTGGGTAGACCTGCGTCCTGCAGTGGACTATTAAAAAGGCTGGTACAGTAGTACAGTAGTGTGTACAAAAACATTAAAACAAAAAGACGTATGCCAAAAAATGCCCATATGACAAATATGGGCATTTTTATATATACATTGATTTTAGGTATTCATAAAAAACATTAAGACATATGCCAAAAATGCCCATATTTGTCCTATATTGATATTAGGTATTCATTCATAAAAATTGATAAAAACAAGACCACACTCTATTAAGTAAGCTCTGCACATCACTAGTCCGTCCGTCGACGTCGCGTCTATTATTTAGCGTGGCGATGAAGATACGACGTGAAAAATAGCCCCTGAACCGACGCCGCCGACATGCACCGAGAAACTGGTAGACACGGCACATACTTACCTATATACCTACTAATATACCTACTAGTAGCTCTCCGATGCGATTCCTACTAATAACTTGCATCTCCAATAGCCATAATAACAATTCTCAATCTTACTTTATATACTAATAATATTATAAACGCGAAAGTTTGTAAGAATAGGTAAATGGATGGATGTTTGTTATTCTTTCACGTAAAGACTACTGACTAGAATTTAATGAAACTTTACAATAATACAGCTTATACATCAGAATAACACATAGGCTACAATTCATAAAGATATTGTGTGAATTGACCAAATATAACGATAAGTGTCGAGTAAGTAGGAAAATTCTGCCATCTGCGAGCTATTCTAGCGTGCGCTGCA
Organism: Hypomecis punctinalis; assembly: GCA_949316475.1. Taxonomy (NCBI): domain Eukaryota; kingdom Metazoa; phylum Arthropoda; class Insecta; order Lepidoptera; family Geometridae; genus Hypomecis; species Hypomecis punctinalis. The sequence goes on along the minus strand of OX438823.1, from coordinate 11,731,166 downwards.
AGAATGTCAAAATAAACAAATGCCGATCGAATAACTGTCAAATCAAGCCTTGGATATCATCATTACATACTAATATTATAAATCCGAAAAATTTGTTGGTTTGTTCTTCTTTCACGAAACAACGGAGCAACGGATTGACTTGATTTTGGCATGGATTTAGTTCAAGGGCCGGAGAGTGACATCCCGAAAAAGTAAAAGGTTCCTGTGAGATAGCAAATATAGATAGAGATAGCATAGTCAAAATCCACGCGGGCGGAGCCACGGGCAAAAGCTAGTAGCTTATAATAAAGTAGAAAAATTAAATTACTAAAAAACTATGAACTTATTCAACGCGTCATCACTACGCCGTAGACCCAAGCCGTAGAGATGTCGTAGACGTCTACGATTTCGCTGGCACATTCAATAATTCTTATTTTTTCCGTTCGATATTTGAAATTAACAAATGATATTATTTTTTCCGTTACAATAAATTCCTGTATCTCAACCGGATTTATTGAATATTTTCTTCAGGGATTTTTGGCACAGCGCGATTGGAATATTTGCCAAAAATTAATTGTTCGATTTTCAAATCCTCAAATCTAAACCTAAGTTAGTACCTAAAACAAAAGAAATATATAAGAAAAGGATTTTTTCCCGTCTCCTGCTGAGCTGGGCCCAAGTATTTATGTCATTACAGTAGCAATACCGAAGATTCGTCACGGCCATCTTTTGTTCAAGTTTGAATAATTTTACTTACTTTGATTTTTAGTAAGAACGGTTTATAAAGCGTGACCGACATAAAAATAAAATTGTCATGTCATTTGCACTTTGGTGCTAAAAGTATAGGAAATTATATTTTTGATCGACGAACCACCGGATGAGTTCTCATGAGGTATACAATTCGACGCGTATATATTTTTTTTATGTATAACCACGCATAACTTTTTTCGTAGTAGTCCGATTTCAATAATTCTTCTTTTATTGGAAATAATATACTTCGAAATTGGTCCCATTTAAATTTTATCGAAATCAATCGAGTTATTTTTGATAAATCAACAATAATGTGAAAAATGCTACATCGCTCCATACGAAATATTCGCGAATTCTGTACACGGGTGAAGTCGGTCATGCTAGTCTATCAGCATGCACGACCACGATTCATCGCACCGCGCCTTGCACTTCGACTTGTCGTCATCGTTGCACTGCAATCGTCAATCACTTTTAGGCACAAGTCTCATCGTGAACGAGAAATTATAGGAAATTGATTTAGGCAATAAGCAAAGTCGCTATTTTCCAAAAAGAAGGTATACTGAGCTCCACACAAATTGAAAGATGGGAAGTTAGCCGCAGAGAGCTGCTGTACTGTACTGTATCAGCCTTTTTTTTTTTAGTAGTCCACCTCGTATGCCTACCCACGAAGGGTGATTAGGCCATATCCACCACGCTGGCCCGGTGCGGGTTGGTGGATTCACATACGCCATCGAATTTCTTCTACGGACGTATGCAGGTTGCCTCACGATGTTTTCCTTCACCGAAAAGCCAATGGTGTGAAATTCCGTACATAAGTAACATAAGTTCCAAAGAAACTCATTGGTACGGGATCGGGATTTGAACCCACGACCTCACGTATGCAGGTCGGGTGTTACTACCACTAGACCACCACAACTTATTGCAGGTCGGGTGTCACTACCACTAGACCACCACGACTTACTAGACCACCACGACTTTTTCTTTTCGACTTTATTTAAATTTTATCGATATTTATCGTTTTTGATAAATGAACAATTATGTGAATGGATGAAGACAACATATCGATTCGAGCAATGTATTCTAATTCTGTAAACGGTTGAAGTCGGTGTTGTCATTTTTGGCGAAAAATTATTATTTGGTAAAAATTGCCTGACAAACCTACATTCATACATCCTTAATAAACAATCTCATCGCAGCTTTCGTCCACATAAAACAAAACCTTTGTCATTCTATAGTTCTATACATTTTCGAAGAAAGGAGTCAATTGATTCTGGGCCATTACTTTTGGGCAAAAGGTTTATGGTGTCATAATAATTTGGTCTCGCTGACGGCTCTTCTTAGAATTGTAAGTTGTCTCTTACTGATCACATGCTGGGAAGTATAATGTTTTAGTGGAATAGTGCTACCGTTCACCGCATATTTAACTTTTTAACGCTCGTTGCGCTCGTAGCTTAGTCTGACTAGGTGTTTATCAGTAATCACCGAAATTAAACAACGTTCCGCACGGTCAGTATTTGGATGGGGGACCGCAGTTTCCAAATGAGCGTTACCGTGGCTTTTATGACACGTTAAATTGTAGGTCCCGGTTGTTTTAACCGTTTAGCCATGTCAAGAGCCTTCAGGCGGCCTAAAAACTTTAAAACCAGGGCTAGCCACCTAGCTAATACGAACTTACTAACTTTTTAACCGACTTCAAAAGAGGTTCTCCATTCGAATGCATGTTTTTTTTAGGTATAGCAAGTGCCCCGGTTGTGGCCATTTTGGTGTCAAAATTATTGCATAAATGGTAATTTTAAACAATGTAACAACATAAATTATTGTTTGTGTGAATCTCAAATTATAATACTCTTTTTAAAATATTATTTGAACATTAAATTGTCTAAATAATCGTTAAAATTCAAAGTGACCAAAATGATACTAAGATGGCCAAAACCGGGGCACCTGTACCTATGTTACGCAATTATTATGCATTATGAATTATGGTAATTATGTGAATTATGAACCTATTTTGATGATTATTTTTATAGGTAGATCATATTTCAAAAGTGGTCTTATTTGAATTTTACCGAAATCAGCTGAGTTCTTTTTGAGTAATTAACAGTAATGTGAAAATTACTACATCGATGACACATTTTTGCCGAAAAATAATTATTTTTGTCACGTAGGTACATTTTAAACTTTAGAGGGATTTAGAGGCAAATTAATAAGGAACAACAACAACTAATTTTATTTAATATAATTATTTTTTGCAAAAAATTGCATGACCGACTTCACCCGTGTACCTACAGAATTCGCGAATATTTCGCACGGATCGATGTAGCATTTTTCACATTATTCTTGATTTATCAAAAATGGCCCAGCCGATTTCAATAAAATTTAAATAGAATCAATTTCGAAATAGGTATACTCTTTCCAATAAAAAAAGAATTATTGAAATCGGACTTCTATGAAAAAAGTTATGCGTGGTTATACTTAAAAAAAATATATATATATATAAAGATATACGCGTCGAATTGAACACCTCCTCCGGTTTGTTTGTCGGTCAAAAAGAACTCATATACATCACCAAAATCATGCCGATTGGTGAAATTATCGATAAACATACACAAAAAATACATACAAACGAACATTGAACCTCTTCCATTTTGGAAGTCGGTTAAACTGGTTTATGAGGTCATAATTTTTGCTGCTGCTAACAACGAACTCTGTTGTGTTCTTAGAATCGTAAGTTGTCTCACAGACACAGACCGCATGCAGTGAAGTATTATGTTCTGGTGGAATAGTGCTACCGTTCACCGCCTATTTAACTTTTTATTGACAATAGATAGACCCCTTGTTTGACTGAAGGTAATTTGTACTTTATGTGTAGGACCGAAAGGTTCAATTTAAAGCAAATTACAAATAGAAGAATGACTCATCATAAGTACAACTACCTATAAGTTACTTTTCGATACGATGTGTAAATGTGCGGAAGAGGATTAAAAAAAATGCAACAATGGAATCACTTGACGTGAATTTGTCTCATTGGCGGGTTTTTAAAATGAAAACTTCTTTAGCGCCTTTGTGCACTTTTTGAGATAGGTAAAAAGAAATAAACTTGCGTCAGGACTTCGATTTCAGATCGTTTCGATTTGATTTGCAAATCAAATCGAATTACTTTTACGTCGCGTTGACCAAGCGCGCCGTGCACACACGCGACCACATTGACACACACGCTTGAATTAGCCAATCACATACGTTGCCGCGCTCGTGTTCGATCGGTTTGGCGCTCGTTACATTACCGTAAAAAATACTCACACTTAGCTATTCAGTTTTCTGTACGTGACACAAGATGGCGCTGTGCCATTTCCATAGAAATCACATCAAACGTTAACGCGATCGAGCTCGAGCGAAAATCTCGCACTCAGCCCTCTCATCACTGATAAGACGGAGGGAGCAAGTTTTCACTTCTGCCGGCACTCCCGGAGTGCTATCCGTTGTTTTTTTTTCTCACACACTGCTCATATACAGGGTTATTTCTAACCAATTAGCATCCTTTTAGGGGCTTATTCTGTACATCAAAACTAACAACTTTTGTCCTGTGACTTTTGTCAAAACTCATAAAAAAAAAATGCTGTTCCATACATTTTGTCGCAAGTGAACGTTATTTTTCTATGGAACAACATTTTTTTTAGTTCCGATGTACAGAATAAGCCCCTAAAAGGATGCTAATTGATTAAAAATAACCCTGTATAGTGTTACATTAGGTAGGTAATACAGAATTCTTATTTTCTAAATTTTTTTTTTGAATCGATTAAAGACTCTAATAACACAATACATGCTAGTTGTAAGCCAGTTTTTGCAGCTAGTTTCAAACGACACAAATGATTGTTATTGTTTTTGAGAAATTGTTACCAGAAGATTTCAGGTGCCTGTATTGTGTCTACGGAATAAAAATTTGACTTTTGACTTTGAAACTCTGGGATTTTTTTTTCTAGCAGTAGACATCCTACAAAATATAGTAATGATGATTCCTTATCATGTTTGTCGCAGTACTGGCATCATGAATCATACAATCCTTTCAGTTGTTTAATTATTCTTAGTACTGGTAATATTGTGTAGGTAGGTATTATTTTAGTGCCACCTCTAAAAGTTTCAATTCTACCACAAAAGGGAAAAAACCTCGCGTAATTGTTCTAATATTGCAGTTTCATTCACAACACAGCTCCATGCGTATAACACACCGACCCCGATACCAAAACGTACTATCTCCTTTACAAAACGACGACTCTAGCGCCCTTTTGCTTCCAAACAGAAAACACTTACGACATTTCAAAATCGGAATAATAAAGAACGCGCCACGAGCAATTTGTTTTAGCCAATCACAAGCTCCGTAGTTTTTTTGAAACAGCCAATGGTGGAACGTAGATAAAAGCCCGTTCCGTTCCAGCATTCTGTTCGGAAAATCCGTGGCCGTTTTCTCGTTGTTTTCTTTGGGAAAGCGTACGGGGAGTTTTGGACCGTATTCTGTTGTATAATCGGCCATCATGGCAGGCAAGGGCGATCCGTAAATTCGTTTCGAAGAAAAGCTTAGCTCGCTTGGTTTTCCACTGCGCGTGGGAGAGAGAGGGTGTGATGGAAAATTTCGTGGGAGACAGGGATGGAGGTAGGTGGTGGTTAGGGCGTTTTGGCTGTGAGGCGTGGTAAAGTAATTTTCCCGCTTTTATTCAGCGTGCAGCGAGGGAAGCAGACGTACAATGTAACTTGATGTGGTTGCCTGAAACTTTGTAGAGAAAAGAGAAAAAGTAAAATAAGTCATTTCCATCTCAATTCGCACCATACCGGCCTTTTTGACCGACGAACCACCGGAGGAGGTATACAATTCGACTCGTATATATTTTTTTATGTATAACCACGCATAACTTTTTTCATAACAGTCCGATTTCAATAATTCTTTTTTTTATTGAAAAGATTATTTTATATAAAAGATTAAACTTTGAAATTGGTCCCATTTAAATTTTAACGAAATTGGCTGAGCCGTTTTTTAAAATCAACAATAATGTGAAAAATGTTACATCGATCTGTGCATAATATTTGCGTTCTAGCGATGCGCCCCGGCTTCGCACAGGTGTATTATACATATAAACATTTCTCTTGAATTACTCTATCTATTAAAACAAACTGCATCAAAATCCGTTGCGCAGTTTTAAAGATTTAAGCATACATGGGAACAGACAGCGGAAAGCGACTTATGTTTTATACCTACTATGTAATGATAATGATTCTGTACACGGGTGAAGTCGGTCATGCTATTTTTGCAAAATATTATTAATAGTCCACTCCTGTATATCCTGTGTTAAAAATATCAGGTCGTGGATCGAAGGAAATAATATCACCGAGTACATTGATTCTGTTTTATTATTCATAAATCAACATCTCCAATGTTGTTTAATGTATGATTGTGGAGAGGCAGAAAATCGGAAGAGAGAAGACAAAAAACTATGTGACAGTTGACGTTGACATATTAAATGAAATGTGTGTTACTAGGTACATTAAAATACTAAATTCTAACAAACTGAACATAACTCCACGAAGGGTGATCAGGCCATATCCACCACGTTGGCCCAGCGTGGGTGGTGGATTCACATACGTAAGTCATCGAATTTCTTCTACGGACGTATGCAGGTTGCCTCACGATGTTTTCCTTCACCGAAAAGCCGAGGTGCAAAATTCCGTACATAAATTCCGAGTCTTACTTGCAGCAATGTTTCATCAAAGGATGCAGTTGATAATTAAGAATTGTACCTGGTTTGATTCTGAAGTTTATAAGTACATATTTTTGTGTCTGTGAGTATCACGACATCTCCCAAGCCAATCATGTTTAGGTATCTTCGAGCAAATATCTACAGAGCCACAGTCCCTAAGTGAAAGTAGTAAAAAAATGTCCGAGCGCCGTCATACATACCGACTTAGATATTTACATTAAATAATTCACAATGACCCGTTTTCTCGAATCTCGACGTTATGTCACTTTGGCATCGCGCGGCGTTGTAGTCGGCTTGCAATTGCCTTACGACAAACTAAAAAGCCTGGCCACGTAGCTTGAGCAGACTTTTGGCTCGAACACTTTTTTGTACGATTGTGACTCTATAGATATTTGCTCAAAGTTAGATATCAATTTTAATGCTTAAGAAACTCAAATCAAAGACAATGCATGTAGTAAGTGGATGCGACGTGTGACCAAAATGCTGGTGTTTATTTGGCTCAACGTATAAGCATTGCCATTCAGCATGGCAATGCTGCCAGCATGCTGGGCACGCTGCCAACTGGCAGTGGGCTTGAGCATTTGTATTATCTCTTCAAAGGTATGTGGACGATCCAATTGCTTGTTATGTAGTAGTAGTTTATGTAGTTTTATATTATGTAAGTCTTGTATTTAGTGGTACCTAGTTAATAAAAGGCACTTAAAAAAATTAAGTACGAATATCGAACATATCCTTGGGCCCAGGATTTTGTTAAATTAAAATAATAATGTTTAAGTCAACTACGACGTTAAAATTGAACAAAAACCGACTTTAAGTTATAATATGCTTTAGACATTGGTGCGCTTAGCATGCACGTTTTGATACAGATTCAGAAACCAGCAGTCCGGAGTAGGGAGATTTTTAATTTAAAACACAGATATTTAAGAAACTGAAAATTGCCACGTTACGTTCTAAGTCCGTTCCTCGAAAGCTGCAACGAACATTTTAATAGCTTTATCATAAAACAGCGCGCGGCGCTGCCAACGCTCCGACAATGATAGCTGTTTATCCTGCACGGTTCCTACCAACCCACCAACTTAATCACAAACCCAAATGAGGCGCCACTGTCACATTCTTGTCACAAAAAGTTCGGATAATTTTAGTTCCTAAAAAATATACTTTAACAGTTAAGTTAGCAGCATTGGTAAATGATGCTCATTTGGCAGGAAAATGTTGCCGCCAATAAATGGCTCGGTAATTTGTTGCCGTCTGCGCTGTTCGGTTGGTAGCATGTTTTTAAATTAAATTGAAAATGGAACGCTCATGGAATGAGCGCGGGCTTGAGCGCGACATGTTTTTATTTGCTTGTGGGTCATTTTGTCTATGGTCGATCGAAAAAATGGCGTATGTGAATCCACCAAACTGGGCTGGGTCGGTGTGGTGAATATACTCGTAATCTCGTCGATAGGCCTATGTTCAGCAGAGTACCTACATACTATAAAAAAGTACCGGTCTTTTTCGATTGTAATAAAAAAGTGAACTACTTATGATGTCATTTGACGAAATCGTGAACTCATTTTCAAGTAGGTAGCTGTGGGTAGGGCACATTATACCTAGATGGCATGGATCCGTAAAGATCTCTAATGGAGAATGGATAGCGCAGCGCGTATAAGATTTGATATAGGATAGTTCTCTCAAATGTAATCTATATCCATTAGTTCCATTTTTTTAGGGTTCCGTACCTCAAAAGGAAAAAACGGAACCATTATAGGATCACTTTGTTGTCCGTCTTTCCCTCTGTCCGTCTGTGTGTATGTCAAGACTTTTTATCTCGGGAACGCGTAAAGATATCGAGTTGAAATTTAAACTGTAGGTATACGTATATCGATGAACTCTTGCAGTTGTGTAAAAGAAAAACTTCTCAGTTATCATACAAAGAAGTAAGAGTCGTTTATGTCGTAAAAAACCGCATATTTCGACACTCACAAAAATCAAAACCTACAGGGTACTTCCCGTTGACATAGAACTATGAAATTTGACGAGGAGCATTGTCTCAGAGTACACATAATTATAGGAATAAATCTGAAAACTAAACATTTTTGTTTAAATCAAAAAAATAGGGCTTCAAAATTCACAAAATATGGGTTTAAAATTCCAAAGTGCGTAAATCGTATCATGTAAGGTATCATATAAAAGAGCTTCATTAGCACATGCCAAAACAGGTTTTTAATTAATTTAACAATTTTCGATGAATGACGAGAAAGTCAAAAGACAAAAGTAAAAAAAAAAACTTTTGTCGATAATGATGATGATGAGTATAGAGATTTTAACAACGTACTTCCCAATTTTGTGATTTTTTTTGGATTTGAACGGAACCCTCGGTGTGCGAGCCTGACTTGCACTTGTCCGGTGTTTTTTCAAACCTAATAAACATAATTATTTCGGTTCAATTGATAAATAACTGAAACAATGATTTACAATTCAAAAACCAAGCAACTTTTAATACGCACCACTAAAACCATAACATTTACGATTCCTTCTACGGAACTAAAAGAAATTGTTACAATTTCTCCAAAACTTTTATTTACAACTGGCTAATGTGGAAACAATGCCGTGCCAGAAACAAACAAAAAAACAAAAGCACGGGAAACATTTTGACATCTTCGTGAAATGGTCAAAAAGGTTGCGTTGAAAAACTTCAAAGGAGATTGTCGAAAAAGGTTTTATTATATTTTACAACAATGGAGGACGCCCAGCTGTGATGATTGTTGTTTATTTTGCTACCAGTAGCAAATGATTAGTTTCGGTAACCATTTATAAGTGTAAATAATCTTGTATTTAGAATAACATTATTTGTCACACCCCTAATAAAATGTGAGTTTACAAGATTTACACAAAACGGAGGCAACTTTTGTGGTAAGGGCAAATGAAATTCTATGTCATGGCATTTCTTAATTTTTTTGGAGTTAAGTTGGAAACATACTAACGGACGCGGCTTACGGACGCGACTGGTAGCCGCGACTGATGGGTATTTAGACTATGAAAGTACACTGAGCCGTGCACACTATCGGACATAAGTCGCGGACGTCACCTTCGGACGACCTTGAGCGTTCGAACGTCCGAGCGCGATCTGGCACACCGGACGTTTTAAGACTGTCAACATTGCTAAGTCGCGGCTGTAAGTCGCGTCCGTCAGCCGCGTCCGATAGTATTGTTGTAGTTCCTAGACTATGAAAGTACACTGAGCCGTGCACACTATCGGACATAAGTCACGGACGTCACCTTCGGACGCCCTTGAGAATTCAGACGTCCGAGAGCGATCTGGCACACCGGATGTTTTAAGACTGTGCACATTGCTAAGTCGCGGCTGTCAGTCGCGTCCGTCAGCCGCGTCCGATAGAATGTTTCCGGCTTTAAACTACTTGCTTGTTATGTACCTGAGCTATTTAAAGTTAAAACTAAGAGATACTTACATGCAGCAAATACGCATACACCGCAAAATGCATATTTTAGAAACATACATTGTAGAATGTACCTACATAGGAGTAATACTTGACTATGATCTACTACGATTGCAATATTGTAATATTTTCATTCAATTTTTAAATATGGTATAAAGGTATGGCAGTTTTATTGTTTGTATTAAAACGGTTTACTATGTCTCCGACATTAGTATAAAAATCGTCAGATTTTTTCATTTGGTTAAAAGATTTTTAGTTATTTTATGAAACAGTTTTCTTTTTCGATATCTTTTAGAATCTATATTTTTTTACTATAAAGAAATAAAATTAATTAATTGCAGGTGTGTAATGTTCCCGATAAGCCATTAATGGTAATACTCAGAGAGTAGGTATTAAGTTGTATATTACCTTCCAAAATATATTAAGAGGGCTTAAATACGGTATGGAACCCTTCGTGTGCGAGTCCGACACGCATTTGGCCGATTTTATTTTTCTGTAGGCCTAAAAATACCTATAAAAATTAGTTTTTGACAATAATAAAATGAAATGGTGCCACATTTTCCGCCCACAAAATCTGCTGCTCTACTCAGCCTAGGGCGTCACTAGAAGTTTATCCGCTAGACAGAGACACATCCACAGAGAGTCCAGCTAGTCAAGCATGCGAGCACGAATAGCCACGAAAACTCATTTCGACGTGTCAAAAAGTGACAGATGTACACTTTGCCATAACGCTGTCTCGTTCTGACATAGCCCGGCTATAGAGTGTGTGCAAAAAATGAGCAGTCGCCGTGGCGGTACGGTGAACTAACAATAATATTTTAATCAGCAGCCAAGGTACCGACTATACTTGGTAGACGCGAGTACTGATGACAACCGAATTGGCGTCTATCTACCAAATATCAAACACTTTTAGTTGTACTAGCAATGACAGAGCAGTGTTGTCAACAAAATTAGTCAAATGCACAGTTATAATCAGAGAGATAGCGCTGTTGTCGCTTGAGGCCATTCTCAACCCCAAAAATGCATGGAAAATCATCCAAGCTGCTGTCTAAACTGTCAAATAAGAATTGGGATTTAACGTTTTTTGTCTAAAAATCCGACAACAACCACCGAATCAAGGTATTTGTCATGTATCTTTAATGCATCTCCTTGGGATTTTCTCGATCCACCACATTACCCTCTGGTTGTGGTAGTTGTAATAGCTTTATGGTAATGATTATTTTTTGCAAAAAATTGCATGACCGACTTCACGACTTCACCTGTGTTGTATACAGAATCATCATTATCATTACATAGTATAAAATATAGTCGCTTTCCGCTGTCTGTCCCTATGTATGCTTATATCTTTAAAACTACGCAACGGATTTTGATGCCGTTTGTTTTAATTCAAGAAAATATGTTTATATGTATAATACTCCTGTGCAAAGCCGGGGCGTATCGCTAGAACGTAAATATTACGCACGGATCGATGTAGAATTTTTCACATTATTGTTGATTTATCAAAAATGGATCAGCCGATTTCGATAAAATTTAAATGGGACCAATTTCGAAGTATACTCTTTCCAATAAAAAAATAATTATTGAAATCGGACTACTATGAAAAAAGTTATGCGTTATACATAAAAAAAAATAGTTACGCGTCGAATTGTATACCTCCTCCAGTGGTTCGTCGGTCAATCAGAATTGGACTTTGACGTTCCTTGTCTAAAAATCCGACAACAACCACCGAATCAAGATATTTGTCATGTCTTTTTATGCTATTTTAAATCAATGCATCTTCGGATTTTCTCGATCCACCACATTACCCTCTGGTTGTGGTAGTTGTAATAGCTTTATGGTAATGATTATTTTTTGCAAAAAATAGCATGACCGACTTCACGACTTCACCTGTGTTGTATACAGAATCATCATTATCATTACATAGTATAAAATATAGTCGCTTTCCGCTGTCTGTCCCTTTGTATGCTTATATCTTTAAAACTACGCAACGGATTTTGATGCCGTTTGTTTTAATTCAAGAAAAAATGTTTATATGTATAATACTCCTGTGCAAAGCCGGGGCGTATCGCTAGAACGTAAATATTACGCACGGATCGATGTAGAATTTTTCGCATTATTGTTGATTTATCAAAAATGGCTCAGCCGATTTCGATAAAATTTAAAGAATTATTGAAATCGGACTACTATGAAAAAAGTTATGCGTTATACTTACATAAAAAAAAATAGTTACGCGTCGAATTTTATACCTCCTCCAGTGGTTAAAAAAATCAAAAAAAACCAGTGTAAATATCAATCAGAATTGGACTTTGACGTTCCTTGTCTAAAAATCCAACAACAACCACCGAATCAAGATATTTGTCATGTCTTCTTATGCTATATATATTCAACCAATGCATCTTCGGATTTTCTCGATCCACCACATTACCCTCTGGTTGTAGTGGTTGTAATAGCTTTATTGTAAAAAGAGCACTGGGGCGACCTCGCCTACGACGCTTCTCATTTTCCACAAACTCTTCCTCACGAAATCTATGGTAAGTACAGACCCTAACACCGCTTCTTGTGTCGGGTAAAAAATATGTCGCAAACCCTCCAAGAAGCTGCCCTTTCGCAATAAAACATACATCAGAGCGTGGGCGCTCCCGCGGGAGCAATGCTACATTTTAACCGGAAAAAATAGTGCAGATTGCCGGATGATTGCTCCGGAATATCCGTTATACCGGCCGGCCGGTGTTTACGACCCGCCCGGATTAAAAAGTAAGAGGGTGCATAGTGAGGAGAAAAGTATCGATATTTGGGTGAGTTGTAAGTTAGTTATAAGTAAAAAAAATGTCATCAAGTATCGATATCGACCCCGTTCCCTCGTATTTGCACGGAGGTATCAATCCGGCGCAAGTCTTTATTCCGTCCTTCGAGCAAATATCTATAGAGTCACAATCGTGCAAAAATGTGTCCGAAACAAAACTCTGCCCAAGCTATTTAGTGGGCAGACTTTTTAGTTAGTCATAAGACTCGTAAGGCGATTGCAAGCCGACTACAACGCCGCGCGATGCCAAAGTGCTCGGTTACAAGCACTAATTAGGTGACATAACGTCGAGATTCGAGAAAACGGTCATTGTGAATTATTGTAAATATCATAGTCGGTATGTATGACGGCGCTCGGACATTTTTTTACTACTTTCACTTAGGAACTGTGGCTCTGTAGATATTTATTTTGCTCGAAGATTCCGTCGGTAAATATAAAAATATAAAATAACGATTATACGTAACGATAATATACTGTGTAATTGTATCAAAAATTATAGTTTAGCACACCTATATTATTCGTAGATCTGTGTACAAACGTATATAGGTAAGTATCGTAGGTGTCGATATTGATATCGACAACTACGTCTTTTATCGAGCTTTTCTCTTCCCTATCTCGCAGGGAGGTATCAGTAGTTCCAGGGCGCGCCTTTATTCCGTCGGTAGGTTTGATGAAATTTTTATTTCGGGCCGGGATGAGCGGATCTCTCACTGCCGCCTAATTCGGGTTTATTCGCAGGACAGATTATTTAATCATGAATGTGAACACACGTATCGGTTTACGCCGTGCGTGCTAAATTGGAGAATTTAATCAGTTGTTATCGACCTCCTTGTACCTCCTTATAAATAAACGCAGTTCTTTATAAGCCTCTGATGTTAGCTACAAGCTGTGTAAAACCCAATTCTGACTCACATTACATGGCCTAAGAGCCGCTGAAGATCGACCTTCACCCACGTGATAACCAGATGAGACGTAAGTATTTTTTGTCAATTATTATTCGTGGTGGTCGTGGGTTCAAATCCCAGTTCCGTACCAATAAGTTCTTTTCCGTACATAAATTCTAAAGAACTTATTGGTACGGGACTGAGATTTGAACCCCGACCACCACGAATAATAATTAACAAAAATACGTCTCATCTATGAAATGAAATGAAATATCTTTATTCGACACATAAATAACACGTACAAAAAAAACTTATATAACTAATGAAAAAAAAACAAAAGTGTCGAAAGGGACTCACCTCAGCTATAAAATGTTGAGTGCTGGAAGGACCCAACACTCAACGCTGGTATTCTGATGAGCCCTGTCCACCTGTCCACCTCTCCCCCAACCGATCATATTGGAGATTTTTAGGGCAAGCCTATCTCCAGCAATGTAAGTTCTATGGCTGATGGACAGTATTGGACAGTACCAATACCAACCTACAAAAAAAAGCAATAAAATAAAAAACAAATTAACACACTAGAGCAGTGAGATTTTTTTGTAATCGGTTGATTAAAATCAGGGTCGTTTTCCCCCTGCTTACTGAGGGGCACCGAATTATTAACTTTAATATGTTAATTATGTTTGTATGAGTGTTCGTTCACTTGTCATAACATAACAGAGGGGAGTGTTACAATAATATTGTTAGATTTTGATATACTTACTAGAGTAAGTGCAAAAAGAGGACCGTCGTGGTGTAACGGTGAACTAACAATAAGATTTTAATCAGCAGCCAAGGTGCCGACTATACTTGGTAGACGCGAGTACTGATGACAACCGAATTGGTGTCTATCATGGATTTATCATATAAACAGGATTGAGTACTGGCAAAGAAAAACGTCCCGACCAGGGTACCACATCAGATGATTGTGTCTCTTTTCCAAGTAGTATGACCAAAACATCTCGATCATCTCGGGATATAATATTTCTTTGGAATGTTACTGCACGCAGGAATCGCAGTTATCTTACCCCTAACTCGTCGGCCTTCGTCATCGTCGTCGTTTTAGCAATAGCACGCCTACTGCTGGGCATAGGCCTTCCCTAAAGATCTCTATAAAACTAATCCCCATAAAAGCAATGGTCTAGAATTAATATATAAATATCAAACTCTGTTTTATTAGCATCTATTCACAATTTTAACTAAAATCTTATCAAACTACATTGTTATAAAAACTAATAAATGGTTAAGACAGTCGCGGCTTTACAGGTAATAATTCTACCATACATAAATGTCGTTTCGAAATGGCAATAGTAGTAATAATGGCGAGCGGGACACCCTCATCACTTTGGGAAGTCTCACTCGGCACAGCGTCTCTCTTATGCCATTTCAAAGGAATAATGTGTTGGTGTAACGCATTAAGGTTGAATTTTCCTAAGCTAACTTTGAGCAAAATTTCGTCTGTGCGCAATCCAGATAGTATACAAAATCCTTGGTGTCTATCAAGTATCAAACAGTTGCACCATAAACTAAGCTCTTGAGGATTTTTGTCTATGGTTGTACGTTGTAAAGCTCGAAACATACTATCGGACGCGGCTTACGGACGCGACTGACAGCCGCGACAGTGTACATTCATTATCTAGATACCTATCAGTCGCGGCTGTCATTCGCGTCCATAAGCCGCGTCCGATAGTATGTTTCCAGCTTAATAGCAATGACAGAGCAGTGTTGTCAACGTAACAAAATTATTAAAGCTCGAAACAAACTATCGGACGCGGCTTACGGACGCGACTGACAGCTGCGACCTAGACTATGAAAGTACACTGAGCCGTGCACACTATCAGACATCAGTCGCGGAGGTCACCTTCGGACGACCTTGAGCGTTCGGACGTCCGAGAGCGATCTGGCACCCCGGATGTTTTAAGACTGTGCACATTGCTAAGTCGCGGCTGTCAGTCGCGTCCGTCAGCCGCGTCCGATAGTATGTTTCCGGCTTAAGGCGAGGCTGTCAGTCGCGTCCGTCAGCCGCGTCCGATAGTATGTTTCCTGCTTTAAGCTCGAAACATACTATCGGACGCGGCTTATAGACGCGACTGACAGCCGCGACTGATAGGTATCTAAATAATGAATGTACACTGAACCGTGCACACTATCGGACATAAGTCGCGGACGTCCGAGAGCGATCTGGCGCGCCGGATGTTGAAACACTGTGCACACTGCTAAAGCTCGAAACATACTATCGGACGCGGCTTACGGACGCGACTGACAGCCGCGATTTAGACTAAAGCCGGAAACATACTATCGGACGCGGCTTACGGACGCGACTGACAGCCGCGACTTAGCAATGTACATAGTCTTATAACATCCGGTGTGCCTGATCGCTCTCGGACGTCCGAACGCTCAAGGTCGTCCGAAGGTGACCTCCTTTGTTTTATAAATCAATTAAGGTACATTAAAGTAGATTTAACCTGAGGTGGTCTAGATGTAGTGTTACAACCCCCGCCTTAAAATCGTGAGGTCGTGGGTTCGAATCCCCGGTCCCGTACCGATAATTTCTTTGGAATTTATGTGCGAAATTTCACATCACTGGCTTTTCGGTGAAGGAAAACATCGTGAGGCAGCCTGCATATGTCCGTAGAAGAAATTCGATGGTGTATGTGAATCCACCAACCCGCACTGGGCCAGCGTGGTGGTTATGGCCCAATCACCCTTCGTGGGTAGGCCTACGTCCTGCAGTGGACTATTAAAAGGCTGGTACAGTAGGTACAGTACAGTATTGGCTGGCCACGCTGGCCCAGTGCGGTTTGGTCGATTCACATAGGTACGCCGTCGAATTTCTTTTACGGACGTATGCAGGTTGCCTCACGATGTTTTTCTTTACCGAAAAGCCAGCGGTGTGAAATGAATAATTATTTCTAGTAGGTACCTAAATACAAATCTCACGACAAGCTTCTATATTTATAACATAGTAAATGAAAATATATAATAATTTAACCAGATTAATTAGGTTTTATTGAATTTAAAGTATTATTCTTCTTTTTAGATCATCAGCCATCAATAAGTAGGTAGGTACCTATATCTAGGCATATGAAGATTCAGTCAAAGATCATAAGGTCAAAGAGGTAGGTATATACCAACCTACTGTGAACCTCTTACTTAGAATTATAGGTATTATACATTATTCCACAATCAAAAACAAAAAATAAAATAGGTACTTAGGTAGCTAATTTTTAAGCTACTGCGTGTGCGTCACTTGCGTCTTAACATTACGAAAATAGGTAGGTACGTTGTATACTTAGATTATTTAAAAGGTTGTATAATAATGCCGTTACGTAGATGTGGCCAACGTTTTAATGCGTTAAAACCTAAGATTGGCAACGCAACGATCCGTACGTAACGTCTTAATTAACGCGCTAGTTTACGCATAAACGCATTCTAGACATAGATAAGTTCGTTTGTTTCAGGCATAGAACCTATACACTGCTGGATATAGACCTCGCCTATAGATCTCCAAGAAGATCGGTTGGTAGCGACTTGTATCCAGCGCGATCCTGCGGTCTTAATGAGGTCATCTGTCTACCTTGTGGGTGGACGTCCTACGCTGCGCTTTCCGGTACGTGGTCTCCACTCGAGAACTTTGTGACCCTATTGGTCATTAGTCCTCCGCGCTATGTGGTCCGCCCATTGCCACTTCAACCTGCTAATCCGCTGGGCTATCCCGGTAACCTTGGTTGTTCTACGGATCTCCTCATTTCTGATTCGATCTCGCAGAGAAACTCCGAGCATAGCCCTCCATAGCTCGTTGGGCTACTTGGAGCTTCTAATATGGCCGGTAGTGAGAGACCACGTTTCTGTGCCATAAGTCATCACTGGCAACACACACTGGTCGAAAACTTTCGACTTTAACCCAAAAACTTTAGACCCAAGTGGAGCATAACAAATTATCATTTATGACAGGCAAGGGGATATGGTTCGCACATGTTTTATGGGTACATAATAGTTATATTGTACTCAGTTATTATAAAATTAACATTTTAGTGCACCATCACAGGACATTAGTCTTTCTTCCTCTTTTCCGTACAACCTTAAATATTTTTACAACGCCCTAAAATTTTTAAAAGAAATATGGCCACACGATCACAGACATTTGCCGATGACAATTTCTTAAGATTCGAAACAATGAAGAGTAACAATTTCTGTGCCCACAAAATTGCGGTAGGATGTTAATTACGTTACGGGCGCAATATAGTAATAAAATACTACTGTAAAGCGGTGAAAATATAACAATAAGTTAATTTCTTTGCCCTTGGCTGAATGCAGGCCGGCCTTTCGTCACCACAATTCGTCACGCATTGTAAACGCACCCGACGTATTGTCAATTGTCAAATATGACAAAACATTTATGTCGTCTCCTTTTGTGAACGCGCCCTTGTTTTTGGCGGTGAAGGAAAGGCGGGAACGAAAAATACTTTTTTTTTCTTAATTTATTTTACTTTTTCTGCTAGTTCATTTACTCGTTTAATTTATTTTCCGATATATGTACCTACCTAGTTCTTGGTTCATTAATTTATTTGGTTCGATAAATTCGTAATTAATTATGTTTTTCTGCATAATTTTGCTGCTTACTTTATTCCACACGGTTATTCAGAATGGTTATACTAAGATAACGGAGCACTCCCTTTCAGCTTAGTTTTATGTCAGACCATTGTAATGGACAACTTTTACTATGGGGTCAATCAATAATTCTAGAAAAAGTAATCAGGTGTCCCATAAAAAATTGCAATTCGAAATCTATAAAATAAATGTAACAGCTGATGTTATTTTTTGATTCCGGGTTTATGGTTCCATTATAAAGATGTTCATAAAATTATTATGAGCATAATAGGCATGATGACATTGATGACTAAAAAATACAATTACCTACATATTTTCGTCAGCTAGACTATGAAAAAATATTAGAGACGTATTTTTTCTTTTGTCAATTAAACAAAAATTGTTGAAGATATTGTACATAGTTCCGCGTGACGTCACAAGTGCCATAAAAATACAGAATACAATCTGCAAAGAAGTACCTGTACCCATTTTGCAAGGCAACACCTATATGTTGTCCTGTTGGTCTCTAAAATTGTAAGTACCTATGTCATATTGTACGATAAGAATGTTTTAATAATACTTAAGTTTGTAGGTACTAGCTATTGCTGCGCCCCGAATACAGGGTATATATGCCATATATTTAGTTAATCTAGTTTTTAACTGAATACTTTAAATATTTGCAATAAATGAATATATCTTCAACAAACCCGACAAAAACAACCCTGCTTTAGCGTTCAGGTAGGTACCTAGGTACAATCTCAGAATAAGGACTGTCCTTACCTTATTCTAACAACAGTTACAGGTAGGTATAGCAGTTCAGTTGTAGTTGTAGTTACAAAAGTCTGTGTTCGATATTTAGAAAAGAAAGATTACTAAAATAAGCCATATCGCTACATTTTTCCATCAATTCATAATGCTATTGTAAAACTTTAAAACAGTTATGAAGTTTCGAAACTTACTAGTGCCATCTGTTATAGAGTGGATTTATGAGATTGTTTGCTCGCGACATCTGTGAATGAGTAGCAAAACTACTATAAAAGCCTTAGGTTACATTCTATGGTTGTCATTTGCTATTCAAAAGTTGTCACAAAATGTCAACAGATGGCGCAATTATGGTTCAAAGATAATTCTATTATTAATTCAAGAATTATTATTTCAAATAAATTCAACAGCAACGTCGAAAATATGTCTCCATTTTATATCAGTAATTATTGAATTGTACAACAAAATACACGATCATCATGGACTACAGTTTTTTTTATTGATCGCCATCATCATCATCTCAGCTACAGAATCTGCTTCGGACACGTTATTTTCAACCAACTTCAAAAAAGGAGATTCAATTCTTTTTTTTTGCAAGATTTATTAAATATTATTGCCATTATTACTCCGTCAATTATGAACCGATTTTGATGATTTCTTTTTGGTAGTCTACCAGGTAGATAATACTTTAAAAGTAGGTCCCACGACACAGGTCACCCTTGTGTGGAAACTATTGCAAAACTTGTTTTTGTAAATTTTTATGTAACTTAAAATAAAATATAAACGTTTTATTTCTTTATTTATTTATAGGTTTAGAAATCGGTGGAGCAGTTTTTGATTTGATGAAATTAACAGTACTAATCCAAAAATGGTATTATACATATAACTATAGGTAGGTATAACATATCGATGGAGCGAAGTATTTGTTGAAGTCGATTGTGACATTTTTGGTGAAAAATATTAGGTAGGAAGAATAAGAATAAGAAAATGTTTATTGTTAAGCCGTGTAAAAAGATGTTACAAAAAATTGGTTTCAACAGCCTGCCCATTTCGAGCGTCCAACAATCTTTTATAAAATAGTTATACTACTAGATAGAAAGGTATACTACTAGATAATATCGGTACTAGTAAGTATACCTACAATAAGACGGTACCTATTACCTAAATTGATGCATTTTATAACAGTAAGTGATGACCTCAAATGAGGGTATTATCTTCAATTAGCATGCAACCTCTAGCGGCGTATGTTGGCGGCGAACCAGCTAAACTTTTGTATATTAAGTATAGTTAGGTACGTTACAGGAAAATTGTGAAGGAAAGTAAGTCTTTATTGCCACGTTACGAAACTAAACTAAAATTAGCAAAAATGTAAAGTATGTTAAACTTGCACAGGTCGCCACTTTCCCAAAAAATAGTAGATTGTATCATATGGGAGCAAAATAATATTTTTACGGCGAGGGCGCTTTTTTGAATCCAGAGCGAAGTGAGGTATTCTAGAGCTATTCTTTAGAAGAATCCTGAACTTAGCGATTCAAAGTACCTACCTACGTCGCCCGAGCCGAAAATATATTTTGCGCCCGAGTGGTAGCTACTTTACTTTTCATCACCCTCTATGAGAAAATAAAAGATGCCTCATATTTTTTGTAATATAGAACGTAGAATAACAACTAAATTGAAATTAAATGGTATCTAATAATATAACAAATGAAAACTTATATTTACATTCTTTTTCATTCATTCATTTTCATACAAATACTTCCAAATTCAAAAAGTGCGCGGCAAAGATCATTCCGTCGCACTTATTACGTTCCAGATAATTCGGGCGCTTTTAGGTATAAAGTTTCTTATAGAAAACACCACCTTTGGGCGCACAAGTAGCCGTTTTCGAATAGATGTGATGAAATAACAATTTTTGTAATCTAATTTGCTCAGATGAGGAGAGAAATCATTTTTCCTAAGTTTCTTTGCCATATTCAGTCAAAAGCCCAAAAAAAGGAGGTAATTTAATGTACCTATTCTCAGTAAAAATAAAAAGGAGTGTTTTTTTTCTTTTGGTTTCAATCAGTTTCTTTATTTTGTTCAGTCATTCAAAAATACTTACTCGAGTCTGAACAAATTAGGTACTTACCTACTAGAACTCTGACACCAGGGCTAGCCAGCCGGCCCATACGAACTTACTAAAGTACCTACTGACTTTACTATAAGGGCCTTTTAATAATCCACTGCTGAATATGGGCCTACCTATGAAAAGCAGCTAGCCAATAAGAAGATCGTGTAGGTCGGGTGGGTAGTCCTGGTGTCAACGTTTTTATGCCGCCTGAAGTCTCTGACATGGAAATGTAGAGAAACTAACCTTTTTGTTAGCTTCTCTACATTCAAACTCTTTCGACGATAACACTGTCCATTAACAATTCTATGTATGAAAATTTTAAAATACTTTTGATAGGATCAGCGATCCTTGTTCTGAAAATTCTGGCAGTCTTGGGAGAGAAGTCATCAAGTAGACACGAAAGATGGTGCATGTCTTGTGGTATTTTTAGAAAGTATGTGGTGTTAGTACATGTTAACGTGTGATCTTTGAACGTGGTGACGGGTCCTGCAGTGAAGACAGCATGAGCGTCTGTAGCGCTAGCTCGGTACTCCAAGGTAAGTGGCAAGGTCAGTGGCCCCAAAAGATGAGGTCCTCCTGAAACAAGGTCAAAGAGACCGAAGCCTCGCGAAGAAAAGTTACCAGACGCTCATGCTGTCTTCACTGCAGGACCCGTCACCACGTTCAAAGATCACACGTTAACATGGCTATACGCAATGGTGTGAAAATCCAAACACAATTTTAAGAACTCATTGGTACGGATCCGGGATTTGAACCCACGACCTTACGATTGTAAGATGAGCGTTACCTCCACTAGACCACCACGGCACATTTTGTACTTAGTACGTATTTATCATATCACTTAGCTTCATAATCGCCGCTAAAAAATGTCAAATAAATATCATTAGAGATTAGACACTTTTGGATATTTCAGTATGTAGGCCATGGTCACCCGAACGATGTATTTATGTTATATATTACCTTAATATATTTTGCATTTATAGCTGAATGGACGTGCTAAGTACTAGTATCTAAGTAAGTTCGTATAGGCCGGGTGGCTAGCCCTGGTGTCAGAGTTTTTAAGCCGCCTGAAGGACTCTGACATGGCTAAACTGTAAAAACAACCGGGGCACGTGTCATCTGGGACAGCGAGCTTTTCCTTCAAATCTTTGAGTAAAGGTGACGTCCACAAGAGGTATATTATTCAGAGAAAAATCGAACCAAGATGATTTATACATCATTTGAAAGCTTCATTGATGGGCTTCTCAAAAATATTTAATTTAGATTTTTTAGCCCTCCATTTTTTTTTGTAAAAAATGAATTGTATGAAAAATAATAATACAGCTTTGTATTTTTTTCTAGTTTAGCAATAATAAAGTGATTCTTACGTTATTTGACTTGCATTCGGAGCAATATCATCCACATTCATCTCTTAATTTGCTAAAATTAATAATTATAACCTGCCAGTGTGACCAGAGTTAGTAGGTAAAAAGTAAAAAAAATCACTTAAAAACTGTGTCTAATTGGTAAAAATGCTTCTATTTAACAATTTAGAGGTTACTTAATCAAGGATGCTAGAGATAAACTACCTATTCAGGCAAATATATTTATCCTAATAGATTAATTTTTTTTTATATTGGAGGTCTCTTTTTTAATTTTAACTGATGAATTAGACTCGGAAAAATTTCTCGAAATGTAACGAGTGTTGTGGTTAGAATTTTTGATTATTATTATACCAGCCTCCATACATTTTGTGGACATGTCTTTTGTGCAAAATAAGAAGCGTCGTAGGTGAGGTCGCCCGTGTGCCATTTTACTAATTTTATTACGTTGGCAACACTGCCCTGTCATTGCTACAGGTCGCGGCAAATAAGTGTTGCGCTGAGTGAAGTGTGGAGGAGGTGACTGCACATGGGTTTAGTGTGGCGGTACCATGCGAAGCCATCCCCTCCGCACTACCCTCAGCGCTAGACTTACGTGCATACCTGTAGTACAACTAAAAGTGGATTCACTAAGTCGCGCTAACATAGACCCTGGAACCGGGGTATTAGAATACGGTTTCGGTATCCCCTGCCTGTCGTAACAGCCGACTAAAAAGGGCACCTGGGATTCGAGGGAGCTGCACCCCAATGCAGCTGGGTATCTGTAAAAGATTTCCCCCCGTCAACAAAAAAAAAGTCGCGCTAACGTTTCGGCCGAGTTGCATCGACCGTGGTCAGACCCGTGACCACGGTCGATGCAACTCGGCCGAAACGTCGAGATAATGAGGTATTTATTTATCTCGTAATTTTAGTGCGCGATTAGTCCCGTAGTATATAATATTAATGTGTTCAAATCGCGAAAGTTTAAGAACAACATACGGTAATGATATCTAACAGAACTACTCGTAACAGTATCAGCCTTTTTTTTATATTCCACTGCAGGACGTAGGCCTGCCCACGAAGGGGGATTGGGCCATATCCACCACGCTGGCCCAGTGCGGTTTGGTGGATTGACATACGCCTTCGAATTTCTTCTACGGACATATGCAGGTTGCCTCACGATGTTTTCCTTCACCGAAAAGCCAGTGGTGTGAAATTCCGTAAAATAACTACACAAGGGAAATTGTGCGCCATATCACAAATTAAAAAAAGAAGCCTGCCAAGAAACTGCCCAGGGCAAATATCTTGCTCCTAGGATTTTTAAGCGGATCTTGGTTCATATAAAGAATCCAGATTTAGCTGCAAAAATAGCTGTTCCACTCCCTCCATGTAACTATATGGATACTCCTTCCATGTAACTATACTGGTGTTAAAAATCATTGTCAGTAGGTAGTTCCATCAAAACTATGAATGGTACTATACTCTATAAAATTTAACTTGATCTCTGCGACAGTGACATTGACACAGAAGATTGTCATTTTTAGAGTTGAGAAAGTGGTGGAAAAATCGATTTTCAAACAATGTTGTAATGAAATCGAATGAGTAGTTGAAGGTGAGAAATTGGATTTTATTTACTTACTATTATATAAGACCAAGTATGTACACTTGTAAATAATGTTATGATATTAAATAAATACTCATAAAAATGTTACGACAGTATTTATCGACGTTTTTCACTATTATCGATGCTAATGTAACATATAATTGGGTTTAATTTAATTACACATGTACAAAATGTTATAATATTAAAATATATACAATAAAATTAATGATAAATTAAGTTTTATTTAAAATATCGTTAGTATAAACTATCGATATTTTAAATAAAACTCTATCTAAAACTCTGTGGTCACGATCATTCGTCGCCCATCACTAATCGGCATGCCCATAAAGTATGATATTGACAGGTATCTACTGTCTGTACTATTAAGAAATTCAGGACTTCATAGGCGTCATTTTTCTGACAGCTGTCGCAGAGATCCAGTTAAATTTTTTAGAGGATAGTGTAAACTCAAAATTAACACTAGTTCCATTATGAATGGAACTAGTGTTTTAAATTTTTAACAGTAGTTCCATCATGGAACTTTTAGTGGCGATGAACCGAACGAACGGGTACGCGCTTCAACGCGCAGCTTTATGTGAACTTCAGTCAGGATTGGATTTTGCGCAGCTTGTAGCTAACTTCACATCCGCCAACTTGTATGATTCGGCCTATACATCGATTTCATACCGCTCACCGCTCCGCGCCCCGCTAGAGAATGTGCAAAATGAGAACCGTCGTGGCGTTACGGTGAACTATAATAGATCCAACCGTTTATTTTCTTTTTGACAGCACCAATAGAACGTAACTGCGTCATGTTACGCAAAAGTTCGTACGTTCGTACATGCTATGGCTACTCACGATAGCCATAGAACGTAAATTTTTAAAAACTTTTGTTATTATATGTGATTTACAAAAAACTACTGCACTTATGGTCTTAATTTGTCAAAGATGATTATTATACGGGATCAAGGAGCAAACTTAGGCAGTTGTCATATTTTTAAAACACTTTTGCGTAACATGACGCAGTTATGTTCTATTGGTGCTGTCAAAAAGAAAATAAACGGTTGGATCTATTGTAACAATAAGATTTTAAATTTTTAATCAGCAGCCAAGGGCTAGGTACCTATACTAGGTAGACGCGAGTACTGATGAAAACCGAATTGGGGTCTACCAAGTATCAAACACTTTTAGTTGTACTAGCAATGACAGAGCAGTGTTGTCATCGTAACAAAATTAGTAAAATGGCGCACGGGCGACCTCACCTACGACGTTCCTCTTTTTGAACAAACTCTACCGCTCATGGCGGCGAGGTCGTAGCCGAGCGATTTAGTTACAAATTAGCAAACAACTAAAATGAGTTTCAAACTAGGTAGGTATTGTAGGTACCTACATTCACTTGAAACTAAAGCGTCCATTTTCGATTGTGATACAAAATAGCTAAGAAACCATAAAGAAACTGCACAATGACACTCCACTCTATACTTAGGATAAATGTATAACTTACTGATGTCACACAATGGATGTAAATCTTGACTGGATATGGCAAGTTTTGCTGACGACAATTTTGTGTTTACAAACAAACAAACAATAACACTTTATTAGATGACCACATTAAATAAAAAGAACAAATGACAAGGACATAACACAAATAGGTTTCTAACTTAAAGCTATTTCTTCCAAAACTTACCGACAAAAATCAAGTTTTTACTTGCTTTGTATGATTGCTGCAGTAGACTCCGCGCCACTACTGAAATCCGACGGTAAAAAATGACAGATTTATTATTATTTTATTTATTCGACGAACTTTACGACCCTATCGGTCATCAACGTTCTTCGTGCTATTACAACTTGACAATCCGCTGTGCTATGTTAATAGCTACTTCGTTATTCTATTGACCTCCTCATTTCAGCAGGCCAATCGCGTTAATTTTAAACAGCTGCGTTCCATCTGTAATTCAATTAAAGTTCGGTTGCAATTGTAGTTAAGTTTCAATTCAGCTTCAAGGAATTAGGTATTGCGCTAAACATCATACACCAACCGGTCATTTGACACCGGTTACGTTCCAACTCTGATCGAGTTGCGTTTCAACTTTAGTCAAAATCATTAGTGCGATACGAAAATAGACAAAAAGTCGAAGTTCAGTTAAAGTTCAATTGTAGTTCAGCTGTAATTTTTTAGTGCGATTGGCCTGCTGATCCGATCTTGCAGAGACCCGAGCATAACTTTCTCTACAGCTCGTTGGCTACTTGGAGCTTATTAAAAAGAACCATATCTAAAGTCACCATCCAAGCCTCTGGAGCACTGAAGCATTTATGCCAGCGGCCCAGAGCCACGCTCCATTTAAGGCGAGCCACCAGTGAAGAAGCGGAGAAAAACGTATTGCTTGATCAATTTTTTTAGGTATTTACTACTAAATATCGGTCTTGCAAAAAATATACGATATACTTAAGGATATTGTCTAAGTAATGTGCTAATTTGTTACACGATAGGGTGTACTTTACTCGATCATAAAAAAAACAAAAACAACTTAATGTAAAAGTCTAAATCGAATTACTTAATAATGAAATTTCTGACTTTCCACATCATTTGTATATGGAAATGTTTCTCTTTAAATACTACAGAGAATCTGCTAAAATTTATGTTCCAAATAAATTCCTGTATTTTTGAGTTAAATATTTATCCCAAAACTAGAATATTTCCCAACGGTTTGACAAGACGCCGCGCCGCCCGCTACCCCGTCAGTTGCAATCAGAGAGTAACTTACATGTTGCAATCGGGCGCTTGCCAACGCTAGACCTTTGCCAAATTTTCTCCGCCCGTTTATACATTCACGTGCGTGAGACGCGCGGGCGGCCCCCCCACATCTCACCTCCTAAAATCCTAGTTCGCGCGAAAATGCCTCGCCTTAAGGAGGAAATGCGCAAAACATCTTATGCGGTGCGGGACGTCCAGGGACCTTATACGCAACTTCGCACGCCTGGGAACTAATACGGAACTTGGACAGATTGTATAAAAAAACTCTATGTTATCTATGGAAGTTGCGAATGCTCTATACATACAAGTTCCGTATACGACCAAGCTGTGCTAAGTTGAAAAATCAGTCCTCAGAACTTATCGCCCCAAAATCGAATAAATAAAATAAATATATGGGGACATTTTAGACACTGCCTCTGACGCCTAACTAAGCAAAGGTTGCCAGAGACTGATATACTATAAGCCCGATTACAGAGGCGCCAGCGTAAATTAAATAGCAACGTAAAAAGTGTTCTCTCTATCGAATACCTAAGGAGAAAAAGAAACAGAACTAATGTCATTTAGCTAATATAGTTACGCTGGCGCCTCTGTAATCGGGCTTTATGTATACTTATTTTTAAATACATACTGCTAATTATACAGATAGTAACTAAATAACACCCAGACACTGAGCAAACACCTATGTTCACCACATAAATATTTGCCCTGGGTAGGGATCAAAGCCACGTCTCTTTGACACAGAAGTTAGGGTCACTAACCACTGAGCCACCGAGACAGTCAAAAATAAGAATAAGAAAAGCCACATCTAGTAAAACATCGAGCTCGCTACATCCACGTTCGTTAGAGATCACGCGAGCGAGCACGTTTTCCTATAAAGACGAGTCCACAAAAATTACCCCTTCATTTGCCAATTTGCCTTCCGAGGCAATGCAAACTGTTTACGTTAAATTAAACCAATTTTTATACTTAAACCTTGTTAAGTTTACCTAAAATGTGAATATTTAATCATAAAAAGTCAGAAGTGAATTTAAATTAAGAAGAAAACTTTTTCATATATATACAAGTTAGTGAATTAAATAGTACCTACCTACATAAAACTTACGTTAAATTAAACAAATTATATTTATTAAATCCAGTAAAAAAATATATCTACTCACGGTGTAGATTAAACTTAATTTTTTTAACTAAACTTATTTGCAACAAACGCTACTGTAAGACAAGGACTAAATTAATAAGTGTACAACTTACGTTAATTTGAGCTTACGTTAATTTTCTTACGTTTTAAACATTGTAACGCATTGCGAGAGTATGGATTTTTAAATTAGGTAAAAAATAACTTAAAACTTACAGGTGACTTTATAATTTAGAGAAACTTTCACTCAAGTCTCAAATCTGTAAAAAAATGTTTAAAAATAAACAGTATCTATGTATTAGAAAAAAATGGCATAGATAAACCGTTTTTTAAAGAAACTGTTTAAAATTGAAAAAAGAACAATGGATCCCAACTAAAAACGAAAAGTTAAAATAATATTTTTAAAACAACTTTTTGAAAAAAGTTTTAAAATAAGTGCCCAAGACTTAAATAAAAGATCCTAACTGAACCAACAAACTTTAAAAAAAGTTCGTTTGTAAAGAGATTGCTTAATAAAGAAGTGCCATAGACTATAACCATGGATCCCAACTGGACGATGCTGGAGCCCCGCATAGGGCTCCGGTCCCCGAACCTGACCAACACCACCGTGAACCTTCAGGGCAACTTTGAGATAGACCTGGAGGACACCAACTGGATCCTGACTTCCTCATTCATCATATTCACCATGCAGACCGGTAAGTAAAAACTGCTTACTCTTTTACACAAAGCTCACATTAAAAAA
The DNA here is from genome assembly GCA_949316475.1 of Hypomecis punctinalis. Classification (NCBI taxonomy): domain Eukaryota; kingdom Metazoa; phylum Arthropoda; class Insecta; order Lepidoptera; family Geometridae; genus Hypomecis; species Hypomecis punctinalis. The sequence continues at coordinate 11,702,493 of OX438823.1, read as the reverse complement.
AACGGGATAAGTGCGAGTCAGGCTCGCACATTGAGAGTTCCGTACAAATTTGTTGTTAAAATAATTAAAAACCTGTTTTAGCGTGTGCTAATGAAGTTCTTTTACATGATACCTTACATGATACGATTTACTCACTTTGAATTTTGAACCCATATTTTGTGAATTTTGAGGCCCTATTTTTTTATAATTTAAATAAAAATGTACAGTTTTCATATTTATTCCTATATGTGTACTCTGAGGCAATGCTTCTCGCCAAACATAGTTCTACGTCAACGGGAAGTACCTTGTAGGTTTTTGTGAGTGCGAAATATGCGGTTTTTTACGACATAAACGGCTCTTACTTTTTTAAACGATAACTGAGAAGTTTTTCTTTTACACAACTGCAAGAGATCATAGAAATACGTATATAGTTTAAATTTCAACTCGATATATTTACGCGTTCTAAAGATAAGGAGTCTTGACATACACACAGACGGACAGACGGACAACAAAGTGATCCTATAAGGGTTCCGTTTTTTCCCTTTGAGGTACGGAACCCTAAAAACGAACTATGTAACAATATTCTATCAGTGTTAACACGTATAGCCGTCAAGAAGTTTGATTCGGCCTATATGATGAAAAGAGTTGCTTTTGATAACGGAAATGATCGAATTTTTTTTTCGATCTGCTCTGTCAAATTAAAATATTAATATATGTCGAATCCATAAAAGGATCCGCATCAGTTATGGTGATTCAATGTGGTGATGATTTTATACCATCTGGCCCAACAATGCTTCAATGTGGCGTGGCGTGGGTTAAGCGGGCGAGGAGATAAATTGCGACGTCACGAACAATCACTTTATTTCACAGAAGATTACGTATAGCTACAATTATAGAGAAAACTAAAGCGAAGGACATGGTGTTCCGCAGCGTAACTCACGCTGCGACCATTTTATGAAATCACAACTGGAGCTGTTCTCAACCACATTTTCAACATAACCTCCCCGAACCAGCTCTCCTTACCACTCTCAAGTGACATCTGTCAAGTCATCATCGCATTTTCCCGCCCATCGGCCGATCATGTGATATCACTTGAAAACCTCCTTGGAACCAATCACCAGCATTTGTTACAAGCGTTACCCCAGGAATGTTGCCACTACCATTCCTAGTCCTTCGAAATTATACTAAGTGGCACTATTTAAAAATAAACTTAAAGCTATTGTCCCGTTATATACATACAACTCGATAGAACTCATTTTTAAGAAGCAGTTTAAAAAATTTTTTTAAAGGAGTTTAAAAAAATGTTACCTAGGAAGGTTTACGGTTTACTTTAATTAATAATTATGTACTGTCCATAATCAAAGCTAGGTACTTAAAGCGATGGATCTCAGTTTAACCAACACAGAAAACAGTTTTGGTTTTTTCAAAGAGTTTTACACTCTTTGAAAAAACAGAAAGGGGTGCCTTCTTTTTGACCGACGATTTTTTTTCATGTACTTATATATCTTTTCTTTCCGATTTCGATAACTCTTTTATTCTTGGAAAGAGTATACTTCGAAATTGGTTCCATTTAAATTTAATCGAAATCGGCTGAGCCATTTTTGATAAATCAACAAAAATGTAAAAAATTCTACATCAACCGTGCGAGGATATTCGTGAATTCTGTACACAAGTCGGTCATGCCATTTTTTGCGAAAAATAGTTATTTAAATATCTTTTTTTTTTGGTTTTATAATAAATATATGTGGAGACTGCAGATACATTGTTCCAAAGGCTCCCAAACTAGTCGGAGACTGTATGTCAGGACTTCAGGAGCCAATGGCTTCTATTATGTCACAAAAAGATTACAATGCAAATAACAACTGGTATTTACAAGTTTTTAACAGAGTTAAATTCAGAAAGACAAAATATATTTATTTGTTCGACATATACAGAAAAAAAATATACACTGGAAATTTCGAAATTAAATATTAACCGGCGAAAAACCGGCAAAGGGTTTTCAATTCGACGTGTACTTATATATTTTTTTATGTATTACGGCGCATAACATACAAACTAGTCCGTTTTCGATAATTCTTTTATGGTTGGTAGATCATACTTTAAAGGTGGTCTCGTTTAAATTTGATCGAAATCGGGATTTGAATACACCAACGTTGTACTTAAGCGGGAAGACAGACCCAGGCAAAGCGTTCCACATTCTGGCTGTTCGTATGAGGAATGAGGATTCGAAACGCTTAGTTCTAACGCGCGGAATGTCCACCATAAAAGGGTGCCACTTTGGTCGCGTCTGTCTAGCCGTACGATAGAAGAAAGGGGCAGGTGGGACTAGATTGACTCCTGAGCGCACTCTCCGAAGTGTATCCGATAAAAGGCGGACAAACACGCTACCTTTCGTCGATGATCGAGACTTTGCAGCTGCGACTTAGACAAGGTTTCGTTGTCAATCAGCCTCCTGGCTCGCCACTTCATCGACTCCAGAGCCTCCAGTTGATATTTGGCAGAGCCATCCCAAAGGTGAGAGCAGTATTCCATGCGAGACCTGACTTGTGCTTTATAAAGACTAAGTAGTTGCTCAGGTGTGATATACCGTCTCACCTTAGAGAGAACGCCAAGTATTTTGGAGGCTAATTGGGCTTTTGACTCTAAGTAGGAGCCAAAGTTAAGAGCAATATAAATATTATGTGTCATGTTATTTTTGGTACATTTGAACCCAAGCTCTACTAAGAGCTCTACCGAAATTGTTTTTGTGTATAACTCGGATTTTATTAGAACCCTAAATAAAAAGACGAAGTATTATGAGTGAATGAACTATTTAGGTGGGTATTTTTGCTGTAGAATTTACCTGTAAGAGGTTTTATGGTAAATAATTATTTTAATGGTCACAAACAATGATAAAGAGTAGGTACAATTTATGGAAAATTACCTACTTGTGTTTTGCATCGGCCATAGAACCTTCATTGCTGGTCATAGGCCTCCCCTATGGATCTCCAAAAATACCAGTTGGATACGGCTTGCATCCAACGCGATCCTGCAGTTTTAATGAGGTCTTCCACCTTCTGGGTAGACGTCCTACGCTGCGTTTGCCGGTACGTGGTCTCCACTCGAGAACTTTTCGACTTCATCCGTCATCAGTCCTCTGTGTGCCCTACCCACTGTCATTACAACTTGCCAATCCTTTGGACTACGTCGGTAACTTTGGTTCTTCTACGGATCTTCTCATTCCTGATTCAATCTCGCAGAGCGACTCCGAGCATAGCCCTCTCCATGACATATGGCACTGAAACGTGGCTTGTTATTATGGGCCTTATTAATAAGCTCAAGTAGTCCAACGACATGTATTAATAAGGCCCATAATAGGAGACCACGTTTCAGTGCCATAAGTCATTACTGGTAACACATACCTACTGGTCGAACACTTTCGACTTGAAGAATTGAGGTATGTCGGACGATTTCGGATTCGGCGATTAATCTCTTGGACTTACCATGTTTTGCAATATTTTCTTTATTTTGTGTGCCGTAACACTAAAAATCATTGTGAGGTTAATAATTATAGTTTTGACTTTTGACATGTTAGGTTTTGTCATCCATTCATAGAATACGATTTAGCCATAGGATATGGCATGGGTGGAATTTTCCAACTGAGGCTACCGTGGCTCGGATGACACTTTAAATTGTAGGTCCTGGTTGATTTAACCGTTTAACCATGTCAGAGGCCTTCATCGTAAAGATCAAATTCAAAATTCAAATTCAAAATAATTTATTGTCACAAGATACAAATTATACAACTTTTACATTGATACACTATTCCCCAAACTGGGTACAACAAAGCACCCGTATCTTGGGGCCTAGGCATTCTCGCTATGTGCATGTAACAACAGAATTTATTAAAATAAAGATTTGGTTAATTAATTAAATTGGAATCAACATTTACTAACAAAATTAGAAAAACCTACGAATAATTTATAAATTCACAAAAATGTCAACTAAAATGTCATACATGAAATATTAATTTGAAATAAATTATGTCAATTTGTATGTGTGTGTGTGTGTGTGTGTGTGTGTGTGTGTGTGTGTGTGTGTGTGTGTGTGTGTGTGTGTGTGTGTGTGTGTGTGTATGTGTGTGTGTGTGAGGTTGTGCAGTTAATTTTAAATATACGTTAAGAGATCACAGTCACTCAATTATTTTAAAAAGTGCCTCTGTGTCATCGTATGTCAAACCCTTCAACCATGTGCCGACCAGCCTTTTGCACCTTGAGAGGGGGAGGCTATAGATATTTAAGATTTTATTTGCTTTGTTGTACAAACGTGAGCTGATGTCATAAAAATGATGTTTCGCGAGAGTTGTTCTACATCGAACAGTGGCACATACTTTAAAACATCTGCGTTTCTTATTTGCAACATATGTCAGCGATGAGTGTTTTCTTAGAAGTACCTGTTGCACATATAGCTGACGTACTGTGAGCAAAGAACATTCTTTATAAAGTTGTACAGTAGGATATCTTCGTGGCCTCCCGCACATGACTTTTAAAACAGCTCTTTGAGCTCTTTCTAGTGGTAGCAAGTTAGTTGCATAAGTGCCACCCCAGGTTGTAATGCAGTAACTCAGTACTGATTGTGCCAAAGACGTATACACCGTACTGAGTAGTTCAGGAGAGGCAACGCTCTTCAACTTCTTGAACACGTACATTAGTTTTCTTGTACGAGGTATAAGAGTGCGCAAGTGAAGATTCCAGTTCAGCGTGTCGTCAATAGTTATTCCTAAATACTTAGTATGAGTGATGCGGGAGATTTCTGGACAAGAACATCCACTATATGAGAGATCACATGTGTGTGCCTTAATTTTGATAGAATCCATTGGGGGACGGGTGTTCACGCTGGGAGAAAAGGCTATGTATTGTGATTTGTTTGTATTTAAAGTGAGGATGTTATTAGTCAGCCATGTCATAACATTTCTTAGAGCGCTTTCCGCGTTCATTTGAGTCTCTGTCCAGGTACTTCCGTGAATTATTAGCGCAGTGTCATCTGCGTAGGTCACAATTTTACAGTTTGGAAGCGACAATTTGCATAGGTTGTTTATGTACTCAGTGAAAAGAGTAGGCCCCACGACACTGCCCTGGGGTACTCCGTATTTTATCTGTTTTTCTGAACTAATATATTCACCAATTTTAACAGATTGTGTTCTGCCTGTCAAGCAGTCCTCAAAGATACTCAGAGCCACACCACGGATACCGTCTCTGTTCATTTTGTTTAGTAACAGAGGAACAGAGACGGTATCGAATGCCTTTGATAAATCCAAGAAAATGCATATAGTCTTTTGTTTTGATTCAAGATGATGCACTATCGTTTCAGTAAGCTCAAGCACCGCGTCCTCCGTGCTTTTGCTCTTGCGAAAGCCGTATTGGTTATCTGCAATCAGTTTGTGGCGTTCTAAGTATAGGACCAATCTCTTATTTAGAATTTTTTCAAGAAGCTTAGAAAGAGACGTTAAGACTGAAATTGGCCTGTAATTACTAACACTAGATTTGGAGCCACTCTTAAAGATAGGGTGGACTATGGCTTTCTTAAACGCCTTGGGAAAAACGCCCGTTGAAATGCATAGATTAAAGACATGCGTTATTGGTGGAACAAGAGGTATCCGAGCATATTTGAGAACTTTAGAAGGAATTTTGTCCCATCCAGTAGCACAGTCGTTTCGCAATCCTGAGATAAGCATGTCGACTTCCATATAATCTGTGGGGAGTAATACCATTGAGTTACAATTTGAGTAAATTGTACAAGGAGGGAAAGATATTTGGGGCCTCTGCAGATTTGAGTTGTCGTTAATAATTTTGTCAGCTAGTTCGCTGCCTATATTAACAAAGTAGTTGTTGACTTTGTCTACAGAGGTTACGGGGTCATTTGTTAATTTTAGCAGATCTGTGGAGGAAGAAGAGCTGGAGTTCATATCTGCTATGCTTTTGATTAACTTCCATGTCTCTTTTGGATTTTGCTTGGCTTTATGTAGACGATCCTTGTCAAACTTAGTTTTGAGTTTCCTCAGCAAGTTAGTGCAAAAGTTACGATATCTGTTGTAAGTGATTTTTAAAACCTTATTTGCTGGATCTCGCTTTGCCTCACTGTGCAGTTTGTCACGATGCCTAATACATTTTAATGCCCCTGAAGTCATCCAAGGCTTTACAATCCTAGTCTTTCGAGTATATATTATAGTCTCTGTGTGGTTTTTAACAATATCTGAAATGGTTCCTATAAGTAAGTCTGCGGCATCATTGGCGTCCGTGCAGGCAAATAAAGACGTGAAATCGACTCGAGATATATCTGCAGTTATAGCTTGAAAATTCAAGCGAGTCCTCTCCCTTTTCTCTGTCGCGACACGAAGTGACGCACAGTTAATGTGGAAAAGAATTGGAGCATGATCAGTGATTAAGGAGCTAAGAACCAGAGTAGTGGAGCTGTGAAAGTTGGTCTTCAGCAGAACATGATCAAGGCAGTTGCTTTCTCTTGTGGGTAAGTAATGAGTCGGCAGAAGCCCATGGAACGCAGCCATGTCAAGATACAGATCCTTGTACTTATCGACAACGTTGAGACTGATATTTATATTAATATCTCCAAGCAATAAAATGGTTTTTTGAGGACACATTGTTTGCAACAGTTCACTAAGACTGTTAATAAAGTTGTCGGGATATACAAAAGATGGGGATCTATACACTGCTATCACGGCGATATCAGGTTCGCAAGTAATCATAAGGCAATTGCAATCTGCGATGTCTGGCTCCGTGATAGTGTGAGTAATATTTGCCTTAATATAAACAATAACACCATCGTTTTGGTTATGGTGTTTAGATCCGTAGCTGACATAGTTTTCAATAGTCGGAATATTATTTATTTTACTCAACCAGCACTCAGTGAGGACTATTACATCGATAGATATGTCTATTCTGGAGAGTAAAACAACCATCTCATCAAAGTTACGATTTACACTACGTATATTGGTATAAAAAGCAGTTATGGATTTAGTGGTTTTCTTTATAAATCGATTACATTCCTCTGGTGAACATTGGAAGGCATCGGCTACATTTAAAGCATCAATGTTATCGTTCAGTTGTCTATCCATCATTTTTATGATTGTTCAATAGGTGACGTAGCTTCAGAGACCTGCAAAGAGCGGAAACAAAATCGGCAGACATAATTGGAGAGCCAAAATTACTTTCAAGATTATGCTTGAGTTTATAGAATCTGGAGGCACGAATATGTTTGTTGAAGGAAAAATTTCGGCGGATGTGACTGTGAGTGTAAGTAAGGTTTGTGAGTGTGTGAAATACAAATAGACAAATGCACAAACAGGTAGCACCATTTGAGCTGTTGTTAAACTTAAAATTACAGTTTGTTACTAAATTAAAGTTAAAGCTACATTTAAGAAAGCTTAGTCATAAAGTTTCTTTCAGTTTTGTGATATCTAGTTCAGAGTTTACTCTAGAATGCGGGGCGCCGTCACTTTTCCTGAGGTAGATCTTTCCGTGAGCACACCAGCAGTATCTGTAGTTGCTAGTTTTAGCGAATTCTCTGGCCTGATAAAATAGTTTCCTTGTTTTTCGCGTGAGATTTTCTGATATGAAGACTGGCTTTCGAGGTCCTTCAATTTGAATACTACTTGTATTTATCTTATTTGTTTTGTAGGTTTTATTATACTTTTTTACAGCGTTGAGAAATTGTTCTTTGTAGAGAACGCTTGTGAAATCTACTATTATGGGTTTGATAGCAGACTTAGGACTCGTTCTGTAGATGTCTTTTATATCCGACGTTTTCAGAGGGAAATTAATCACCTTGGCTATTCTAAGAACTATTTCGAGAAGGTCGTCTTTATTTTCAGATTTGTTCGCGGATTTAGGAATATTTCTAATTTCAATACTGCATGCTCGCTGATAACGTTCAATGGATTCGATTTTTTCTTCAAGAGACTGAATGACGCTTAGGTGGTCCTTACGTTCTTTCTCCAAAAGGGCAACTCTTTCAATAGTAGTCTCACACTGCTTATAAACAAAGTCCATCGAATCCCGAATAGAAGTGACTTGCTGGCTAAGTTCTTTGACAGAATTTTCTAATGAGGTTAGACTAACCGAATGTTGTTCTCTGAGATCTTGAAACATTTTCTTCACATCTGTCATGAAGGTTTTTATGTCGTCATTGCAAGTGCCACCGCTGTTTTTCCTCTTTTTGGCTCTGGTTGTGAGCTCGGAGTCTGATAGTTGACTCACAGGTGGTGACCGGTTTAGCGGCATTTTCGACTACTGAAGCTCCCTGCGACGATGTGGTATGTAATTGTGGCGAAATAATTTATGTGCAATAATATTTCAATATAAAAATGGCTATTGCTGTCTTACTACACTTCGAGCCGTTGTTGCTGCGGTACCGCACTGCGAGCGGGCCGGCCGGGTGAGCGGCGCGGCGGCGGAGCGCGGCGGGCGGGCGTGATGACTCACGCGCAGCGACGATCGACAGCACGTCACTCAGAGCCGGCCACGAATAATGGCAGTTAGTAAAAATATTTTAAAATGTACTTGCTTCTATTGCCTTCGTTTCTGCACCGATTTTCATGAGACGAGTATCGTTGCACTGGTCAGTTTGTAGGCTACAAACTGGTGTAAGTTTCACGTAAAGATGAAAACTGTTTACCACTATTTTGGAAAAAAATTTGAGGATGGAATTGACACTATGTTGACCCAGTGACGGTCCGGACGACTACGATCCTGAAGTGAGCAGGTATTTAGGCAGTTAGGGCATGAGAGAAGATGTTACATACTTTGTATCGGAGCACCGCACTGGCACTGTGCGCTTCCTGCGTAGCGTATCCCCATTTCACCAGAGTGTCCCTACAGCGGCCCACTTAGGTCCGGAGTCGATTTAGCGACTTCCACGTGGGCCACGGGAGGTTACCGCCAGCTGGAAGTTCTTTGGAAGGCACCACGTAATCGGCTGGTGTAGGGAGCGTGTTTTTCCATAGTTTAAGACGGGCTTCGCGGGGGTGTTGATCCAGTAAAGTAGTTCCTGTGAGGAAACTATTTATAAAATGTCGCATTTTGATTGAGCACACATTTCGGACAGTAGATCTGCTTTGTTTTGAGAAAAACCTTCAATATTTATCGAGATGATACTGAGAGCAGCGTCTGTGCGTAGGAGTCCAGTTTGGTTCTGAGAAGAGCCGTTTGTGGTGGCTATGATCTTTACGATGCCGCCCCTCGCGGAGTGGCAGTGGCAAGGCACTGGGAAAAGACCTTAAAAATTCTCACTTAAATATTATTTGGATCATCGACACGAAGCAGAAGAAGAGGCCTTCAGGCGGCCTAAAAACTCTGACACCAGGGCTAGCCACCCGGCCTATACGAACTTACTTACTTTTAGCCATAGGACGTCCTGACCGTCGTCCGACTGCTGAACGTAGGGTTCCCCTATCGATCTGCAATAAAGACGTCAAGTACACCTTGTGGGTGTGTTACGCTGCGATTGCCGGTACATAGTCTCCGTTCGAGTACGTTTTGGATTTAACGAAGCTTTGGTTAGTAAGATAATCAACTATGAAGGAACTATGCGCCATCGTAAAGGTGACGTCCACAAGTGGTATATTATTCAGGGAAAAATCGAACCAAGATGATATATACATCATTTGAAAGCTTTATTTATGGGCTTCTCAAAAATATTTAATTTAGATATTTATATACCTCCATCTTTTTATTAAATCTGAAAAATAAATTGTATGAAAAATAATAATACGGCTTTGTATTTTTTCTACTTTGGCAATAATAAAGTGCTTCTATCGTTATTTTACTTGCATTCGAAACTGATTCTTCCACATTCATTTCTTAATTTGCTAAAATTAAAAATTATAACCTACCAGTGTGACCAGTTAGTAGGTACAATGTGACAAAAACCATTTAAAAACTGTGTCTAATTAGTAAAAATGTTTCTATATAACAATTTGGAGGTGAATTAATCAGGGTTTATTTGTTTATTTATTTACAGGCCAACAGCACAAAAAATTACATTAAACTTAATTATACAGATAAGTATATATAGCCAATAACAGGCCTAGTCCTAAATATAAGATAATAAAGGAAAGAAAAAACAAGCTGGTTCAACCTCTAAATACGTACTTAAAGTTTACAAATATGTATGTAGGTATATATAACAGCAATATAAATATTATAAATTACACTAAACAACTTCAATCGGCTTTGAGAATTAATATTTATATAAACAGAGTGCAAAGTGCAAAAAAGAAGAATGCATATGAGAAAAAAAAATTACAATATTGAGCCAAATATATTTATTTATCCTAATAGATTCAAATATATTTCACACCACTGGCTTTTCGGTGAAGGAAAACATCGTGAGGCAACCTTCATACTTCCGTAGAAGAAATTCGATGGCGCATGCGAATCCACCAACCCGCACTGGGCCAGCGTGGTGGATATGGCCCAATCACCCTTCGTGGGTAGGCCTACGTCCTGCAGTGGACTATTAAAAAAAAGGCTGATACAGTACAATAGATTCAAAATAAATTAAAAAAACGGAGGGCTCTTTTTTGGTTTCAACTAATGTAATCGACTCAGAAAAAAAATGAACTTTTTCAAAATGTTGTGGTTAGAATTTTTGATTATTATTATACCAGCCTCCATACATTTTGTGGACATGTCCTTTAACATGAACTGCAATTTAAAATTAAATCCTATTAATATTATAAACGCGAAAGTTTGTAAGGATGAATGGATGGATGTTTGTTACTCTTTCACGCAAAAACTACTGAACAGATTGAGATGTAACTATGCAATAATATAGCTTATATATCAGAATAACACATAGGTATAGCTATAAATTATAATGATATTGCGTCAAAAATCAAAATATCATGCGGGCGAAGCCGCTGGTAAAAACTAGTTAAGTATAAAATTTATCGGATATACTTCGGAGAGTGCGCCCAGGAGTCGCACAATCTGGTCCCACCTGCCCCTTTCTTCTATCGTACGGCTAGACAGACGCGACCAAGAATCAGAATTAGAATAATATTTATTGCTTGAACTGTGTACAAAGTTAAGGTGTTACATTATATTTTAGATCTAACAGTTTATCCTAATGACGGACATGCAATATAGGTAGTATAGGGGTGGTATGTACTCGTAGTAATATAGAGTGTTTACTATATACCAATTAAAATTACTTATATACAAGCCTACTACTTAACTAATATAATACTAATATAAAAAATACCCTTTTTTAAATATAACAATATCTACTAATAAAAATAGACCAATAGTCGCAAATATAACATAATTATTATACAATGAAAATAATCCTAAAAAGAATCCCAAAGCGTTTCGAATCCTCAATCACGACTAGTAAATACCTAGGTTACCTTTTAGGTAAGCATGCACCCTAGACTGCATATCTGTTTAACATCAGGCAGTATGTCGTCAAACGCAAGCAAGGAGCATAGTCTCCTCCATGAACGCAAGCCTATAGTTACCTACCTAATAAAAAAAATATTGCTGTTTTTTTTTCACTATATGCATTTGACTTTGTTGGTTGTTTTATGAAATAGTTTTCCTTTATCATATATTTACACTATTACATTTCGTAGTTCACACTTTACCTTGAAATAATTGAGATGATAATGGAATAGGTAGGCCAGAGGCAAACATGACAATATTTTGAAGATGTCCTTTACAGCCGCTTGCAACTATTGATAACAGTCATTTCAATGCCATTTACATCTCTCATGTTCGGTAAGTAGGCTCTTATTACCTCCAAATGGGGCTTGTAGGTGACTAATTAGCGCTCTAGGGAATAACGTAGCTAGAAAAGCCCTAGGGCGGTAAGTAATCTACTATTTACATCTCTCATGTTGGGTAATCAACTATCATTACGAACAACTATAACTTAATGTTATGATTTTATTTTGAGTGCTTTCCACACTAGATTTTTTTTATCTCAAAGAGTTATCTTTGTGATAAGCATTATGTGAGGAGGCGGGCTGGCTCAGTTGGTTAGAGCGTCGGGCTAGTGATCCGAAGGGGCAGGTTCAAATCCTGCGTTCGCTTCAGATTTTTGAAATGCTTATCACAAAGATAACTATAACTTACCTACTATGGGGCCAACTCAAAATTCATGAAAAAAAATTAGCTGTTCCATACAAACCTGCAACTTGGAATCAGCAAAATGCATGCAATAGCTGTTTTTTTTTCTCGAATTCCGAGTTAGCTCCATAGTAAAAGTTGTTCAAAATGATGGTCTGAAATCACTTCCTTTCGGCATTAGTTCTGTTAGTCCAGCATGCGACCACGAATAGCCACGAAATGAACTCTTTTCGACGTGTGAAAAAGTAACAGATATATACATTGTCATAACGCTGTCATTTTGATTTTATTTGTATAAGTATAGTGAATTAATGTACCTACAATACCTACATATTTGTTATTAATGTCTGACAATTTTCAAAAAATAACAATTATATTATGATCAAACCTATAGTCCAATGAGGGAATCATGGAAGTTATAACTTATATTTTTGTTTATGTTTATTGCTGTTGTCGTTCTCTGATATAATCCAAGCTATATTTTTTCTTGTTGTGAGGGTAGATAAGAGTACTTAAATAAAATTACTGTAATTGTGACGAGTCCATGGTAGAACCATTTATATAATTTATTTTACTAAGTAAAAATGTGTAAATGATATACTATGACAATAAATGATATTCTATTCTATTCTATGTCTCGTTATGACGCTACGAAAGAAATAATTCGTGGCGCGTATACTAGCCCGGCTGGATAGCCCTGTATAAGTCTGAATAGGAAGGGAGCTGATTGAGTCTGATGACATCATTTTATACAGGGTTATTGGTCATCAATTAGCATCCTTTTAGGGGCTTATTCTGTACATCAAACTAACAACTTTTGTTCTACGACTTTTATCAATTCTAAAAAAATGCTGTTCCATAGAAAAATATCGTTCACACTAGAAAAAATGCATGGAACAACTGTTTTTTTTTAGTTGTGATAAAAGTCGCACAACAAAAGTTGTTAGTTTTGATGTACCTACAGAATAAACACCTACTAGGATGCTAATTGAATATTTACCAATAATCATGTATACACAAAGGATTTATGTAATTAATATAGAAGTCGTGGTGGTCTAGTGGTATTAACACCCGACCTGCAATCGTGAGGTCGTGGGTTCAAACCCGATCCCGTATCAATGAGTTTCTTTGGAACTTATGTACGGAATTTCACATCATTGGCTTTTCGGTGAAGGAAAACATCGTGAGGCAACCTGCATACGTCCGTAGAAGAAATTCGATGGCGTATGTGAATCCACCAACCCGCACTAGGCCAGCGTAGTGGATATGGCCCAATCACCCTTCGTGGGTAGGCCTACGTCCTGCAGGTTAAACTACTACGTTACTATAAAAAAGGCTGGTACAGTACAGTACAGTACAGTAATCCTGTATACTTATGATGATAATGATTACAGCACCTATGAACTCTTTCACGTAGGTACTAAGCACTGTGTAACCTTGGACATTAGGTACATATTTTGTTGAAACTAAATAAGAAGACTTGTAGGTAAAAAATAAATTATTGTTAAATTTACGGCATGTCTTCACTCTTCACCTGACGAGTTACAATTTAAATAAATAGCCGTTTTGTATAGAAGTCACGTTTTACCTGCTCATAAGTACCTACTAATCTTTGCACAAGCTCAATGCTAGGGTTGCCACGGTTTGAAAATTAAAGTTTTTACGTGATGACGTTTTATAAATCGATGAACGTCGGCTGCAATCACGAAAAAGTGACAAGTTCCGCCTGAGCCGAGCGTGCAAGCGATAGAGACACACACAAATATGTTCTCTCTAGCGGAAGCTTATAGTGAAAAAGAAACAGAAATATTCTAAATTGCTAAAGCTACGATAGGCGTCTACACGGTCGGCCTAAACGTTCGCATTGTTTCAGAGGGGGGATTAGTCCCGTAAATTGGAACTACAGCTGTTTCCGTGTGGCTGTTTACATTTTTGTACAGCGCCCCTGGCGGAAACGAGGAAGAACAAACCAAAACCTGGACTAAGGGCTAGTTGTTTATTCAACAATGTTTTTAAGACGTTATCACGTGACAGCTGTCATATAGAATAAAATGTCAAATAGAATTATCGTCCGTAAACCGACTTTACAGACAACCACTTTTTTTTAATCCCGTGACCTAATTGTGAGATCGAGGATTCAAATTATGGTCACATCACATGCTTTCTTTGGAAATCATGAATAGTGGGTAGATACCTACCCACTTTAGGGTTCCCTACCCAAAGGGTAAAACGGGACCCTATTACTAAGACGCTGCTGTCAGTCCGTGTGTCCGTCTGTCTATCACCAGGCTGTATCTCATGAACCGTGATAGCTAGATATTTGAAATTTTTACAGATGCTGTATTTCTGTTGCCGCAACAAATACTAAAAATAAAATAAATATTTCAGGGAGGCTCCCATACAACCAACCTGATTTTTTTGCCGTTTTTCGTTTTCGGAATTTTTCGTGCGCGAGTTCGACTCGCACTTGGCCGATTATTATTCTTGCAATATTTTGTAATAAAACCTTCTTCTGCGACCTTAGAAGAAATTCCCTTGACTTGAAATGACAACCCTATTCAAAACCATGCAGGTAGATAATTATTTAGGCACCTAAATTGAATTGGTTAGGTAATTTATTTCTCTTTGATTGCCGTTTGTCTTCTAAGTATTTGTGTAATTTGTGACCAGGTATTGTATGCGGTCTACATATTTAGCAGATCTAGTGGACGATTAGCATGCTAGACTGTCTGTCTGTCCAAAAAAGTTGTATCAAAATCGATCGAAGGCCAAGTGTCATGTGTAATGACTGGCAAGCTATTGTATTTTTTTGAATTTTTACGCTTTGAATAAGTACCTAGATCAAGAAAACAGTGATAGAGTTTTCTTTCTTCTTCTTTTTTTTGTTTTGTCGTCGCATTGTTGTGCATTTGCCAGTGTCATGTATTCAGTTTTTATAATTTTTGATAATATTTTATCAAAATAGTCACTGTCGTAGTCACGTCATAGTCCAATAAAGTCGCGGTCAAGTCCAAGTCATACCTCAGTAAAGCAGTGGAGACTTGTACTAAAAGAGTTTTGGTAACAACACGGAACAACATGATACGTCACATTATATCACTTGCCTACACTCATGCACGTAAATCAGCTCATAATCAACGAAATACCACAATTTGTCACTAATTATCCTACTAATATTATAAACGCGAAAGTTTGTGAGGATGGATGGATGGATGGATGTATAGATGTTTGTTAGTCTTTCACGCAAAAACTGCTGAACGGATTGAGATGAAACTTTGCAATAATATAGCTTATATATCAGAATAACACATAGGCTATAAATTATAATGATATTGCGTCAAAAATCAAAATATCATGCGGGCGAAGCCGCGGGTAAAAACTAGTCACTGATAAAAACACTAGTTTAACAAAATAATACAATGCGGCGACCTGATTTTTCCGCGCTCCCGCCACAGCTCGTTTTCTTTCTTATAGGTGTAGTATAGGTACAGGGTTATCCAAAACTGGTGGTGTACCACGCTAGGAAGAGGTGATTCACACCATCATTATGAACAACTTTACTTATACTATGGGGCCAACCTGGAGTTCGAGAAAAAAAATAAGCTGTTTGTATTCGAGTTGTGATTTTGGTAACATCTGTAGTTTTTTTCTTCGAAATTTTGGGTTGGTCCCATAGTAATAGTCGTTACTGATGATGGTCTTGATCGGGTGATCAAGACCACCTTTCGGCTTAGTAGGTACATGAAAAGCAGATAACCCTGTATACAGTAGGGCAGGTGCCCCGGTTGTGTACATCTTAGTATATTTTATGGCCACTGTGAAGACAATTAAATGTTCAAATAATATTTAAAAAAATTATTATAATTTGAGATTCACACAAACCATAAGCCCGATTACATAGGCGCCATCGTAATTGTAATAGCTAAATTGCTATTTAGCTATTGTAATTGTAATAGCTAAATTGCTATTTAGCTATTATAATTAGGTATAATTAGTTCTGTTTCTTTTTCACTTTAGGCATTCGATAGAGAGAACGCTTTTACGTTGCTATTAAATTTACGCTGGAGCCTCTATAATCGGGCCTGATATTTATGTTGTTACATTGTTTATAATTACTATTTATACAATAATTTGACACTAAAATGTCCACAACCGGGTCAGTGGTCACTGGTATAACCGGAGTTCCTGCTATACTTGCAAATATTTTTGAGGTCTCTCAAGTTAGGCAAGACAAGCGCGCTGCCATTGCGTTGGAAAGTGGACATTTTGAAATTCAAGAAACGATTTCTGAGTCAGAAAAGGACGATGCAACCTATGCATTTTGATCAAACAATATTGTTAGGGCGGGGTTTGGTATAATGCCAAACCACGCCAAGTTGTGTGTTTTCTAAATGCAAAGTATAATCTTATCTACGTTGAAACACTTAACTAGACGATTCCAAGTGCCTGTATTGTGTCTACGGAATAAAGAAATTTTGACTTTGACTTGAAACCAACAAAAAGCATGATGACTGGGTAAAAAAAATATAATTAGTCCTTAAGTTACATCAATGGTTTTTTGGTGTACCGAATGATACTGATCTTCTAAAATCTCAAAAGTTTGCTTATTTAGAGTGCTTCCACTTTGCCCCACCAAAGAGCCCCACTGGTCGGGCAGATTCCACTCCTTCATTTTTTGGAGTGGAATCTGACTTTTATCAAAACTAAAAAACAAAACAGCTGTTCCATACATTTTGTCGAAGGTGAATGATTATTTTTCTATGGAAAAGCATTTTTTTAGATTTGGTATACTTACCTAAGTTGTTGAACAAAAGTTGTTAGTTTTGATGTACAGAATAGCTCCCAAAAGGATGATAATTGATTACAAATAACCCTGTATATTCGTCTAAGGAAATATCACGTTACAAAAAATAAAAATTTACCTTTTATTTACAGACTGTTCCAATACGGTCTATAGACCACAAATCATTAAATAACATGATTATACTTGCCGTAATAAATATGTTTTATTTACTTTAGGTACTACATATTTTTTACCTACCACCAACCACTAATTGCCTTGAAAAAACCCCAGTCGTCATCTCTAAGATGACCTTCTAAAATATTAATTACTTGCAAAAAACTATTTCACACTAAATGCACTCTAGATTTTAGATACCTACCTACTTCAACTACTAGATTATAAAGTTAATTTTGTTGTTTTTAATAAATGTAGAGACAATGAAACGAATGGCTGGAAGAGCTAGCCGTTAGATATAAGCCGCCTTACCACAAAACATTTAAACACGCGCTAAACACTGTTTGACCATACAATTTGTACTGTTAAAAATACAACAAACTCCACCTCAGAATAATGAAACGCACTATTTTTTGACTGATCGGTATAATTATCAGTCTTTTTATTTTTGCTAAAAAAAATATTGATTTTGTTCCCAGGGTTCGGTATGTTGGAATCTGGCTGCGTATCCATAAAAAACGAAGCAAACATCATGATGAAGAATCTTGCTGATATTTCACTTGGTGGTGAGTATTTTTACACTTACAGATCAGGGTTAAAAAGGGGCCTTTTGTGATCTACGGAGCTAGCATGATCAAGCTAAGACAGTGAGGGACACGTCCACAAGTGGTATATTATTCAGAGAAAAATCAAACCAAGATGACATGTAGGTACATCATTTGAAAGCTTGTTTAATGGGCTTTCCAAAAATATTTAATTTAGATTTTTTCACCCCTCTATTTTTTTTAATGTGAAAAATAAATTGTATGAAAAATAACAATAGGTACAGCTTATTACTTTTTCTAGTTTAGCAATGATAAAGTGCTTCTATAGTTATTTTACTTCCATTCGTAGCTGATTCTTTTACATTCATCACTTAATTTGCTAAAATTAAAAATTATAACCTACCAGTGTGACCAGTTAATAGGTAGGTACAATTTGACAAAAAACCGGACAAGTGCGAGTCAGGCTCGCACATCGAGGGTTCCGTACGTTGTTAGTTAAAATAATTATAAACTTGTTTTAGCATTGAAAATTAAGTTCTTTAAAATTATATTTCACTCACTTTGAATTCGTTCGAGTCAGGAAATGGATTTACAGGATTTATATGTTAGCAATAGAACAACATCTTCGGAACGCATAGACACCTCGTACATCGACGGAGAAAGTTAATACCGCGGGTTAACTTGACGCCAACGCCATCTACTTTAGATATGAGTAAATACTGAGATTTAAACTGTTGCTTTAAGAATTGAGTTTATATCTTATTTGATTGGATTACTATTAAGTTTGATGTTTTATATTTATTCATTTACATATTTTATGTTTGAACTTATTTTCAGTTTAGACAGAATTTTTAACCTATTTTTTGTGATGTAAATAAAAATTTCAGTTTTCAGATTTTTTCCTATATGTGTACTCTGAGACTATGCTTGTCGCCAAATTTCATAGTTCTATGTCAACGGGAAGTACCCTATACGTTTTGATTTTTGTGAGTGCAAAATATGCGGTTTTTTACGACATAAACAGCTCTAACTTTTTGAAACGATAACTGAGAAATTTTTCTTTTACACAACTGCAAGAGCTCATCGATATACGTATACAGTTTAAATTTCAACTCGATATCTTAACGCGTTCCCGAGATAAAGAGTCTTGACATACACACAGACGGACAGACGGACAACAAAGTGATCCTATAAGGGTTTCATTTTTTCCTTTTGAGGTACGGAACCCTAAAAAACACTTTAAAAGTGTGTCTTACTGATAGAAATACTTTTATTTAACAATTTGGAGGTGAGTTAATCAGGGTTGCTAGAGGTAAACTAACTATTGAGCCAAATATTTTTATATATCCTTATAAATTCAAAATCAATTTTTAAAAAATCGGAGGGCTCTTTTTTTGTTTTTAACTGTTGTAATAGACTCAGAAAAATATGAACTTTCTCGAAATGTAACGAGTGTTGTGGTTAGAATTTTTGATTATTATTATACCAGCCTCCATACATTTTGTGGACATGTCCTTTCCATATCGCATTTTTTGCATTTCTGCATGGAGTTCACTGGAGATGCCAAGCCGATGCTGGAGAAGAATATCGATAGCATACGCGAATCAAACAACCCATGACAGGGCCTGTTGAGTGCAACCGAGAGAAAGTAGGGCTATTTTCAACAGCAGATAATTCTGACGCGCGGAATGTCCTTTGTCAACGATAAAAGGGTGGCGCTTTATTCGCGTCTGTCTTGCTGTACCGGTACGATAGAAGAACGGGGTAGGTGGACTAATTCTATTAAAATAATTTTTCTTTCCCCAGGTCTCACATACTGGATATTCGGCTACGGCATGTCATTCGGCTCGGGCCCACTGGCCAACCCAGTAGTGGGCGTGGGCGACTTCCTAGTAGACCCGCCGGTGGGCGACGAGCTCATGGGGCCCGTGTTCGCGTCTTTCCTCTTCCAGCTGTCGTTTGCTACCACTGCCACTACTATAGTCAGCGGGGCTATGGCTGAGAGGTACTTATCTGAGACTAACCTATACCCGCGGCTTTCCACAGAACCCTATATTTTTTCCAGGATAACAAGCCTATCTTTGTAGACGTAGCGACCCAAAGTGTGTCTTAGCCTTGGATACTAAGAACCGCCATCGTTGGAGCCAGTCTTGTACCCCAATTTTGAGCAGGTGTTCAGTTACTATTATTCCATGAATACTCGGGATTTCGAAGTTGGGACGTCAAACAGGCCTATACGACCTTTCAATCCAAGACATTAAGTAAATAAAAATAAATTTCCGAGATTTATAGTAGGTATATTTTTACTCGAGAAATATTTTAAAAGAAATAAAGAGTCAGTGTAAGACACGTGGTTAAAATGAACTATGGATCCATCTAGATTTTCCCATGTATTTTCCACAAGACCAATATAAAGCGGTAAGCATCTCGTGTTTTTGCCGTCTCAATCAGATTGACTGTCTAACTCTACCTTGTGGGTGGAAATTCTACGGTGTAAAGTCTACGAATTCCTAATTGAGTTGAGGCTAACTATACCCATGATTTCCCACAGAACCACTTAATTTTTCCGGGATAACAAGTAGGGGAGAGCGGGGCTGAAAGTGCCGATTTTTACAAATCCTTATTCAAATCGGGTAGAGCCAATAGTACGGCTAATACTTCTAGTCCATCTTAGGTGGAATGTTGTCTGGATTCGAAATCTGTAATCAGTTTTTGTGCATATCTAAAGGTTTTCTTTAGAGAATTATTTTTTCAATCCGCGGTCTTAAAGCACAACCGACCCCTCGCTGGGGTTGGTTGTGCAACAGCTGAGGTCAGTTGTGCCGTCCGTAATATTTGGTCGTTGTACTGGTTAAAATGGAGTGGAAGTAATAAAACCACCTAATTTATTATTTTTATTTGTAATTAATAAACAAACATTTTATAATTATATATACTAAATAACTGAAAAAATTAGATATTTTCGTGCTTATGAAAAAAAAGTAACGTTTATGTTAATAATTTACACTTAATATTAGTAACTTGCACTTAAAATTAAAAAAATTGTACTTCAATTTAAAGAGATCTCTTAGACAATTATAAAAAATCAGCCTTTAAAGACTACACTAGAGTATTTAAGTAAATATCAAAATCCCTTAGGTAACTGAGTTGTATGACATAATTATTACCTAACAGCAGCCCTCTGGAGCAGATCCTGCGAAGTCGTTCCCCTTTGGGTTTTCCTTTTGTACGTCCGCATCCTACAAAAAAAAAATACAAGTTAAAGCAAATTAGTCAGGGGTTGGTTGTGCCGCGGCACAATTGGCCCCCGATTGAAGGCACTTTTTACCCCTTTTTAATAATAGTTACTATTTGTCATATACCAAAAAAACACTGTAGTTTTAGCATTGTAATTGCATAAAATAACATTTATTAATAAGATACAAGCACGTTAGAGAAACTTCTATGTCCGTAGTATCAAAACTACTTACTTGAGACCAAAAAGTATAAATACGAAAAATTTACTCACATGGCGTTTGTGGATCACTATACACACGGCCGCTTGGTCCGCGTCGCTGGCGCAACTAAAATGGCTGCCGTGCATGCCGGTCCGCTAGTGTTATTGTGACGCAATACATACGTATAGCTATCTCTTTTACTCTGGGAGATATTCGCGTCGGCACTACTTACCCCCGGCACTTTCAACCCCGCTCTCCCCTAGCTTATGACACTCTTTCTTCAAACTATAGGTAATTCATGCAAAAAATAAAGAAGATCCGTTGCTCTGTGGCTGAGTGAAAGATAACAAACAGACCAACAAACATACTTTCAGATTTACAATACCTACTTGAAAGGGTAAAATTAACGAAGAAATTAATCATTCAAGATTTATGGTATTTACTCAAGAGATATTAAGGAAAGAGCGTCACTCCAAGACACATAACTAGAATTAACCATGAACTGCATAAAATTGATGAATTATTGATTGACTTAGTTGCCTACCAATAGATAGTCTCGTACCATTACCAAGAAAAACAGCGTCAAGAAGTTTAGCTTTCTATTGACTGCCTCCTCGGTGGCTCAGTGGTTAGTGACCCTGACTTCTGGGTCAAAGGAGGCGTGGGTTCTATCGCCACCCAGGGCAAGTATTTATATGATAAACATAGGTGTTGTGTCTGGGTGTTATTTAGTAACATTTTTTTTTTTTTTTTTATTTCGAATAGGTTTGCGTTTGACTACACACTGCCTGATGTTAAGCAGATGTGCGGTCTAGGGTGTAGCACGCTTACCTAGAAGATACCTATTTACTCGGGATTTGAAGACACTCCCGTTGTACTTTAACGGAAAGACAGACCCAGGCAAAGCATTCCACATACCGGCTGTTCGTATGAGGAATGAGGATTCGAAACGCTTGGTTCTAACGCGCGGAATGTCCACCATAAAAGGGTGGCGCTTTGGTCGCGTCCGTCTAGCCGTACGATAGAAGAAAGGGGCAGGGGGGACCAGATTGTGCAACTCCTGGGCGCACTCTCCGAAGTGTATCCGGTAAAAGACCGACAAACACGCTACCTTGCGACGATGCTCAAGACTTTGCAGCTGCGTCTTAGTCAAGTTGTCGTTGTCAATCAGCCTCCTGGCTCGCCTCTCAATCGACTCCAGAGCCTCCAGTTGATATTTTCCAGTTGACTATCTATACAGGGTTATTTCTAATCAATTAGCATCCTTTTAGGAGCTTATTCTGTACATCAACACTAACAACTTTTGTTCTGCGACTTTTGTCAAAACTCAAAAAAAAATCAGCTGTTCAATAAGTATCGACAAAATTTATGGAACAGCTGATTTTTTTTAAATGTGAACGGGTGAACGATATTTTTCTATGGAACAACAACTCTTTTTTTAGATTTGTTAAAAGTCGTTGAACAAAAGTTAATAGTTTTGATGTAGGTACAGAACAAGCCCGTAAAAGGATGCTAATTTATTAGAAATAACCCTGTATAAGTATGTATTTAAAAATATGTATATGTAGTATATCAGTCTCTGGCAGCCATATCACAAGCTTTGCTTAGTTTGGGGTCAGAGAGCGTATGTCAGATGTCCCCAAATATATTTTTTATTAGCTTAGTACATAAGTTCTGGATAACCCTGTATAGTTAATTATCCAAAATTATGGCTGAGAGGACAGGTACTTATTATCAACTCTATTTAAAGTAGATAATAACTATTAATGATTTATGATATTTACGTAAGAGGAAAATACAGCTTCAGTCCACGAGATAGGTATGACTAGAATGAACTACATATATTATACTAGTCTTTACCCGCGGCTTCGTCCGCATACGCAATAAATCATTATAATTTATAGCCTATGTGTTATTCTGATATATAAGCTATATTATTGCAAAGTTTCATCTCAATCCGTTCAGTAGTTTTTGCGTGAAAGAGTAACAAACATCCATACACCCATCCATCCATCCATCCATCCTCACAAACTTTCACGTTTATAATATTAGTAGGATTTCTTAATTCTTGTAGGTTCAATAGTTACCTAGATAGCCTAACCTCCAAGGAAAATATCGAAATAGGAAACGTGCAACCTTAATTTCAAGGTTTTAGTGGGTGCACCACTAGCCGGGATTCCCACATGACCACCCTTTTTGTCCCGGTGTTGAGAGGTATCCATAAAGAATTTTCCCAAGGCCACGTAGTATTATTACTACAAAAATGATAAAAAAGAGGAAAAAAAGTGAAATATTAATGGAATAAAACCACTAAAAATTAAGTTAGCAGCTTAATTTATGATGTTACAGACATTTTAATTATAGTATTTCTAACATCTATAATTAATAATTTTGTTCATATTGTATTTTTAATTTAATGTAATGCACCAATTTTTTAATTAATTTATTGTAATATTATGCCTAATAATTCTGTTGAGTTGTGTTGAGTACATACTTAATAATTGTTATTTTGACGATTCGTAGGGTGTTACCAGGGACGTTTGTAGCTAAATCCTCCAAGGGTGTTGCTTGAAGTTTTTGTATACTAATGAATGTGTTACCAGGGACGTTTGTAGCTAAATCCTCCAAGGGTGTTGCTCGAAGTTTTTGTATACTAATGAATGTGTTACCAGGGACGTTTGTAGCTAAATCCTCCAAGGGTGTTGCTCGAAGTTTTTGTATACTAATGAATGTGTTACCAGGGACGTTTGTAGCTAAATCCTCCAAGGGTGTTGCTCGAAGTTTTTGTATACTAATGAATGTGTTACCAGGGACGTTTGTAGCTAAATCCTCCAAGGGTGTTGCTCGAAGTTTTTGTATACTAATGAATGTGTTACCAGGGACGTTTGTAGCTAAATCCTCCAAGGGTGTTGCTCGAAGTTTTTGTATACTAATGAATGTGTTACCAGGGACGTTTGTAGCTAAATCCTCCAAGGGTGTTGCTCGAAGTTTTTGTATACTAATGAATGTGTTACCAGGGACGTTTGTAGCTAAATCCTCCAAGGGTGTTGCTCGAAGTTTTTGTTTACTAATGAATGTGTTACCAGGGACGTTTGTAGCTAAATCCTCCAAGGGTGTTGCTCGAAGTTTTTGTATACTAATGAATGTGTTACCAGGGACGTTGGTAGCTAAATCCTCCAAGGGTGTTGCTCGAAGTTTTTGTATACTAATGAATGTGTTACCAGGGACGTTTGTAGCTAAATCCTCCAAGGGTGTTGCTCGAAGTTTGTGTATACTAATGAATGTGTTACCAGGGACGTTTGTAGCTAAATCCTCCAAGGGTGTTGCTCGAAGTTTTTGTATACTAATGAATGTAATTTTCCTAACTGAAAATAAATTAGATCTATTATATTTTCCTGGGTAAAAAAGTCGTCAGATCTAGTGTAAGGACAAAGGGTTCGCATTTGTTACTTCCCTAGACGTGGCTTCCGCTTGCATACCCGCTTGCGCTTCCTTAACTTACGAAGAAATATAGCTTCACTCACAAAAGTCACAAGACGGTGTATCTAAATACAAATTTAACTATCTAGGTGTTCTAAAACCCTTCGTTTCTTTCAGATGCAACTTCAAGGCGTACTGCATGTTTTCGTTCCTGAATACGATAGTGTACTGCGTGCCGGCTGGCTGGGTGTGGGGCTCGCACGGGTTTCTGAACAAAATGGGCGCTGTGGACATTGCGGGCTCAGGACCGGTGCATCTCATAGGTAACTAGCTAGCACAACTTAGAATATAATATCTAAGGGTACCTATGTTTATTTTTTACTGGAATCTACCTTAGCCTGATCAATGCAGGATGAGCCAAAGGTAGTCTAAGAAAAGATAAAGGTCAAGACACTCATATCAATTTAAGATCATAGGATCGAGGGCTAGCCAGGATCATAGAAATATGAGAAAGATCTAAAGATTCAAACAATCCTTATTAGCTCTAGGATTGGGACCAGCTGATACTTTGAAAATAGTTGATTGAATCGAATTGAATTGAAAATGTGTGTTTACTATTTTTTTTTTAAAGATTTTTATAATATTTATTTGTTGTTAACGGATTATTATTATAGTATTTTAAAAATATATAAAAAAATATATATATAAATATGTAAAATATATAGTATTTTAAAACTAGAACCGCAATGGATAAAATGACGAAAATATGGAGGAACAGGAACATCACCAAAACCACGAAGACAAGACTCGTGCGTACGCTTATTCTACCCATATTATTGTACGCCTCGGAAACGTGGACTTTGCGAGACATTGAGAGGAAGAAGACAGATGCTCTCGAGATGTGGTGCTGGAGACGAATGCTTGGGGTATCCTGGACTGAATTTCGCACCAATGTCTCGATACTTCAAGAACTCGGCATCAGGCAGCGTCTGTCGGCCACAGTACAATCTCGTATACTTGCATTCTTCGGACACGTTTCGAGACGAGGTAGCCAGTCCTTAGAGCGTCTAGTCGTCCAGGGCAAAGTGGAAGGCACAAGACCGCGCGGAAGGTCGCCCATGCGATGGACCGACCAAATCAAATCTGCTGTGGGAGGGCCGGTGCATGAGTGTACCAGATTGACCTCTAATAGAGAGAGATGGCGAGACATCGTGAGGCGTATTACATCTGCCTCTACCACCACAAATACTACGTGATGACCACGACCGCTCTGTCAAGAGCGTAACGACTAAGAAGAAGAAAAATATATAATAGAGTGTAGTGAAAATAAGGGAAATTTATTATTATTTTATCTATTTTGTAAAATTAAGTTTTTTTAAATGTATAATTATTGTAATATTAGTAATTGTTTGTAATTTTTTTTTTTTATTATAAATATCCTTAATGCACTTAAACTTATGTATTTGCCTACAACAAGATAGCGGAAATACACTAAATATTTATTCAAAACATAGATTTGATACTTTGAAAAGTTAGAGGGAGGAAAATGCGTTGCTCTTCAGTGGGCCCTGAATTGGAATACCAAATATTTACGAACCTATTGCTGTTATCATTTTAGCCCAATTTAAAATTACTCCCAAAGTCATAATTTAACAATGACAACCGGTTGTGAACTTTTAGATTACCTCTAGACTTTCAGACTCTTCAGTGGTCTCAAGATCGACAAAATTCAGCTAGTAGTTTACTAGTTTAGTAGTTAATAGTTTCGCTTGGAAAAATAATTCTATTTTATAGTTTCTCCAATAAACCAATGTAGACATGAGAGCGTTCTCTAAGTAGGAACTAGCGGCCGTAACACAGGTTACCAACACCCATATTGGCAGCCACATCCGCCAAAAACCAGTGCTTTTACATGAATAAATATTAATAACTAGTTTTTACCCGCGGCTTCGCCCGCATACGCAATATATCATTATAATTTATAGCCTATGTGTTATTCTGATATATAAGCTATATTATTCCAAAGTTTCAACTCAATCCGTTCAGCAGTTTTTGCGTGAAAGAGTAACAAACATCCATACATCCATCCTCACAAACTTTCGCGTTTATAATATTAGTAGGATTTTAAAGTTTATTAGTAATATTTTTTTAAGTCTTGTTTTTTTATCATCCTTTCCCAGGAGGAGCATCAGCATTTGCATCAGCCCTGATGCTGGGTCCTCGGCTGGGGCGGTACGCGCGTGGTAATGCGCCGCTTCCCTTGGGGAACCCCGTCAATGCTGTCATGGGCACCTTCGTGCTGTGGTGGGGCTGGCTGGCTTTCAACTCCGGCAGCACTTATGGGGTATGTTATTGGGTTTTTAGACTTCCTAACCCACCGCAAAACCTCTGTAGGTAATGGAAGCTGGTAAAATGGGGTATGAAATCTACAAGGAAAACTTGAGGCCTTTTTAGCGACCTTAGGTGTTCGATGATGGCTAGATCGTCGACGGAATCGAATTGGTTTTATTTGATCTATTCTTTTCAAAATTACAAGTTCCGAAACAAAAACTTGTCTTTCCTGTATATTCCTTCACGTGCTTCACGGTTGTGTCTGGCTCAGATATATCCATTGTCTTTTCTGTTTCTTTTTTATCTTATCCTTCTCCTTTCCCTCTTTTACTCTATAATACTCTACATTATCATTGATGCTGGGTCTGTGTACGCGCGGGGTACTGCGCCGTTTCCCCTAGGAAACCCAGTCAATGCCGTGATGGGCACATTTATGCTGTGTTGGGACTGGCGGGCTTTCAACTCCAGCAGCACTTATGGGGCAAGTTATGTTATCAGAGTTCCTAGCCCACCTAAAGACCTTTTACATAGAAGCTGCAAAATGGTCTATAATTCATAATTCATTTATTTCTTGCGAAGTAGGTAGAACAATTTACATTGTGGTCTTAAATATTATTAACAAAGTCCTCTACATCAGCTATTAGTTAGCATGCAAGTTAGTGTATAATCCACCTTAATTTTTAAAATATATTTCATTATCATACATTTTCCTTCTTACATATTTCAATTTTAGATTAAAATCTATAGCTAATTTATAAATAGAATGAAACTAAAATAATAAGTCAAAAATAAAATGTCAAATGAATACAATTAGTTTAGAATTATAATTAGATGTCAACTCTTTATTAGGATATACCTAAATATTTATGATTTAAGATCTTTGTCATTTAAAAATTCATCAATTGAGTAGTATGCTTTTTCCAATAATATTTTTCTAAGAGATTTTTTAAAGAGGTTAATGTCATTCTCAACTCTAATTTCTGTTGGTATTTTATTATAAATTGTTGGAAGCATTCCAAATACGCTTTTACTATATAGATGCGTTTTACATTGCGGCAGACATAGCTTTCCAGTATTTGTATCCATTTGCTGTAGGCGAGAGGCTTTGAACTGTTTCAGTTTGAATAAGTGAAGGTGAGTTTTACCAAATACCGCTACTTCATATATGTACATGGAAGGCATGGTAAAAATGTTTAAGTTTCGGAAATGTTCTTTACATGATTCTATTTGTTTTAGTCCTAGTATAGCTCGAACACATTTTTTCTGGGCTTTGAAAGCTTTTTCTTTATTAGTTGAATTACCCCAAAATATGATGCCATATCGTAGGATTGATGCGGCGTGCGCATGATATGATGTCAGTAACGCCTGCGCATCGACAACTCTCCGTAATTTTGATAGCGCATATGATGTCTTATACAGCCTATTAGAGACATTATCAATATGTGCTTTCCATTTCAATTTATTATCAATTGTTAAGCCCAAAAACTTTGTGGATTCAATTTCTGTAATATTGCTGTCAAGATAATTTATGTCTAAATTGTCAGATTTTTTGTGTCGTTGTTTAAAATTCATTACATACGTTTTTCCCATGTTAATTTTTAAATTATTGTTATTCAGCCATTCAATCAAAGATGTCAATGTTACGTTAATGTCATTTATATTCTTATCACCTATGAAAAGGATCGTACAATCGTCTGCAAAGAGAGTTATGGGATTCGTAGTCACAGTGGGTAAGTCATTTATATAACCTATAAATTGTAATGGTCCTGTTACACTGCCTTGCGGCACTCCGTAATTGACGGTTCTTTTGCTGGAATCATATTGCTGAATCATTTTAGTTTTAGAGCAGAACCTGTCAATACGTGTGATTTGTGTTCTATTATTTAAATTCGACTTTATTAATTCTAAGGCATTACCCCTTACTCCGTAAAGATACATCTTTTTTAGTAGTGTTGTATGATCCACGTGGTCAAAAGCTTTTGTCATATCTAAATATAGGGCAACCACTTTTTCTTTCTTGTCCATACTTGATGTGACATTACTGAGAAAATTGTAAATTGCTAAGTTTATTGACTGTTTTCTTCGAAAGCCATATTGATTTTCTGTAAAGATTTTGTTTTCTTCAAAGTAATTGTAAAGTTTATCATATATAACCTTTTCAATCACTTTTGATAGTACAGACAACATGGCCACAGGCCTATAGTTTCCTAGATTATCTTTTGGCCCTTTTTTGTGAAGCGGCTTTATTACTGATATTTTTAAATTATCTGGAAAAACTCCTTGTTCTAGACATTTATTTATAACATGAGATAGCACTGGAGCAATAGCGCGCGCAACCGATTTTAAAATGTTTGTATGTATACCGTCGTATCCAACACTGTTTGTATTTTTTAGCGCTTTAATAATGTAAAATATGTCACCAGGTGTGACTGGAGTGAGAAATATGGAGTTATGTTTCTTATGTTGTATTTTTACGGTATTGTTCTTAGTTTGCGTGTCAGGTTTTACTAAATCGACATAATAATCGTTAAACGCATTTGCTATATCTACAGGACTAGTTATAACAGTTCCATTTTTATTTATGCTCATAATTCCTTCTTGTGGTACATTGTGTTTTTTTTTATTTATAATTCTCCACGTAGCTTTTGATTTATTATAAGATTTTGCTATAAAGTTATTATTTTGTGATTTTTGAGTGAGATTAATTATTTTCCTGTATCTTTTGGAGAAAAATTTAAATGCTTCTTTATTTTCAGTGTTGGGATTACGTCTATATTTCCAGAGTAAATCTCGTTTCTTTTTGCTACACGTTTTCATCCCTTTCGAAATCCACTTAGGTTTTATGTGTGTCATGATTTTTATTTTTGTATTCGGAAAGCACAGATTGTAAAAAAGAAGAAAGCAATCGTGAAATTCACTAAAAGCTTTATTTGCGTCCTCCGTTTCATAAACATCATTAAATGTGAGATTGTGCATGATATCTTCGAATTTCCTTTGATTTTCACTGTTGTAATCACGAGTTGTTATATACCAGTGTTTCAGTTTACAGGTTTTATTGACTGGTACTTTTAACAGTTGGGCTGAATGGTCAGACAATGCTAATTCAAGTATGTCGCCTTGGCTACCTCGTATATTGTGCACAATATTGTCGATGCAAGTCTTACTCCGATATCGTGTTATCTTTTTAAATTCACATTTCATGTTAAATTCCATAAGAATATTTTCAAATTTTCTTGTGTATTCGGTATCTTTTAAAATGTTTAAATTAAAATCTCCACATATAATGACTCTGTGATTGTTTTTGCAGCAAAATTCAAGAAGGTCGTTCAGTTTATCGAAAAATGTTAAAATATTTTGTTTTTTAGTAGTTGGGGGTCTATATATGCATATAATGTACGTTTTTAAATTGTGTAGTTCTACCGCTGCACATTCATATACATTTGGAACCGATTCATTTACAAGTTTCTGTAATAACCTGAACTCTTGACTATTGTGCACTAGTATACATGATCCTCCTCTCCGTTGTTGTCTATAAAAGCTCGATGCTAGTCTATAGTTTTGTACATACAAGATTTCCGAGTCTTCTGATTTCATGTTGTGTTCAGTAATGCACAAAGCGTCTATTGGAATGCCTTTATCCATCAAAGTGTTTAAGGATACTTGTAATTTGTCAGTTTTATTTGAAAGTCCATTAATGTTTTGATGTAATATATTAATGTAGTTGTGGACGAAAAAAATTACTTTTATTATCAAGAATGACATTACCTGAGTCTAAATTTTGTTCATCTATATTATCAGAGTTAACAATATTCCAGAGATCATTGTCTGTTTGAGTAGAACTATCCACGCGGTTAATCTGTATGTTATCCCTTTTTTCATACTTTGTGAGTCTATGAAATCTAAAAGAAAAACATGAGCTATTTTAGCGATCTTTCAGTTTTTTTACACTTTCAAGAAGTTTATAGGCATCTATCCTTTTCTTAAACATATTTATTCTTTACTTCCAGCCCTATATCATATTAAACAAGCTCACAGATGCAGGTCTCCGAAAGGGTCAAATTGCTTTTCCTTGGTTTTCACTGATCTGTCTTGAGATTTCAAGAGAGCTCCGAAAGTCTTTTCCTTCATGTGCTCCATCGTTGTTTATGCCTGCATCATGTTTTTCCTCCCTTTCCCCTTATTTGTCATTACTGCTGGGTTTTTGACTGGTGCGGAACTGCGCCGCTAACCCATCAAAATGAAATCTGGTTTAAGACATTTATTTCTTAAAAGAATTAACAAAAAATTCACTTAACTGAGAAACACAAGGTAATCTTAAGTATCTATATAATTATGTATCCTCGTATACTATATAGCTATACATAGTAGGCAGGCTATCATATCTAGGTAAGAGTTGTGCAAGATATTATGCAAATAAAGAAATAATGCCAAATCGATGAGGAAAACCCAATCAATGCTGGCTGATGGGCACATGGTAGATACTGTGGTGGGGCTGGCTTTCAACTCCAGCAGCACTTATGGGGTAAGTTTACGTATTTTCCTTTCCATCAAATACACAATGATTTATTTTGACTTGGTGATAAAACTTTTGGAATCATTTTTGAACCATATTATCCTGATTTCTTCGTAGGCTTTCAAGGGTTTAGTTAGTAATTTCAATGTTATATTATCCTTCTTTACTACTACAGTTTTTGTTTTATTATACTAAGCGTCACACAAATCGGCGGATGAGAAGTTAGCCGCAGATGATACTTCGCCGTGATTCGCTAATTATTGCGCATGTGTGCACAATATAGACACAAGTGGCGAAGTGTTAAGTACGGGCGTAGAGAGCTCGCGGGAGGCATGAAGTTGGCGGGCGGTGTGCCCCGGCGTCTCGTTTCTCTGGCTCCCGCGCATACCTATATTTCGGCTTTTGCACAGCGCAGATTTCCGCCGATTTGTGTGGCGCTTAGTATACACCATCGATATTATTGTCTCCTGCGGAATCATTTTTTTCCATCTTTTTCCGATCTTCACTAAGTCTGTATACCTAACATTTGTCTCTGGTTTAGTAGTCCGCGTGTAACTGTGTATTAAGATTTCCGTAGATTAGTATTCAAATCCCGGTCCCGTACCAATGAGTTTATTTGGAACTTATGGTC
Organism: Hypomecis punctinalis; assembly: GCA_949316475.1. Taxonomy (NCBI): domain Eukaryota; kingdom Metazoa; phylum Arthropoda; class Insecta; order Lepidoptera; family Geometridae; genus Hypomecis; species Hypomecis punctinalis. The sequence continues at coordinate 11,670,555 of OX438823.1, read as the reverse complement.
GGAATTTCACACCATTGGCTTTTCGGTGAAGGAAAACATCGTGAGGCAACCTACATACGGCAGTAGAAGAAATTCGATGGCGTATGTGAATCCACCAACCTGCACTGGGCCAGCGTGGTGGATATGGCCCAATCACCCTTCGTGGGCAGGCCTACGTCCCGCAGTGGACTATTAAAAAGGCTGGTACAGTACAGTAGGTACAGGTTAGAATTCACTTCAACCAAGTTTCAACAATGTAAAATAGTTGAAGCGTTAGGTACTAAGTAACTTAATACTTACCTATATTGTAGTTATATCTACTCGTACCTACAGATAAATTGTAAACCAACTTACTCAACTAAAAGATTTAAAACGTCTTTTCAAGCTACAAAGTCAAGGCCCCGACACAAAGTATTTAAATCATTCGCAATTAGCTTGAAAACCGTTGCATTTTTAAAGCAAATGAACCGTAGACGTGTTTTATTCAAGCAAATGTTTGGATCCTTGCGTACGGTTTGAGTATAAATTGCTTTTTCATCACATCTATTCGAAAAGGACAACTTGGTTCGCCTTTAAGTGCGCCCAAAGGAGGTGTTTTCTATAAGGAACTTTATAAGTGCGCCGGAATTATCTTTGCCGCGCACTTTTTGAATATGGAACAAATAAGTGCGACGGAATGAATGTCTATGCCGCGCACTTTTTGAATTAGGAAGTATTTGTAATGTTAGTGTTCAGCGCCAAGAAAATGAATGAAAGGAATGTAAATATAAATTTTCATTTGTTTTATTATTAGATACTTACCATTTAATTTTAATTTAGTCGTTACTCTACGTTTTATTAAATAATAATATTATATATATTAACATTATAGTAAATATGAGGCGCCTTTTGTTTCTCATAGAGGTGATGAAAAGTAGAGTGTACCACTCGGGCGCAAAATATATTTTTGGCTCGGGCGACGTACTTTGAATCCCTCGCTACGTTCAGGATTCTACTAAAGAATCCCTCACTTCGCTCTGGATTCAAAAAAGCGCCCTCGCCGTATAAATATTATTTTGCTTCCATATAATACAATCTACTATTTTCTATTAGCTGAATCAAACTCAATGGCGCCTATAAACACAATGCGAGTCGTTCTGCAATGGCAAATTCATATTTATAAATTTTGCGCTGCTTGCGTCAACTTCACGGACAGAGTTAAAGCGCCACAATTTGTCAATGATCAAAAAGTGACAGATGTCATCATGTCACTTTTTGACAGCAACATACATTTGTCCACAGATATCTATAAATAAATAACAGATTGATAATGCTGTTGTCACTTGAGCCATCTCTCAACCAGAATAAATATAAATTAATAGTTTAAAACACACTAGAAAAACACGCTTAGTCCATTACGTGGCCTTTCTCACAAGTGCAAACACGACTATGATACGATATTCCATCATGAAATGCCAGTGCCTATCTTCCAGCTTTATCATCAGACCTTGAAACCTAATCGTGGTCAAAGTTCATTACAAGACTTGAAATTCAGAACAGATAAGATATGATTTTCCATCTTTAAGTTCCAGTTCATATCTTCCGGCTCCATCATCAGATCAGTTGGACAGTACCTACCATATTATTGTATTGTCATCAGAACTACATGCAGCTGCCAATTTTCATTACGCTACGACCATTAAGTACCTAACCAAAAGGAGTCGACACGCCTAAGCACCGAAGTCTGCCAAGTCAGTGGAGGGTGAAGAAACGCACACAAACCAAAATATAAGCAAGTTTACACACACAAATGTAATTAACTAACACTAGCTGAAAATTAACGCAACACAAGCGCAACCAGACCGATATATTTATATAATGAGCATGACCGCCGGTCGCGTACTTTTGGCAGAGGGGTACGCTTCGCAGTGTCGACTCCTTTTAGTTAGGTACTTAATGGCTACGACCCTTGGAAGATGGTTAAATTAGTTACCTTAGATTACATAGTTACAGTCGACCTAATAAAAGCGTGTTAAAAATACATGGAATATCTTCCAAGCTGCTGTCAAAATTGTCACAAGTATTGGGATTTGACGTTCCTTGTCTAAAAATCCGACAACATCTATACCTAATCAAGATATTTTTCGTGTCCCTTTCTAACTTGTGCCATATTAAAAAATCGATACATCTCTGTCAGATTTTCTCGATCGACCAGATTATCCCTCTGTAACTTTGTGGCCGCCACAATCTGTCAATGACAGATATCATCATGTCACTTTTTGACAGCAGCAACATACATTTACCAGTATTTATAGCCTCACAGAGAAAAAGCGACACACACGTGACGCACGTGATTTGACAAAATTATCTTCGCGTGCGCATTAAATTACAATCACATTACAATCGTTTTGTTAGGTTAATTCCAAAATGGCGTCGTTTAAGTCATACGAGTTTAGATCTATTCAGTGCTTTAGTTTAAATGAAATATGAGCACGCCAGTTGCTAATTGGAGTATTTACTGCGACCAAATAGTTAGACTTGGACGGGGGAGCTACGATCGCATTTTGCACAAAAACTAGCCTTTGATTTTAGTTTCCGAGTTTTATAGATTGTAGACATCGTGTTGGTTTGGCTGAATGGGTAGCTTTTCAAAGAAGTGTTTTTTAGCCTTGAATTTGAAATTGAAAGGTAATTCAAGTACATCTGTCGTATTGTTTTTGCGCAAAATGGAGGTAGGCAGGTTGAAACATTTTTGTTAGTCAAAGCGTAGTAGGTACTTTTTTCAATTGACTTACGGTGGTTTTGCCCTCGGTCAACAAATTTTGGATTTTAGATGTAAACACTACTTATTTTTGACCGCTAAATGAGTTTTCGTCACAGTGAAGTATATAACTAGACAGGACAAGAATAATAATCACAAAGTAAGAAGGCGTGATGTGCAATTGACAAGTTTTTATATTTCACAAGGCTATGAAATTCCAAAACCATTTCGAGATATCGGGATGCTGATCATTATGCTTATTTTTCCAAACTTTTTAGTGCAGTAACTGCTAAGATATTAGATAAAAACTCTCACCCAAGCCGTTTCGGGATTTATACTAAAAGTTTAGTTGCCAATGATAAAAAAAATACTAGCAATATAAAATGACAGTTAACACTGACAGTGTTGACACATAAAATGTAGCTTAAAAATAAAATGTCAGTGTCATTTTCAAATTACTTATTTTGCTTTAGCCCGAGAGGTAAACGCAAAAAAATGCAAATACTTTCCAAAAGCTGAATTATTGGTATTAAGTTATCAAAATGGTGTACATCAATACCCTGGAGTCAGTCAGCTGGGTTCCCTAGCATTTGGTGGGAGAATCCGTTTGAATTTTAAAAGTATCTTGGAACTAGTACTACTTATTCTTCTTCTTTTAAGTGGTCCTAATTTAAAGCCTGTATGGCAGACCCTGTTACATATTTCAGGTGATTGACAGTTGTTAAACATTTTTTATATTTTTCTCCTCATAGTATACCGCGGTACATAGTGGACTTTTTGCTCTGACCTCCCGGCCTATTTGTTGTGAATTGTGACGGATTGATTGGCATTGATAGTGACAGTAACGCTAGTGCCTATTTTTTTCTAATGTAGCTTCGGTAAAATTGTTTATGAGTCCTAAGTTTTGCAGTTACGTCCTTTTAGAATAAGCTACTTTTAAAAACTTAATTTTACGGAAAATTTAAGTCGTATTGGAAAAATAAAAAATACGTGAATGTTATTTTGCAATATTCTTTCAGATAATAAATAAATATTACTATGTTAAAAATTTGAAATGTTGTCAATTATGAAGGTGTGAACAGGACGAAACTAATATCTTTTGTCTCTGTTTGAGTATACGTTTTTTTTTGCATGACTACGACGCACGGCCTAGACGTCGTCGTAGTCAGACCAATTATTTGCGCCAAAAACTAGGTAAGTACCTACTGTTGAGTTTTTGATGAGATGCGGAAGTAAATCACTTCTATCGATATTATGCAGGTTTTTACTATCATCTAGAGTCTAAGCATGATAAAATCATAACAACGTGTATATAGCTATCTAAGTATGAAGCACATCTTTTTTCTCACACCCTATACCTACGCTAGCAGCTTCTCCACCTATCCTCCCTCCACGGTTTTCGTAAACTTACAATGAGTACCGACTTTATCTGTAGGTACCGAAATGGCAAAAAATCTAATTCATAATTCATAATTTATTTATTTGCCACTAAGTGTACGTGTACATTGTTAACATTGTACAGATCTTAATTAAAGATAAGAGCTTAAAACTTAGCAGCCCTTGTCGGGCATTGCAAATACATGCTAGGGCGCTATCAAAAGAATATAAAATTATCGAAACATAGGTACATTTAGGCAGCTGATCGTCGTATAAATATAAACCATATAAATATAAGTCTCGTTTTATTTTTTAAAACTGTTAAATTCGAAGTATTCTTCCAAAGAATAAAAGCAGTTCGAACATAGAAATTGTTTTATTTTTTTATTAAATTTTGCTAATTTTGGCTCGTTTCGTATGTCTATTGGTAGTTTATTGTAGATTTTAATGGCCATATAATAAGGACTTTCAGTCAGCATTTTTATTCTTGAGTATGGCAAGCTTAAATTATTCTTATGAGGGAGTAGGAACTTCTACAGAGGGAGTAGGAACGAGCATTAAAAATCTGAGCTAGCACAAGTGGGAGACCCTCTGCGAACGTCAGACTTAGATGTGATTCTATCATTTCAAATATTGAGCTACAGTGAGTGCTACCAACTTACTCGTAGCTGTTCTGTAATGTGCATCAGCCGTCACTTTGAAAACGTCATACCTACACAAAATCAAAGTCACCCGTACCAAAGAAAACCGCTAAATCTAAAGAAACTGTTAAACAACATTAACCTAAAGGAAACGAGAGAGGCAAACCTTTTAGGAATAAACATAGACTCAAATTTAAATTGGCAGGGACATGTTAAAAAAATAGGGTCTAAAATGTCGCAATTCCATTACGCTTTATCAGTACTAAAATCAAACACAAATATAAAAACTGCCTTGAGTGCCTATTACGCATATGCATATGCATGGTTAAAATATGGAGTGATAATCTGGGGTAACAGTACAGACATCGATGATTTATTCATCAAACAAAAGAAATGTTTACGCATTCTTATGAACATCCGCCCGCGAGCCCACTGTACGCCACATTTTATACAACAAAAAATACTAACTCTACCTAGTATATACATCCTTGAATCAGCAATGTTCGTTAAAAAATATGCTAATCATTTTACCATCTCCGAAAATCTTCGTCAAAAAAGCAAAATAATGGCACCAGAGCCAAAACTAGAAATTGTAAGGAGAAGCTCTGAATATATGTTAATAAATATTTTTAATAAACTACCTGAATATCTACGAAAGGAAAAGAACCACCGAAAATTCTATAAAAATCTTAAAGAAATACTGATCAAAAAATGTTACTACAGTATAGAAGATTACTTGAAAGACAAAAATGTTTCTGACTCGCAGAAGTAACCAGATGATGAGTGTTATAGTTATAAGTTTCATAAGTTCCTTTTTGTTTTATAGCTTCTGTAAGTGTAAAACTTAATTGTATAATAATTATACTTGCGACGCCCTTACAGGGTTGAATATGTAACTAGTGCTAAGTGAGCAAATTTTTACATATTTATAAATTTAATGCAAGGTTTGAAATAAATAAATAAAATCTCCACTAGCGACGCCGTCAACTGAACAGCTAAGCTGGTGGCACTGTAGCACACCTACTGATGTATAATTATGTTTCCCTTTGTCCTCAGTAGCTTACAATAAAAGCTTTACTTTTTCTCCAGGTCAGTGGAGCGAAATGGCAGTACGCGGCGCGGGCTGCAGTCATGACTATGATGGGCTCTTTTGGCGGAGGATGCTTTGGACTGCTGTGAGTTCTCTTCATTCATACTTGCTCTAGGGCGTTCAACGGATTGCCAGCTTTGAAGTAATATCAGACAGACAGACAGACAGGCAAAACTCTTTATTTACAACCACAATAAGAAAAATAAACACTATTTACACATATACGACAAAAATATGATTATAAAGTGGCGGCCTTATCACCCATGGCGATTTCTTCCAGGCAACCTTGCACGAATATGAACTGACAAGAACAATAAATAGTGGCCTTAAATAGATATTAATAAAGAAAGCACCTATAAATAATAAACTAAATATACTTATTCAATCTAAGTTTTAAATATACTTACATATATACGATATTATACATAAATATAATTATACATATACCTACATATATACATACCTACATACGTTATAAAATAGTAGCGAAAGGAACAAGTAGCATATCACACTTTTAGAAAAATGTTTGATCCATTGAAAAATAGTAACGCACTTACTTTAACGCTTTGCCTGTAAAGAACACAATTACGTAGTGTCTTCGCCACAAAAAGAAACATTCTTGGTTATTATACCTTTCTATCAAATTAAGTTAGCTTTAAATTAGGTACCTACCAGCCCATGGCTAGACAATATTTTTTTAAGAAATGCTCGTCGGCGTTACAACCAACAAAAGCTGGCACGCCAAAAGAGTAGATAGCACAGCAGTCACAGGGATCTCTGTGGGCATAAATCATAAAAGACATGATGATAAAAAAAAATAGTTCAACCGAAAGATTTAAAAAATATTAGACATTTTTTTTCTTAACTCTATGGTCGCCAGTTTGTAAATATTCCCTCAATTTTGAGAAAATACCTGATGAGTTGATGACATTGGCGAAATGTCATCAACTCATCAAATATTATATATGAGGAGAGAATGCCAGTTCACTGAAAAACTTCGCAAAAATCTTGATTATATCAAAAATTTGAACTTTACTTCTTCTTATTTTCAGTTTTACGATGGTGAAGAACAAGGGCAGAGCTGACGTCATGGATCTGATCAACAGCATCTTGGGTTCGCTCGTCTCGATCACAGGTGGGTAGTAGCAATAGTCACAGTAAGTAATTACCTACTTACCTACTCTAATTACAGCTACGTACTTAGGATTTCTTGGAAACGATGCAGTAACGTTATAACACCCATCCATCAATCAAGTATCTATAGAGTCACAATCGTGCAAAAAAGTGCCCGAGACAAAACCTTGCCCAAGCTACGTAGTGGGCAGACTTTTTAGTTCGTCGTAAGGTGATTGCAAACCGACTACAACGCCGCGCGATGCCAAACTGCTCGAATACAATCACTAATTAGGTGACATAACGTCGAGATTCGAGTAAATGAGTACTTGTGAATTACTTATTTATTATTATTTATATTTGACTGCCTCGGTGGCTCAGTGGTTAGTGAACCCGACTTCTGGATCAAAGAGGCGTGGGTTCGATCCCCACCCAGGGCAAGCATTTATGTGGTGAACATAGATGTTTGCTCTGTGTCTGGGTGTATTTAGATACTATCTATATAAGTATGTATTTAAAATATGTACCTATATGTAGTATATCAGTCTCTGGCAACCATATCACAAGCTTTGTTTAGTTTGGGGTCAGAGACCGTGTGTAAGATGTCCCCCAATATTTATTTATTATTATTATTTATTATTTACTTAATGTATACAGGGTTACTGGTAATAGATTAGCATTTTTACGGGCTTATTCTGTACATCAAAACTAACAACTTTTGTTTTTATTTATTTATTTATTTATTTATTGCAACATATGTAATAATTTGTACATGCGGTTCTTAAATTACATGTTTACATAATATTGTCAAATACATATGAACCTTTAAGGGTATGGCAAACTATTTATTATATTAGGACTGTTCATTATAAAATTAAAAATAAATTGTCATAACAAAATCAAAAATAAATCTACACAAAATTAAAATTAAATTAACATTACAAAATCAAAATTATATCTACATAGTCATAGCAAAATTACGCAGTCGGTCACATTATTAAAATTATATATCATTAGGAAAGAGGAGGACGCTATTATTATTTCAAAAAAATAAATATCAGCTGTGTGTTACATCGTCATTTTCATTTAAATAATCCGCGAGTGAATAATACGCTTTGTCAAGAAGATTTTTTTTTAGTTTTCTAATAAATAAATTGTCGTTACAAGTTTTAATATGTTCAGGTAGCTTGTTATATATATTTGTGGACATCACTAAAGTACTAGAGGCGTGCATCTTCAGTCGGGACTTCGGTGGCACCAACCGGTTGCTATATATACGTGTACTTTGGCTATCAGTTATGGCTTGCTCGGTTATAAACAAGTGCTCATTATGTTCTGCTACTTTTGTTGACTAAAAAATAACTATTCATCCATTTTGTCGAGGATGAACGATATTTTTCTATGGATCATCATTTTTTTTAGATTTGATAGATGTCGTTGACCGAAAGTTGTTAGTTTTGATGTCCAGCATAAGCCTATAAAAGGATGCTAATTAATTACCATTAACCCTATAGATCTAAGTAGGTAGGTACGACAGGGCTCAGATATATTTTTACTACTTTAACTTATTTGATTCTGGCTCAAAGCACCCACTCTTCCCCTCAGGAACTTAGTGGCCGATTGCTGAATGTCATGGATATAATATTTTGTACATTACCTCAAAAATGTGTGCGTCAATAGCCGCGTACCCACCTAGCGCACAGGCTCGCGCGGCAGCCTCGCGAGCCAAATGCCTCGGCTGGTGTGGACGTGCCTCGGGCTGCTTCGGGCGTGCGTCTGCTCGGCTGAGCACGGCTCGGCCCCGAGCCATCTGTTGTCGGCAAACTTGACGTGCTCAAAGGTGCCTCAGTGAGCGCTGTGTGTTAGGTGGGAACGGTTGTTTTGGCTCGCGCGCGAAGCTACTTCAAGTTTCGTCTATTACTGTATTTGTCTCTATCTATAACATTGATATCATGAGCAGTTAGGAGGAGTCCATTCGTTTAATGCAACTGTACAGCACGTACAAAGCGCTTTGGGACCCCAAAGATCCGAAATATTATTATTGGCTCAGCCTCAGCTTATGATGGCTCGGCCTGCCTCGCGAGGCGGCCTCGTGTAAATTGAACAAAACTACTGAGGCTGCCTCGGGAGCCATCGCTCGCGATCTGGACACCGAGGCTGCCGCGCGAGCCTGTGCGCTAGGTGGGTACGCGGCTAATGCACAGCTCGTCACTCTGTACTGTACTGTACCAGCCTTTTTAATAGTCCACTGCAGGACGTAGGCCTACCCACGAAGGGTGACTCACTCTGTGATATGAAAATAAAAATAAATACTAAGATTTTACTTTTAGATGTGACGTTGTCTTAAAAATCAAAAAATGCCCCGCTAACCCGGAACACAGCTATGCTTGCACCACCACTACTTAGCCATTTGTCAGTTGCAAAGGACGTTAAAGGTGGGACACTTCCCTGCCAAATATTTTACTTATTGCGATATACAGGGTTATTTCTAATCAATTAGCATAATTCTAGGGGCTTATTCTGTACATCAAAACTAACAACTTTTGGTCTCTACGACTGTCGTCAAAACTAAAAAATAAAATCAGCTGTTCCGTACATTTTGTCACGGGTGAACAATATTTTTCTATGGAACAACAAAAAATTTTTTTGAGTTTTGACGAAAGTCGTAGAACATAAGTTGTTAGTTTTGATGTAAAGAATAAGCCCCTAGAAGGATGCTAATTGATTAGAAATAACCCTGTATGATAGACTAGCTGACCCGGCGAACTTCGTTTCACGCAATATATTTATAAATTATAGCTTTTGTGTTATTCTGATGTATAAGCATTATTATTGCAAAGTTTCATCTCAATCCGTTCAGTAGTTTTTGCGTGAAAGAGTAACAAACATCTATACATACTAACAAATTTTCCCGTTTATAATATTAGTAGGATAATAGTAGTGTAGCAACTGACCTCGCTACATGTGGCGCCACCACACGACCGCCTCGAGGAAACTAGCGTCAGCCAATCACAAGCCGCGGGCTGTGCAAACGAAATTCTCAGCGGCGGCCGAACCATATTAGGACCAAATGTTACATGGTCGGATAGCTATCACCTCGCACAACACCTCGCCCGGTGGAGTACTCCTTTGAAAGATGTTATCCTATGTCCTATCATCATCATCTCGACATGGACGACCAACAAGTCCATAGTAGCAATATCTTTGATTTTTCAGCTGGCTGTTTCTTGTACCGCGCATGGGAGTCGCTTCTGATTGGTCTGATCGGCGGCGCGATAGCTTCAGCTTCCGGACCTCTATTTGACAAGATGAGGGTAGACGACCCTGTCGGCGCGTCTGCTGTACATGGCGCTTGTGGATTTTGGGGTAAGAATCTGCTTTGTTTATTGTTCTGCCTAGTTCTACATTAATTAACGGGTAAAATAGTCAGTTATTTAATGTATCATATAAACTCCTCTACTATATCATATACGCAGAAATACTTCTTCATTTTGAAGTGAAAATTCTAATGCGACTTCCAACAAGGTTGCGTTAAACGTTTAACGCTACCGTGGAAGGGGGTATGAAAGCAATGTTGCATCTAAGTTTCACTTCTTCCGCGCGGAGAAACACCACGCATTGTTTTTATTTATAACATTTCTAGCATGGCTATACAACGTGTAACGGAAAGACTGTATACATACTGAAAGTACCAAATCAGATAACGGTAACAAACTAGATGGGGGCATGTTTAGCCGTGTAAGTTCGTTTGCTGATTTTTAATCTTTTTTTTAATAACTAGTCATTTTTATAACTAATTTACATTTGCACAGCACTATCACACTAAACAGCTGTGAGGTCAACAACACGACCTTGCCCATCAAAATCAGACCACACCTCCTTGTTGTGACATGTTTGTTTACGTGCAAAAGATTTTTCTAGTCAGTCATATTTAATTTTTTTTTTTAAAGTGAATGTTGTTATTTTTGCTCGGAATTTCGAATACAGCATCTATGCATGTTTAGCCGTGTAAGTAAGTTCGTTTGCTGATTTTTAATCTTTTTTTTAATAACTAGTCATTTTTATAACTAATTTACATTTGCACAGCACTATCACACTAAACAGCTGTGAGGTCAACAACACGACCTTGCCCATCAAAATCAGACCACACCTCCTTGTTGTGACATGTTTGTTTACGTGCAAAAGATTTTTCTAGTCAGTCATATTTAATTTTTTTTTTTAAAGTGAATGTTGTTATTTTTGCTCGGAATTTCGAATACAGCATCTATATAAGGTATAGTATCAACCCACGTTTTATGTATACAGCCTTTCCGTTACACGTTGTATATCAAGTATCAGACGAGTTGCCAGGTCAATGGTCGGTGTGATCAGTGTGTTGCCAACTGAATAAGGCATGATGTCCGTATTATAATGCTTCACCAAAAGTTTCTCGCCGAAATGGCAATCCTAAGATGAAGGGAGTGAATCAAAGTGAAGGGAGGTTCACAGCAAAAGTTATTCACCAAAATCGCAATCATAGGCGAGTATAATAGAGCACAATATCTAATCCACGTGGGAGTCTCTCCTGATTAGTCTGATCGACAACCGACGACCTATTGACAAGATGAGGGTAGACGATCCGGTTGGCGCGTCTGCTGTGCATGGCGCTAGTGGGTTTTGGGGTGAGAACTGTCATTAATTCCTAATTAACTTGTAAAATGGCTAGTTGTTTAACGTAAAATACTCCTCTACTGTAACTTATACGCAGAGACACGTATTTAACCCGTATTGGACTTCCAAATTCCGTATACATACGGACACATTCGAATACAAGTATATGGCAACACTAGGGCGTAGGACGCACTAGTAAGTCGGTTTGTTCACTTTAGTCCACAAACTAAACCTAGCTACGGAGTGAAGGTATCAATACCTAAATTAATCACGCTAAATTGACTGGGTGCTTGCGCGAAGAGTGGGTTATTCACAGCTTGTATCACCACCACATCACAACCACCAAGTTGTATGATTCGGCCTATATAAGACCAAAAATGGCACGTGGCAGTCTCTCCTGATTGGTTCGATGTCTATTAAACAAAATGTACACCTCTATTTGAAAAAATGCGGGTAGACGATCCAATCAGAACTTCTATAGTAGGTACATGTCGCATTCATGTTTTGTGGTCAGAATCCAGCCATTTAGTGATTCTGAATTGATTTCTTGTTAAAATTGATTTCTTAGGGATTGCGGTCGAGTTTGAAAAGGAGAACGAATAATGCAGAAAAATGTAAACGACGCTTACGTCTTTTGTGATGAGACTCCTCCATGTTGTGAATTTTAATACGAAATGTGTTTCAGGTGTTATTGCGGTAGGCCTCTTTGCTGATAATCCCATTCCAATGGATACGACTAACGGCAGATCCGGCTTATTCAAAGGTAGTATGAAAAGACAACTTTGAAAATCTTAGAATAGAATAGAATAGAATAGAAAACGCTTTATTGTTCACACAATTTACAATTTAACAATAAAAGAATACAATATAATTAAAATAGTGCGACAACCGGCGGCCTTATCGCTTAAAGCGATTTCTTCCAGGCAACCTAATTAAGAGAGGAAAGGATTATAGAGGAAGGTAAGGGACGGGGTGTACAATAATGGCGAATTAATTAAAACAAAAATGAATACACTTGAATAAACAGTCATAAATATACATAAGATATACATACATACATATACATACATATCAATATACATACACAAGAATTTAATATTACAACAATAATAATAATAATGCATACAAAAACATACTAATACTTAAATAAATAAAAATACTAAACACACATTAATAAATATAATAAAAAATAAATATTATAAATCAACTAAAAATGACTGAATCAACTAAAAATGAATGAATCTTAAATCATTAAATCTGGTAATATTAATACATTTTTGTTGATTTCTTAGGTGGCGGCTGGTACCTTCTCGGTGTGCAGTCACTCACAGCTGTGTGTCTGTGTGTGTGGGGCGTGGTAGTAACTATGGCGTTGCTGTGGCTCATAGACAAGGTGCTGCCTATTCGGATGGACCCTTACGAAGAACTGTTAGGAGCAGACCTTACTGAACACAGGATCAGACATGGCGCGGTAAATATAAAATTCTACCGTTTTTGCATTCTTGCCAAAGAATGGTGGTCAAAACGGGCCTGCACAAATATTATAAATCAATATTGGGTTATAAACGATGATGATGACGCTTGACATGATTTCTGTCACGGCCGCCATTTTCTGCATTTTGCGAGATCGAATCAGAAATGAGGAGATCAGTAGAAGAATCAAAGTTACCGACACGGCCCAGCGAATTGGCAAGTTGACAGGACAAACATGGAGGACTGATGAGCGGTGGGGACGAAAAGTTTTCTAGATTCAAAAATACGCGTCAGACAAAATATCATCAAGGCCCCTGCGATCAAGGGGCCTGCGTTGATTCAATGTGTGACCAAAAAATGGGGCTCATGCCAAATTCCACCTTCTAAGTTCTTTCAATGACCCGTCAATACTTGAACACTGTATGTAACCCTGCCGATGTACGATTTGTTATAATATAACCTAATGGAACTGTGCGTGATAAGGACATCCGACCATCCGGAAATCCGACGACGGACAAAGGTTGCATGCGCGTCTCAAGTAGCGCTGGGCAGCACACGTGGCCAGGCGTGTGCTGCCCAGCGTGATGATGGAAGGTGGAGCAGATACCTGAGTGGTTTCCAATAGCAGACAGGCGTTCCACAGGCAGACCATCAGCCCGATAGGTCGAAGACATCTGATCCATCGCGGGACACGCGTGGATGAGATCAGCCCAAGATAGGGAAAACTGGCACAAGGGAGAGGAGGCCTATACCCAGCAATGAGTCGATATAGGCTGATGATAATGATGAATGGAACTGTACTGTACCGTACAGTACAGTTCAATTAGGTTATAACTGTACCGTACAATACTGGGTATAGGTTTTTAAAAGCTTTTTTCCACATATAAATAATTTCCCTGTTCTTCAGGTGGGAGTATCCCGCGCGGTATCAGCGCTGCGTCCGTTCCACCGCTCGATGAGCATCGAAGAAGTCGGCAGCGTCGGCGTCAATACTGGCCACAGTCTAGTTATCGATAAACTAAGCGAGGTTAGTGTTATAACTATTTTTAGGCGGGAATATCTGCGATGTTTCTCCGAAAGGCTTCCTTCCTTCCCATATAGCCATCTCATGCTTCGCAAGATATCGTGGGAGTATCCGCGGTGTCAGCTGCGTTCGTTTCACCATTCGATGAGCATCGAGATCGGCAGTGTCAACGTCAATACAGGCCAGTCTAGTTATCGATAAACTTAGCGAGGTTAATGTTATAACTGTTTTCAGGTGGGAGTAAGTTAAATCGCAAGTTGACTAAATGTGTCTAGAGATCGCTTTGGCTTATGTATTTCTGCTGGTGTAAAGGTAAAGATGAGACAAATCAATACGACCAGTTTACATCTACAGTAATTAAAGATTATAAAAAGTAATTAAAACTATTGAACATTAAAGACCAGAAAAAATAATTAACACTATTGACTTGCTGAAATCGCAGGTCAATCTCCTTACACGCTGTATCACTCGATGGGTAATTTAATTTTACCTAATTGAAAAAAAATCAAGCAGTTCCAATTTAGCATTCTGATTTAATCGACGTTCACACTTTCTTCACATCATAACAATAATAATTCCCGTGTTATTTCAGGCAAACAAAAAGAAAAAAGACACTAAGCTCCAAATGTTCACTAACGAAGCGTTCGTAGAAGAAACCGAAGCCCACCCTTCATCATTTCGAAATAACGGCTTTTTGAACAAGCGTCCTGGCAACCCAACCAACGAGCTCCACAGAGCTCTAGACTCTATGGTTGACGAGATCGACGGCGCGAATTTCAAAAAGGGAAACCAAAAGAACGGTAAAAAGGAACATGGCGGCACATCTGTCATTCAGGTTATACCAGAAGAGATTAAAGGAAAGAAGTTTAGAGAGTTGAGCGCGATGGAATTGGAGGAACTAGGGGAATTAAACGCAAGCCAGGATAGGTTTAGGCATAGGTTTACTGAAGATGATTATAAGAGGGATATTATGAATGCTACTACTGATATCAGGTGGATAGATTAGGCTTAATTAGTACGTACTTGAATTATTGTGTAGAAATAAGAATAGAAACACTATAGTGTCAATGTCAATCTCCTTACACGCTGTATTGAGTTAATTTAAAAAACAGGTTTATTTTTCGTAAAGAAATCGTAAATAAAAATAGCAAGAGATGCAAGCGATATGTATTAGTTTTATTATGTTTTTGTCATATTGATACATTATTAAAATCAATTAGGTTTGCCGCTAACCTAACTTAGTTCGTAAATATCTGCTTTTTAAAGATAAGAATTGTTTAGCTAAGTAATTAGTGTTATGTGGTTTTAATACCGCCCGCAAATCCCACTTCTGACTAGTTTTAATTTAGTGATGTACTTAAATATGCATTTAGCATTTGTTGTTAGCATTATGTTAATTTAATAGTAATGAGTCATGAGACTTTAAAAATTGATAGTTTAGTAAATTGTGATAAACTTAAATATGTATATTAAGAAGAGTAAAAAATATTTCCGTCTACGGAAACAAATTGTATGAAAATGTTGGTTTACGTCGAATCATATGAAGTTAGGTACAAGCTGCTCTATATCTAATCCTAACTGAAGCTCATATAAAGCTACGCGTTGATTGTATATTGCGCAGCTTGTAGCTAACTTCACATCCGCAGACTGGTATGATTCTGCCTATCTGGAAAGCTATAAATGAAATTAACGGTATACATAAATAAATGGTCACGTGGTCAAGTGGGAGCGCGAGAGAGCATTGAACATCGTGCGCGAACCGGCAGGTTCTTATACTTATTTTTTCGAATATGTAATTCAATTATAGCGTCCCTAAAGTGTGTTAGTGCTAAGGTAGATTAACCATAGTCACGGTATATTTTTTGTGAATTAACCTGAATTAAAACACTTTAAAAGTATAGTACCTTAATTTTATTTCAGCCTTATAAAATTACAAACATTGGTGACAAAAAAGTTTTTTTTTTCAATATTTAAATTATTTTATTGAACAGATTTCTTGAACGCTCAGTGTGGTCCAGTAAGAAAGACGCTACAATTTTTCAGAAAAAGGCCACCCTTTTTAAACATTAATTAAACTTAAACTGATTTTTTGAATAAAATAATGAAACGCCCAACGTGGGCCATTATCGAAAACATTTTCCAGAATTCCTAGAAAACCCTATCATTTTTTAAAAGACTACTCAACAGAATTATTATACCAATGACTGATTTCAGTAGGCAATGCTTTGAAAGTTTTTATAGCTTCAGTAATAGTATCTACATCGACTGATAAAGTGTATAGCTTGTACTCTTTTTGCGCTCTACTGCCAGTCGTTTCACTGTTGTTGTAAATGGAGTCTGTGTTTTTCACTGGCTTTATGATTTCCAAAGCTTGGAGATGTTCGAAAGCTTTGAGAATAACTGGCCGGGGGACAGTTTGGGTAGATGAGTTTGTAGTGGCGAATTTTGAATACCTGTGAACGAAAAGAAATACGAGTAAATAAAAGAGATTATGCTTACCATACCAGGTCGCTTCTTTAGTAGGGGTGTCACAAAATCTTAGACAGGAGTGCCAAATTTAGCTGAGAATGCTGAGATATTTACATAAATTTACATTTAACACCACTGGCTTATCGGTGAAGGAAAACATCGTGAGGCAACGTGCAAACGTTCGTAGAAGAAATTCGGTGGCGTATGTGACCAACCCGCACTGGGCCAGCGTGGTGGATACGGTCCAATCACCCTTCATGGGTAGGCCTACGTCCTGCAGTGGACTATTAAAAGGCTGATACAGTACAGTACATTTACACTAAATATATAGGGTGATGTGAACTACTCTAAGCTAAGACACGAAAACGTCATCATTCACAACACCAAAATAACTTTTTTTTAACTTGCCGATGCAGAACCTCAAAAATCGATAACTAGCCGACCAACTTCCTTGGAAACTTAAGGAGTGGCCTATGTCCACGAATGGACGTCCTACAGCTGATACGATAACGAAAATAAATTTAGCAAATGAGAACGCAACATTAGTCAGGATGACCGAGAGTTAGGCATAAGTGACATACTTAGTTTATATATGTAGGTATTTAACATCAATAATACGAAATTCACTTACCTGTGTAGAACCATTTCGAAATTCATAGGCTGGTTATCGAATATTTCCATAGAGTGTTTCATGGCCACAACCAGAGACAATTCGAGTATAGACAGCGAGTGGAGTGACTTTACTGTGTGCTCGCCGCTCATTGAGTTGTCTATGATGTTTGACAGCTCTTGGCCGTCTATGAACGGCGCGCTGGGATGGAGTTTACATACTGTTTGGAACTGTAAAGAAAATATTTTTACTATTATATTAAGTATAAATGAAACCTTAGCGGTCTTGTGGTAGTGATGCTCGCTTTACAATCGTAAATCGTAAGGTCGTGGTCGTGTCAAGTCCCGTTCCATACCAATGAGTTCTTCGAAATGTATGTACGGAATTTAACACCGCTGGCTTTTCGGTTAAGGAAAACATCGTGAGGAAACCTGCATATGTCCGTAGAAGGAATTTGATGGTATATGTGAATCCAGCAACTCGCACTGTGCTAATGTGTTGGATATGGTCCAATCACCCTTTGTGGGTAGGCCTTAGTCCTGTAGTGGACTATTAAAAGGTCGATACAGTACAGTACAATATACAGGGTTATTTCTAATCAATTAGCATCCTTTTAAGGGCTTATTCTGTACATCAAAACTAACAACTATTGTTCTGCAACTTTTGTCAAAACTCAAAAAAAAATCAGCTGTTCCATACATTTTGTCGCGGGTGAACGATATTTTAATAGTAAAATATCACCCGCGACAAAATGTTGTTCCATAGGGAATTTGCCAGGTGGCAATATGAAGACAATAAGATACTAGAGTCTCTCTCTCAATGTGTAATGCCTTATTTATTAAAGAATAACAACAGCTTATATACTAAACCATATCTATGAGGTATGCGCTAAGTATATATCACGTAAAACATCTAACTCACGTCTAGTTACGTCGTGCTATATCTAACACATTCCAACGAGCTGCAACAGGGAACAACAATATTTTTTTTTTTTCGACAAATGTCGTAAAATAAAAGTTGTTAGTTTTGATGTACAGAATAAGCCCCTAAGAGGATGCTAATTGATTAGAAATAACCCTGTATAATATTACTAGCTAACCCGCCAAACGTTGTTTTGGCAAAATAATATTATACTAAAAAATATCACCAAAAAAATGCGATTACAAAGGACATGTCCACAAAATGTATGGAGGTTGGTATAATAATAATCAAAAATTCTAACCACAACACACGTCACTTTTCCAGAAAGTTCACATTTTTCTGAGTCTATATATTACATCAATTAAAACCAAAAAAGACCTCACCGTTTTTTTTTAAATTAATTTTGCATCTATTAAGATAAATAAATATATTTGGCTCAGTAGGTAGTTTATCTCTATCAAACCTGATCAAGTATGTGGTATGTGGAAGAATCAGCTACGAATGCAAGTAAAATTACGATACAAGCACTTTAGTATTGCTAAATTAGATAAAATACATAGTTGTAGTATTGTTTTTCATACAATTTATTAGTCCCATTTATAAAAAAGTGGAGGGATAAAAAAACTAAATTAAATATTTTTGAGAAGCCCATGAATCAAGCTTTCAAATGATGTATATATCATCTTGATTCGATTTTTCTCTGAATAATATACCACTTGTGGACGTCACCTTTAGATAAAACTATCCTATCTCTTAAGTTGGATCAAACTGCACACGGTGTACAAAATTTGGTTAAAATCGGTTCAGTAGTTGAGGAGTTCATCGCGGACAAACAATGTGACACGACATTTTATATATAAAGAAAGTTAAATCCGAAAGTGTGCATGTTTATTCAATATATAATTTTACTCAAGCACATTGACACACACGCTTGAGTTAGCCAATCACAGACGTTGCCACGCTTGTGTTGGATCGGTTTGGCGCTCGTTACATTACCGTAAAAAATACTCACAAATAGCTATTTAGTTTTATGTACGTGACACAAGATGGCGCTGTGCAATTTCCATAGAAATCACATCAAACGTTAAGGCAATTCGATTTCCATACAAATTTCACTTGAACTTATTTCGTAACCTGCTATGATTTTCAACTTATCATTACTTAAGATAGACCTAATCTAGGCTTTTACATTGGCAATTTCAATAATATAATCATTTTATAGCCGAGAAATACATTATTTCAATCCAAAAATTCGGCTTATTTTACATTTGTAGTAGTGCAAGTTTTACTAGCACGTCATAATAGTTGACGTAGATTTTGAATTCTAAAAACGACGTTATCAGACTGTGCAATGCAAGAATAGAGCGGCGCTATATCGCTGTGTTGGCGCGACGCGACGTTGCCGCTTCGCGTAAAAACATTTTTTAGCATAGGTATAATCAAAAGTGATCCGAAATGTAGATCTTGTCGAGCTTTATCACTTTTGTGAAGACAGCAGTGTTCTACAATCGATAATAACCGATATAAATCACTTTGAAGTTTAACAGCTGTCATCCGAAATGTAGATCTTGTCGAGCTCTATCACTTTTGTAAAGACAGCATTGTTCTACAACCAATAATAACCGAGATAAATAACTTTAAAGTTTGACAGCTGTCATCCGAAATGTAGATCTTATCGAGCTCTATCACTTTTATGAAAACAGCGGTGGTCTGCAATTGATAACAATCGAGATAAATCGGTTTAAACATTGACAGCTGTCATTTGAAATGTAGATCTCGTCAAGATCTATCACTTTTGTGAAGACAGTAGTGTTCTACAATCGATAATAACCGAGATAAATCATTTTAAAGTTTGACAGCTGTCATCTGAAATGTAGATCTCGTCAAGATCAAGATCAAGAAAAATGCGCGTCGAGTCTCTCGATTCCTATCTGCTTAATTTATAACAAGTCCCTGAAATCAGGCTTATTTCCAAATATATGGAAGACAGCGAAAGTCGTTCCCATTTTTAAGTCTGGTGATGATAATCTTGTAAGCAATTACAGGCCTATCTCTATTATTTCGACATTTGCTAAGACCCTAGAGTCTATTGTTTTCCCTTATATGTACCAACACTTTAAGCAATCAGTTACAGACCATCAGCACGGATTTATAAAGCAGCGCTCGACATGTACTAACTTGGTGACCTTTGTTGAAACCCTTGCTGAAGCTATTGATAATAATAAGCAAGTTGATGTTATATATACCGACTTCAGCAAGGCTTTCGACAAAATTTCCCACACTGTGCTGTTTTTGAAGCTCTCCGCTTATGGTTACTCGGGTTCTATGTTAAATTGGATGCGCTCTTACATGGGGAATCGTGATTTTTACGTTGTAGCAGCAGGTTTTGCGTCTACAACACGAGCAACAGTGAATTCTGGAGTTCCCCAGGGATCACATTTCGCTCCTCTTTTCTTCAACTACCACATAAACGATCTCCCAGACTGTCTGACCAATTGCACTCCATTCATGTTTGCTGATGATCTCAAAATCTTAAAAGTAATCGATTCAGCTGAAGATGTCGAAAAACTACAAAATGATCTGAGCAATTTAAACGAATGGTGCGAGTTAAACGGAATGGTGTTGAACGCAGATAAATGCTGCCAAATTTCATTTAGTAGGAAAGTGCGCAATATTATCACAAAGTACAAAATAGGAACAACTATGTTAAAATCAGTCCAAACCATTAGAGACCTAGGCGTGGTATTTGATGAAAAACTAACTTTCATTCCTCATATTGACAATATTATGAAAAAGTCTTCAAAAATGTTAGGATTTCTCATTCGTAACAGCAAGGAATTCCACAAGCCTAGTACCAAAATATTATTGTATAACTGTTTGGTTCGTAGCGTGTTAGAGTATTGCAGTCCGGTCTGGAGGCCGCATTATGCTGTCCATTCATTACGGCTAGAAAGGATACAAAAAAGATTCTTATGGCACCTGGCCTTCTCAGCAAGGAAAGTAAAAATATTAACTTCTTACAAAAAACGATTAGCCTTTTTCAAAATTCAAACTTTGGTAGACCGTCGAAAAAAATTGGATTTAATTTTCATTCACAAATTACTGCACAATAGCGTTAATAGTTCAATTCTTCTAGCCAAATTTAAATTCAGAGTTCCATTCAGGTACCCGCGCAAACCCATAACTCCTTTCGCTCCTATCTTCCGTAGAACCGTGTTAGGCGCAAACTCTTCAGTTCCCAGAATAAGTAGGCTCGTTAACGAATATGAACATAATCGTAATTTGGATATATATGGAGACAGTTTGTCTAAATTTAAAATTAATTTGAATTCCATTTAGGACGATATGGCCAAATAGAAAATGTTAATTTAATTTATTTTTTAGATTAGTTTAGTAAACTATCTGAAGATTATGAAATACTAGTACAATCTTATTTTTACTAATAGTCTTTATTGTTATGTAAAGTTAAATGCATGCTGTGCTTCCTTAAAAAAATAGCACATTCAGTTAAATTATATTGTAAGTGTTTATAACATATGTAATAATGTAGTTAATAATGTGAAGTCTTAATAAAAAAAAAAAAAAAAAAAAAAAAAAAAAAAAGATCTAAGTATCACTTTTGTGAAGACATCAATGGTCTAGAATCAATAATATGCGAGATCTCTTTGAAGTTTGACAGCTGTCTCCTATCCCACCTGTCAAACCACCAGTTCTACTAGTAGTACTAATAGTAGAACTTACAGGAACGTTCCGACTCGATGCGGTTATGTCGTTTAATTACTGAGTCCCTATGGTCACTTTCCAGCCTCATCATCAGACCCTGGGTACCATCTAGTGCCAAAGTACTCGTCAAGACGAAACAAACGAGCCGAGACTTGATGGAGCTATGTCGTGTAATTACTAAGTTTCTATGACCATATTCGAGCTCATCATCAGAGCCTGGTTACCATCTAGCACCAAACTACTCGTCATGACTATTCAAATGAGCCCAAACTCGATGAGATTGTGTCGTTTCATTGCGATGTTCCTTTGGCCAGCAACCTTCCATCTTTATCATCATAATATTTCATTGTCACGCGATTCGCATATCATGCATACTATGCAACTTACTGGGAACAAATTATTAGGTAATCTATGTACAATAAATAAAGAAAAAAAATCTTCTGCAAAACTGAATGTTCCGAATCTAAGATTCGAAATTTTTAACAATTCTAGTTTTCTTTAGATAGGGTATTTTAGTTTAGATAGGATAATTTATTTAAGTTTTGTTTTCATGTTTTATAAGTTAAAGATATATATATCAATAAAGATTCGAACTCAGTACTTCAGATTGGAAATCCTTCACATCACAGTACAACTTTGCTATTTGGGAAGATGACAATTTGACCAATTTTGATGTATTGTTTATTTCATTTGCTAGTGTGTGTTTTGTTTACACGCACGAGAGTAGATCTTTTCATTGACCTTTTCTCAGGAGTTTAGGTACCAAAAGATTCAATTGTGTTTTATACGCCTAAAGAATGAAAGGAAATATTCTCAAAAATACTTTAAATTTGTTATTTCTCGCTAAATAATGAAAAATAAATAAATAACATTAGTTTCAAAGAAATAGCGCCATCTCCCGGATTAAATTGCTTAGCTCCACGTGTCAAATACCCTTAAAAACTCTCTGATCGAAAATTCGTACGACGGACGGAGCAAGTTTTAACTTCTGTCGGCACTCCTGCACCCCTACCGCCTAAAGCAATAGCAATCGTAATAGCAATCGTTTATGACTTCATTATAGTCATTTGGCACCGCCTATGTGACGTTAGCCATCAAAGTTGTTCATTCAACGATTGCTTTCGCAATCCGCGCAAAGCAATTGATGGTTAACGTCACATAGGCGGTTCTAAATGACTAAAATGAAGTCATAAACGATTGCTATTGCTTAGGCGGTCGGGGGGCTGGAGTACAATGCAACCCCTTTTTTATATGAATTTTACTCACCAAAACATTCCTAAAAGTCTGTTCATTAACAGTGTAATAGCAGAACTTTTCTATAGCATCTATAACTGTGCTATCTTCAGCCAATGCTACGATATGGGCGTTCCAATCTTCGACAAACGTTGGCTCCAACATGTCAAATGCCGTTGGCTCGATGGCGCATCGTCTTAGCACTTCATCCGGGATCGAGAACTCGGCGTCTACCAATGCATGGTCTGTGGCTGACACTGGAATTAAATTATTGTTTTTTTTTTTTTTTTTTTATTTCGAACAGGTTCGCGTTTGACTACTCTCTGACCTCTGACATGGCTAAACAGTTAAAACAACCGGGATCTACAATTTAACGTGTCATCCGAGCCACGGTAGCGCTCAGTTGGAAAATGCCACCCGCCTTTAATAATGGGTGACCACGCAGAGCATCCATTATGGGTGACCACCCATTATTAAGCCGTAGTGGTCTAGTGGTAGTAACACCCGACCTGCAATTGTGAGGTCGTGGGTTCAAATCCCGATCCCGTACCAATGAGTTTCTTTGGAACTTATGTACGGGATTTCACATCATTGGCTTTTCGGTGAAGGAAAACATCCTGAGGCAACCTGCATACGTCAGTAGAAGAAATTCGATGGCGTATGTGAATCCACCAACCCGCACTGGGTCAGCGTGGTGGCTATGGCCCAATCACCCTTCGTGGGTAGGCCTACGTCCTGCAGTGGACTATTAAAAAGGCTGGTACAGTACAGTACCCATTATTGAAGTGAAAACTTCTTCGGCGTTGTGCACTTTTTTGGGATGGGTAAAATATGTTAAACTCTCGTCAGGACCTGATCGGAAATTAGTAAGACGGAGGGAGAGTAGACCACCGGCGCGGCGTAGACAGATAGAAATAGATATTTTGAGACATCTTACACACGGCCTCTGACCCCAAACTAAGCAAAGCTTGTGATATGGCTGCCAGAGACTGATATACTACAAATACATATTTTTAAATACATACTTATATAGATAGTATCTAAATACACCCAGACACAGAGCAAACATCTATGTTCACCACATAAATGCTTGCCCTGGGTGGGGATCGAACCCACGCCTCTTTGACCCAGAAGTCAGGTTCACTAACCACTGAGCCACCGAGGCAGTCAATATGTATAACATTTTTACCTGAAGATTTTCTTGTCCTGCCCTTTTTAGCAACTTTTTTGACCGGCATACTCAGCAGTTGGACCAGTACCTACAACATGATTATTTCTATGGAAACTAGCGTGGTTTTAATACATTTTAAATAAGTAAAGCACAGGTGTTAATCACGCATAAATTAAGTAGAAAACTGCTACTATAGTTTCAATCGCATTTGGCGATCTTTCTCAAGGTTGGAGTACTAGCACGCGGGCTCATCTCTTAATTATTATCTTAATTTATGCGTGAGTAACACCTGTGCTTTACTTATTTAAAACATTATTTTTCGCTAAAAATGGCTAACATAGGTAGGCCACACACATAGGACATAGGCCACAGAAATCGGCGGATGAGAAGTTAGATGACACTTCGCCGTGATTCGTTAATTATTGCGCATGTGTGCACAATGCCGACACAAGTGGCAAAGTAGTGAGCACGGGCGTAGGGAGCGCGCGGGAGGCATGACGTTGGCGGGCGGGTGTGCCCCGGCGTCTCTCTGGCTCCCGCGCATACCTCCGTCGACTTGTGTGGCGCGGATCATAACCGGCTTCAACCGAATTTAATATTTCTATGATACAAAATGATTGAACACAATTATTTTGTAACTAACCGACTTCCAAAAAGGAGGAGGTTCTGTGTTCGTCTGTGTGTATTTTTAAGTGTAAATGAAAAAATCATCAATAATGTGAAAATTACAATATTGATGATACATAGGTAATAGGCTAGTTGACAATTTTTTTTTTTGATGTCCTCTTGTAACAGCTAACCATAAACAGAGCCGATTAACGAAAACAAAAATAAAATCAACTTAGAAATAAAGAAGTTACTAGCATACCTATTTATTTTCTTGCTAGACAAAGAGCGCAAGAATATCACGGCCCGTAAGTGTCATACATTCGCCTTACTAAGTTATGCTTTGTGAGAAAGGGACAAAGCATCCCCTCTTAATCGCTACCAAAATCTTTACAAGCTTATATCTCTGAACTGGATTAACCAATTTCAATATTTTTTTCTGATTACGAATCATAAAAACAGGGGCATAGGCGAGGCGCAGGGGCAACTTTGTGGCGAGCCGTCGGTGAGTGGCGACACCGCGGACCCTGATTTCCTGGGGCTAAATGAGATCCCTGACTCCTCTCTTGCCTTAACCGGCCGGCTAGGAGTGGAAATCACAAGAGCTAAGAACCTAAGCTCCAGGGAGGAAGTGTTAAAGGGCGTAACGCCGCTAGTAGCTCTTAGTGAAAGCGCAGCACACCTCTCGACACCCTAAGCCGTCCACACCAATGTTGCCCCTCCGGCGCCAATATACGGTAGCTATTATAGGGGGCCCATTTAGTGGATGGCAAGTCACCACCCGCCTGAAAATTTGAAATGAGGCATTATTTGGCGGGTGCCGTACCTCATTCCATAGCCCATCTTTTTAAGTCATCGATCAGCACATCACAATAGCCACAATATACTGTAAGTCACATCTAGCAATAGTTATTTTATATTTTCATTCCACTTTATGTACACAACATTTTATATTAGTTTTATAAAAAAAGAAATGTAAAAGAGCCTCTCAGTGTTGGCTTCGGCCCCACTGATGCCTACCAAAAGACCAAGATTGCTTTTGATTTCAAATGAATAAAAGTTAATAATAATTAATTGCAGAATTTATAAATCCTTATACTTTTAATTAATTGAATACCAGTCAACTACCTTATAACTATTGGAATTCGGTTCACCAGCGTTTCTTAACCTGTGGTCCACCCCTGTGTTGTGGCGTAAATATACAAAAAAATGCATATTTCCATTACAGACGAACATAGTACCTACTCCTTTTTGTAAGTCGGTAATAAGGAGAACTTTTTATTTCTGTATTTAATTGACTTCACCGTTCGACGTTTGTTACAGATCTCATAATTATTATTGTACTCAGTTATAAAAGCACCGAAGAAATGCTTCGCCCTACAAACTAGTACCTATTCCTTTAAATTAATTTAACAAATGTCATTACTGAAAACGTTGACACGAACTATTGTATAATAATTATTATTGTGATCATACAACTCTTGCACATACTCACCAGCAATTACACTATTAAACATTCACTCCTACTAACCCCCTGTTTCAAATCATACCTGAAGAGAACTAGCTTCCACAAACACAGGGAATCTTACCGTGGTAGCTAGTGCTTCACAACTAGCTAAATACGTATAAGTAAACAATGTTTGTGCTTAAATTTAAATATAAAAACTTTTATAATTAACCATAAAATATGTACCTAATTCGATTTAATTTTAATTCATTTAATTAATAATAAATTCTAATTAATACATGTATTTAAATATCTTAAGTAATAAATAATAATCTAGTTTATTTAAGTAAAATTAGCTTAAGGAACAACATTATGGTCACGAAATAAATTATTCTTATTCTATTCTATTGTATAAAGTTGACTTTTAAAAAAAACCGGACAAGTGCGAGTCAGGCTCGCACACCGAGGGCTCCGTACAAATCCAGAAAATTTGACAAAATTGGGAAGTAAGTTGAATCTCTATACTAAAATCATCAACAAAAAAATATATATTTTTTCACTTTTCTCGTCATCAATGGAAAAATACACATTGTTAAAATAATTAAAAACCTGTTTTAGCATGTACGAATTAATCTCTTTTATATGATACCTTAAATGATACGATTTACTCACTTTGAATTTTGAACCCATATTTTGTGAATCGAGGCCCAATTATTTGTGATTTAAATAAACTGTACATTTTAGATTTATTCCTATACGTGTACTCTGAGACAATGCTTCTCGCCAAATTTCATAGTTCTATGTCAACGGGAAGTACCCTGTAGGTTTTGATTTGTGTGAGTATCGAAATATGCGGTTTTTTACGACTTAAACGGTTCTAACTTTTTTAGACGATAATTGAGAACTTTTTCTTTTACACAACTGCAAGAGACTATAGACATACGTATATAGTTTAAATATCAACCGATATCTTCACGCGTTCCCGAGATAGAGTCTTGACATACGAACAGACGGACAACAAAGTGATCCTATAAGGGTTCCGTTTTTTCCTTTTGAAGTACGGAACCCTAAAAAATGATGTACAACGGTCTCAAACTAAAATAGTCAGTAAACGAAGGGCATAAGATTCAAAACAAAGTAACTGACCTTTTTATAATATTTAGTAGGCGCCATGTATTCAGGTCTCAGAAACACAAATAAATGTCGGTGCGAGAAGCGAGATTTGACGCGCTTTTCTAGCGACTCTATTACGTCCAGGCAGTTGGTGATACCTGGAAATATTTTATTTAAACTGAAATGTGTGTTCTTAAAATGGCCACATAATAAATATACTAAGGGCCACACAAATCGGCGGATGAGATGTTAGCCGCAGATGACACTTCGCCGTGATTGGCTAATTATTGCGCATGTGTGCACGATGCCGCATGCCGTAGTGCGTGGGGTGCGCGCGGGAGGCATGAGGTGGGGTGCGCCCCGGCGTCTCGTCTCTCTGGCTCCCGCGTGTACCTATATTTCGACTTTTGCGCAGCGTTCTGCGCATAACTTCCCATCCGCCGATTTGTATAGCGCTTAGTTTAAAAGTAGTACCGAAGGATCAATCCGATATATAATCATCGCAAAACATCTAGTCCGATCTGAAGTTGCACCATGGCGGCCCGCGACGCGACGATACAGTCAAGTGCAACAACATTATGTACGAATTATATTTTTTACAATTAATTATTTTGACTATTGGGATTAGGTACATATTGTTCTATCTATATCTATCCTATCGAATAGTGTTAAAGTATATAGGTACCTTAAGCCTAAAAATAATCATGCTTACGTTATGAAAATAAAACAATTTAATAACGAATATTTAACGTTTTTGGCATTTTATACACACAAAGTACAACAAGTAATAAGAAACAATAACAAACTTCTCCATTCCGCGAACTTTTTGAGCCGCCCTCGTATATACGTGGATTGATCAGTAAGTACCCGTGTTAGAAATTAAAACACATTTTGACGTGACAACGTCTTATAAATTGGTTTGCCGGGTGACACTTCAAGAAACTGCGTTACGCTCCGCTCACGTTATGCGCTCACAATGAGAGCGAGTGAGAGGCACGCGTCATGGTTAGCCCGCCTAAGAGCGAGAGAGACAGACATTTTCATCCTTCTTCCTACTATACGAATGAATATTCACATTAAAATTATTTTACCACTCAAAGTCGTTGTCACGTAAAACTTTCGCCCGTATACCGACTTTACAGGCAACCAATTTTTTTTTATTATTTTAATTTATTCTATTTTTCGACGTAGTCTCCTGCGAGGCTTATGCACTTTACCCAACGTTTCTCCCATTTTTTTAACCCCTCCAAAAAATAAGATTTCTCAAACTCTGCAATTTACGCTTCTGTTTTGGCTATAACCTCTTCATTTGAGTAGAATCTTTTTCCTGCGAGCCAGGTTTTCATGTTGGGGAATATGAAGAAGTCACACGGAGCTAAATCAAGCGAGTAAGGTGGATGGGGAAGCAATTCGTAGCGCAAGTCTTGCAATTTAGCCGCCACGATGTGAGATGATTGCGCCGGTGCATTGTCGTGGTGAAAAAGCACCATTTTTTTGGACAAATGGGGCCGTGTCTCCTTCAATTTCTCATCGAATCTATCTAAAAACTTACTGTTGTACTGCCCTGTAATTGTTTTCCCATTTTGCAAATAATCGATGATAATTATTCTTTTAGAATCCCAAAATATCGTAGCCATAACTTTTCCGGCTGAGAGAACGGTCTTAGCCTTCTTTGGAGCAGATTTACCCCGAAAAATCCATTGCTTAGATTGTCTTTTCGTCTCTGGCGTGTAGTAATGAATCCAGGTTTCATCGACGGTCACGACTCGGCGAAGAAACTCCTGCGGGTTTTGATTAAAACGGTGCAAACACTGCTTTGACATCGTTACTCGTACCCGTTTGTTGTCCGGTGTTAGCAATCGCGGCACCCATCGCGCCGATTTTATCGTTTAAAATTTTTAATATTGTGCCGTACGAGACGCCTACTTTTTCAACTACTTCGCGGACTTTCGTTCGGCGAACAGCGAGAATGATATCGTGGACTTTTTTGACGAGTTCGTCAGTTACCACGTTTGACAGACGTCCTGGCCGATCCTCGTCAACGACCACGTTTAAATTCATTGAACCAATATCTCACGGTTGTCTTAGATGGTAAAGGGTCCCCATAGACAGCATACAACTTCGCTTTTATTTGTTCGCAAGTTTTTCCGTCCAAAAATAAGAAACGAAATTACAGATCGGTATTGCTCCTTTTCCAATTTGCTTAGAAACACAAGACACCAAAGACACAAACAGCTCTCATAAAAAACCTAGCCAATTAAATAATATCAAATTAAGCACGATGACATGTTACAGACTATAAAACAAGATGGTAACCTCAATTTTGCTTATCAACGCCATCTATTGTCAAACACGGGTACTTACTGATCAACCCAGGTATGTCACCTTTTTACAGGTCGACGAGAATTAGGTCGCGGTGCGTGTGCTAGGCTAGTTAGTGCTTCATTCATCGATAATACATACATACATAAGTCACACATAGGTACCCAAACATAGGACCCCGCTATGCCTGTAAGAGTTTGTGGGTAAGTTACATGGTACTTAAAGACTGGCACACAAAAAACTTACTTATTTTATAAGACTTACCTAAGACAAACATAGGTGAAATCTTGCTTTGCGTGATATCAAACAAGTTGTACAACAGCATTTGCATGCGTCCAGTTTTACAAAACATATCCATTTGATCCAATATAAAGAGCATGCTTTTGCTGCGGCGGTCGGCACTAACTTGAAAGCAGCTGAGCAGAAATGCGAAAGATTCAGCGAATGTGCCGAATACGCGGTCGCCTACTACGTTTTCCAGCTGCATCTGTAACATGAACAATACAACACATGACATTTATGTACGTCTACGGGGTTATCGGCTTGCCCAGTACTAAGCCGAAAGTGGGTGCTTAAGACTATTACTATGAAAAAAAAAACCAGCTTTAACGTACATTTTGTCGATTCACAGTTGCAATTTTATATCGATCAGCTGATTTTTTTTCTCGAATTCCGTATTCTCCCCAATCTTTGTTAATAATGGTGATCTGCATCACTTTCTTTCGGCTTAATTTAACAGTTTTGGATAACCCTGATTCAATGACAACTGATAAATTGTATGCAAATAATCAAAATTTACTTTATATTTTGTATTTGTTAGGTTCCATTTGTGGTCTAACATGAGGACATGCATGCTGTCAGGATGGACGAGTGTAAGGATTTACGTAGTATCAAATAAAAGATAAGGCAACATGCCTCTGCATTATCATCATCTCATTCACCATCTAAGCTACTGGAGTAGTTATGCCAGCGGCCCAGAGCCACGCTCCGTTACTTTAAGGAGCTGGGCTGGCTCGGGTAAACGCTGGAGGGGGAAACGCACAAAACACCCCATGCGGGACGTCGGTGCGGGACTTATCGCCCCCAATTCAAATTAGAATTAGATTAGAAAGGCAACAACAGATAACAAAGGATATTAGCAACCCAAAAATGAACCCAGAAATGAATGATGAAAAGAATCGGCCAAGTGCGAGTATATATTATAATCGGCCAAGTGCAAGTCAGGCTCGCGCATGTAGGGTTCTGTGCTGTATGGGAACTAGGGCATGCAACCCGGTTAACCGAAAACCGAAAAAACCGGGTAACCGACCGCATTAGAAACTCGGTTTTATCTAGTTATAAACCCGGTTTTTTCGGGTTTTTCAGTTTTTCAACGATTTTTTAAAATTCACATATTAACTCCTTCGTAATACATTATTCGTATTACATTATTGTCATCTAGTTGCTCTAACACTTTTTTCCATGTATAAAATTACGCCTAATGTACCATTGACCAATGACTATTATATAACTACGTGCTAAGGATGAAATTCAAGTGCGAAAGTCCTCATTCTCTTTTTCTCTCGCTTTGCATAGTGAATTAGTGAGTATCGTCATATAGGCAGAGCGCTGTAGCGTTATAAGCGTAATGGGACGCGTTTTGTCTCGTCTTGACCAAAATGCTATCAACCGCCGCCTTTTTGTATTGTTACATTAGTCTGACAGTCTCTGCTAAGCTAAGTAGTAAAACTAAGCGTGATATATTTTGCACGTTTGTCTAATATTTGTAAATTAAACATAAAGGAAAGCTCGATTGTTGAAATTAACAAACAAAAGAAATATCATCCATCCATCCATCCATCAGCCATAAGAAGTCCACTGCTGGACATAGGCCTCCCCTATGAATCTCCAATAAGACCGGTTGGAAGCGGCTTGCATCCAGCGCGATCCTGCGGTCTTAATAAGGTCATCCGTCCACCTTGTGGGTGGACGTCCTACGCTGCGCTTGCCGGTACGTGGTCTCCACTCGAGAACTTTTCGACCCCATCGGTCATCAGTCCTCCGCGCTATGTGGCCAGCTCATTACCATTTCAACTTGCCTATCCGTTGGGCTATGTCGGTAACTTTGGTTCTTCTACGGATCTCCTCATTTCTGATTCAATCTCGCAGAGAGACTCCGAACATAGCCCTCTCCATAGCTCGTTGGGCTGCTTGGAGCTTACTAATAAGGCCCATAGTGAGAGACCACGTTTATGTGCCATAAGTCATCACGTGCAACATACACTGGTCTAAAACTTTCGACTTGAGGCACTGAGGTACGTCGGATGAGAAGAGGCTACGCAATTTTCCGAACGCTGCCCAGCCGAGTTGGATTCGGCGATTGACCTCTTTCTTGAAGTCGGACCTACCTAACTGGACTACTTGTCCTAAGTAGACGTACGAGTCAACGACTTCAAGAACCGAGTTCCCAATATAAATCGAAGAGGGTACAACATGGGAATCACATTTGACTTTCGACTTGACCATGTTCATCTTCCCAGTCCCAGCTGTCCGCACAAGATACGCACAAAAGCAATTCAGAGTTGTTGCTGCAAGGCTTTACCATCAATTGAATGAGCTTGGTAGAGTAGATAGACTAACAGACAGAGAACTCAAAAAAATAATTCTCCAGTGGCTTAATACTTTTGACCATAATGGTATTGAAAGTATGTTGGAAAGTTTTTATTTTTAATCAAATTAAAATTAATAATCGAGATTATTATTATTATTTTTTTGTTGTGAATTTGAGACCATACGCAAACACACACGCACCCACACACACACACACACACACACACACACACACACACACACACACACACACACACACACACACACACACACACACACACACACACACACACACACACACACACACACACACACACACATATATTCATAAAACATACTTACGTTGTTATCAGTTTGTAAAGATTTCTTTGAAAAAAAAAAATTTTTTTTATATTGTTAATAACTTTGGCTTTCATCTATTCTTTTGAACTCTAAATTTTATTGTATAATAATGTGTATAAGGCGTAATTTTTAAATTGTGTACCTATTGGAGAATCCATCGGCTCCTGAAATACAGTTTCTAACTAGTTTAGGAGCCTTTGGGTCAATTATGCAGACTATTGTAAACTTATGCCCAAATAAACAATTTTATTTTTATTTATTTTTTTATTTATTTTTTATCTTAAGACTGTTGAGAAACCCGATTGAGGCCTTCCAGAATCGTGCTGAGCTCTTCTATCGATTTTGCCATGACTACTATATCGTCGGCAAACCGAATGTGAGTGAGGTATTCGCCATTGATATTGATGCAATCCTTTCCATTCTAGGAGCTTGAACGCTTCTCAAAAGTAGCCGTAAACAGTTTCGAAGAAATTACGACTTATGCCTCTTTTTAAGGGGATTGCCTTGGAGCTTTCTTCCTGTACTCAGACCGACATAGTGGCGTTATTATACAAGACTGCAACACTTCGATGTACCGATAGTCAATACGGCATCGTTGGAGAGACTCGAGCACAGCCCATGCCTCGACCGAATCAAAGGCTTTCTCATAGTCCGCAAACGCTAAGCAAAGTGGCAAATTATACTTTTCGGTCTTCTGTATAACCTGCCGCAGCGTATGAATGCGGCTTGTTCGGAAGGCTCATAAAGCCTACGCTCGAGACGGTTTGTAATGACCCTTGAAAACAGCTTATAAACATGGCTCAGAAGTGAGATGGCTCTATAGTTCTTCAATAAGGTGTTGTCACCTTTCTTGAAAAACAACACCACCACGCTTCTGCTCCATGCTTCTGGCGTGATGCGCTCGAGGAAGACGGTGTTGAAAAGCTTAGGGACACTTTTAGTACCGGTGTTCCACCCGCTTTCAGCAGCTCTGATGTGATACCGTCATCACCCGGCGCTTTGTTATTCTTAAACTGATTCAGGGCCATTCTAATCTCGTACAGGCTGATGTCCGGGATATCTTTGGTGAACTGTCAGGTAAGCTGGCTCTTGTATCTCTGGCCGCGCTATTGGTTATATAGGTTATTGGTTTGGTTATACACAACATATTTATACATATACGCGTCGAGTTGAGTACCTCCTCTGTTTCTTCGGTTGAAAAGCATTTGATATCATCACACACGTTAATTTTATCCGCCTCATCTATTCTCAAAGTACCGCTGCAACAAAATTACAATCTTCTGGCCCAGCATTTGCAATAGAGAAATATGTTAAACAGGGAGACCCACTGTCCCCGAAAATATTCACGGGCGTCCTCGAAGAAGTTTTCGGAAAGCTGGCGGCAAGCTGGGATGGAAGTGGTGTTGATATCGGTAAAAAAAGGTTAACTAATCTTCATTTTGTAGACGATATCGTTATCTTATCTTCCTCAGCCAGAGAGCTGCAATCAATGCTACAAAATCTAACCACTGCAAGCCTCTAGGTTGGATTGCTGATGAACATGTTAAAGACCAAAGTGATGACCAATGGCATCAAACGTCGGGTAACTGTCGATGACGAAGACATATACGTTCACGATTACATCTATCTTGGGCAAATGGTCGCCTTCCAGGCGAGACAAGACCTAGAAGAAAAGAGAAAGCTTGGAAGAGCTATTGGGCCATGAAAAAGCATATGAAGAGACACCTTCCGATCACACTAAAGCGCAAGATGTATGTAATCTTTCCATTTTGACTTATGGTGTACAAACATTGTTTTTGACAAACAGGTGTCTTTAACTAAAGTCTAAAAGTCCAAACTCAAGGTTTGCCAAAGAGCGATGGAGCGCAGTATTCTCGGTGACCGGCTAATAGACCGAGTACAAAACACCGAACTGCGTTCCAGAACTCAAAACAAAGATTTGGCTTTCACTGCCGCTAAACTGAAGTCGCAGTGGGCCGAGTAAGTCAGTCGCATGCCAGAAGACCTCTGGGATAAAATCACCTCCGAATGGGGTCCCAACTCGGTGCGGCCTCGTAGAGGCCTATCTAATAGACAGTCTGCACTCTCTATTAGATAGCGCGAATACATTTAATCCAAATTGGCAGGCATCAGGACAAGACCGACGCAACTGGAAATCTCGAGGGGAGGCCTTTGCCCAACAATGGGACAGTACAGGGTCATAAACAAATAAACAAACCATTATTTTTAGTATTTTCATATACTTACCAAAAAAACCCGAAAAACTCGAAAAACCCGATTTACCCAGTTTTTTAAATCAAAAACTGAAAAACCCGGTTTTTCAAAACCACCCGGTTTTTGCATGCCCTAATGGGAACCACCTTGGCCCTATTTTAAGCATATACTCAATGCCAATATTAATAAAGGGCAAAAAACGGCAAATAAATCTCTGCGACACTCTTCCTACTGCATATCAACGATCTGCTTAAGCCCGGGATCTTTGGGTACGCAGATGACAGTACAGTCGTGGAGAGCTACACATCCGATGCAAGAACCAGCGGGCCACAGATCGAGTTATACAGAGAGGCTATGGTTGAACGGCTCAACTTGAGTCTGCAGGCGGTATCCGACTGGGGTGATGCTAACCTGGTCAAGTTTAATGCCACAAAGACTCAGGGCTGTCTGTTTTCGGCCAAAAAGAGACCCTTTCAATTGTCTCCCGCTTTCCGTGATGTCTCCGTTCCGGTAACTGACAGCTTGGAACTATTAGGCGTTTCACTCTCATCTTCTCTTAACTTTGGCTCTTACATAGAGTCCAAAGCCCAATTAGCCTCCAAAAAACTTGGTGTTCTCTCTAAGGTGAGACGGTATTTCACACCTGAGCAACTGCTTAGTCTTTATAAAGCACAAGTCAGGTCTTGCATGGAATACTGCTCTCACCTTTGGGATGGCTCTGCCAAATATCAACTGGAGGCTCTGGAGTCGATTGAGAGGCGAGCCAGGAGGCTGATTGACAACGACACCTTGACTAAGACGCAGCTGCAAAGTCTTGAGCATCGTCGCAAGGTAGCGTGTTTGTCGGTCTTTTACCGGATACACTTCGGAGAGTGCGCCCAGGAGTTGCACAATCTGGTCCCCCCTGCCCCTTTTTTCTATCGTACGGCTAGACGGACGCGACCAAAGCGCCACCCTTTTATGGTGGACATTCCGCGCGTTAGAACCAAGCGTTTCGAATCCTCATTCCTCATACGAACAGCCGGAATGTGGAATGCTTTGCCTGGGTCTGTCTTTCCGTTAAAGTACAACGTGAGTGTCTTCAAATCCCGAGTAAATAGGTATCTTCTAGGTAAGCGTGCTACACCCTAGACCGCACATCTGCTTAACATCAGGCAGTGTGTAGTCAAACGCAAACCTATTCGAAATAAAAAAAAAAAAAAAAAAAAAAAATGTTTGTTATATGGGAGAAATTAACTATTCGTAAGTTTTCTGTTAAAATTAAAAGTATCTAGTTTGAAAACTATTGTGTGAGTTTATTGTATTCTACCCACATAATAGCTATCAAATTCGATAATTTTAATTATAACAGAAAACTTGCGAATAGTTAATTTATGAATAATTATAGTTGTAAATAGTTTAAATTTTATTAATTTAGTGAAGAGGTTACAAGAAAATGTCATTGAGAAAAAAATCCGATGACTGGAGTTTTCTTTGCAGCTCGATTGTGGCTAAAGTAAGGACGTTAGAAGAATGATTTTTATTTCGGTAAACAGAACAAATACGGATCTAAAAGTTAGTACCAATTTATAGTTCATTAGACGTAAGTTTGGTTAATGTCCCGCTGGCTGGAGGTCGGTTTGAAAAAGCTCATTATTTCCGTTTTGTATACGGAACAAATTCTGTTTTAGCGTAAAACGGTAGAACATATGCAGATCTAATTATCTGCATCACTCGTATATCTCCCAGACACGGGTTCCCGCTGGGTGTATGGACATTGTTTTTAGTATTGAATTGAAGTGAAAATATCTACATCACCCTGCATATCGACAAACCGCTGATCATCTATCATCGCGGATAGTTTGGTGATCAGGCGCCTGATATTTACTGTGTCGTAAGCTGCTGTTAAATCAAACAAAACTACCCCGGTGACAAGATTTACTTCAAAGCTATTTTCGATATGTTGGGTGAGCTTTAGGATCTGGCTTGTGCATGACTTTCCCGGTCTTAATGCGGCCTGTTCAGGTATTACTTTAGGATCGATACTTGCGATTAGACGATTCAGCAGAAGCCTTTCGAACAGTTTATAGGTTTGACAAAGCAGGAAGATAGGCCTGTAGCTCTTGGGATCATCCGGTAACTTCCCAGGTTTCAGCAGGGCCAAAGAAGATATAATAATACTACGTATAGAACGGCCACTCGTTACCCCCCACCCGTTTGAGTCTTCCTCACTTCCACCCCGCGTCAGGACACGATTTACTACTCTGCGCGTGGGCTGCACTGGCCGCTGCAAATACCCGTGTAGCGTTCGTGCGTATGTGTAGTGTCTGTGAATAAATATAGTGTTGTGTGCGTAAGACAGCAGATTTTGTATGAAGAAACGCGGAGTGTCCGGGCTGTGGCAGGGCGGTAACTTTGGCTTTTCTCGAGATTTTGGGGAGCTTGGTGTTTAAGAGACATGAGTTGAACAGTTCAAGGATACGGCATACAGGATACGGCTGCTGGACCTAGGTGTTTAATCTGTTCTACTGTTATGTCGTCGATTCCAGCAGCCATGCCATTTTTAAGGCTAAGACGATGTCTGTCAAGGTGAAGGGCTTGCTAAGATCGGTGGAACTGTTTGTGTGTTTGTCAGATTTTAATAGTCTATGGGGGGCTTTACCGTTGAATAGCAGTTGGTGTGCGACTTGGTTTGCTGATACTTTTCCAGGGTTGGATGTATTAGCATTGAATGACGAGACCTATTGTTGGCGGTACTATGTATTATTATACAGATTTTGTATTTTTAATTATAGTATTAAGCTCAATATGTCAATAAAAGTTTCTGATTCTGATGGGCCTGGTGGGTCATAAGTAAGCTTTTTTAGTATGGTCCAGGCTTTTTTGCTATTGTGCACCATGTCTATTTCTGTAACGGTTTCTACACTTTTTTTGACGGCTGTCACTGAGTTTGAGCATGAGTGATTCTCCTGTTTCTGTTTCTATGGTGTCTTGTGCGAAGGGATCTTTGGCGTAAAGAGATTCGTAGGTTTTGAGAAGTTTAGCGGAGTCAGTGTCTAAGCCTGGAATATATTGGGAGTGGCAGCCTCTTGGGATAGTTTTTCGTGATACCATTTTTACAATTTTGGTAAACTCGTCGTAGTTTTTGGAGTCAATTTCCTGGGCATATTGTTCCCAGTCCGCTTTGTCGAAATCAAAGCGACATCGGAAGGGCGCTTGGGTCGTTTGCAATACAGAGCGAATCTGGCAGAGTAGAGGTCTGTGTTGTGAATTTGGGACAACATTACAAATATTTATTTACATAGGAGTCTGGTGTTTGAGCTGACAAACAGTAGGTCCGGGTTGTAACCTCTTTTCCAACGGCCACTGTTGAAGGATGCAGGCAGCTTGGGGTCATGTATCAGAGCAAGGTGTTCAGCTTCTGCCCACAGAATATTTCAACGATGGTGAAGATATATATTTAATGTATTTCTGATAACTTTTTTAATGCATTCCAATGTAAATAACTAGTAGTAATTTATTATTAATCTTATGAATCCTCTTTCTAGGCACTTGAATAATTTTAAAAAAATGTATGTTTTAGTTTTATAAATGAAAAATTAAGGTACATTAAAGTAGATTTATAATGTCGAATATATAAAAGTAATTTAAAAAAAATTGTGATATATTTCGTGTAGGAATTCGAGTAACAGGGTTCTACTTATGTTTAGCTAAGTTAAATTATCTTTTAATATTGCACGCCCGTTAGGGTCCACTATTGGAACTATTTTATTTATTACTAAGAACATTGTACATAGTGTTGCAATAAATGATTTCTGATTCTGATTCTGATTCTCTTCTACTGCATTTCTATTTCATCAGCATTTGTGTTGAAGTTTCCCCAGGTTGCACTTTGACTGTTGAAGTCACTGATTATTACTTTTTTGTCTCGGTTTCGGAAGTTATCTGTTTCGTTGAATTGAAAAGGCTGATTAGGAGGCTTATAGATCGATGGTACAGTGCAGTGTCCTGTGTCAATGGTTTCAATGCTGTTTTGGGAACTGTTGTTATGGCGCGTTACACAGGGGGAGGGGGGAGTCAGAAATCTTCAAAAATTGCGTTACATAATATTTGAACGGTCCCTTACCTGTGCTGCGATAGACTTAAATGCAATCTTCTCATCATTGTGTATCAGTCCATGCAGCTTAATAACATAGGCATCCTTTTGTAGATCTCTCTCCCGGCCCAGCTGGTGCAATACCGAGTTGACTAGCTACAACAACAAACAAAAACAGTGAGTATAGTAGGTGGACCAGTTGTGACCAAAAACAGTAAGTACAGTAGGTGGACCAGTTAGGACCAAAAACAGTAAGTATAGTAGGTGGACCGGTTGTGACCACTGCCCCAGATTAGGCCATTTGAAGTCAAAACGAATGCATTAACAGATTCTAAGCAATGCTGTACTGTACCATTGTTTACGGTAGCTATAGAATTTGATAACAAAATAAATACAATCAATCATAAAAATAATTAATGATGTACTTTACTAATTATCAGTCTTCACGTAACAATTTTCAAAAATATAAAATTTTTGTTCAAAGGAGACATCCAAAAGTGGTATATTATTCAGAGAAAAATCTAACAAAGATATACTTAAGTATCATTTGAAAGCTTGCTCTATGGGCTTCTCAAAAATATTTAATATGTATATTTTTCATTTCTCTATTTTTTTTTAAGTGATAAAAATAAATTGTATGAAAAATAGAAATATTTCAGCATTCCAATTTTTCTAACTAAGCAATAATAATGTGTCTAGTTAAGTAATCGGTCGGATATTTTATTCAATATAATATTATTATATGGTTATCAACTAGATGTGCCCATAGGCAGATAGGTGGACTTTCATTTGTATTGGATATAATTTGTTAACTTTTATAGCTATGTATCGAATTCATGCATAGCGGTAGCGAGACTTACCTACTTATACGTTTTTTAAATACAATACGATGTTATCATTCTTTTACTTGATTTTTTTTAAAATACATAAATTAAAAAAAAAAATTAAAACATATCAGAGGGCTCTTTTTTATTTTTAATTACTGATGTAATAGATTCAGAAAATGTACTATCTCGAGATGCAATGAGTGCTGTGATTAGATTTTATGATTATTATTATACCAGCCTCCATACATTTTGTGGTGTTTTGTGGAAATCTAACTAAAATCTAAAATAATAAAAAATCAGTTTAGTATCATGAGATTTGTAGCCAACAACACTTGAAGAGTTAAAAGAGGGGAGTAGATAACAGAGTAAATGGTTGGATAACCACAATGCTCGCAAATAGAACAGCCAACATTGAAACGGCAGGCGCCACGCGCTGTCGGGTCACTTAGGGCTGTCCACAAGGAGGAGTCATCTCACCTTTACTTTGGGTAGTAGTGGTAGACGAACTTATTGTACTCCTCAATAGAGAAGGCATTGTCACTGTGGCATATGCCGATGACCTAGTAATCATGGTGTCTGGACTCTTTGAGTCGACCCTGTGTGAGAAGATGCAGAAAGCACTTAAAGTAGTCGAAAAATGGTGTGAACGCCACGGCCTCTCTGTTAATTCGCAAAAAAACAGAGTTAGTGCTATTCACACGAAAAACAAAGAAAACCGACTTGAAAACTCCTTCGCTATTTGGTTCCAAGGAATCTGGCTAGACAGTAAACTTCTGTGGGGAAAACAACTTGATTATGTCACCATGAAGGCAACAAACATTTTATGGCAGTGCACCAGAGCGGTAGGAAAGGACTGGGGTCTAAAGCCAAAGCTCTGTCACTGGCTATATACTGTTATAGTGCGACCGGTCTTCACTTACGGCTGCGTAGTGTGGTGGACACGTACGAACCTTGTTACAACAAAAGCAAAGCTACAACAAACACAAAGACTTGCATGCTCATTAATCAGCGGATGTATGAAAAATACACCATCAGCTGCACTCGAAATTATTGGAAGCGAATTAAGGAAGCGATGGCTTCAGCCCTACAAATAAAATCTACAAATCAGTGGAAGAGCATGGGTGCAACCACTAACCACTGCAGAATAATCGATCGGGCGACAGGCATAATCCCTGAAGCTAAAAGTGGTACGGACAGGATAGACAAAATGCACCTGGACTGTAAAAAGTATGATTTGATCATAGAGGATGACATATCAGACAGTATAACACCGTCTTGGAACATATACACGGATGGTGCTAAAAATAAGGAAGGGACAGGCTGTGGCTATTACTCGCCAGAGCTTGGGCTCAAGGAGTCCCTTGCCCTGAGCAAAACCACAACGGCCTTGCAGGCGGAAGCCATGGGCCTATTATTGGCCGCAAAAGCACTGGAGCCACTAAGTGAGCTTCTGGTATCTCCTGGAAAAGGAGACTCTAAGGAAGCGATCATGTTCACGGTTGACAGTGCTGCCACAATCTACGCACTCAGGAGACCTATAACAAGGTCCAGAATAATAGCTGAGTGCCATGCAGCACTCCAAAGTATTTCGAATAAACATAGAACTATCGTATGTTGGACAAAAAGTCACGGTTTATGTCCGGGTAACAACATAGCAGACACCCTTGCTAAGGAAGGCAAGAGAAAACAGGTGGAGCATAAAGCAGTTAGACACTGCAAGCCGACAGCGGTGGAAGTGCGTGATCTACTGCGCCGTCATACTGAAAATGAACAACAAAATATGTGGGACAAGAGGGAGGATTGCAGGCATGCCAAAGCTGCTTTCCCAGCCCTGAACAGAAACATTACAAACGATCTATTGAGGTTGCAGCGGCAAGACCTCCGACTTATGGTAGGACTCATCACTGGTCACTGCAACTTGAATAGTCACATGTATAAACTGGGAGCCACCGACAGCCCCTCTGTTGTGGTTGCCTGCAGGAGAATGAAACGGTAGAGCATGTGGTGGTTGTGGCATTGCAAAGCCACGGCAGAAACTAGAATCACTTTCGGGTTGCATGACGCTGCTATTGCTTTGTCATCAGCATCTACAGCATCATCCTCATCGCCATCTGGTATACCAACCAAGCCACTGGAGCAGTTATGCCAGCGGCCCAGAGCCACGCTCCGTTATTTTAAGGAGCTGGGCTGGCTGGGGTAGACGCTGGAGGGGGAAATGCACAAAACACCCCATGCGGGACGTCAGTGCAGGACTTATTGCCCCTACTTCAAATGAGAACACTTGAAGACCATAAAAAACCATTAACTTATAATAATTGTTTTTCTCGTCTCCTACCCTCGATAGAGAAGCAGTGTCGAATTTGCGTGGCTATTTATAATTTCTTTAAAAAATATTAATTTAGTTAATTTCGTGTAAAAGCATAACACCTTGTTTATTAACTATTAATTACTCTGTAAACAGTGTAGTTCTTTCAAAATTCAGCTTCGATTACTCGTAAATACGAGTTGAAATTGCGTCCATTTTTTTTTCGTTTTTCTTGATAATTTAAATTTGTTTAGTTAAAATGAAGTGTTTCGCGTGCGAAAATGATTTTGCGGATGATTCCGTGGTGCAGTGTGATGGTTGTAAGCGATTCATCTGCATTCAATGCAGTAATCTAACAAGCAGTGAGGCGGGCGTCATGGGTTTGAAGGGCAAACGAACGCTTCTGTATTTGTGTGACCCGTGTAGAGAGGCCTTGTTTCAAGTGCCCAAGCTCATTAAATCTTACGACGGGCTGAGAAAAGTGCTAGATGAAGTGAAAGAGCTCCTGTCTCGGACGAATAATGCGGATCGGAATGATGCGCAGCCGCCGGCAGCGGTAGCGGCATCAACACCCGAGCCATAGCCTCTCAGCACGAATGCAATTGTAGAAGAACTTGTGGAGCGCGAGCGCAGAGCCAACAATGTGATCCTGTAGGCATCAAGGAAAGCAGTTCCGACACTGGCACGGACCGGAAACGTTACGATGAAAAGGTCGTGAATAAGGTCCTCGTGGACGTTAACGGTGGCGAGGTAAAGTCTAAAAACTACTCGTCTAAAGTTACGTCGGTGCAGCGTCTTGGTCGCCGAGAACCGGGAAAGCAACGGCCGCTGAAAATTGTTTTCAAAACTCGTGAGGATGCTGTCCGGATTCTCAAGAATAAGAGTAAGGCTAGCA
Source organism: Hypomecis punctinalis (assembly GCA_949316475.1). NCBI lineage: Eukaryota > Metazoa > Arthropoda > Insecta > Lepidoptera > Geometridae > Hypomecis > Hypomecis punctinalis. Next base: position 11,627,606 of record OX438823.1, on the reverse strand, counting down.
AGGATGTAAGAATTTATGATGATAAAACTCCCAAACAAAGAGAAGAGCTTAATAAATTACGCGAGATCCTCAAAAATCGTATTGAAAAGGGTTAAACCAATCTCACCATAAGGTACATAAAAGGAATTCCTAAGATTGTACCAAAAAACTAGACTCTCGCAGAGACCCTTATAGCGACCTTACTTTCATGTACACAAATCTTTTCTCTATACGATCTAAATTCGACCTTTTCCTGCAATGTGTCAATGCTCGGAATCCGTCGATAGTAGTAATCACGGAAACTTGGTTGAACAGTAGTGACCGTAATAGCACATACAATATTCCTGGCTACTCGCTGTTTAGATTAGACCGAAGTCACAAAAAGAAGAAATCTGAGGGGAAAACTAGAGCTGGAGGAGAAGCAATATATGTCAGGAATCACTTGGATGGTGTGCCGATCATAGCTAAACGTAATCAGAGATATATGTGTGAGGATGTAGAAGCGCTCTATCTGGACATTCAGTTTGGTAGGCATCATTTCTTGGTAGTGGGGGTATATCGACCTGACGACAAGGAAGAGACGGCATGGAGATCATGTGATACTAAACTGATGGAAAATCTCTTAACAGCATCTGAAAACAACACTATAGTGATAGCCGGTGACTTCAACTACACTAATTTAAAGTGGCCAATTACCACTGATCAGCAGCAGTCTGGAGATGCGAATGTGAAACCAGAAAATATGTTTATTAATATGTATCTAAACAGCAATTTGCATCAGCTTGTAAACACTCCTACACGTTACCAATCAAACCAGGCACCTTCCTTATTGGATCTTATTATGGTCAATGATGAAACACTAATTACGGAAGTAGTCCATAAACCACCCATAGGAAAAAGTGACCATTGTGTCTTAGAATTTACTATTCAGTGTCTAATGCAAAAGGAAAGGACATCACCCAAATTTAGGCGGAACTACCAGTGCATAAATTATGACAGTTACAATTCTGATTTGTTTAAGACCTTACAAGCGGTAAGCGAGACTGATGATCCTGAACAATTATGGGATGGTATCTTGAATGCTATTAATGTTACTACAAACGAACATGCGCCTTTACGGCAAGTAAGATGTAAACCATTAAACAATAAACCATGGATTGATGACAGTGTTCTTGAGTTAATTTCGGAAAAGAAAATCTTATGGGACAGGTACAGAATATCTAAGGATAAAGAGGATTATAAGAAGTTTCGTGAGGTAAATAATAGGTGTGTTGCCTTGTCCAGGAAGCAGAGGAGTGCTTATGAGGCCAGAATCCTTGACTATGGTGATAAGGCTTTTTATTCATACCTGCGACGCTGTACTACCTCTACTGTCAGTATTCCACCAGCAATTAGAAACCACAATGGAGACTTAGTAACTAAACCATGTGATATTGCTGAGGTTTTTGCAGTTGAGTTCGAAAAAGCATATTTAGTAGAACCAGCACTTAATCAAAACATTATGACTATTGCAGCTCCCCGTGTAGAGGAAAGTTTGTGTGACATTTCTTTCACTGAAAGTGATGTAAAGTAATTGCGAACTTGAATATCCAGTCGTCCCCCGGGCCAGATCAACTTCCAGTCTGCATACTTGAAAATTGTGTTAATACTATTGCTCCAGTCTTAGCAGAATTAATGAACACTTCCTTTGAAGCTGGATGCTTGCCTCAAGACTGGAAGCATGCGATAGTGACTCCAATTTTTAAGAAAGGTGACAAAACTAAACCGGAAAACTTCAGACCCATTAGTCTCACTAGCATTGTGGTGAAGATTATGGAAAGGATCATAAGTGAGAGAGTAGCACAATTTTTAAATAGAAATTGTGTGATCTCAGCAAAGCAACATAGTTTTATTGAAAAAAGGTCAACTGTCACTAACTTATTGACATGTGTTCATGCCTGGAGTGTACAAGTTGACAAGAAAGAACCTGTTGATACAGCATACCTCGATTTTGAACGTGCATTTGACAAAGTACCTCATCAGCGCTTGTTGTTTAAGCTAGAAAATCATGGGTTGTGTGGTAAGTTGCTTCAGTGGTACCGGAGCTTCTTATCGGGTAGAACATTTCAGGTTCGAGTGGGAAACTCACTATCGGAATGGAAAATGGTTTCCAGCGGTGTCCCCCAGGGTTCTGTGTTCGCTCCTCAGCTGTTTGGAATCTTCATAACTGATCTGATAGAGCTCATAGAATGTCAGTCAGCTTTTTTCGCAGATGATGGGAAGTTTTTTGCTAATGCATTGATAAAGTCTGGAGAACTTCAAAAAGATCTAGACCGCATTCAGAACTGGACCAGGGACTGGATTATAAAGTTGAATACTACCAAATGTAGTGTGTTACATCTTGGTAGAACCAACCCTAGAGCGACATACACACTTGATGGAGTAGCTTTAGCATCGGTAAGCCAACAGAGGGATTTGGGAGTCATCATTACTGAAGATTTAAAATGGGAAGAGCATATATCTATGATAGTCAAACGGGCTAACTCATTTATTTATATCATACGTAAGTCCTTTCAGACAGTAACAATGGATGTTTTTATTAAGATTTACAAAACGATATAAGGCCTCTGCTAGAGTATGGGTTCCAGGTGTGGAGTCCTTACTTTAAGAAGGATATTGATTTGCTTGAAAGTGCACAAAGAATAGCCACCAGGATTCCATATGCTCTGCGCCGCAAAACCTATGAAGATAGGCTAAAAGCTCTTCGTCTCACGACCCTCGAAGAACGACGAATGCGTGGAGACCTAATTGAGACCTTCAAGATTCTCAATGGCTTTTATAATCTTCCGCATATTCACGAAATGTTCACCTTAAACGAAAATATGCGGGATAGCAGACGCCATAAATTTATCTTGCAGCCTACACCCTCACAAACCAACACTGCACACCACATCCTATGCAATAGAGTTGTCTACAATTGGAATAGGTTGCCTGAGGATGTAATCTCGGCAAGAACTATAAACACATTTAAGAATAGACTGGACCTTTGGATAAAGAAGGAAAAAAATTCTTTAACAGATAAATACTAATTTTATTTGATTCTGCTTGATATAGGCACATCAGTATACACTGCTCGCCTATAAACAAATAAATAAATAAATAAACAAATGAGGCAGCTAGCAAAAAGCTCAAACTTATTGTATAAAACTAAATGATTGTGGTGCATGGAAACTTCTCCAATAATACTATTATTGGAGATCTGTGTAAAGGGGATAGCTAAACTAAACAGTGGGCACCCTAAAACTGAAGATGATGATGATAAACAGTGCTTTTACGATAAACAATTCGAAAAATTTTCGTCACAACAGGATTAATGATGTTAGTACTGAGTAGATGTTTGCCGCTATAGTATAGGTACTTACAGTAGTTTTTCCGCTTCCTCGAGGTCCGATCATGAGAGCAGAGTGAGATTCTCCTTGTACAACTGTGCGTTTCATTAAATCATAAACACGCTGCCGCTCCTCGTTGTGGTTCCGGAATGATATGTTGTCCTCCATTATTTTTAGCTTTAAATACTTTCTTATTAACTTGATTTGCTTGTTTGTTTCACTATCGCCTGAGGACTCAAACATTTTAGGTCTCAGCGTTGCAAAATATTATCACAATCACAAAACGAAAATAATATAATATCGTCAGCTGTTCGTCGGCTCTCCTTTTCGTTTTCGCGCTAAAAACCAAAGCAAAGAGAATGTAACTGTTCCCTCTATAATCACAGAACAATATTACTAGGAGAAGAACGATTGGTTCATACATTACGAACGCTTACACGGCTCACTAGCGCTTCAAACCATTAGCAACCAAACTAACGGTAACCGCGGGAAAATTTGAAACACTAGGCGCAACAATTCGAAACGTTTAGTATCTTTCCGTATTCACGAAAACCCCAGAACAAATAACTATTATTGTGGAATTTTTGGAAATCAGAAAACTCGTTTCCAAGTGAAAGTTGCAATGTAGAAAACACTACAATAAATTATCTATCACATTGTCTTATTTATTCAACTGAATCAAGGAACAATAAATGTTAAATAATAACAAATCGGAGACTTCCAAAAATTCCACAACAAAAGTTATTTGTTCTAGAGTTTTCGCAATTAAAGCATTACCAACTCTTGTATATCTCGTGGTACACCATTAATAAAACACATTTAGTAAGAATTTTTTAAATTTTTTATTTTTCTTGCTAGAGATTGCTTGGAAGCTTCATCAATAAACCCTCTATTTGTTGTTATGCAAAATCTTTTAATGCAAATAATAATTACAGTGTTTATTATTTTTTTTATATTCATATCATCATGCATTTCACATCCTTTCAGGCAGTTTGTTGGTATTGTTTCGCATAATTTTGATAGTTTTATTTTAATATTTTATTGTCTATAATCTAGGAATGTAACCCATTGAGGAAGGAATCAAAGTAACCACAATGTAACTTTGATCTTTGCGACAGTGACATTGACATAGACTATTGACATTTTTAGAGTTGAAATAGTAGTGGAAATTCGATTTTCAAACAATGTTGTAATGAAATCGAATGAGTAGTTGAAGGTGAGAAATTGGATTTTATTTACTTACTATTGTTTAAGATCAAGTATTTACACATGTAAATAATGTTATGATATTAATTAAATACTCATAATAATGTAACGATAGTATTTATCGACGTTTTTCACTATTATCGATGCTAATGTAACATATAATTGGGTTTAATTTAATTACACATGCAAAAAATATTATGATATTAAAATATACAATAAAATTAATGATAAATAAAGTTTTATTTAAAATATCGTTAGTTTAAATCGATATTTTAAATAAAACTCTATCTAAAACTCTGTGGTCATGATCATTCGTCGCCCATCACTAATCGGCATGCCCATAAAGTTTGACACTGACACACTGTCTGTACTATTAAGAAATTCAGGACTTCATAGGCGTGATTTTTCTGACAGCTGTCGCAGAGATCAAGTTAAAGAAGGATGCACGGAATTAACCTGTCAATATATTTTTTTTTTTTGTTAGTAAAAAACCAAACATATTTTCTAAAAATGATATGTGCTTCAAAAATATAGGGATTTTTTGCTGTTTTCATATCACTAATTAAAATTAAAATTAACCCACCAGAAAAATTACAATGATTTTTTTATTGTTTTTACATTACGGATTACATACATAAGAAGTGGCGGTATGGCTTAAAGGCTTTAGTGTCCAAAAATGGGCGAATTATTTGAAAAAAAAACAATCTTTTATTACTGTTGCTGTCAAAAAAAAGCAAATGTCAAATTCAGTCAATCAGATGACGTATTTAGTGTTGCCAGACTTCGTTCTCGGTATCCAGACTTAGCAATTTTGGAAATGTTGACGTGTTGATGTAATAATTATTTTCTTTTTTAACTATTGGCACATAATCCTGCGTTAACTCGTTTAAGCCCGTAATGTTTACAAACTGAGGTGTTATTATACATTTTTATAGAAACATACATTTTTGTATACTAAAAGATTATCAAAAAGAAAGAATATTCTTATTATTTTTATATGTACTTTTTATCATATACTTTACTACTAAAAACAAAAAGCAGTAGTTGAAGTTATCCGAGAAATTCGTGGCAATTTTAATATTACTCGTAATAATCCTTAAGGGTGCTATTCGAATCTTTCACTTGCTTTACTACACTTGCAGCAGCTGCACTAGGCCGGCTGTGGCTACACAACTGAGGCGTTAGTCCAGGTTTACACATAAATTGAAATTACATCTGTTCGATATTGCCCTATACATTTTTGTACAGCGCCCCTGGCCGAAACGATGAAGAACTAACCAAAATGTATGGAGCCACACGCGAACGCAAAAGTTTAAGTAAACAACACAAAACCTGGACTAAGGGCTCTGGTTATCTACGTAGTTGTATGAATTTCTACAAAAAGATTCCGAACACTGCTGCGGCAGCAGGTGCTACCGAGCCTCGGCTGCAAGTGTTGTTAGCCTGTTTAAACAAGTCCAACGTACCTGCGATGTACGACGTAGGCAACCAGCATCGGAATCATTCCCGACTGCGGATACAAGCAGCGGCTCATGTGTGTGCTACCTCCATTCGCAACCTGCATCCGCAGGCTGCAGCCGAGGTTCGAATAGCTACTTTACTTATATTCTTAACTTATAGTTGCGGTTCTTGTACTTTTGCTAATGAAATGGATGAATACAGAATTTTCTTTATCATTCCATTTTTCATTTTCTTTTTATAGCAGTCCTAGACATTGATTTTTTTGACGTGACAACGTCTTATAATACGATAAAATCCAAAATGTAATCTGATATTACAGACAAGATGACATGCACTGTTTTAAAAATCAATATAAATATCATTGAGACAATATTGACTAAAAATACATGACATCAAGTTTTTAAAATCGAGCACCATTTTAGCACTCTGAACATGACAAACCTGGTAATCCATAATCTTTAGTGTGTATACAGGAGTTTTGGCGGGAACGCGGAAAAATCATGTCGCCTCATTGTATTATTTTGTTAAACTTGTGTTTTTATCAGTGATAATTAGTGTAAAATGGTGGTATTTCGTTGATTATGAGCTGATTTACGTGCTTGAGTGTAGGCAAGTGATATAATGTGACGTATCATGTTCTTCCGTGTTGTTACCAAAACTCCATAGACGCCTCTAGTAAAGTCTCCACTGCTTTACTGAGAAGAAGAAGTTGAAAAAAAGCATTATTTAAGACTTCGACTGAAGGACTCTGTATCCATGGTCATGAGTAGGTTTAATTAAAAAAAAAAAAAATACATGTATATAAATAGGTACTTATAGCTTGAAAATTGTTTTCGTCTTTTCTTATTTTATATTCAATTTTAGCCAAATTGTACATATTTGAACAGTTTTAGAAGCGTCATAAATCACATTGGTGAACATATCATTCTTAGAAAATAAGTGAGGAAAAATTAGTTTGTTCGTATATAACAGGTCCTGGTATGTATGGGCTCGCGCATCCTTCTTTTATGGAGTATAGTCATAGTAGAGTACTAAAAAAGTAAAAACTAAAAGCACAGATCTCTAATATACTATAGGTGCGTTCGGATAGCCTACTGGTGGCAAAAATAACAGTTCATCATCATCATTTCGTGGCAATGGCTAAGTTTTTTTTTTTTTTTATATTTTTTTAATAACAGGTAAAAACGCTAGAGTCTGGCTAGCGAAAGTTGATACTGCAATTTTTCGCAAACTTTTAAATGACAACACACGGTGCTACTACCATTGTGGATTCACCTTTAAATTGGGGTATTTTACCTTTATTAAAAATATTTTTCAAACCTACGTCATGTACTAAACTGAACAAAATGATTCATATAGGTAGTATATTATTTTTTGGATACTTCAACCGATTTTATTTCAAAAATAAAACATCGAATTACTTCTGACAATTATAATTTCAACAAAATTAATCAAAAGTTAAACAATCGGACAGCGATTCGACACAATTTAACGAAAGAGAAATGAAATGTCGGACGATGTTTCCACGACGGTGGCTCGAGGCAAAGTGACGGCGCGGCGTTTGCTCACCGCCTTTTATATCATTCGCCGGCTGGTTCTCGTCTACCTTCCAACACGGCCTTTCTTGATAAATGAGACCGTCCTCGGTCTCTCTTAGCTCTGCAGGCCAGTCTCAAGCATTGGCATCAAAGCTTAGATGGTGCTCAGGCTCGGAGAGTTCATATGCCACGCTTGAGTAGAAGTCTCTTGGTAGTTCTATGCAACCCAGACGTGCAGACCCAGATGGAACCTGTTCATTTTCTTTTCACAGCTCTGGTACCGGAAACAGCTAGACTTCAATTTGTGGCTGTAGCTCAGCCGCAGCTGAAGTAGTTTCTTCCTTTTCTAGGTCAGCATCTGTACAGAACGTGAAAACGATTTGCGTATGTACGAAATCATAGAAAAGGCTTGAAGGCAAGTTAATAGCTCCAGACATAAAGTTCTTCTTGCTCAAAAAGATTCAATCATTAAACATGAAACTGAACTGAAAAAAATTGAAATCTACAAGTATCGCCTTGTAAAGGCTGTCAAGAATCATTTTTTTCTTGTAATGGTCACGAATAAAGTTCAGTTCAGATTCGTCAAATCTTATTAAAATTCACTCGTGGATCAACCGGGTGATCAGGGCAGCAAAGTAAAATTTCATCAAAGGCACTTTGTAACCTTGACTATGATTATGACTAAACAACCAAGAAAGAAACACGCTTGAAGTGTATCCTGTGTTATGACTAAAAAAGAAACATAAACAATCGTTACTTAGCCAAAAGACAGCAAAAATGTCAAGAGGCGTATACTTAACTAGTGAGCTACGGCGCGGCGGCGTGAAATCTATCTATCCCGAGCAAGTAAGCAGCACGATTGGATGCTTTACTCGCTCACAGAGACAGATGCTTGGCGCAGAGCATGTCCCGAGCAAGCAAGAAGCAAGACTTCATGCTTTACTTGCTCCCAAGGACAGAAGCACGGTGTGAAGCCTGTCTCGACCAAGCAAGAAGCACGACTTGATGCTTTACTCGCTCTCAGGGGCAGAAACACGGAGTGAAGCAGTATCTGAGTAAGAAGCACGACGTGAGACAATACTCGTTTCCCAGGGACAGAGGCACTACGTGAAACAGTAAGAGGCGCGACGTGAGGCATTACTCGTTTCCCAGGGACAGAGGCACTACGTGAAACAGTAAGAGGCACGACGTGAGGCATTACTCGTTTCCCAGGGACAGAGGCACTACGTGAAACAGTAAGAGGCACGACGTGAGGCATTACTCGTTTCCCAGGGACAGAGGCACTACGTGAAGCGATATCCCGCACTGAGTAAGAGGCACGACGTGAGGCATTACTCGTTTCCCAGGGACAGAGGCACTACGTGAAGCGATATCCCGCACTGAGTAAGAGGCACGACGTGAAGCAATACTCGTTTCCCAGGGACAGAGGCACTGCGTGAAGCCGTATCCCGATCGATCTGAGACAAACCAGAAAAAACACAATTAGAACTATGAAACGTAAAACATCACCACTGAGCCGCTGCTAGGGTCATAAAACGTGTCAATAACAAGGTCTCTCAATAATCATCTAACTCAGAAACAATTGCAAAGCTTTTACGTTAATCGTTCGGGGGCACATTTCCCTTCAAATAGATGAACATCACCCTTAAATCAACCTTCGTGGGTATGCCCGTCATCCTGCAGTGGACCGTCAAAAGGCTAACACAGTGCAGATGAAAATAATAAGGATCAGATGTATCTTTTTACAAAAAGTAAACATTTCACATAGCAACACATTGTTAAACGTAGGTACTTCTATAGACAGACAGAGACGTAACAAAACACTTGGCAGGTTACGTTCATACTCTTCAATTGATCGGGCACAAACTTGATCATTATTTGATCATTACAAGTTTATCAGTGTACAGTACTCCCTACAAATTGTACCAGTAAATGAATATTGCACGAACAGTAGATCATATTAAAATTAGAAATCTTTATTTGCATCTGTAAGTTATCGCTTATCGGGTGTTAGCAGTGGGCGACTGGGCGTTACGTATCGTAGCAGCTTTAAAAAACTGTCTCTGCAATGTCGAAAAACTGCTACACATAATAACCTAGCTACGCCGTGTCGCGCTCGTGTCGTGGCTTTTCTGGTTACTAAAAACCAAACTGTTTCGTTGCAACCCACGCGACACCGACGGCTACGCGGCGACGGTCCAGAACTAATCACGGATACATACACAGTTAGTGAAGAATCAACTTTAGTTTTCTTTAGAGAAGGTTAAATTTAGCTTGCTCTAAGAAAACCAGTTTTTTCTCTGGTTATGGCGCCATGATAATTAAATTTCACCGTTATTTCGACACAGTTAAGATTTATTTTTGCCTGTCAAGTAGAATGTAACCGGTTATTTTGAAAAACTAGTGTTGCGATCGGGTTTTCAAAACTCAAAAATCTAGCTACTACCCATGTCTATCGTGTGTAGTCCTGACAAGTTATCAACAACACCACTTGTCACCAAAACTTTCACGACTGCCGGGCGATGGTGTAAAACGTTCAAGGCTACGACTTATTATAGCTGACAGGTCACCAAAATTTTACCTTTTCCAGTGCAAAATCAAACATTTAAGCACTCACAACTGGGCCACCACATTCCATCACATTCAGTGACCTCGATGAGACGAACTCCCGCGTTTTATCGGAAACGCTGCAGCGTCACAACTACAAACAGAGAAGAAGCGTTTAAAAAGAGTTGAGCTTACTCTCTCTTTCTTCTTTGTCACGGCAACTACATAGATAACACTTTTGATAAAAACAACCCTAAGTACATACTTTCAAATAAAACCCATCAGAACGCACAAACTGCAGCTGCAAAGCTGCCGGCTTTAATGATTGCCTTACTTGCCTGCTACTTTTGTCTTCGACTACATGTGAAAAATTACATAAGTAGAACTTAGATCTTATCAGAGCTCGGTCACACCTGACCTTGACTTTTATTTTAAAAGGCTCAGTTTCTTTCACTAGAAAATAATCATTGCGAAATCACACAAAGTAGAATTTACAGTTCCCCAACAAACATCTGACGGGACTAACCCCGTACCTATCTCAAGTCATATTCAAAATCTAAAAACAATCTATCGAAACCAGCTTTTTCTTTACTAAAACAATTCACAAGTTTTCTTATTTCACAAGACTACGAAATTCCAAAACCACTTCAAAGGCATTGCGACGCTGATCATTTTGCATCGAAATTCAACGTTGCTTATGCTACGCGTTATCTTTTTTCACCAAAACAATTTTTACATTAGAATCCCGGCTATAAGCACGTTTAGGATTTAAATGAGTGTCAAATAATGTCAGTTGACTTTCGCAGAAAGGCGGACGAATTCACCACGAAAAAACAATGCCTGCCTTATGAGTTGAACTTCACAACATCTATTTAAAGGCACATACTTGGCTACATTATTATTTTTCACAAAATGTTTAATGCGTAACCTACACAGCAAAAAAAATGACAAGTAGGGTAGTTTTGTTCGAGTCGTGTTCCTGACTCTGAACAAAACAATCGCGATGTCTAGCTACAGATAAAATAGCTCGTGTTCGCAATAAAATAACCCCATGTACGATCACTCACCCGTCATAAATGTTTACACAAGGGCCTGAATCATAATTTAAACAAAACCCGATTCGTAAAAAGTCGGTAGTCTAGTACTTAGCACGGTCTATTTTGCCATTGGTAAACATGGGCATAAACGTAAAATGTAAAAGTAATGGATAGCTCTCACCAACATTCTGAAGAAGTGTACTGCATCAACAATGCAATCTGGTACCGTGAACTTGTACCTGACCGTTGTCTGCCACAAACAGTTTACCAGCCTCTCTTGGTGCTTAGTGCCGCTGAGCGCGATGAGGCTTGCTGATGACGGTGATTCCCGCTGAGTAGCCGACATCGCAAAGGTGGCAGGTAGCAATGCCCACCGAACAGGTGCGAAGCCTGCTGAGGGCGGCATGCCCACCGGTCAGGCGGCGAGGCCTGCGAGTTGCGGGAACTGACGCACCCTATAAGCTATCAAGCACTGCTCCAACACTTCACTTCACTATTAACTCGCGCCTAGTTTCGCTCTTAGGCAACTACCTTCATGTGGATTTTGCGCAAACTACTATTTCGATGGCCATTACATTGTCCGACATTTCTTTGCAACATAATGTGGGCAGAGTAGTGAGATAGAACAACGCGTGAAACGTAGATTCTATCCCACTTCTGATTTTGGATACTTCAACCGATTTTATTTCAAAAATAAAACATCGAATTACTTCTGACAATTATAATTTCAACAAAATTAATCAAAAGTTAAACAATCGGACAGCGATTCGACACAATTTAACGAAAGAGAAATGAAATGTCGGACGATGTTTCCACGACGGTGGCTCGAGGCAAAGTGACGGCGCGGCGTTTGCTCACCGCCTTTTATATCATTCGCCGGCTGGTTCTCGTCTACCTTCCAACATATCGTCGCCTCAGTCTTTGTTTGGCCTAACGACCACGCACCAAATTTTTCAGGAGACGTTATTTTTAGTTAAAAAATCAGATAATCAAGAAATCATAAAACAATTTAGCGATATAGGAACAATATAGTAAGTATTTATGGAATGTCAAAGTCGCATTTTAATAAAACAAGTTCAAATGTGTTATTTGTGGGTTGTTTGTGGAGATAGGCCAAATCTGTTCCGAAAAAATTTTGAGACAGGGATATTGGCACAAACACATGGTGATAGGGCTCGAACGTGTAGAGAGATTTTAGTTCTTGAGTGTTCAAATGACTATCGTGACTCGCATACAGCGTGTTCAATATTTTATCAGTGAATTTGAACAACTTGATATGTAGAAAATGAGGTAGGTAGGTATTTAAGTAATTTTACAATTAATGTCGTGAAATAATTGGTGTAAATTAAATTGTAAAATTTTATTTAATATATTATTAACTGACTGCAAAATATTATACCTACTGTCTTCTTTGTGATTTGTAAAGTAGGTACTCTCATAATTATTTCAACGGCTGAGATGATGATGATGATTATCATAAATTCTTTTTAGTAGTTTACTTCGCACTCATTGATCAAAAACTGTAAATAAAATCATTTGTATTTATATAAACCTGTATAATTATGATAATATAATCATTACCTATTATAAAAGTCTAGACACAAAAAAAATCTATATTCCATTTTATGGTGTAAAAAGTAGTAAAAACTAACTACAATAAAATCAGCCAAGTGTGAATTGGACTAACGCACGATGGGTTCCGTACCGTAGATAATATCATATTACATACTTTGATAACTTATTTTTGAATTTAATAGGTAAACAATTAAATATACTGTGAATATCATGTTACGTCACCTTTATACATAAATATGGAGCGAAAAACGGTAAAAAATCGGGTTTGTTGTATAGAGACCCCTGGTATTTTTTTATTCCCTTTTAAAGGAATATTGAAAAACTTAAGCTTATAAGTACTATACACAGCCCGGATGTCATTGACCTCATAAACATATTTTTCCACAAATTATAATATTTAGTACTTTTTATCATCATCACAATCATCGTCACCGTCTACGGAAACCTATCATACGCGTGTCTTCCCTCAGCACGCATTTTTGACAACTTATTATCTTTTGGTTACGGAATCATAAAAAGTATCACATACAAAAATTTACAACAAGCAGACCAAGACCTCAAAGGGTTACAAACATTTTGAAAACAATAGAAAGGAGCGGAAATTGAGTTTCTTTGTTCAATTGTGCGATTAGCCCATAAAAAAATAAAAGACAAATTTCTGTCTATTAACAACAGCTCTGTGGGCGCTATGCAATGTGGTCATAAAAGTTTTTTGCAACTACCCCGAACGTCTTTGTTTTATGGATAGGAGTGTTTTGGCCACATGCGCAAAACAGTAATGCTTTTAAACTTTTGAATAGTGATTTAGAAATCTGCTCGTTTCTGAACTTTTTGCTTTACCTGTTGTATTTATTTTAGTAGTCTCTATTAGTACTAATATTTGAGTTATTTCACTTTATTACTATTTATTCTTTCTTTTTCGTGTGTTTTTCCAACTGCCAAAAAATATGGAATTTTTTGCTAGATACGAGTAAGTAACTATAAGTTGCATTCCAAAGCTTTAGAAAAAAAAGAAACCTTTATCTACAGAAACTGGCTGTTTTTTGCTTCATAATACTTATACACACATTAATAAAGATACTATTATAAGCCGAAGCGCGAGAAAATTAATCATTTTGTTCAAGCAAGCAGGTGCAGGAATCATAAAATCTTTTCTATACTATTGTCTTTGGGCTTGTGAGCTACTAAACTAGCTCTTAGCGCATACGAACACCAAAAATACTTGTTTTGTTGTGTGAAAAAGTGATGAAATAATTATTTTGTGATGCGTGCCTGGCGGGATAAAATTTTAAAAATTGTTATCTTACGAGCAGTTTCGGCGTTATAATTAGATTAATATCCAGTGACATTATGGATAGCTCCCTATAACGCACGTTTTGTTGTAAAAAAAGGTTTTGCTGAAGCTGTTTTTTAGATGGACTTATGCTTCCCAGGTAAAAGAGTTTAAAATTAAACAATTATGGCAAAACAAAAAAGGGTTTATTTTTATTAAGTAGCTTTTGGTATAGGTAGGTACATAAAACTTAACCTTGGTAAGTAATAACTGCCTTAAAATATTTGATTATACACAGCATCAAACGATTTTATTTAAAAAATGATTTATTTTATCAACAATATAATTTTCAAAATTACATTATTTTCACAAGAACTTTCACAACAATCGATATTGAGAAGGAATATTAATTACATTAAAAAAATATATATACTAAATTACAATCTAAACTAAAAACTATGAGTTAATTTAACTTACATTTTTCTAGTTTTTCTTTTTTTGTTAGTGTTATGATCATTTGAGTTATGTTTTCGATTTAAGCACTTATTTATCAAAGCTTCCATAAAACTTTGGTCTTCCGTGGGCATGAACTTGTACATAGACCGTATGTCCTGAATTTTTTTGTCGGATAACGAGTGATAGGGTTTTTTTAATAAAACGTCGCTCAAAATGTTGACTTTGTTTTGACTCACATTTATAGTTATTGCTTCTAAATTAAAGCTGGTCTTATATTCTATTAAGTTCCAATTGTTTTTTTTATATTTTAAAGATTTTACTTTTTTGTACGGTATTTGACCAAATCCTAGTTTCACTGCTTCGTCATGAAATGAACGAAAGTCATTGTCTTGCATTTGCAGAAACTCCAGTTTAATTTTAGACTGGGTCTTTGTCAACGCTCGTAGTAATCCAAGAGGGCTAAATATTTCTTTATGTCTTAAGTTTCGTTCTATAATACTATGAACACAATCTACTTCTTGTACATTTCCGTGCCCTGGCTCGGAAAATTTTTGCTCTATTTCAGTTATGCTTTTGGCATTTTTAGACTGTAGAAAATTTATTAAGGCCATACTCATGTGTGAGTTTCTATTTTGTGGTACACAAGAATCAGACCAAAGAATAATTTTTGTAACGTGTGTTGGCAAATTACTAACTATTTTAGTTAAATTTTTTATCAAAGCGCTGGCTATTTCGTCTCCGCTTCGTCCATTTTTTGTCTCGTCCCAAATTGCATTAGTGGCAGTATTATTTATATTGCAATGTCCTGTTAAGTTATATACTGTGAGTTTACTAGTATAATAGAAACATGAAATATTTGCTTTTGGTAAACTAAAAATGTTTTCCAAATCAAAGGTTATGACGGCTGTGTCTGAATTTTTTGAATTATTTTGTCTATCTTTTGTTCTTTCTTCATCGCCTTCTTGTTTACGTCTCATGTGTTCCTGATATTTGAGGTCTTGGTCTTTACTGGGATTTAAAATGGCTTTGTGCTCGCAACATAGATCACATGCATCTTTTTTAGGCCGATGAAAACTTAAATTGAAGTTTTCATTGAATACTTTTCGATAAATGTGTTCTTTGGCTGGCTCTTTGTGTGATTCTACATAGAGTGCATACATTTTCGTGACGCTTAAATTTGGATCTAGATACTGTCTTTTAGATGTAGACCTGCAGTAATGTGAATCTTGTATGGGAAAAGACTGAATATGTTTCAATATTTCCTCGATTTTTTTACTATCAGTTTGTTTTTTCACATATTTGCCTTTTTTAGGAGTAGGTGCAATGTTTGTTTTAGTGCTGCCTTTCCTTTTGTAAAAGTGGTATATTCTGTTTGCAGAAATATCTAAAGTAGCACAAAAAAATGTTTTGCACACTCTTGTTTTGGTATTTTCACTTGGCAGATAATATAGATATGTATATTTTCTTCTGCTGTTCTCTTTCTGGCTCCGACATCTTTCTTTTAGATTTTGTTCGGTGTACTCATTATAAAATTTATATTTTTGTTCGTCACTAAGACTGTAAAACTGCATTATTACGTTTTCTCGCATGCTAGCTGGAAATTTCGTCGAGCATTTATGACTACATGTTATTTCACAGCCAGCTTGAACCTCTCTCTTTCGTCTAATTTCTCCTTTTAAATTTGCATATTCTTGTCCTGATTCTCGTTGTTTTTTTATTTTGTTTTGTATCCATTTTTCTGGTTGCCGTTTTCGCTTCCTTGTAAGCTGGTTTTTACTTTGATTGCAGTTGTTTTCACCACATACTAAATTTTGTTTCAGTTTTTCATATTCTGATTCTTTTTTTGCCATCTTTTCGTTTTTAGATTTCAGTTTCCCTTTGCACATCTTCATAATTTGATATGCTAATTCTTCTCGTTCAGTTTTTTTGCACGTATTTGTAATAACATTTTCGTCATCGTCAGATTCCATCGAAAATAACTTCTTTTTCACGGTATCAATCCTGAAAATATAAAAAAATATAACGCTGTCTCCGTCTCGCTTCTAGAGTAATAATTCGATTTTTATAATTATATTTTAGTCGTGACTCCAAGTTTTTTACTTTGTCTTATAATAATTATATAGTGAAGTTAAATACGTTGAATAATCATTCTTTTAAATATTCTAGTAACAATAACAACAACAACTCAAGAGCATTGATGTACCTATATCACGTGTCACCGAAAAATAAACACCACATGTTTATTGCCTATATTACATTAAATAACCAAAATAGAGCACCTTTACTCATTTGCATTGCATGGTGCATTTGTGGCAAATCCACTCGCCATCATTGTGATTTTTTTTTTCAAAGTTTCTGCACACGATAAAAGTAGTATATATGAGTAGAAGTCCTTTACACTAACAATAAATGTTTCATATTATGGCGCCCTAGGTGTCACGTTCTCGAGATATTTGGATGTAAAGATCGCAAAGTTCTCGTACAGTACACATCTTTACATCCAAATATCTCGAGAACGTGACACTTTCGGGCATCATAGTACTTAACATTTATTGTGTGTATAAGTGTCTCCTACCCAAATATAATACTTTTATTGTGCGCGGAAACTTAAAAAATAACATAATGTGGGGTGGATATGCCAGCTCTCAAACAAAAATGTTCAAACCCCTTTATTAAGATTGATTTACACAACATGTAACTTATATTTTGTATTGAGTAAATTATTTCTTTTGTATCCTTTTACACAGGCAACATAAAATAAACAACAATTTTGTAAAATTAGGTTACAAAATAAAAACAAAAGCTGTGTGCACTAATATTAATCGAGTAAAGTAGTATTACAAATCAATTTGAATATTTGTTAATTTTATGTTATTATATTACTGTACGCACAAGAATTCAAAAAAAGACTCGTTTTATCTTAAATTAAAAAAAAAATTACTGCCGATATTACATCACCCTATATGTTGTGAGACGTCGATCAGGTTATAGAAATATAGTAAAATAAAATTATCTGTATGCCTTACCTTTCTAAATTCAGTTTAACTTGATCACAACTGTGCTTTTTTATCGTCACAGACATTGTAATTAGATTTTTTTTAAATATAAATACACTAAGGCAATGAAATTTACTACAGAAACACACACACGCGCCAAGTTTTTACACAAAATGAACTTCTTAAAAAAAGGTTTGGGTGGCGTCATGGAGCGCGACCTTCGCTGTGATTGGTAGATCGGAGGAGTTGTGGCGAACAAAGACTGAATTTGAGTTTTGAATACGGATGTTGGCGCCAGCTACGTATATTGGCTAAACAAAGACTCAAAATTGATTTCGATTTGGAGATAGAATATTTTAATTTTACAGATTATGCAATTTCTATAAAAATATTGAAAAAACCGATTACACCATTAGACGTGTAATTTTTTTATCTCTATAATGATATCAAAAAGTCATTTTTGATAAAAGTGGTCGATAGCCCATTCAAAGACTGAGGCGACGATATTATAATCTTCATCGTAATGAAGTAGATAGGTACGCATTGAAATCATTTGGATCATTTGGAGATCAATGCAAAGCCTCAGTTTGGCATAATAATAACGTCAAAAAACAGAAAATAATTAACGTAGGTAATGAATAAAATTCCTACACGACAAAATAAAGCTTGAAAAAAACTTTTTTTTTTGCGATTCCCACAAATATTTGGAAGAATCAAAATCGCTGTATGGTAACAATGCTACATCGTGTGAGTGAGAAAAAGTGTTTCCCTCTCAGTTTAGGGCTGTCATACTGATATTTTTTAAAGGACATGTCCACAAAATGTATGGAGGCTGGTATAATAATAATCGAAAATTCTAACCACAACACTCGTTACATTTCGAGAAAGTTCATATTTTTCTGAGTCTATTACAAAAATTTAAAAACAAATATGAAACCTCCGATTTTTTTTAAATTAATTTTGAATTTGTTAGAAAAAATAAATATATTTGGCTCAATAGGTAGTTTACCTCTAGCAGCCCTGATTAAATAACCTCCTAATTGTTAAATAAAAGCATTTTCACCAATTAGACACACTTTTTAACTGGTCACACTGGTAGGTTATAATTTTTAATTTTAGCAAATTAGGAGATAAATGTGGAGGAATCAGCTACGAATGCAAGGAAAATAACTATAGAAGCACTTTATTATAGCTAAACTAGAAAAAATAATAAGCTGTATTGTTATTTTTCATACAATTTATTTTTCGCATTTAAAAAAAATCGGAGGGGTGAAAAAATCTAAATTAAATATTTTTAGGAAGCCCATATAACAAGCTTTCAAATGATGTATATATCATCTTGGTTCGATTTTTCTCTGAATATTAAACCACTTGTGGACGTCACCTTTGCCGCGCTTTGTCAGTATCAACTTTCGTTAGCCAGACTCTAACAACGATCACATTCAGCGTCGGTTTGAGAATGTGTGAGCAAAAGTTGCATTTTTAATTGTTTTCGTTCACCGTTCGGATAGCTCAAAATCAGTTAAAAATGCTATCGTGAACTGCCACTTTTGACCCATCTGCGGAGGTGGGTTCTTTGTGATCGTTTGGGTTTGACGTTTCAGCGTTCGTTTTGGGAAGTGAGCAAAAAGTAGCATTATTGGCGAAATGGGTGAAATTCCCAAACCGAACGGTTTACATCAACGATAATTTTGCAAATGCCAAAAACGCCATCGAACCCAAACCGAACGCACCTTAAAAGGTAATAGGTTGCTGTCACTTTGCTGTCCTCTGTTACTACTGTCATTGTGAAGTCAAATCAATGTCAAAAGCAGAATGACAAAATTGAGCATGAAATGATGAAATGCATTGAAAAGATAATGAAATGTCGCTGCATCTTTTTCTATAGAGCGATAAGAATGAGATAAAAACTATGATAAGTCTAAGTGAACATACTAGAAACTATCAAAATATCGGTGAAGTACAAGCGAAATAAATGTTTTGTATCTGTTCCGTACATTTTATGATCGATTTAGGAATCAGAATCAGAACTAGTTTATTGCTTAAAACTGGTACAAAGTTCGAGGAGTATCTTTTTCATTTATAACTGTTTTCGTTCATCGTTCGGATATATCATAACTAACAGTAAAAAAAATGCCATAGTGAACTGCCACTTATGATCCACCTGCGGAGGTGGGTTTTTGTGTTCGTTTAAGGGACCCTAAAAATATTTTGAAGTTAGTAACGAGACACAATTTAGATTTCGATTAAAAATCACGATTGTAATCGATGAAACTAAATGATTGTGGTGATAAGTACAATTATTAATGTTGATAATGTGTCCATTCAGTTGCTTATTAAATGGACACATTTTATATCCTAACCGTAGTGACGTCATGTCAAGTCATGTAATAGAATATTAGTAATGCGCATGCTCCAACTTTGCGCAGCTTTATGAATGCGCAACGCACTAATCAATAGATTCAAAGTACGGTACACATGAGATAATATACTACATCCTACAAATAATTCGTTGTCGATAAGTCCTGAAAAAGTCGATTTTATTTTCACATCTTATAGATTACCTCTCACACTGGTCAGATTCCAATATGTATTTAAGATTAGGTTGAATCTCAAATGATCATTTTAAATTATATTTGTCTCTATAAATATCAAATAAAACTACGTTAATCCGTCGATTATTTTAATTTACTCTCTTGGTCTCTTTTAAGCTGTAAAATAAATCTATATCAAAGTTTTAGTATTGTTTTGGTGATTGCTGTCTTTTCTACATATTTCTACATCGTGTGTCTCACCTTGATCTTCACCATACATCTCTTTCTATCATAACCTAAAATTTATTTCCCATCCTTCTCATGACCTTAAACCTGGCAGGTTTTATGAAGTTCTAACCGAAATAGCCTGCGAAAAATGACAGTTCACTAAACACCTAAGAAGCTAAAAATATGTGTTGGCAGTAGGTTCAAATAATAAAATGACCCAAACTAATCAGTAAAATTGACGTGAAGTGATTTTTATTTTCATTTTTAGAAGTTTTATGTAAACAATTGAAGTGAATAGTGTTTAAATTTTAGAAAATGACTAAATCGATAAGTCATGGTTTAATAGAGTGTTTGTGACATGGTGTTAAAATATAATAAAATGATTTTCACACGGTGCATCAGGTTCTAAATAGTTGAAATATTACCTAATTACAAATTTGCACCAGACACGAGCCATATAAATAATCACAATGTAATTTATTTAATACATTTTGATTAGACTGCAGCAATGTGCCACCGCTTAATGTTTTAAGGATATTTTATTGTGTACAGGACGCAAATATTGCTTAATGCTTCAAAATTGTAAGTCAGATTATAATATTAGATAATTATTTATCAAGATCGACAAAATAACATTAATTTTGCATGCACAGTAAGAAGCTTTGACGTATTATTGATGTTTTCATTTATTTCATAATGGGTAAGATATTAAAAAAATAAACAGAAATAATAATAATAATGTTTTCAATACTTATTTGAGTTTTGTTGTAGGTACGCTCATTGATTTCTTTTGAATGCACTTAAGTACTTATTTATATATTCACTTTATCAATAAAATTACTACGTTTAGATGGCTATGGCTAAAATGCTACCATAATCGGCTAAATGGTAGATAATCTTATATATTTTTGCTAGAGCTAAGCATAGCACATAAACAGTCACCACTCTCCACCATACCATACCATAACTTTTCAATAAATATTTTTCAAGGTTCTTAGTGCCGCATTCAAGGTTAAATGTTATAATAACATTTATGAGAAAATAGCAAGCTGTTTTTAATAATTTGTTATCGATATTAGTATCAAACAGTTATTCGCCTACTTTGCATGCTATACCTTTGTACCCAGTTTTGTTTATCAATATAGTAATTTTTTTTTCATTCGATTTTGAAAATCGATCAAATCGCAAATCGATTCTCCAAATATTGATTTCTGTAGCACTATTTCTTTCATTTTGACAAATCTGTCAAACCAAATAATCCGACCAAAAACATGTACCGACTATTTCTAGTCTTCCCTTTTTATCGATACTTAAATTAATATCTGCCAGACAGAGACAGTTGTATTTAAGAGTATTTTCAATTTGTTACCTTAATAGGCAAAGTGAAGGCACGCAAAGCGCATTGTTCCATTGTATCTGTTTTTATTTATTTTTATTTTGTAATTTTTCGCTAAAGAATCTTCTATTTACATAAGTTTCCTTATTATATAGACTGTTATTGTTGTACCCCACATCTGTTTTTTTTAGAAACCGTGAGTATTACACCTAAAAACTTTAAATGTTGTCGTATGATGATAAAAATAGATAATAGAGTTATGACAGCGATTTTTATCAGCTAGAAATGGAATAGAAGTGCATTGCTGCATGCAGAATTAGTTATCACTATGTTATCAAGTTAGAACTTGTATTTGTTTGTTTCAAAGGAAGTTAGAACAATACATTTTTTTTCCTAATTGACTCTTGTAAATTTTGTTCTTAACTTGTGCTTGGTAGGCTGGCTGGAGTAAATTGTCAGCTTCCTCTAGCAAATTACTTCGTTGTTTGCACGTGAGAATAGTTTCTAAGTGCTATTAGTGGTTGTGTTGAAGGCTGGTTATTCTGATCTCTATTGTATGACTAAATTATGAGAGATGAGACTCAAGTATTAATATCTCTTAATGATTTATACAGCGTGTTTGGGTTCAAACTATACTCCATAAAATTTAACTTGATCTCTGCGACAGTTACATATTGACATATTTAGAGTTGAGATGGTGATGGAAAAAATCGATTTTCAAACAATGTTGTAATGAAATCGAATGAGTAGTTGAAGGTGAGAAATTGGATTTTATTTACTTACTATTATTTAAGATCAAGTATGTACACATGTAAATAATGTTATGATATTAATTAAATACTCATATTAATGTAACGATAGTATTTATCGACGTTTTTCACTATTATCGATGCTAATGTAACATATAATTGGGTTTAATTTAATTACACATGTAAAAAATGTTACGATATTAAAATATACAATAAAATTAATGATAAATTAAGTTTTATTTAAAATATCGTCAGTATAAACTATCGACTAAAACTCTGTGGTCACGATTATTCGTCGCCCATCACTAATCGGCATTCCCATAAAGTATGACATTGACAGGTACTGTCTGTACTATTAAGAAATTCAGGACTTCATACGCATGATTTTTCTGACAGCTGTCGCAGAGATCAAGTTAAATTTTATGGAGTATAGTGATATTCTACAATGTCATTGTACTTATTATTGCAACTTTTACTAAGGGACCAAACTCGAAATCCAAAAAAAACTGATCCATACAAAAAAATCAACGACTTTGACAAAATGTATGGAACAGATATTTATTTGCGATTTTGAGGTTGGGCCCTTAGTAAAAGTAATTTATAATGATGAGTACAATGTCATCCTAGAATTTCGCTAGTTCGAACCCAAACACCCTATACAGGGTTATTCCTAATCAATAAGCTCCCTTTTAGGGGCTTATTCTGTACATCAAAACTAACAACTTTTGTTCTGCGACTTTTGTCAAAACTCTAAAAATTGTTCCTAATTGTTCATAGAAAAATATTGTTTACCCGTGACAAAATGTATGGAACGGCTGATTTTGTTTTAACAAAAGTTTTTAGTTTTGATGTCCAGAATAAGCCCCTAAAAGAATGCTAATTGATTTGATATAACCCTGTATATGAATAATGAAATTTATTAGTTTTGATATTGTTGTTATATTAGTGCAGTTTTTCACAGAACCACTTGATATTGAGTGTCTGTAAAGACATAATAGGTACTATGTATCACCAGAGGTGAGATAGATATAAAAATGATGTGCAAGAATAAAACTAATGTTTGTAACTTATATATGTGAATATGGCCCAATAATCCTTTGTTTGGCTTATGTTCAACAATAAACTATTTGGCCTGTAAATTCCATAGAGATTCAAGATAATTTAATTTTGATTGAATCAAACATCGGGGAGGCTATGATGTTAGCTACAAGCTGCGGATAATCCAATCCTGACTGAACCTCACTTAACAGCTGCTGTGCTATGATTAGGTTTCCGCAGCTTGTAGCTAATTTTACAGCAGTCAAGATGTTTAAATCTGCCTATAAGTATTTTTTACTGTATATTTGTTGTGATAATGTTTTATAAATCAATGAACACTGGCTGCACGCATGAAAAAGTCTCATATTCCACCAGATCCGAATTATACTATTAGTAAACCGAACCTAACAGACAACCGATTTTTTCTGTATTTTAAGTTTTACATTATTAGTGTAAATAAGAAAGAATTTATACATCTCTATATACTCATAGACATATATCTGGACAGAAGTTCAATAACATGAAATAATTTCCGCGCAGATGTCAGTCCCGCAGCGCATTAGCGTGAGTCGCCATGTCGGAAGAGCACGCGTGCCTCGTGCGCGCTCGCTCTGACTCGGATAGCTCCAAGCTAGGCAGCTTCGGGACACTCTGCCGGGCCATGGCTTACACCGATGACAAACTGAACAGTAAGTAATCTGTACATGTAGTTATCTACAGGTGGAGTAATCAACAGATGTTGTAATCTACAGCGCCAAGTTAAGCAGCTTCGGCACGCTCAGCCGGGTCATGGCATTACACTGATGACAAATTGAACTGTAAGTAATCTGTACATGTAGTAACTTAAAAGTGTAGTAATCTAAAAGTGGAGTAATCAACAGACTTTGTAATCTACAGCTCCAAGCTAGGCAGCTTCAACACGCTCTGCCGGGCCATGGCTTATACCGGTGACAAACTCTACAGTAAGTAATCTGTACATGAAGTAATCTAGAGGTGGAGTAATCTAGTAGTGTAGTAATCTACAGATGTATCGCTCTGCCTCGGACAGCTCCAAGCTAGGCAGCTTCGGCATACTCTGCCGGGCCATGGCTTACACCGATGACAAACTGAACAGTAAGTAATCTATAGGTGGAGTAATCAACAGATGTTGTAATCTACAGCTCCAAGTTAGGCAAGTTCGGCACGCTCTGTAGTGGCCATGGCTTACAACAATGACAAACTGAACAGTAAGTAATATGTACATGTAGTAATCTACAGGTGGAGTAATATCAATAGATGTTGTAATCTACAGCTCCAAGCTAGGCAGCTTCGGCACGCTCTTTCTGGCTTACATCTATGACAAACTGAACAGTAATAATCAGTTTGTAGATGCATTTTTAGAGCGCACATTATGCCTCTTTTATGGTTTCCAATAAGACCGGTATAGTCAGGTTTACTTCATACTTTGATTAAAATACTTAACATAAATTTAAAATCTTGCTAGTTGCTGTTAAATGAAGCCATTTTTTAAGAAATGGTATTTTTTATCATGCTCATTACTGAACTCGAAGGTCAGTCAGAAATTTTTAACAGGGTGCTGCTATAAAATTATAGAAAACTAGAAATCAAATGGCTTATCTAAAAACATACTTATTATTGTTATACAATGATAATGATTGAACCTTGTCATTCCAGCAACAGAGGCGAGCGGCGAGCCTGCGCCGGGCGCAGCGGCACACAATATGGCGGCCAGTCCGCCAGAGAACAACGAGAACGAGAGCGGAGAGCTACTCGACTATAACGACTCGAGTCTGCTCGATCAGTTCCATGAGGATGCTTTAAGACAGGTAAAAATGAACCTTATGAGTCTAGTAACAAAAACGAGCAGCCCCGGGTGCGGCGTCACACAATATGGTGGCGTCACACAAAATAGCAGCGTCACACAAGATGGCGTCGTAACACAAGATGGCGCCGTAACACAACATGGCGGCTTCACACAAGATAGCGGTGTCACACAACATAGCGGCTTCACATGGCGGCCAGTCCGCCAGAAAACAACAAGAACGAGAGCAGCGAGCTCCTCAACTAACTCACAGAAATGATGTGAAGACGCTGCTAGACTGTTCCGGTCTCTTCATAGTCCACTGCTGAACACAAACCTACCTACCCGTGACGAGCAATTAGGGCTAAGAAAATAATAAGAATAGGGTATTACGCACTAAGCTATTATGTATTTTCAATAAAATTACGAAAAAGCAAGTGATATATTAATTTCCATACAAAAAAAAAACAAATTAAAAATATTACAATTATACAATGTTACAAGGTGACAAGACAATGTTAATTAGAGATCCTGACGTTTATAACTAAACGATTTATACTATCGTATTTCTTTTTACAATTTGTGCTTGTGCTTGAGCTTTGTGAGATGGTTCCGTAAACTTGTACCTTTAAACGTAAATATTTTATCTATCTGCTAATTTCTTATTTGGTATTGTTAACAGGCATTGCCCAAAAAAAATTAAAATGGCGTTGGGTTGGACATGTATCTACTGAGAAGCAAAAAAGACAAATGGACCAAAGAGGTCATTCTGTGATACCCAAGAGACGGGAAGAGGGTCAGGGGATAACCTCAAAAAAAGTGGGACGACGACCTGCTGCCAGGGTGGCGCAGGAAAGCCAGAGATAGGGAGCTATGGCAAACTCTAGAGGAGGCCTCTGTCCAGGGTAGACTTAATTCTATTTTTTAAATACTAGGTTATTTAAGAAATAGAATTAAGAGTAATGTTTGATATATTTTATACTATATATAACGGGACTAAACTCACGTGTAGGGATAGTCATAACGAGTGCATCAGTGCATTGCGAGACGGCTCCGCGTGCTAGCACTCGCCAACTTGAGAAAGGTTGCCGAATGCGACCGAAACTATAGGCGTTACGACTATCCCTGTTACACGTGAGTTAAGTCCCGTTATATATAGTATAAAATGTGTGAAAACCACGTTAATTTCCATAGTAAAATGTTTGATATAGTCATATATTGGTGAATAAAGGCTAGTTTTATTTTATTTTATTTATTTATATTGTCAACAGGCGGGCTGCGGTATGTCCCAGCTACGTGTCATAGTGGCGTGCTCGCTCGCGTGTTTCGGCGCCACGCTCGAGCTCAGCGCCATCCCGTTCATACTGCCCTCCGCCGAGATAGAGCTCTGCATTCTGCCGCACGAGAAGAACTGGCTCGGTGAGCTCTATTCCCATATATACAGGGTTACTGGTAATCAATCATTTTAAGGGTATACTCCGTACATCAACACATCTTTTATAAAAAACGGAATTTTCTTCCTTAATAAAATTTTTTGACTGGTGAGCTACCTTACCGGTCTAAACATAATTAACTCAATGTAATAATATAAATATAGTTAAAAAAAAAAACTAAAAATCACGCTTAAAATCATCATTTTTAGGGTTCCGTACCTCAAACGGAACCCTTATAGGATCAATTTGTTGTCCGTCTGTGTGTATGTCAAGACTTTATCTCGGGTACGCGTAAAGATATTGAGTTGAAATTTAAACTGTATACGTATATCTATAATCTCTTGCAGTTGTGTAAAAGAAAAACTTCTCGGTTAACGTTTGAAAAAGTTAGAGCCGTTTATGTCGTAAAAAACCGCATATTTCGCACTCACAAAAATCAAAACCTACAGGGTACATCCCATTGACATAGAACTATGAAATTTGGCGAGAAGCATTGTCTCAGAGTACACATATTTATTTTATTAAATCACATAAAATAGAGCCTCAAAATTCACAAAATATGGGTTCAAAATTCAAAGTGAGTAAATCGTATCATGTAAGGTATCACATAAAAGAACTTCATTAGCACATGCTAAAACAGGTTTTTAATTATTTTAACAACGTACGTGTTTCTACGGAACCCTCGATGTGCGAGCCTGACTCGCACTTGTCCGGTTTTTTTGTAGAAATTCATTGTCATCGGTCTTTCATAGGTGTGCAAAGTTGAAAGAAAATCTGATCGCTCAAAATCGAGCTTAAAGGGGTCGTTTACAAACATACATGTGAAACTAATAAAAGCGTGTTAAAAGCACGAGCGCCGCCACCCGCGTAACTTGGGCCTCAGAAGAGATACTTTGTAAAATACAATGCAAACAAGAGTAAATATTATTTAGATAAGTAAAAAAACAATTATATGTCAATTTTATGGTGATTTCTCATATATTTTTTTTTTTAATTTGTTGTTATTTGGTAAAAGTTGTTTGTTTTGAATATGAAAGAATACTAATTGATTACCAATGACCCTGTATACCTACGTGTCATAGTGGAGTGCTCGCTACAGTTTTAACCACTAATTCTATGAGAATTAAGCATCGTCATAAAATTAATTGGATCTTATTGTCGACAGTTCTAATAAGTCTGGTGGGGTGTTCGCTTGGCGCGGCGGGGTGGGGGGTGCTGGCGGGGCGGCTGGGCCGGCGCCGCGCGCTGCTGTCCTGCCTCGCGGTCAATGCTGTCTTCGCCACGATCGCCGCCTTCATGCCGACATACGGGACCTTCATGATGGCACGGTCAGTTCATGGATTCATTCATGGGATTTTCCGATTTCAATATTTCAGATTCAGATTAAAAAAAGAAAATGGTGTTCAGTGACAAAAATATTTACGTTTTAGGATTGTTAAAACATATTGCTACTATATCGCCGCGATATGTTTTCGAAATAAAATAAGATTGTTAGGATTTTCAAAGATTTATATTCATGTAGAAGTTCTTGTCCTGTAAACGCTGTCTTCGCCACGATAGTCGCCATCATGTCTACCTGCAGGACTTTCATGATGGCACGTTCAGTACGTTATATGGACTCTTTCTTAAACAAATCTGTAATAATCTCTTCAATCTTGTAATTTTTCGAAAAAATTTCACGGTGAAGATGTTGCCATGTTGTTTACAGTTCTTTTAAAGTCAATATTTTAATGCCTAGTTCTATAATTTTACTACAACGGTGGAAACGGAATTTCAAAATTTAGATCTGCCGTGTTTTGGAAAAAATGGCGCTCAGTAACAAAAATATTCACGTTTTATGGATGTATAAACATATTGCGACTATTGCGGGAATATATTTTTTTAAATGTAGTAAGATTGCTGGGATTTTGAAAGATTTAACAAATCCTGCCTGCCTGGTGGGGTGTTCGCTCGGTTCGTTGGTGGGGCGGCTGGAGCTGCTGTCCTGCCTCAACGCTCAACGCTGTCAACGCTGACTTCGCTTCCTTTTTTTTCTAATCTATTGTCTTAAATTGCTCCAGATTCTGTTCAGCCCTGGGGTCCGGTGGTGTAGTCCCGGTCTCCATATCGTACATGTGTGAGATGGTGCGCGGGGGGTGGCGGCGCGCGGCGGGGGGCGCGGCTCTGGCGGGGGCGGGGGCGGGCGCGCGGGCGGCGGCTGCCCTTGCCCTGGCGGCGTTACCTGCTACCGGCGCTAGTACGCTGCATGAGAATAGGGAACACTTTAGCGCTTGGCACAGGTGAGTACATTCATCTTCTTTTATATTTTGGCGTTGCATGGTTTTTGCATTTGCCAGTGTTAGGTATATGTTTTGACATTTTTGATATTTTTTCAAAATATCACAGTCACGTCATAGTCAGCAAACTGCTACCTACAGAACCTACCGGCGCTACAACGCTGGGTGAGAATATAGACTATAGAATATAGACTACTTTAGGGCTTGACACAGTGAACCCATTCATTAAATATCGTACATACCTATGTGTGACGGGACATGCGAACGGTGTGTACATGTCTAATTGCCTACCTACATGATCTTCAAGATGGCACGGTCAGATTGCTATTTGGACTCTTTCTTATACAAATCTGTAAAAATCCTGTAATTTTTTGAAAAAATCTCATAGTGATTGTGTTGTTTACAGTTCTTTTAAAGTCAAAATTTTAACGCAACCGCAAAATTGGGATTTTAAAATTTAGACATTCATATATAGACTTATTTGAAAAAATGGCGCTTAGTGACAAAATATTTACGTTTTAGGAATGTTAAAACATATTGCGACTCTATCGCCGGGATGATTTTTCGAAATATTCAATGATTGCTGGGATTTTTAAATATTTAATAGATATAAGTTTGGTGAGGTGTTCGCTCGGCGCGGGTGGCGGCTGTTTTCGCCCTGGCGGTGTTGCCCGCTACCGGCGCTACTACGCTGCATGAGAATAGGGAGCATTTTATACCTTGTAAAGTATAGCTTGATACGCGAGTCATTGTTATAACCATGTATAGCAGCGGTTTTCTGTCCTTCATTTAATACAATTCACGAAATCGTAATGAAATCATTTAGCTCTAATATTTATTTTTACTAAAAAGAGATGAATTTGTGATAAAGACATAACAAAAAATATGACGTTTTTGTTGTATAATACAGATTTTTTTTTATAAATTTTGTCAGTGATAATCACAGGGATATAATACAGATATATAATGTTGTCAATCGAGAAAAGAGAGAAATATGACATGAGTTAGAAAGAGACATGAAAAACATCTAGATTGAGTAGCTATACTCTTTAAAATTCAACTTGATCTCTGCGACAGTAGAAGATTGACATTTTTAGAGTTGGGATAGTGGTGGAAAAAATCGATTTTCAAACAATGTTGTAATGATATCGAATGAGTAGTTGTAGGTGAGAAATTGGATTTTATTTACTTACTATTATTTAAGATCAAGTATGTACACATGTAAATAATGTTATGATATTAATTAAATATTCATAATAATATAACGATAGTATTTACCGACGTTTTTTACTATTATCGATGCTAATGTAACATATAATTGAGTTTAATTTAATTACGATTTAAATTTATAAAATTAATGATAAATTTAGTTTTATTTAAAATATCGTCAGTATAAACTATCGATATTTTGATTAAAAATCTATCTAAAACTCTGTGGTCACGATCATTCGTCGATCCATCACTAATCGGCATGCCCATAAAGTATGACATTGACAGGTACTGTCTGTACTATTTAGAAATTCAGGACTTCATAGGCGTGATTTTTCTGACAGCTGTCGCAGAGATCAAGTTAAATTTTATAGAGTACTAGCTGACCCGGCCACGCGTTGCTGTGGCTAAATAAATTAAAATTGCGACTATAATTTGAGATTTAAACTATCCTATCTCTCAAGTTGGATCGAACTGCACATGGTGTGCGAATTTTATTATAATCGGTTAAGTGGTTTAGGAGTCCATTGAGGACAAACATTGTGACACGAGATTTATATATATTAAGATAGTTACCGTGATTTTTCTCCCAGTAGTGTTAAAGTCAAATTCATATCTGTCAGTTTTGACAGCCATGGGCAAGATTTTCCATACATTTTTGTGGTTGAGAATGGCCTCAAGCGACAACAGCGATATCTCTTTAGTTGTAATAGCTCTGTGATGATAATGTACTAATTTCATGTGTTTCTTACGATTCGAAAGTTAATTTAATAGTGAAGTAGTTTATACGGTAAATAAAAAAAACAACGTTGCAAAAAATAGGTATTATTTCAGATATCTTCTGCTGTGCGTGCTGCCAATTTTAGCTTCGCTCGTGAGTCTCATCTGGACTCAAGAATCTCCAAGGTTTCTGCTAGACGTGGGGAGGGAAGTCGACGCCATGATGGTTTACCAGGTAAATAGGGAAAAACATGTCATTATACTAAAGAAAACACCGGTTTTTTCTCACGTATAATATCGCGGCCGCTGGGAACCCGACCGGTTTTGGAGTAATCAGTACTCCTTCGTCAGGGAATACGCGCGCTCCCGAAATATTCGCGAATTCTTTACACGGGTGAAGTCGGTCATGCTATTTTTTTTTAATAAATAATTTTTTATTCGACTTGTTGGGTTTGCAGTGCAGACAACATTTCTCATATATTTTTTTTATTTCAGAGCATACACAGCAGTAATCAAATACGCATATGTAGTAAATCCCACGTCGCTGGCGGCAACGCTGACTCCAGCTACAGACTGGGGGAGCTCTCCCTGCCGGGGAAACGTAGGCCGCCCGCCTTGCATCACGTACGACATAGCGTCAAAATGGTGAGATCAATTACCGTTTTGTAATATCCTATGTTTGGTTTCCAGTCACAGCCTAGAAGTCGACCAATCAAAGGTTTTTATTTCATCTGAAAATAATTAATCTTATCACCGCCATTTTTTTTTTATTTCGTTCACTTATTTTGAAGTTCTTGTTCTTAATTTAAGGCAAAGAGTATTATTATAAAACAAGGTTTTAACAACATGACACGAAAAAATGGCGCGCGCAAAGCAAATTTTAAAAAAAAGTGTGTACTTTTTTTCAAGGAGGTTCCGAGTCGTAAGTTTTCAAGACATTAAAAAAAGGTTGTATGATAAATTCAGCGCCATGAAGATAGTAGAAGTAAATAGGTTTATTGATGTTTCGCATGGTCTATTATCTTCAGGACTTGAAATGTACAACGATTCACATTCACTACATTCTGTCAGCTTGCGGGGAGTGAGGAAGTTACACATTGAAACAATCAACACACAAACGAAAAATAATTTGTGTTCGTATTAACGCACACAAAGCAAATGATGAACACATTCTAATAATTTTGCGTAGTATATTGTAAACGACACCCACACCTCTCAGTAGTGTAGCTAGTTTCAAATTTTATTTTACTTACTTCTCCAAAATTAATAGCTTTGAAATTATAACTATGTTAGAAAAGGTGCCCTGTAACGGCCATTTTCAATAGTTCACTGCTGAACATAGACTTAGCCACAAAGGACAATTGAGCCATATCCACAAGATGGTTCAGTACATATATCGATGGATAGTAGAAATGGAGAGTACGTGTATGATTCAAGCATTTAATATACTATAGTGATATTTTACTAGATAAAATACCGGTTTAAACTCACGTATGATATACGGCCGGGCCGCTGTGAAACCCGACCGGTTTCGGAGTAAATTAGTACTC
Source organism: Hypomecis punctinalis (assembly GCA_949316475.1). Taxonomy (NCBI): domain Eukaryota; kingdom Metazoa; phylum Arthropoda; class Insecta; order Lepidoptera; family Geometridae; genus Hypomecis; species Hypomecis punctinalis. The sequence goes on along the minus strand of OX438823.1, from coordinate 11,595,296 downwards.
CTTCTTCATCAGGGAATACGCGCACTCCCGTCGCCTGGCGCACGCGCACTGAGTGCGACGGGAGTGCGCGTGCAGACTGACTAATTTTTAGCATCCGTAGGGATTGACAAATATCGATGTCATACAATCATTAATATCGATATTTTGCAAAATAAAGTCATTTGAGATTTAGCGATTTATTTTATTTTTTGCCATAATTTGCCTTATAATAATAAGAGTAGATACTCGTATTATTATAAGATAGAATATACTTTAGAATATACCGTAAAAATTTACATGCAGTTCTTAGTTAACTTGTTTTATATAGTTATACATAATTATGACCCTTTAAGTGTATGGCAATATTATTAAATGTATTGGATCGATTTATTATTATGTTTTCTAGATTATCATTAAAAAATTCGTCTAATGTGTAATAACATTTCGATAATATCAAATTTTATACATTCAATGTGGAAGTTATAAGACTTTGTATGAATGGGACGGACAGACACAGCGTAGGTAAAATAGAGTATGGTTTGTAAACTCATAAAGTTAGAAGATTCTATCTTGTATAGGTACTTTGTACGCCAAGCCCAAAAAAACATTCACACACAGAAACACAAAAACAATCGCATTTCACACGCTGACCGAGAGCATCAGCCTTAATTTCTTACTTAATATACAAGATGTTGGTTGTAGTAGGCCCATACACAGATCTTTTCAATATTACTATACTCTCTTGACCAATAGTAATATATCAAACACACACTTTTATTTTATGGTGGTATATATTTTATCGATAGGATTTCAAATCGTATTCTGTCACTAGCAATCACTACCATTACGTTACGTCAAAATGGCGAATTTAGTGCAGACTTCATGATATACCATTTTTAATTTCATGCGGGATAAGTTTGAAATTAAGAAATTCAATATATGTATGTGTGCTCATTGATGTATCTGTGGCGCCAACAAACGATTCTCGCACTCTGTCTGGGTCATTGTTAGACAATAATAGATTGTAAGGTATGGACATATGGCTGAATGTTGAATAAACATGGGAGGATATGATTCTCGATTTTTGCCGTAGACTCAATTACTGAATCGATATATTCGATGCCGGTCCGAGTGAACTATTTTAAGTTTTTATATAAAAATAAGCTTCAATGAAACAAAAAAATACTAACATGTGAAACGTTACACCATCTTTTTGTAAATTTGAGGTATAAGATTTATTTTCACACGTTCTAACTGCACAAGCTGGCATTTTTTCAATGAGCACTTCGCGCAGCGGATTCTATCAGATGACTGTTGAAATATCGATTGGTAAGTGGTTTTTATAAACGTGTAAGAATTATAGTTCTCATACCATGACAGAGGGGTGCGCGCGTAGAATTCTATTCCCGAGGATAACTCTTCCAAGATGTTTCGTATTCACAAACTTAATGCAAACGATGTTCTAAATTCAATTTTACTTTCCCCTCTAGCGGATAAATAGTAGATTGTATCATAAGGGAGCAAAATAATATTTTTACGGCGAGGGCGCTTTTTTGAATCCAGAATGAAGTGTGGGATTTTTTAGTAGAATCCTGAACGTAGCGAGGGATTCAAAGTACGTCGCCCGAGCCAAAAATATATTTTGCGCCCGAGTGGTGCACTCTACTATTCATCACCTCTATGAGAAAACAAAAGGCGCCTCATATTTTATTGTAATATTATTATTTAATAAAACGTAGAGTAACAACTAAATTGAAATTAAATGGTATCTAATAATAAAACAAATGAAAACTTATATTTACATTCTTTTCATTCATTTTCTTGGCGCTGAACACTAACATTACAAATACTTCCAAATTCAAAAAGTGCGCGACAAAGATCATTCCGTCGCACTTATTTGTTCCAAATTCAAAAAGTGCGCGACAAAGATCATTCCGTCGCACTTATTTGTTCCAAATTCAAAAAGTGCGCGGCAAATATCATTCCGTCGCACTTCTAAAGTTCCTTATAGAAAACACCGCCTTTGGGCGCACTTGAAGGCGAACCAAGTAGTCCTTTTCGAATAGATGTGATGAAAATCGACTTTTGCACTCAGAAATCGAAGAGCAATAATAGTGTTTCCGATATGGTGGGATGAAAAAATGTATTCATCCCAACATTATTAAGCCTATTTACTTCTACCTCCATGGTGCCGAATGTATCATACAACCTCTTGCTGTACTTTTTGTAATTTTCTTTGCGCGCGCCTTTTTCTTATCATAGCATGGCGTATCCTACTAATATTATAAACGTGAAAGTTTGTGAGGTTGGATGGATGGATGTTTGTTACTCTTTCACGCAAAAACTACTGAACGGATTGAGATTAAACTTTGCAATAATATAGCTTATATATCAAAATAACACATAGGCTATAAATTATAATGATATATTGCGTATGCGGGCGAAGCCGCGGGTAAAAACTTTAATATTTACTTAAACGTTAATAGTTTTAAAAATAAGAAACTTGAAAAGTTTATTTGATGACAACAGAATTGACTAAAAATGTTAATAGTGCGCAAATGAGCTTTCTCCTTTTAACGATCACGCGAGGAGTATTTAAAACAGTGCGGTATGTAGACGACTTTAGTCATATCCTCGCTGAGGTGGGATGAAAAGTTCCGTGTTGCACTCGAGTGCAAAGATTTTTACGACTTGAGATCACAAGCTCTAGATTTCCTCGCTGACGCTCAACTAATTGTTGAATCACTCGCTGCGCTCGTGATTCAATTTTAGAATCCTTCGCTTGCTCGGTCATCAAAATTGAGCACGCGGTTAAAAATCAACTTTGCACTCTTGTATAACAAATACACTATGTACATAAAAATACACAACACATAAATACACTATACTCTATAAAATTTAACTTAATCTCTGCGATAGTGACATATTGACATATTTAGAGTTGAGATAGTGGTGGAAAAAATCGATTTTCAAACAATGTTGTAATGAAATCGAATGAGTAGTTGAAGGTGAGAAATCGGATTTTATTTACTTACTATTATTTAAGATCAAGTATGTACACATGTAAATAATGTTATGATATTAATTAAATACTCATAATAATGTAACGGTAGTATTTATCGACGTTTTTCACTATTATCGATGCTAATGTAACATATAATTGGGTTTAATTTAATTACACATGTAAAAATATACAATAAAATTAATGTAAAATTAAGTTTTATTTATAATATCGTCAGTATAAACTATCGATATTTTAATTAAAACTCTATCTAAAGCTCTGTGGTCACGATCATTCGTCGCCCATCACTAATCGGCATGTCCATAAAGTATGACATTGACCGGTACTGTCTGTACTATTAAGAAATTCAGGACTTCATAGGCGTGATTTTTCTGACAGCTGTCGCAGAGATCAAGTTAAATTTTATAGAGTATAGGTACGAGTAACATGTGTTTCCTCTTGTCCCCAGTTCTGGCAGGTGTTTTTCCAGTTGTTTTCGAGTCCACTGGGACGGACCACGCTCTGCCTCGGCGGGACTTTAATGTTCACCACCGCGATACAGGCTAGTATTGTACCCCTCATACAGTAACGCACATCCTTACTTCCTTCTCCTTATAGGCCGAATTATACAAGTTGGCGGATGTGAAGTTATCTACAATTACAATCCTGACTGAAGCTCACATAAAACTGCGCGTTGATTGGATATTGCGCACCTTGTAGCTAACTTCACATCCGATGACTTGAAGGACTCGGCCTGTATAGTCATCATCATCATTTCAGCCATAGGACGTCCACTGCTGGACATAGGCCTTCCCTAATGATTTCCAATAAGACCGGTTGATAGCGGCTTGCATCCAGCGCGATCCTGCGGTCATAATGAGGTCATCCGTCCACCTTGTGGGTGGACGTCCTACGCTGCGCTTGCCGGTACGTGGTCTCCACTCGAGAACTTCTCGACCCCATCGGTCATCAGTCCTCCGCGCTATGTGCCCTGCCCATTGCCACTTCAACTTGCCAATCCGCTGGGCTATGTCGGTAACATTGGTTCTTCTACGGATCTCTTCATTCCTGATTCGATCTCGCAGAGAAACTCCGAGCATAGCTCTCTCCATGGCTCGTCCTGTATAGTACTTGCCACCAAAGATGAGACTTAAGAAACCACTTTGGTTTGTAATAAGTATACAAATTCTGAATAATATATATACAAACGTTTATAAAATGTTCAATAGATATACAAATTCTGGATAATTAGTTTGTACACGACTGTACCTGCGCAAGATCCCGGGCCCCACCATTGACGCTCGTCAAATCTCGTCTGTGGTGGCACGCACTCATCATCAGCATCATTTCAGCCATAGGACGTCCACTGCTGGACATAGGCCTCCCCCAATGATTTCCAATAAGACCGGTTGAAAGCGGTTTGCATCCAGCGCGATCCTGCGGTCCTAATAAGGTCATCCGTCCACCTTGTGGGTGGACGTCCTACGCTGCGCTTGCCGGTACGTGGTCTCCACTCGAGAACTTTTCGACACCATCGGTCATCAGTTCTTCGCGCTATGTGCCCTGCCCATTGCCACTTCAACTTGCCAATCCGCTGGGCTATGTCGGTAACCTTGGTTCTTCTACGGATCTCCTCATTCCTGATTCGATCTCGCAGAGAAACTCCGAGCATAGCCCTCTCCATGGCTCGTTGGGCTACTTGGAGCTTACTAATAAGGCCCATAGTGAGAGACCACGTTTCTGTGCCATAAGTCATCACTGGCAACACACACTGGTCGAAAACTTTCGACTTGAGGCACTGAGGTATGTCGGACGAGAAGACTTTACGCAATTTCCCAAACGCGGCCCAACCGAGTTGGATTCGGCGATTGGCCTCTTTCTTGAAGTCGGACCTACCTAACTGGACTACTTGTCCCAGGTAGACGTACGAGTCAACGACTTCAAGAACCGAGTTCCCAACTGAAATAGGGGTGGGTACAACATGAGAATTGCACATGACTTTTGTCTTATCCATGTTCATTTTAAGACCCACCTGTTGAGAAACTCGATTAAGGCCTTCGAGCATCGTGCTGAGTTCTTCCATCGACTTTGCCATGACTACGATATCGTCGGCAAATCGAAGGTGAGTGATGTATTCGCCATTGATGTTGATGCCGAGTCCTTTCCATTCCAGGAGCTTAAAGGCGTTCTCCAGAGTAGTAGTAAACAGTTTCGGAGATATTACGTCTCCCTGTCTTACGCCTCTCTTCAAAGGAATCGCCTTGGAGCTCTCTTCCTGTACTCGAACCGACATAGTGGCGTTATTATACAAACACTTCAGCACTTCAATGTACCGATGGTCAATACGGCATCGTTGAAGGGACTCAAACACAGCCCATGTCTCAACCGAATCAAAGGCTTTCTCATAGTCCACAAACGCCAAGCAAAGTGGCAGGTTATACTCCTCGGTCTTCTGTATAACCTGCCGCAGCGTATGTATGTGGTCCATGGTGCCAAAGCCCTTCCGGAAACCGGCTTCGTAATGACCTTTGAAAACAACTTATAAACATGGCTCAGAAGCGAGATGGGTCTGTAGTTTTTCAATAAGGTGTTGTCACCTTTTTTGAAGAACAACACCACCACGCTTCTGTTCCACGCTTCTGGCGTTATGCCCTCGAGGACGACGGTGTTAAATAGCTTCTGAAGGAATTTTAGTACCGGCGTTCCACCCGCTTTCAGAAGCTCTGAAGTGATTCCGTCGTCACCCGGCGCCTTATTGTTCTTAAGTTGGTTCAGGGCCATCCTAATCTCGTATAGGCTAATGTCCGGGATGTCTTCGGTGAAGTGTCGGGTCAGCTTGGCTCTTGGGTCTTTGGCCGTGCTGTTTACAGGCTTTGCTACTGAGGCGTATAACTGTCCGTAAAACCTTTCGATCTCCTGCAATACCTCTGCCTTGGTTGACGCTATACTGCCATCTTCTCCCTTCAGCTTTGTCAACTGGCTTTGCCCAATAGAAAAATGCCTCGCGAACACTTTGGAGCCTTTGTTCCACTCTATTGTCTCTTTAACATGTTTAGTATTAAAGAGACGAATGTCGCACCGCACCGATTTTGAAATCTGTCTATTGAGCCGCCTGTATGACTTTACATCATCGGAAGACTGCAGTCTTAGCGAGCGTCGTTCGGCCATGAGATTTAGAGTATAATCGGAGAATTATTAGGTCTATCTGAACGGCGGGGTCTAAAGAACTTAGAACCCACCGTTTGGAGAGTTTCTACGAGCCCGTTATTGACACGCACTATACTTATATAATAAATCCGAAAGTGTATTGGTTGGTTTATTGATTTGTTTCTCTTTCACACAGATTGACTTTATTTTTGGCGTTGGCATAGTTTGAAAGACGGAAAGTAACATAACTCACTCATGTTAGAGACATTTGAGCGACTAAAAACTGACACCAGGGCTGGCCATTCGGTCTGTACGAACGATAGAAAAACTAAGAACACCTAATGTAATCTTACAGGTGATCAAAAATCTAAAAGTCCTATTTTCTTATTTACAGTTCTACCTATCATCCTACATACCAGCGACTGTAGTCAAAATGGACAACGACATATTCGAATCTTCCACACAGACCATAGACAACCAGACCTTCGACTCGTACTTCTACAATACGACCAGAGAGAATATAGAGTACAACTATTGTACGTTCAAAAACTGCACGTTCCAAGATTTACTGATGTCGCACGTGACGTTCAGGAACTGTACGTTTTTTGATGTGGCTTTTTCGAATGTGAAGAGTTCGCGCACGGAGTTCCATGGAGCTGTGTTTGTTAATAGCACGTGAGTAGCTTTTATGTAAAAATAAGAAATATTTTCATGTATGTATATCATTGTTTTAGCTATTTGATACTGTACATTACACTCAAATACATACATACACACATATACACACACACACACACACACACACACACACACACACACACACACACACACACACACACACACATTTATTCAAAGGATCAGAGAATTTCTTACTTTAGTAATTCAAGATATTGTTGGAAAGTGTATATTGAGTATTGTGAGTATCTATATTACAGAAATATAGATACTCACTAACTTGTACAATTTTTAGTATGGGACCAACCCTGAAGTAATGAAAAAAAAGCACCTGATACATACGTTTTATTGAGTCAGTAAAATTTAATGGAACAGCTAATTTTCTTTCAACCATAGACAATCAAACTTTTGATTCTTACTTCTACAATACGACCATAGAGCATTTAAAGTATACCAAACTGTGACGTCACTCTGAAAGGTTATATCATTTTAGATTTTTTCTTATAATATTCTTTCCTCTATTACTATAAGAAATAATAGTTGACTATTATAAATAATAATTTTATATTATTTATTATGTATTTAATTGTTTTTTCTTTTCTCTCCCCATTGGAGCATTTGGCTTTGCGCAGTCGGCGCATTAGTCAAATCATTGTTTTAGCTATGTTATATTGTACACACACATAAACACACACACACTCACTCCAACCTGACAAATACTCTTGACTTGAAGATATCCAAATTGTAATTGTCAGGAAACAATCCCTGGCGGTCCGCATTATGAAGGAAGAAGCGAATCGCTTAGTACGAGCTGGTGGTACGTCGACTATGTAGGGATGGTATTTATGCGACTTCCGGCTTGTTCTGATGTGAAAAGGAGATGAAGGAATCAACCCCCCGACCGCCTAAGCAATAGCAATCGTAATAGCAATCGTTTATGACTTCATTTTAGTCATTTGGCACCGCCTATGTGACGTTAGCCATCAAAGTTGTTCATTCAACGATTGCTTTCGCAATCCGCGCAAAGCAATTGATGGCTCAAAGTCAAAGTCAAATTCTCTTTATTTCGTAGACAAATTACATGTTCTTGAAAACGTCCGTTAACAATGCTTTTATAATAAATTATGCTTATAGAATTATTACTTAAAATTAAATTTTATTACAAAATACTTAAAACTTATCAAAATACAACTAAAATATATCAAATACCTACAACAAATTAACAAAAATAAATTAATAATAAAACAAGATTTATACAATAGAAACAAAAATAATAAATGTCAGTGTCATTTGACAATTTGGATTTCAACAGGTACAGATACGAAACAAGTAGCATTTAAGAACGATACGTTATCGTTATCAACGATATCATAATAATTATAGTTACGTTATCGGCATAATAAATAGTTATCTGCAATAGCATCGTCAAGTTTATATCAAAAAAGCTATGGCTAACGTCACATAGGCGGTGCCAAATGACTAAAATGAAGTCATAAACGATTGCTATTGCTTAGGCGGTCGGGGGGCTGGTCGTGGAGTTCGAGCGCACACTCGTCGAAAGCCTATAGAAAATGCCAAACACGCTACTTTACGCCTGTGTTCCAGGCTTTTCAGTTTGGAAGCGACAAGCTTACTATCCCCGATTAAGCTGGAAACATACTATCGGACGCGGCTTACGGACGCGACTGATAGGTATCTAGATAATGAATATACTCTGAGCCGTGCACACCATCGGATATAAGTCGCGGAAGTCACCTTGGGCTGTCCTTGAGCGTTCCTACGTCCGAGAGCGATCTGGCGCGCCTGATGCTTTAAGACGAGCATACTGCTAAGTTGCGACCGTCAGTCGCGTCCGTCAGTCGCGATCCGATAGTATGTTTCCAGCTTTATCCGCACGGTTCAATCGAATCTAAAGCTTTGAGCTGGTATTTAGCTGATCAAATGAAATGAAATTATATTTATTCCACAAAAAACGGTCAAAAATAGATCTATCAAAAAAGTGGCTGCAGTACTCTATTCTATACTCTATAAAATTTAACTTGATCTCTGCGACAGCTGTCAGAAAAATCACGCCTATGAAGTCCTGAATTTCTTAATAGTACAGACAGTACCTGTCAATGTCATACTTTATGGGCATGACGATTAGTGATGGGCGACGAATGATCGTGACCACAGAGTTTTAGATAGATTTTTAATTAAAATATCGATAGTTTATACTAACGATATTTTAAATAAAACTTAATTTATCATTAATTTTATTGTATTTTTTTAAATATCATAACATTTTTTACATGTGTAATTAAATTAAACCCAATTATATGTTACATTAGCATCGATAATAGTGAAAAACGTCGATAAATACTATCGTTACATTATTATGAGTATATAATTAATGTCATAACATTGTTTACATGTGTACATACTTGATCTTAAATATTAGTAAATAAATGAAATCCAATTTCTCACCTTCAACTACTCATTCGATTTCATTACAACATAGTTTGAAAATCGATTTTTTTCCACCACTATCCCAACTCTAAAAATGTCAATCTTCTACTGTCGCAGAGATCAAGTTAAATTTTATAGAGTATAAAAAACACGATCTGATTTAAAATGCTGAAATCTATTTACGAATAATATTAATTTGTTCCAGTATAATCGACACAGACATGGAAGTTGGCACAGAATTCGACGCGTGGTGCGTGTTCAACTCTACCATCGTGCGCGGGATGAAGGGGGGGTGCTCCAGGCACGCCGACCTCACTTCTAGGTAATTATTTATAGTAATAATCGGACAAGTGCGAGTCGAACTCGTCCACGAAGGGTTCCGTAACGATTTTATTTTAACTATTTATTTTTTAAGGGGATATACAACATAATATTCTGTTAATATTTCGGCATCTCCTTGTTGCTGTTATCACCTAATATCGAGCAAAAAATAATAATAAATAAATTATAAATTACTAATTATTACCCGCGGCTTCGTCCGCATGATATTTTGATTTTTGACACAATATCATTATAATTTATAGCCTATGTGTTATTCTGATATATAAGCTATATTATTGCAAAGTTTCATCTCAATCCGTTCAGTAGTTTTTGCGTGAAAGAGTAACAAACATCCATACATCCATCCATCCATCCATCCATCCATCCTCACAAACTTTCGCGTTTATAATATTAGTAGGATTTAGGACATCTAACACACGGCCTCTGACCTCAAACTAAGCAAAGCTTGTGATATGGCCGCCAGAGACTGATATACTACATATACTTACTTTTAAATACATATAGATAGTAACTAAATAACACCGAGACACAGAGCAAACACTTATGTTCATCACACAAATATTTGCCCTGGGTGGGGATCGAACCCACGCCTCTTTGGCCCAGAAGTTAGGGTCACTAGCCACTGAGCCACCGAGGCAGTCAATCGCGTTTCTTGTATGATAGCCCCCCCTTAAATATTTATTTTCTTCTGTTTTTAGTATTTGTTGTAACAACAGAAATACGTCATCTGTGAAAATTTCAACGTTCTAGCTATCACAGTTCATGAGATACAGCCTGGTAACAAACAGACAGACGAAGAGTGGAGTCTTAGTAATAGGGTCCCCTTTACCCTTTGGAAACGAAACCCTAAAAAGTGAGAAAGTTCATATAGGTCGGGTGTCCGACGTTTTAATCCGCCGGAAGGCCCAATTTTAATTATTAAGTTCACTCGTTTAGGAATTGTGAAAAGTGGTTTAAGTTGAATTTTCTCATACACTAAGCCCGATTACAGAGGCGCCAGCGTAAATTAATTAGCAACGTAAGAAGCGTTCTCTCTATCGAATGCCTAAAGTGAAAAAGAAACAACTATGCTATTTAGCTAATATAGTTTCGATGGCGCCTCTGTAATCGGGCTTACTACCTACTTACCTATAGCACTATGAGGACACTTACTATTGAAATTATTCTTTACTAGCTTTTGCCCGCGGCTGCTCGCGTGGTATGCTCACTTTTGTGCTATTCCACAGGAACCTTTTATTTTTTCGGGATATAAAAAGCCTATGTCACTTTCCGGCCTTTGAACTATATCTATGCCAAAAATCAAGTCTATCCGTTGCTCCGTTGCTGCGTGAAAGAGGAACAAACCAACAAACTTTTCAGATTTATAATATTAGTAGGATGCCAAAAATCACGTCTATCTGTTGCTCCGTTGCTGCGTGAAAGAGGAACAAACCAACAAACTTTTCAGATTTATAATATTAGTAGGATGCCAAAAATCACGTCTATCCGTTGCTCCGTTGCTGCGTGAAAGAGGAACAAACCAACAAACTTTTCAGATTTATAATATTAGTAGGATGCCAAAAATCACGTCTATCTGTTGCTCCGTTGCTGCGTGAAAGAGGAACAAACCAACAAACTTTTCAGATTTATAATATTAGTAGGATGCCAAAAATCACGTCTATCCGTTGCTCCGTTGCTGCGTGAAAGAGGAACAAACCAACAAACTTTTCAGATTTATAATATTAGTAGGATGCCAAAAATCACGTCTATCCGTTGCTCCGTTGCTGCGTGAAAGAGGAACAAACCAACAAACTTTTCAGATTTATAATATTAGTAGGATGCCAAAAATCACGTCTATCTGTTGCTCCGTTGCTGCGTGAAAGAGGAACAAACCAACAAACTTTTCAGATTTATAATATTAGTAGGATGCCAAAAATCACGTCTATCCGTTGCTCCGTTGCTGCGTGAAAGAGGAACAAACCAACAAACTTTTCAGATTTATAATATTAGTAGGATGCCAAAAATCACGTCTATCTGTTGCTCCGTTGCTGCGTGAAAGAGGAACAAACCAACAAACTTTTCAGATTTATAATATTAGTAGGATGCCAAAAATCACGTCTATCCGTTGCTCCGTTGCTGCGTGAAAGAGGAACAAACCAACAAACTTTTCAGATTTATAATATTAGTAGGATGCCAAAAATCACGTCTATCCGTTGCTCCGTTGCTGCGTGAAAGAGGAACAAACCAACAAACTTTTCAGATTTATAATATTAGTAGGATGCCAAAAATCACGTCTATCCGTTGCTCCGTTGCTGCGTGAAAGAGGAACAAACCAACAAACTTTTCAGATTTATAATATTAGTAGGATAAAAAATAATTCAATTATTTAATATTGTTTGTCCACAGACTGGGGGGTCTGATCTCGGAGCAGGCGTACGTGTCGCACGCGATGTTGATCGCGGCTCTGTTCGCGCTGCTGCCCGCTCGCATGAGGCCTAACGGTGAGACATTGTTCAAATTGCCATTCATTGAAATAAATAATTATAAATAAATATTAGGGGACATCTTACACACGGTACACATCTGACCCAAAACTAAGCAAAGCTTGTGATGAGGCTGCCAGAGACTAATATACTATGTATTATATTTTATGATACATACTTATATAGATAGTATATACTTATATAAATAACACCCAGACATAGAGCAAACACCTATGTTCATCACATACATGTTTGCCCTGGGTGGGGATCGAACTCACGCCTCTGACCCAGAAGTTTGGGTCACTAACCACTGAGCCACCGAGGCAGACAAACAATAGGGTAGTTAACTGGTATTAAATTAGTTAAAAGTTAAATTAGTAAATTATGCCATTAAATAAGATTCGTAAACTGAAAAAATTAATGAAATTGGCTTATCAAGTTCAGAGATATGAGCTTGTAATGATTTTGGTAGGGATAAAGAGGGGATGTCTTGTCCCTTTCCCACAAAGCTTAACATAGTATGGCGAATGTATAACACTTGCGGACAGCGACGTCATAGCCTGCCATAGTGCGGTCTTTGTCTAGCAAGAAAATAAATATGCTTGTAACTTCTTTATTTCTAAGTTGATTTTATTTTTGTTTTCGATAATAGGCTGTCTTTATGGTTAGCTGTTACAAGAGGACATCAAAAAATAGTCAACTAGCTTATTGTTTTATAGGCCGCGCCCTCATAGCAAATAAAAAAATCAAGAGAGAATGCTGTGAACAAACAAAAAGCCAACCAAATAAAAACTACGCCTCGTCAGAAAAAATTCAGAAAAAATTACACACACATCCACGTACAACGAAACTACGCCTTGACTTGTCAGTCGAACTATGGCGGCGCAACACCGACACACTCACCACATGTATAAAAAACCGGCCTCACTTGACTGTTCAACGACGTTCTCTCTTGATTTTTTTATTTGCTCTGAGGCCACGCCACACAAGTTGGCGGATGTGAAGTTAGCTCCAAGTTGCGCAATATCCAATCCTGACTGAAGCTCACATAAAGCCGCGCGTTGATTGGTTATTGCGCAGCTTGTAGCTAACTTCACATCCACCAACTTGTGTGGCGCGGCTTATTCCGACTTAAAACCATAATTTCCTCTCACGAAATAACTGAAAAACAAAAAATTATGCGCCTTGCCACAAAAGATTTAAACACGTTTTGTAATCACTGTTTAAACGTGCAATTTGTACTGTTAATACGAAAATTAGGAAGGCATTTATAAACAGTTATGTTTTAAATTCCAGTGGCCCTGTGCGCAGCGTGTATATTCCTCTCTCCCTTACTCTACGTTGCGACGAGCGAGACGGCGCTCTACATAGTGGAGGCAGCGTACAGACTGTTCATTACGGTCGTTTTCTTCAACGTCGCCCTTCAAGTTGTCGAAAGCTATCCGGCTAATTTGAGGTATGTTTGGCTCTTTCTGTCTTTCTACTTTTGGGATATGTTTGTCTCCGTCTCACTTTTATTGACTGACTTATTTTACCTATCACTACATAGTATACCACCCAACCCGCACCGGGCCAGCGTGGTGGATATGGCCCAATCACCCTTCGTGGGTAGGCCTACGTCCTACAGTGGACTATTAAAAAGGCTGATACAGTACAGTACATAGTATACAAGATTATTTTTTGCAAAAATTAGCATGACCGACTTCACCCGTGTACAGAATTCGCCAATATTTCCCACGGATCGATGTAGCATTTTTCACATTATTGTTGATTTATCAAAAATGGCTTAGCCGATTTTGATAAAATTTAAATGGGACCAATTTTGAAGTACACATACTCTTTCCAATAAAAAAAAAATAATGATTAAAATCGGACTACTTTAAAAAATTGTGCGTGGTTAAACATAAAAAAAAATATTCGGTGATTCGTCGGTCAAAAACAAAGTCGCTTCCCTGTCTGTCTGTCCCTATGTATGCTTATATCTTTAAAACTACGCAACGGATTTTGATGCGGTTTTTTTTAATAGATAGGAAGATTCACGAGGTAAGTTTATATGTATAATACACCTGTGCGAAGCCGGGGCGGGTCGCTAGTTCTGCATAATTTTATGTCAGCCAGTAAAACGTCTACAGCAAAAATAATAAATCATGTAGTATAAAAAATGCGCCATCTTAGTCTTAGTTATCTGACGCGATAGTAGAGAAGTTCTGTCTTCTAGGAAAGTTTGAGCTCCTTTTGTTTGAAGTCGGGTAGTTCTTTTTTTTGACTTGAATACACCTTTAATATTGCTTCTATAGTGGAAAACACGTCAAAAAACACAGCCGTGGTGATCAAGAGTTAGTGACACCCGCCTTACAATCGTTAGGTCCCGGTTCAAATCCCCGGTCCCGTACCAATTATAAGGTCTTTGGAATTTGTGTACGGAATTTCACACCACTAGCTTTTCGGTGAAAGAAAACAATCTCGGGGTGGAGAGGGAAGCGCCGCCATTTTGAGGTGATTTTGCTCAAGTAAACGTAATCACGTACGATATCCGGCTTTTTCCATGACTCATATTTTTTTTCTATCAAAAGTGTTTCTCTTTTTTTTTCAGATGTACCGCCCACGGCCTCATGTTGTCTGTGACATACATGGTGTCGTGTTTAGTTCGCGGCGCGGGCGCAGGTGGAGCTGCGTTGTCGGCCATACTGGCGGCCATATTGGCCACCGCCGCCACCGGCTGTGCCGCTGTCTATAGGTAATGTTTAAATCTGGTAAAATCAAAGTAATCTTTACATATTTTTTAAAATTTAACTAGACGATCTATAAAATAGTGAATGTAACGATAGTTTGGTAGTATTATTTTGGTCGTACGTTCATTAACATTACGGTCCACGAAATCAGGACCATAAACATAAATGATGAGCATGTCGTGGCTAATTCGCAACATAGGTGGCGGTTGGCGGCCATATTGGCCACCGTCGCCATCGGCTATACCGCTGTCAATAGGAAATATTTAAATCTGTCAAAATCAAAGTAATCCTTACATATTTTGTAAAATAAATATACGGTGGCGTATTAGTGAATCTATCGTTATTTTGGCGGCATAGTTTTGGTTTAACATTCATTATGGGCTGTGAATATTACGGCTCACGTCATCAAGTTATAAGTGACGACCTTGTCATGGTTTGTTCGCGGCGTGAGTAACGCCTGGCGGCCATATTGGCAACCGCCGCCACCGGCTGTGCCGCTGTCAATAGGAACCTATTATTTAAATCTATTAAAATCAAAGTGAGCCTTACATATTTTGTGCATTGAGGTATACAACCAAGGACTTTGTATACTATCTGGACTGCGCTCAGACGAAATTTGGCTCAAAGTTAGTTTAGGAAAATTCAACCTTAATGCGTTGTAACAAAACATATATTCCTTTGAAATGGTATAAGAGAGACGCTGTGCCGAGTAAGACTTCCCAAAGTGATGAAGTTGTCCCGCTCGCACTGTTGCCATTTCGAAACGACACTTATAAATGGTAGAATTATTACTTGTAAAGCCGCGACTGTCTTAACCATTTCTTAGTTTTTTTAACACTGTAGTTTGGTAAGATTTTAGTTAAAATTGCGAATAGATGCCAATAAAACAGAGTTTGATATTTATTTTGTATGAATATACCTACGTCTTTATGATTAACGGTTATTTTTTATTTTTGACTAGAGTATCACCGTCGATTGCAAATGGCGTACTATGGTGTATACAAAGAAGTGTAGTAGGGTGACTATGCTAGGCATATTTCTTAAACATGCTGGGTGTACAGTCGTGGTTGTCATTTTTAATTTTTTTAGGTTGTAGATTTCAAAATTGGCATCCATATTGGAATTAAAAACGGCAGACGTCACTTTTTTGAAAAAATCATGGGTGTAGTTTTCGAGGCTTTTTGGGGCGTAGATTTCAAAATTGGCATCCATTTTGAAATTAAAGATGGCGGACGTCACTATTTTGAAAAAGACGTCATGGGTGTCGTTTAATAGGTTTTTGGGGGTGTAGATTTCAAAAATGGCATCCATTATGAAATTAAAGATGGCGGACGTCACTATTTTGAAAAAGTCGTCATGGGTGTCGTTTAATAGGTTTTTGGGGGTGTAGATTTCAAAAATGGCATCCATTATGAAATTAAAGATGGCGGACGTCACTATTTTGAAAAAGTCGTCATGGGTGTCGTTTAATAGGTTTTTGGAGGTGTAGATTTCAAAACTGGCATCCATTATGAAATTAAAGATGGCGGACGTCACTATTTTGAAAAAGTCGTCATGGGTGTCGTTTAATAGGTTTTTGGGGGTGTAGATTTCAAAAATGGCATCCATTATGAAATTAAAGATGGCGGACGTCACTATTTTGAAAAAGTCGTCATGGGTGTCGTTTATTAGGTTTTTGGGGGTGTAGATTTCAAAACTAGCGTCCATTTTGGAATTAAAGATGGTGGACGTCGCTTTTTTTAAAAAATCGTCATGGGTGTAGTTTTCGAGGTTTTTGGGGGACATCTATTTTGGAATTAGAGATAGCAGATGTTGCTTTTTTGAAAAAGTCGTCATAAGTGTTATTTTTTGAGGTTTATATTTCAAAATTGGCATTCATTTTGGAATTTAAGATGGCGAACATTACTTCAAAATGGAAGCCAATTTTGAAATATACACCACCAAAAACCTCTAAAACTATACCCATGACGACTTTTTCAAAAAAGTGAGTCCGCTATTTTTTATTTCAAAATGGATGCCTTATTTACTACGGAAGCCTTAAAATTCTGTTAACTACGGAAGTCCATTCGTGATTAAGATTTTTCGTGATAAGGTCTATTTGTGACAAAGTTTTCCGTGAAAAAGTTTTTGTGAAAACATTTTTCGTGGTTAAGTACTGATACGGGTTGCGTTATATGTGTCAAGATTACATCTATGAAATTTAAACGTTGTTCAACACCGTAAATATGGATTCCAGACCATTACTGTCGTCACAAAAGTGAAGGAACTCATCGAGATCTAAATTTTCGATGACAGCTGTCAAACTTAAAAGTGGTTTATCTGCGCCATTATCAATTCTAGACCATTGCTGTCTTAACAAAGGTGAAACAACTCTTCAAGATCTACATTTCCGATAACAGCTGTCAAACTTGAAACTGAATTATCTCCGTGTATATTAATTCTAGACCATTGTTTTTATGGGGATTGGTTTTATAGAGATCTTCAAGGAAGGCCTATGCCCAGCAGTAGGCGTCTTATTGCTAAAGCGACGACGAGGACGAAGGACGACGAGGTAGGGGTAAGATAACTGCGATTCCTGCGTGCAGTAACATTCCAAAGAAAAATTATATCCCAAGATGATCGAGATGTTTTGGTCATCCTACTTGGAAAAGAGACACAATCATCTGATGTGGTATCCTTGTCGGCACGTTTTTCTTTGCCAGTACTCAATCCTGTTTATATGATAAATCCATGTATACAACATAAAAAATGGTGGAGATATCTACATTTTGGTGGCATTATTTTGGTCATATTCACTATGGGCTTTGAATATTACGATTATCAAGTTATAAGTGACGATACGATGTCGTAGTTAGTTCGCGGTGCCGTCGGCGGTTGGCGGAATTACATTTTTTTATTTTACCTTACAACCTATAAAAATTGGGAATCTATTGTCAATGTTAATGCATTATTATGGTAATGAAATTATTTTTATCGTGCTTCACACACTAGGTGTATTAGAAACTTTCTTTTTGTGGTAAACATTTCAAAAATTGACGCGTTCGCGTTTATCACAAAAAGAAAGTTTATACACCAAGTGTGTGAAGCACGATAAAAATAATTTCATTGATTAGGCAATGCGTCATTTCTCGTTAATGGTAAGAAGTTCTAATAATTTCACATTAAGTGACTGACTGGTTTAAAGCAGTTCTCACAGATGGCGCTTTCGACCCCTTCGCAGAGAGCGTTTTAGCTTAATTTGGCAATGCATCTGGGCCGGAGTCCCAGAGGATGTAGGTTCAAATCCTGCGAACGCGTCAATTTTTGAAATGTTTATCACAAAAAGAAAGTTTTCATTATTATGGTCTTATATTTACTATGGGTAATTACTCATTTTGCTAATTTAAGTACATAATCTATTAAGAAACAGGGAAATACTAAAACGCATATATCAAATTAAATCGTTACCAGACCAATAATTGGTCTCGTAATAATTTTTATGTAAAATATTTTTTGTATGCGCCGTAAGAATTATTCAAAATCAATTTATTCAAACCGCGGCGCACATAAAAATTATTGAATTCGACACACAGTCAGTACATGAAAAAGTATAAAAATAATGTTGTATTTTATATTTTGTTGACAGGTAGACGTACGTCACAAGAATCGCCATGACTTAACAATAATTAATAATAATTAGAAAATTATTTTATTCGAACTATCACAATTTTATTATTACGACACAATTTGTAGTTTCTTAGGAGACGTGTTGTGGAGACGATTTATAATCGATTTTCAATTAATGCGTGAGCGCGTCGAGCGTTTCAAAGTTTTCTTTGAAGTGAAGTTATAAATTCTTATTATTTTATTATTTGACTGTTTTTTAAAATCTCGATGATAAAATTACTATTTTATTAAACACCAAAAATAATTCTATTCTATATACTATGTATACATAAGATGTAAATACCACCGGCGATCACCCATCCAAAAACTGACCGCACTGACCGCTGCTTGACTTTGGTGATCGCTCAGTACCTATAGTTTGGTAATTTTAAACTAAGTCAACGAGACTACTACAGTGCATCGTAAGCATAACAAGTGGGAGTGAGATAACAACATACTCGTAAGATATAATGACCCAAAGACTTAGTTTAAAATGACCAATCTATAGTAAAGTACACTAGGAACGATATTGGCTATTTTTTATTCCAAAAAAATTGATATACAAAATGTTTTAGTGAAATATTGTAGCCAGTGGCTATTTCTTATCCCAGAAGAAAAAGATATTTAAAAACAAAATTTATTTTTAATTATATTGGTGTTTTAATACAAGTCGAAATTAAATTGAAAATCGATTATAAATCTATATTTCGAATGTAAGACTTAAAGCTTGCCATATCGAATCGTACCAAAGCTATCGACTGACAACTCGTCACAGAGTATACTAACATTGATGTCAATTCTGTTGTACCATACTAAACTAAACTAAAAGTAGCAACTAAAGTTGTGAAATATTTTATTAGTTTATTTTTCATCATAATTTCGTAGCAATCGCTAAGATTTTTTTTTATTATTAGTTTAATATTATGACCAATTATGTCGGCGCCATCGTAATTAAAATAACTAATTAGAATATTTCTGTTTCGTTTTCACTTTAGGCATTCGATAGAGATAACACTTATTACGTTGCTATTAAATTTACGATGGCGCCTTCATGATTGGGCTTATTTAGCAACTAAAGCTATATTATTATCGAATCATACTTTTTGGCGGCTGCGAAGTTTGCTACCGTCAAATTAATTTAGTTTAGAATATGGTATCACAGAACTGACGCTATTGATTTGACTATTATGTTATGATTGCTTGTATAGCAGACATTGTTTAAATAGTTTTATTTTTAATGAACGATGCGAGTGTCTGCAGAAATGAAAACTTGCTCGCTCCGTCTTACGAATTTCCGATAAGGTAAAGTCATGTTCTGACGCGAGTTTGTCATTATTTACCCATCTCAAAAACTGTACAACGCCGCTGAAGAAGTTTCACTTCGTAACTGATAAAACGGTACATAACGGTACAGTCCAAAAATGTTTCTGAACTGTATAAGAAAAAGAGAAAAATTTGGCCGTCATTCATTAAAAATCTGTGAACGACATTCTAGCTAGAATAGGCATGATGACTTGAAAAAATCATTATTATAATTAGTCCGTGACTTAGATTATCAAAAATTATTCGACACATATTTTTTCTTTTGTAAATCGAACAATAAATGACAAAGATACACCCTGTTAAAGTTCGGGAGAGGGGGTCGTGACGTCACTTCTCTTTCAGAAGTCATACATTTGCATGGCACTTGTGACGTCACGCGGAACTTTAACGGGCTATATCTTCATCAATTTTGGTTCAATTGACGAAAGAAAAAATACGTGTCTAATATTTTTTGATCATCAATCTGACGGACTAATTATATATTTTTTGACGTGACAACGTCTTATAAATTGGTTTGCCGGGTGACACTTCAAGAAACTGCGTTACGCTCCGCTCACGTTATGCGCTCACAATGAGAGCGAGTGAGAGGCACGCGTCATGGTTAGCCCGCCTAAGAGCGACAGAGACAGACATTTTCATCCTTCTTCCTACTATACGAATGAATATTCACATTAAAATTATTTTACCACTCAAAGTCGTTGTCACGTAAAACTTTCGCCCGTATACCGACTTTACAGGCAACCAAATTTTTTTAATCATTATGCCTATTCTGATCTGATATAACAGCAATCATAATATATGTACTAACTAAGCAATATTTGACGGCAATCTATGACAATCTACGAATATATCAAAAATAAAGATTCTGTAAACTATATTATAGTGTAACTGTATATATTTTAAGACTAAAACAAGACAAGAAACTTTTGAAAATATAGCACGATACAAGATAAATTAAATTAATAATTTAACATGCCTAATTTTTTCTCACCACTGTGTGATAAAGATGAAAAATACTTGTTGAACTCTTAGATTAATTAAGAATAGTCATGATGTAAAAAAAAAATTAATATAATTAGTCTGTAATTTAGATTTTCAAAAAATATTGGACTCGTATTTTTTCTTTTGTCAATCAAACAACAAATGACACAGATAAACCATGTTAAAGTTTGGGAGTGGGGGTCGTCACGTCACCTCTCTTACAGAAGTCTATACATTTGTATGGCACTTGTGACGTCACGCGGAACTTTAACGGACTATAGCTTCATCAATTTTTGTCTAACTGACAAAAGGAAAAATACGTGTCAAACATTTTTTAATAGTCTATCAGACGGATTAATTAAAATATATTTTTTTAGTCATCATTTCCATTGCGTATTAGTTTTCAAATTATAGTTTTTTTTATACAAAATTAATTTAGCTAAGCGATAAAACAAAATCAACTGCCGTTTTTTTACTTAATTATTTTTTTAAATTTATATGTAAGTATATCTTTCAAACATTTTATAGCTGGACAAAGACACATCGATAGTCTGCCGATTTAGTCGGCCATGTTTTTTTTTTACTCTGAGTGTCAAGTGGGAGATTTGCAAATCGAATCGAATTACTTTTACGTCGCGTTGACCGAGCGCGCCGCGCACACACGCGAGCACATTGACACACACGCTTGAATCAGCCAATCACAGACGTTGCCGCGCTCGTGTTCTATCGGTTTGGCGCTCGTTACATTACCGTAAAAAATACTCACACTTAGCTATTCAGTTTTCCGTACGTGACACAAGATGGCGCTGTGCCATTTCCATAGAAATCACATCAAACGTTAACGCGATCGAGCTCGAGCAAAAATCTCGCACTTATGTAGCTCTCTGTTATTTGTTGTTGTTTTTTTGTCTGATCGTGCTATATTTTTACAAAGAAATGTACCTAAATGGTTGCTATGAATTTATACATTACTGATTTATTTCAACTATGAAAACTGTAATAAGTTAAAGAGATAAATAGTTAAAAACCTACTTTTATAGATTACAGACTAAATTCAATCACTGTATTCACGTTACAAAACTATATTTGTCTCTCTCTCTCTCGCTCGTACGTCATATTTGATGTATGCGTTCAAAAATATGGCAGCTTTTACTAAAGATATTTAGATTATCCGTAGTTTTTATCTATTTATCTCTTTTTAATGTGTCCGTGAATTCTTTTTTTTATTTTTTACGACAAAATTAATCCTAGACCGCATATCTGCTCAACATCAGGCAGTATGTAGTCAAACGCCTACCAAAATCAAAACCTACAAGGAATGAAAAAAAACGATACCTGAAAATTTGTGAAAAAAACGAATTGAACTTATTTTTAGCTGAAAAGAATTGAAATTCAATGAAGATTTTTACGTGTTTCTTATTTTATTATATAATCTTTTAAAGGCCGAAACAATACTTAGTGTAGTCTGTGGACACGAGACCAGTCGTTGCGCAGTAGTAATTTATTTATATGTCAGGGGCGCAGGGAGTGGGGATTAAGCAGCTTGTAGCTAAATTCACTGACGTCATTAAGTTTGATTTCACCTATACAGAGTAAAATTTTCAGGTCTTAACAATTATGCGAAAATGTCTTGTACTTCCCTCCGAAATTTTAGTTATAGCAACTTTTTAAGAATAAGTTTGTGCCATTGAATAATACTCTTTATACTCTTAGTAACAAGGTTTATATTGCGTAGAAAAATACACGTACATTTTTGTTTATCTGTGTATGCTATTTCGAAAAAAGAATTCACGGCACGCCGATGTTGCCATACCATAACTGAGTATTTTAAAAGTGGTAGAATTTTTTCCATTGTAAAATTTAATTAGTAGCTTTAAATTTAGTGTTTCAATAATTAATTGGAGTCAATTCTGCTATGCCATTTTCTAAACTAAACTGGTACTACTGAAATTGTTCGTTTCAATAAAGATGAAAAATCACATGTCTATTTCTAAAAATTATACAGGGTACCTGTTTTTTCTGCCCTAAACTGAAAAAGGTCGACACAGACTATTATTACAAACAACTTTAACTATGGGGCCAACCCGGAATTCAAGAAAAAAATCTATGTACAAAATGTTTGAAACTGATTTCTTTTCTCGAATTCCGGGTTGGCCCCATAGTAAAGTGTTTATAGATGATGTAAATAGTCTCCTTCCGGCATAGCACATCAGTTCTGCATAACACTATACAGGGTTATTGGTAATCAATTAGCATCCTTTTAGGGGCTTATTCTGTACATCTAAACTAACAACTTTTGTTCTGCGACTTTTTCACACAGCTTTTTCATACATTTTGTCGGTGAACGATAGTTTTCTATAAGGTAACGTATAGGCCGGGAGGCTAGCCCTGGTGTCGGAGTTTTCAGGCCGCCTGAAGGCCTCTGACAGTTTTCTATGGAACAGCATTTTTTTTGTAGTTTTGGTAAAAGTCGTTGAACAAAAGTTATTAGTTATCATGTACAGAATAAGCCCCTAAAAGGAAGCTAATTGTTTACCAATAACCGTGTATAACAGCATTTTTTATCTTAAAATTACACAAGTATTTTTTTTATTTTTCAATCTCATTGATCTACTTAATTTCTAAAATAGAAAGTAAATTGAAAAAACCATGTCGGCTGTAATATGAAATCAATACTTAATAACTGTTTTAGTCTAACTTAAACATTTAGTTTAGTCTTTGATATAGCAGAATTGACACTTTTAGTGTATTATGGAAGGCTGAACATATCCTGTCGGTAGGGGGGAGAAATGGTTGTAATTTTTTTTTAATAATATCATCGGTTTAATATAAAGACATTAATATTAATTATTAATTCTTAAATTTGATGTGGAATGGTGTATATCCCTTTGACCTGTGAAGTTATGTATAAGGCCGAGACAGACAACTTGGCGGCTGTGATGTTTTTTTTTTATTTTTTTTTTGTTTTTATTTTTTTCATTTGTCCTGAATATAACATACATAGGTACAATTAAAAGTACTGCCAAACAGCGAAGCGGTTTGTAGGCAGGATAGCTCACACATTAGGTACATATTTTATTTATTTATGTAATGTCATTTTCAATTATCCATTAACATATTTTGTTTTGATAATCTAAAGTTTGATACAAATGTTTGCTCTCTTATGTGTTAATCTTCATCGCTTAATTTATCCAACATCAGTTTCTTTAACATTTTTTTAAAGCCAAATTTTGTTTGAAATGATTTCTCGAAATTTTCCGGTAAGTTATTGCATAATTTAGATATAATGTACTGCCTAGTACGCTTACCATAATAGTTTTTATATTTGTATTGCAATGAGGCGTTTTAAAAAAAAAAAAAAAATTTAAAAGTATCCAATAGATGGCGAGACAATAGTTTGAATCCTGATTAATGAAAATAGTTTGAATTGATCCTTTGACTATGGAAATCGTACTGTCATTGTCAAGATGTCTTCTTCTTTTTTATGTTTTGGCGTCGCATTGTCGTGCATTTGCCAATATCAAGTATTAAGATTGAATAATTTTTAGTAATATTTTATCAAAATAGTCACGTCATTGTCCAATAAAGTCGCGGTCAAGTCCAAACGTAGTCCAAGTCATACCTCAGTAAAGTATTGGAGACTTTAATATAGATTTCTCTCTCACACCCTATTCCAGTTGATAATGACAGATAAATTTATATGACTATTACGCCATCTAGTAAGTTTTGTGAAACTATTTTTTTTTGGAAAACGCCTCTTTCCAGCTCTGTCTTAGCCGCTTTACGGGTTCTTTTAGCTACAAGATGCGAATAACCCAATTACGATTATGTCTGATACTGACTCAACAGCTGCGCAAGGATTGGGTTTACTGCAGCTTGTAGCTACCTTCACAGCTGTCAAGAAGTTTGCTTCACCCTATATTCGTCTATAAACACCTTTTGTTCATATAATGCTCTGTAGTATACTAGTTTTAGTTTGTAGTAGTGTGCATTCCTACCGTTTGGGACTGACCGTATCATTATTTGCTTAGCCATTATCACTAGTCATGTAATTTTTGTGTAAAGTTTGGGAAAAAAAGCAATTTTATACATACGAAATGGTTTTATATGAAGGGGCTAATTTTCAAAGCGCTATTGAATAATCAGTCATTTCTTTTTTTTCCGTACGTATGTCAAAAAGTGACAACAATAAATTCGATGTACTTTACAATGCTGACCGCGCGTGGCATTTACAACTAAACACTGTCATGGGTCGGATTAAACGATAAATTGTGGCTCACGGTTGTTTTAATTGTTGGTCAGGTCAGAGGCATTCAGGCGTGTTGGAAACTCTGACACCAGGGCTAGCCACCTTTTTTCTTTTTTTTTTAACCAGGGGAAATCTTTTAAAGGTACCACCGCACCTCGGGGCAGGCGGGTGGTTATGTGGGAGTCCCCGTTACCCTGGACGGTATACCCACCAAAACCCCTGGGTGTTCCGCTACTGCGCTTGGTGTCGGGGCTACGGGCACGCTTTCGCACTCCTCCGCGGCGCCCGACAGCGCTGGCCCACACCGGGCCCCACCTCGGAGCGTAGGCTCCCTCCTGAATGACGATGTGCCAAACACCAGACACATCGTCATCCACCACCTGGGACCAACCAGCACTGGGCGTCGGACAGCACCCGTGTCCAACAGCCCTGGTCCCGATGCAACGGGTAGGGCTAGCCACCAGCCCCCCCGACCGCCTAAGCAATAGCAATCGTAATAGCAATCGTTTACGACTTCATTTTAGTCATTTGGCATCGCCTATGTGACGTTAGCCATCAAAGTTGTTAATTCAACGATCGCTTTCGCAATCCGCGCAAGGCAATTGATGGCTAACGTCACATAGGCGGTGCCAAATGACTAAAATGAAATCATAAACGATTGCTATTGCTTAGGCGGTCGGGGGGCTGGCCTATACGAACTAACTATAGTGGAATAATATCAAATGCTAGGGTTCAATCCCGGTTCCGTATCTACCAATGAGGTTTTCTGAAATTTATGTGCAAATTTAAATACCATCGGCATTTCACATGGATTAATGGCGTCTGTCGACACGAGGATAGTCGTTGCACAGTAGCAAATTCATGAGTCAGCGGCGATGTGGAGTGGGGATTTGCGCAGCTCCAATGAGGTTTTCTGAAATTTATGTGCAAATTTAAATACCACCGGCTTTTCACATGAATTAATGGCGTCTATCAATACGAGGATAGTCGTTGCACAGTAGCAAATTCATGAGTCAGCGGAGATGTGGAGTGGGGATTTGCGCAGCTCCAATGAGGTTTTCTGAAATTTATGTGCAAATTTAAATACCACCGGTATTTCACATGGAATAATGGCGTCTGTCAACACGAGGATGGTCGTTGCACAGTAGCAAATTCATGAGTCAGCGGCGATGTGGAGTGGGGATTTGCGCAGCTTGTAGTCAACTTCATGGGCGCCATTAAATTTGATTCAGCTTATAGTCTCACATTTATTGTTTTTAGAAGACAGGCCTATGTTCGATGTGTAAAATTGTTTTTATTTCTAACTTTATGTGGCTCATATTATTTTAGTATTATTTTCATGACATATCCTTAAAATTGATAATTTCGTATTAGACTGATATATTTGCGTATCATCAATGTTTATGCCCAGTTTCACTAGTCTATGTTAAGTTTATCTGTCTGATAAGTAGCCTTACTACTTATTTGTTATTATTAAAATAGTAACTTATTTGTCGTTTTTAAACTTTCGCGATTTGAACACATTATTATCATATACTACGGGACTAATCGCGCACTAAAATTACGAGACAAATAAATACCTCCTCATCCCGACGTTTCGGCCGAGTTAGTTCAGTCTACCCGTGACCACGGTCGATGTAACTCGGCCGAAACGTCGGGATGAGGAGGTATTTATTTATCTCGTAATTTTAGTGCGCGATTAGTCCCGTAGTTTATAGTAATAAAGTAACTTATTTCTTTGGCGCATTACATCTACAAACACCACAGCTTGACCCCAAAAACTAATAGTGAGAAAATATATAGTTTTAATTGTTTAACATGGTTTATTGGAAAATGAACAATCTCCCATATTGATTATGTAACACAAAGTTTTACAATATTATATATCATGTGAAACTTTTCAAACGTTCAGTAAAACTTAAGTACAGCTCAATGCGGCGCAAATTTTCAATTTCAGAACTCTACATTCTTAGGCTGAATTAGAGACAGTTGCTACTTACACATGACTTTTTTGTATCGTCATTACTACCTTTTACTTTTATCAGACAGATAGATTTTATCAGAGATTCGTGGAACAGGGCCTTTAGTTAATCATTATTTTACAACGTAAACATTATTATATTTAGTTTGAAATTATTTAGCAAAATATTTTTCTGTAGTTATAAGCTGTAGTTTAAATTATTATTATATTAATATGCGGTCGATTTTGAAGATTTTATACAATATCTGAAAGTAGTTAAATGAAATTATAACTGAAGCCATTTTAGTAAAAAAATAAAATGAGACAGTTTATTTTTAGTAGAATTCTATTTATTTGAATCGAAGACTTTTAAATTTATAGATTTTTCACTTACTTGCCATAAATTGTCCTAAAATGTGGGGTAATAAATCAACAACTGAATTGCGTACATATTTAAAATACGTTTTTTTTTCAGTTGTTATTATTGTTATTTTCCTAGGTTGTGACGTTATTTCATTAACTTGTCACGTCATAGAAAAAAATTCAATACATCTATACAGTTGAAAGTCTTGGGCTAAAATCTTCAAAAATCGACATAATTATATGTATGCATTATGTATAGTTACATAGGTAACTGAAGTTTTTAAATCGATTCTAAGGAACCCTAAAAGACGTAACTATATTGGGTATTCAGTGGATAAATTATGTATATATTTGATTGATATTGTAGTACATTATGAACAACTTTTACTATGGGGCCAATTCGGAATCTAAATAATCGAAGTGTCGAAGAATCGAAAATTCAGTTCAGTTAATAAGTAAAACTTTCGCGAGTTAGGTCTCTTTTGAAGTGGGCTGATTGCCTCACTATACTGGATGCTTTTTTTTCAGTGCACATACTTTGCATACGGAAAGTATAATAAACAAACAATTAAACCCCTACATTGGTTTCACTCACTTTAGTACAAAAATATTGAAATAACTTCAAGAGAAAATATACAGATAAACTGAGTAATCAATGTCACCCTACGTCTGAGTACATACGCGGCCGCGTCGTACCTACGCCCGAGACGTATTGGTAGGTAGGTATTGTCTGGAGTGTAGGGTGCATGCAATATAATTTTCTTTGGAATAGTTTGACAAAAAATTGATAAAAAAGTCGATTTTTTTATGAGCGAAATATGTTCTATCAATGATATCTATGACGCGATAAAAATTTGTGCACTGAATAAAATGTTACGCTGTATAGTTACGACTGCGCACGCTCTCCGCTGTTTGCATTGTACTACAGATGCGCAGACTGCCGTCTCAGTTTTAATTATTTATCGCTAACTGTAATGTAGAAGCACTACTGTTTTGACACGAAAGTTTTTTATTGATTTCATAGTTGGTCCCATTGCAAAAGTTGTTCATAATGTTTATTTAATAACACTTATTTGTGTGCAGCTGCATTATAGTGTAATAGCCTGGGAGGTAAGCGCAGAAAATTGCAACTACTTTCTAAAAGCTGAATTTTTGGTATTTCGTTGTCATGATGGTGTACAACAATACCCCGGAGTCGGTCAGCTGGGATGTTTAGCGTTTGGTGGGGATACCCGTTTGATTTTTTTTTTAATTAAATGAGGATCTTGTGTGGGTTGAAATCCCGGTCCCCGTACGGCGTACCAATGAATTCTTTGGAATTTATGTGCGGGATTTCATATCACTGGCTTTTCGGTGAAAGAAAATATCGTGAGGCAACCTGCATATGTCCGTTGAATAAAGTCGATGGCGTATGTGAATCCACCAACCCGCACTGGGCCAGCGTGATGGATATGGCTCAATCACCCTTCGTAGGTAGGCCTACGTTCTGCAGTGTACTAATAAAAAGGCTGGTACAGTACAGTATCGGAACGGTTACTGTACCAGCCTTTTTAATAGTCCACTGCAGGACGTAGGCCTACCCACGAAGGGTTATTGGGCCATATCCACCACGCTGGCCCAGTGCGGGTTGGTGGATAAAATCGGAACGGGTATGAGGGCTTTATGTTAAAAAATAATTAATTTATTCGCCGGGGACTACCGGACGCTAAGCATTAAATATACTGTCTATGTAATTTGAATTTAAATTATTTTTTCATGTGCAATATTTTTTTTTGTAATAATTAATCTGTTTTTTTTTATTACAGCTATGTACTTTTTATTAAAAAATCATATTCTGATATGTTAGATATCATCAAGCTATTTTTACTTTAGTACTTTTTCTATGTCATTTCAACGAATGACAGAGACGAAAATAATGTCGACTGTTCTAGAATCAGCCCGCAAGCGTTCAGTATCTATTATAATATGTGATGCTAAATAACAATTTTGAAATTGTCTTATTTGCAACAGAAGAAATTTCGACAGTGGCGCCCTCAATTACTTGAAAATTCTAAAAGCACTGTTCTCTCTCGCTCTCAGACATTTTATTTAATTACACTTGGAAGTTTGCAAAGACTAAAAGCTTTTTCAACATAAAACCTACTCGTAGCTATGTACAGGGTTATAGGTATTCAGTTAGCATCCTTTTAGAAGCTTATTCTATACATCAAAACTAACAATTTTTGTTCAACTACTTTTATCACAACTCAAAAAAATATGCTGTTCAATTGGAAAAGGCCGTTCACCTTCGACAAAATGTATGGGACAGCTCTTTTTTTAGTTTAGACAAATGTCGCAGAACAAAAGTTGTTAGTTTTGATGTATAGAATAAGCCCCTAAGAGGATGCTAATTGATAACCAATAACCTTGTAGGTATAATAGCTTTTTTGAAAGGATTGCTTTTTTTTCCTTTTATGGTTCAGATATAGAAATAACCAAAACTGAGATAGTGGAATCTGCGCACCTGCAGTACAAAGTTAGCAGCAACAGCAGCAGTGCGCTGTCGTTGCACAGTGAAATATACACACCTCTACCGACGTCTAAAAATCGACTTTCGCTTAGGTTTTACTCATTTGTACGCGAATTACCTATACAAAGGTACTTAGGTATAATCTTACGGCTTAACTTAGTCCTGAGTGTCAAGTGGGAGATTTGCAAATCAAATCTAATTACTTTTACGTCGCGTTGACCGAACGCGTCGAGCACATTGACACACACGCTTGAGTAAGCCAATCACAGACGTTGCCGCGCTCGTGTTCGATCGGTTTGGCGCTCGTTACATTACAGTAAAAAATACTAGCACTTAGGCTATTCAGTTTTCTGTACGTGACACAAGATGGCGCTGTGCCATTTCCATAGAAATCACATCAAACGTTAACGCGATCGAGCTCGAGCGAAAATCTCGCACTTAGCCCTCTGTACTGCGCAGGCTAGGACTAAGTTAAGCGGTAGGATTATAATTAAGTATATATAAATCAATTGAAATACCTAATTGAAAAAAAAAAAACACTTTCTATATTAAAAACTCTGTACTCTTGGCCAAGTAGGTAATCTTTACATCTCACTCATTCTAACTAAAAATATTTGATGTGTGAGCGAGAGAAAAGCTAAGTTATGGTGCCGCTCTTAAAGTTCAGTAATAAAATTGTCTCCTTTAGTAAGTACCTATATTGTTATTTGGTATCAATTAAATGTGAATGTAGAACATAGATAGACTGAAGGAACGGAACGCCTGTAAATAAATATGTTGATATTTCTATGAATTGTTTTATTTATATTAGACTAGTTTTTACCCGCGGCTTCATGTGTTGTTCTGATATATAAGCTATATTATTGCAAAGTTTCATCTCAATCCGTTCAGTATTTTTTGCGTGAAAGAATAACAAACATCCATCCCCACAAACTTTCACGTTTATAATATTAGTAGGATATTATTATACCCATTCCTGAAACCTGTGGTGGTTTAGTCCTAGTGAAGTTCACAACCCGTACCAATGAGTTCTTTGGAATTTATGTTATGTACGGAATTTCACATCACTGGCTTTTCGCTGAAGGAAAACTATCGTGAGGCAACCTGCGTACGTCCATAGAAGAAATACAATGGTGTAAGTGAATCCAATGACCCGCACTGGGCCAGCGTGGTGGATATGGTCCAATCACCCTTCGTGGGTATGCTTGTGTTCAACAGCGGACTCATAAAAAAAGGCCGAATCATATAAGTTGGCGGATGTGAAGTTAGCTAAAAGATGCACAATATCCAATCCTGTCTGAACCTAACATAATGCTGCGCGTTGATTGGATGGGTGTTTCCTATTGCGCAGCTTGTAGCTAACTTCACATCCGCCTACTTGTATGATTCGGGCTATACGTTACCATTATGGGCACCGAAAATAAAAATCAAAAATAAAAAAAACAATTATTTATTTATTGAAATAAAATACAAATACCCTTTTGACCAGCGGTCAGAAACGTTAAATTAATCTTAACACAGATATCTATAGGCTTACAAACGTTTCGCTAACTCCACATGCCGTCTCTTTCTTGCTAAGAAAAAGCGTCGAGTGCGAAAACGAGACAACACATGAAAAGCTAGGAAAAAAAATTAAACATTTAAAAAATTAAGTAGTTCTAAGAATGTGAGGATTTTTTATACAGGGTGAATTTTTAGACGACAAACATTATAGAATATCATTATATTCATCATTACCACCAACCTTTACTATGGGACCAACACGGAAATCACAGAAAAATTCAACTATCCTATATTTTGTCGAAAGTCCCTGAAATTTTGTATGTAATAGCTGTTTTTTTTTTAAACTCTACGGTTAGCCTCATAGTAAAAGTTGGTGATTATGATCTAGAAATTATCTGTCGTCAAGAGATATACCCCGTAAGATGCCCATTATTTTATTTTCAACACTTTTCAAGCAAAAAAAAGAGGCACGGCCCCCCCTTTTTATTGGCCCTGAATACCGTGTAGTCTAATACGCCTCTTAAAGGTAAAAAAAAACTTAATGGCTTCTGTGAAATTGATGATGATCATCATTACATACATACAGCAACAAGCTGTGCAATTCCCACTCCACATCGTCGCTGACATATGAATCTACTACTGCGCAACGACTCGGCTCGTGTTCACAGACGCCATTCAGCTTAATTTAGCCAATAATATGATTGGTGTTGAGATAGTGTAATGTACGATGACCTCTTTCTTATCCTACTTTCTTAGAACTACTTTACAAGTACACTGGAAGAAATATTTTAAAGGAACTAAAACAGGTAAATATACTGCTTTTACAAATCAGATATATTAATCGAATGCTTTTAGAGTCACTGCAAATATATTAGCCAATACTCTAAGACGTCTTTCACTATGGGGTCAAATCCAAAATCGCGAAAAAAATCAGTTCCATACCTTTTGTCGCGGTTTGACGAACTTTTAGTACCGAATAGCTTTTATTGTGTTATTGAAGTTGGTCCCGTAATGAAAGTTATACTACATCCTAAAGTATTACTAGTAAATTAGCTGTCCCCCGTAGAGTGACTGAACACTTACATAATACTCTAGAATATTAACTAACTTATACTATGGGACCAACCGTTTCAGAAAATCAGCTGGTCCATACATTTTCAGTGAAGCAAACGAAGCATTATTGATTGAACAGCTGATTTTAATTTACAATGTCAAGGTTGGTTCCATAGTGGAAGATGTTTATTATTTATTATAATGAGTAAAATGACATCCTAGAGCAGTAACAAGTCACCCTGTATACAGATGTTCTCAGAAAAAAATACCTTGTATACGTAATCATACAAGTCGACGGATGTGAAGTTAGCAACAAGCTGCGCAATATCCAATCCTGACTGATGCTCACATAAAGCCACGCGTTGATTGGACATTGCGCAGCTTGTAGTTAACTTCACATCCGACTTGCATGATTCGGCCTATAAGGACCAATTCAAATCGATATGGTAGCAACCTGCCCTCCGACCGCCTAAGCAATAGCAATCGTTTATGACTTCATTTTAGTCATTTGGCACCGCCTATGTGACGTTAGCCATCAAAGTTGTTCCTTCAACGATTGCTTTCGCAATCCGCGCAAAGCAATTGATGGCTAACGTCACATAGGCGGTGCCAAATGACTAAAATGAAGTCATTAACACTTGCTATTGCTTAGGCGGTCGGGGGGCAGCGTAGGTAATGCCTATACATATTTTGCCATAGTTATTAAACTTATGAACAACTTTACAACTCCGAAATCCGCAATGAAATCTTCCACTTATGGTACATAGTAAGTTCATTGAGTTTTGACAAAATGTACGGGAAACGCTGATGTTTTTCCGGTTTCAGAGTTGACCCCATAGCAAAAGTTGTACATAATCATTAAATACAAAAATATGTTACTTAAATTGGTACTGTTCAGTTGCGTCTTAACGTGTAAATAAACACGCTAATAAGCCGTTTATAAAAAAATTAAACGTGAATTACGACTTTGCACAATTTGTACTACAACTACAGTATGAATTAATTAGGCTTGATTTTTAAAATCTGCTACCAATTTTGAAACTACGAAAAAAGTTCGTGAGCTCTAAAATTATTGTTAACTCTTTCTGACCAATCGAAATCGAACCGAAAAAGAAAGAGATAATTTTAAAACTTCCAAATTTTCTTGGTTTAAATTTAAATAATGGTGAATATAGACTTTAAATCTGAGAACATCTGCAAGCATTTTCTGATAATTTTTAGAATAACCATACATAAATAAAATTAACTAATTCAAATATAGATTCATAAAATACGAATTCTTAACGCAATTTACACAAAAGTTACATGGGATCAATTTTGCTGAGAGGCCATTGCAGAAAACATGACGTAATATACAGGGTTATTCCAAATCTACTAGCATCCTTTTAGGGGCTCATTCTGTACATCAAAACTAACAACTTATAATCATATTGTTTAATTGTATTTTGTGCAGATACCTCCTGTGTGAACTCGTTCTATATGCAATCAATTTGTTAGTACTACTTTTTTGAAAATATATTACTTGTCTAGTGATTTCTTTGCATGCCGAAAGGTCGGATATGGCGACTCTTTTTTATTATGTGTAAGATCTCAGTTGTACCCATAGCGCAAGAAAAAAGATTTATGATTTACTTTTGTTCTGCGACTTTTGTCAAAACTAAAAAAATTCAGCTGTTCCATATTTTGTCGCGGGTGAACGATATTTTTCTATGGAACAACATTTTTTTCAGAGCAAACACCTATGTTCATCACATAAATATTAGCCCTGGGTGGGTATAGAACCCACGCCTCTTTGACCCAGGAGTCAGAGTCACTAACCACTGAGCCACCGAGATAGTCAAAAAGGAAGCTAATTGATGAGGAATAACCTTGTATCCCGAAGCAAACTTCTTGAGTGTTTGAGTGTAGTAATATAAAACTTTTGATATTTTACTATGGAAACTAACGTGGTTTTCACACATTTTAATGTTTTATATTCGTACTGTGTAATGACTATTAAAAATAAACATGAGTACAATCCCGTGATATAAAACATTAAAACTTTTGATATGGCGCCAACCAGGAATTCCAGAAAAAAAAGCTGTTTCCTAATTGTAACATTTTATGAAACAGCTGATTTTTTTTCTCGAATTCCGTGGTTGCCCAGTAAAAGTTTTTCATTTTTATAGTCTGAGTCCTCCATTCGGCTTAGTAAAGGGCAAACAGATAACCTTGTATTTGCTTAGCGAGAACAGAAGAATTGTGAGCGGAAGCTGTTTTGTTCTTCGCTAAGCAATATTCAATACCTAAAGTTTGTGTAAATTGCCAGAAATCTGTCAAATTAAGCTACTCTTAAGACTATACAATTTTATGTGAGCAATGAAATTATAAAGGTTTGTATTAAAACTAGCTACGTCACGTTTAGTCTACTATTTACAGTAATAGCGAATAAAGAAAGGACTTCGGCATTTAGAAAGAGATAATCGATTAGTTACGGCATTGTAGTGTTCTCTATCACACGACTCAACATCGGACAAGCCCACAAATATACCGGAAATATACACAAGCGACAACAGCGTTATCCCAAACGCTGTTGTCGCTTGAGGCAATTCTCAAACACAAAAATGCAAGGCAAATCTTCCAAGCGGCTGTCAAAACTATCAAATAAGTATTAGGATTTGACATTCCTTGTCTGAAAAACCGACAACAGCCACCAAATCGAGATATTTTTCTTGTCTGGAAAGAGACTCGTGCCATTTTGCTTAGTTTGTGGTCAGAAACCTTGTGTAAAGTGTCCTAAATATTAATTTATTATTATTATTTTAAATAGTTGCATCTCTTTCAGATTTTTCGATTGACCACATTATCCTTGTGGTATCTCTGTGATGAAAAATATTGTAAAAATAATTACGTCATCCATTTGAACTCGAATATGGCAAATGCGCCGATCGCGCGAAGCCAAATGCCCCAAATGGGGAAAGACTGTAAAACATGTCTTGGTATTTGACGTTCCCAGTCTAAAAATCTGGCATAATCTACAGAATTGACATATTTTCCATGTCTCTTTCTAACTTGTGCCATATTAAATCGATGCATCCTTTTCAGATTTTCTCGATCGACTACAATATCCCTCTGGTAACTTTGTGGACAAACCTCATCGTGTGACGCTCTACGAAACCGAAATAAACCGTTTATCTCTTTCCAAAAACTGGTGTTCATTAGTTATTCGCTCATACTGTACTACGTTTTAGATCAAAGTTTCTAAGACCGAAGGGTCTTAGAAAAGACATCCAATGTTTTTCGTAGTTTCCTTCGAAAATTACATCAAGTCGAAACATTGAAATTTAAGCTTCATTTCATTTAAATTAGCGCACAATTTCCATGTAACTCAATTTTCCCAATGATTTTATTCATTTCTCCTTCGAGAATATTTCGATCTTTTATGACAATATATTATAACAATCAAACGCTGATAAGGCGACAAGAAAAAAACTATTTTCTTGAAACATTGGTAATATAATAGTTTGTTCAAAAAGAGAACCGTTGTGGCGTTACAGTGAACTAACAATAAGATTTTAATCAGCAGCCAAGATACCGACTATACTTGGTAGACGCGAGTACTGATGAAAACCGAATTGGTGTCTACCAAGTATCAAACACTTTTATTTGTACCAGCAATGACAGAGCAGTGTTGCCAACGTAACAAAATAAGTAAAATGGCACACGGGCGACCTCACCTACGACGCTTCTCTTTTTACACAAACTCTAAGTAGATAAATAAATATATTTTTAACGTTAAGTATTCTTTACAACTTACTAGTTCAAAATACGCAAAAGACGTTCCTACCAAATGAAAAAAAAAATACGTTTCTTAATTTTTTTAATTACTTTTCACTTAAAGGGGTTTCTTTCGCGCTTAGACGATAGTAATTAATCAAAACACCATGAAACCAGAAGATTAATTATCACAATGAAATAAAAATGTACACATTTTGTACGTCAGACTCTAATGGGCTAGTTTCAAGTCACATAGCTAGTTTTAACATTACCTATTAAAATTCCATATAGCGCTTCTTATAGAGCGCCCAGACCAACAACCGTCTCTTTCATTTCAATACATAAATAATGAAACAGGGCATCGAACATATACAGGGTTATTTCTAATCAATTAACATCCTTTTAGGGGCTTATTCTGTATATCAAACTAACAACTTTTGTTTAACGACTTTTATCAGATCTCAAAAAAAGTTGTTGTTCCATAGAAAAATATCGTTCACCCGCGACAAAATGTATGGAACAGCAGATTTTTTTTTAGTTTTGACAAAAGTCGCTCAACTAAAGTTTTTATGATTTTATTTTGAGTGCTTTCCACACTAGATTTTTATCTCAAAGAGTTATCTTTGTGATAAGCATTTCAAAAATCTGAAGCGTATCAAATCAAATCAGATCAAATCCTGCGTTCGCTTCAGATTTTTGAAATGCTTATCACAAAGTCAACTAAAGTTGTTAGTTTTGATGTACAAAATAAGCCTCTAAAAGGATGTGAATAGATTAGGAATAACCATGTATATGCCGAATAAAACCTTTTGGCATCTGTGAAGTTAGCTACGAGCTGCGCACATCATCTCTCTTACGGAGCTAACATATGAGTATATTGCTGCGCAACCAACCACTTGTTTAGAAATGCCAAAAAAAAATTATTCGGTCTATACAATCGCGTTAATACATCGTCTCGTTTCTTTTCTATTAAAACGAAAGAGACGCCGCGATCGCCGTGTAGTCGTTTATCCGAACGCTCGGATTGGCTGTCGCCACTAACCATGGAAATACAAGAGCCGAGTTTACCAACACTTAACCGGTCGATTAGTTTTAACCACTGTTTCATGGCTGTTACTATTATAGATCCAACCGATTTTCTTTTTGACAGCACCAATAGAACGTAACTGCGTCATGTTACGCAAAAGTTCACTTTTAAATGCGAGGTTTTAAAAATATGACAACTGCCTAAGTTTGCTCCTTGATCCCGTATAATAATCATCTTTGACAAATTGACTCCATAAGTGCAGTAGTTTTTCTTATAAATTACATAAAACAACAAACGTTTTTAAAAATTTACGTTCTATGGCTACACAAATAAAATAAACGGTTGGATCTATTATAGTATAGGCCGAAACTATTTGACAGCTGTGAAGTTAGCTATAAGCTGCAGATAACCCGATCCTCGAGGAGCTGTTGAGTGAGCTTCAGCACAGCCCGGACACTCCGCGTTTCTTCATACAAAATCTGCTGTCTTACGCACACAACACTATATTTATTCACAGACACTACACATACGCACGAACGCTACAGGGGTATCTGTAGCGGCCAGTGCAGCCCGCGCGCAGAGTAGTAAATCGTGTCCTGACGCGGGGTGGAAGTGAGGAAGACTCAAACGGGTGGGGGGTAACGAGTGGCCGTTCTATACGTAGTATTATTATATCTTCTTTGGCTTCAGTCAGGATTAGGTTATCCGTAACTAGTAGCCAACATCACAGGAGTCAAGAAGTTAGATTCAGGCCATGTGCAAACGAGCTACAAACGAATTGTATTGCCAAGTGTTGATAACTATAGACCAAAGTAATACAACAATGTTATAGTTGACTTAGGTCGGGTGTCTCCTAATACTAAAGAGTGAAAAAAACGCAATAAAATATAGAATAAAGATATATTAACCAATAGAACTGAAAAGCATGACGTTTATGACTTAATTTTGAAGACTAGTCTAAAACTTTTTCAGTCCTTATCTGACTGATTACAATAAAAATGGCCTAAATAGCTACATAGAGAGAGAAAGTATTGCTGGTATAGAGTTATAAATATGTTTTACACACAATGTCTTATGTACAATAATGTGTCAATGTCATACGCAGGGATTTTGTTACTGCCAATATTGCAGCCGTACTCGAACCGAGTGGGTTGGCGCGTGGTGATGGCAAAAGGCCTGACGGCATGACGCTGGTCCCATGGAAGTGTGGACGGCCCTTAGTATGGGACGCAACTTGCGTCGATACTTTGGCAACTGGAGACTCAGAGTAGGGCTGGAGCGCGGCCAATTCGGCGGAGCAACACAAGCGGCGCAAATATGCTAACCTCGGTAGTGGTTACATATTTGAGCCATTTGGAGTTGAGACTTTGGGTCCGTGGGGGCCGGGAGCTCATCTTGTTTTCAAAAGTCTTTTTGAGCGTCTGGTGGACGCGACGCGAGACCAAAATGCTGGTGTTTATTTGGCTCAACGTATAAGCATTGCCATTCAGCGTGGCAATGCTGCCAGCACGCTGCCAACTGGCAGTGGGCTTGAGCACTTGAATTATCTTTAGACCTTCAATGGTCTGTGGATGACCCAATTGCTTTCTATGTAGCAGTAGTGCAGGTAGTTTTAAAAAAAAAAAAAAACAATAAAAAAAAATGTCTTATGAGTGTCTTAGTAAATCCGGATGTTCAAATATTACTAAAAAAACAATCTTAAAATCGCAGAAGAAATAAGCTGTTTTACTATGGAAACTAGCGTGGTTTTAGCACGCGGGCTTGTCTCGCATAGCACTGACTCTGTGCTATGAGAGACGAGCCCACGTGCTAGAGCTACAACCTTGAGAAAATGCGATTGAAACTATCATAGCAGTTTTCTACTTAATTTATGCGTGAGTAACACCTGTGCTTTACTTATTTAAAATTCAGCTGTAATTTATTTTGTCGTAAATCAATTTACTTTTTGCATGAAACAGCTTTTGTATTATTTCAGGGTTGATTCCATAGTAAATGTTTTACATCTTGATGCAAAACCTTGGTGAAGTAACTAATAATTAACGTTGTATTTTTAGTTAACTTTTCAAATAAAACCTTTAAAATGAGCCTAAGAACAATTCTACTGGTTAATAAATCGTCTGTTTAGGTAAACACCGGACCCCGAGGCTTCATGTAAATTACATCGAGTCTAAACATTGAAATATAAGCTTTATTCCGTTTTGGTAACGGCACAATTTCCATTGAACTTAATTTTCTCAATTATTTTAAAATTATGCTATTAACTTGTTTCAATAAAGAAAACATCCGTTCGTCTCCTCTTGATCGCACTTATTAAGGTGTGGAAGCGAAAGGACACGAATCTCAAATGTTTTCTTTAATCAAACAATTAATATAGGCTGCGCCACACAAGTTGGCGGATGTGAAGTTAGCTACAAGTTGCGCAATATCCAATCAACGCGCGGCTTTATGTGAGCTTCAGTCAGGAATGGATATTGCGCAATTTCACATGCGCCAACTTGTGCGGCGCAGACTATAACTGCTAAGAAATATGGCTTATATTCCAATATCAGTTGATGTAAAATTACCAAAAAATTAAATATTTTTTAATAATGTTGAAGCAGTCAACTACTATGTTGCATCACTTTTAAATGAGGCAGAATGAATTTTACAACAAATTTTCAAAATCTTACTTCATCATTCCGGACTATTCGCATAGGGTATACTGAGCCGAAAGGAGGTGAATCAGACCAATAATATGAATAAATTTTAATATGGGGTCAACTCCGAATTCAAGAAAAAAAAATGTCTCATACAAAATCGCAACTCAAAATGGGCAAAATGTATGAAACAGTTGTTTTTTTTTAAATAAGAAACTGATGGATCCTAAGCGTGTTTTTAAGTTTTTTTTTAAACTATAATAATATTTATGTTATTTATTATAATTCAGTTGAAATTATATACTAAGGGACTAATCGCGCTCTAAAATTATATTATTTATTTATCTCGTAATTTTAGTTCGCGATTAGTCCCGCAGTATATAATAATAATGTGTTCAAATCGCGATAGTTTAAAAACAACATATAATTCAGTTGGCCTAGTAGTAAAAGTTGTTCATATTAACGGTCTGAACCACATCCCTGTATATTGTCTTAGGACAATATACAGGGTTACTGGTATTCAATTAGCATCCTTTTATGGGCTTATTCTGTACATCAAAACTAATAATTTTGTTCTGAAACTTTTATCAAAACCACAGCCCGGACACTCCGCGTTTCTTCATACAAAATCTGCTGTCTTACGCACACAACACTATATTTATTCAC
This sequence comes from Hypomecis punctinalis, assembly GCA_949316475.1. Taxonomy (NCBI): domain Eukaryota; kingdom Metazoa; phylum Arthropoda; class Insecta; order Lepidoptera; family Geometridae; genus Hypomecis; species Hypomecis punctinalis. The sequence continues at coordinate 11,554,839 of OX438823.1, read as the reverse complement.
AGACACTACACATACGCACGAACGCTACACGGGTATCTGCAGCGGCCTGTGCAGCCCGCGCGCAGAGTAAATCGTGTCCTGACGCGGGGTGGAAGTGAGGAAGACTCAAACGGGTGGGGGGTAACGAGTGGCCGTTCTATACGTAGTATTATTATATCTTCTTTGTCAAAACTAAGAAAAAAAAACAGCTGTTCCATACAATTTGTCGAGGTTGAACGATATTTTTCTATGTAACAGCATTTTTTTTAAGTTTTGATAAAAGTCGTTGAACAAAAGTTGTTAGTTTTGATGTACAGAATAAGCCCCTAAAAGGATGCTAACAGATTACCAATAACCCTGTATACGTTATGCGAATAACCCTTACATATCAACCCTTAAAAATAAAACCCACCCCACCTCACGACACAGGGAAAACATTTTATCATTTTACACAACTATATATTATTTTACTTGTAAGTAAATAATAAAATTATACATTTTTATTTTAATTAGGTTTCGGGCGTGATACTTCTAAAACCTGCACTTTATCAAAAGGAGTTTAGCCGATTGCTGTAGCAAAAATTAAACATTTTGTTATTTTTCGCTACATTAAAAAATACTCTAGCATTGGCTCAAAATTATTCTGTTGAAGTATTTTTTTATGTAGAGGAAAATAATGAAAATGTAAGTTTTTATACAGGGTACAACTAAATATCGACGACATTTTATTTTTGATTTTTATCAAAACTGGTCAAGACAGCTTACCTAACACTTTTTTTACCATGGCGATAGCTTATTTTAAGCCTTGACCAATTTTGATGCACGATTTTCTAACAAATAATCTACACCAATGTTTTTCTAGACGCCTGTTTTATTTTTTGGACACCATTGTTCTTATCAATAAGGCCAACTTTTACTATGGAACCAAATCTAAAATAAATAAATATTTTGGGACATCTGACACACGGCCTCTGACCCCAAACTAAGCAAAGCTTGTGATATGGCTGCCAGACACTGATATACTACATATACTTATTTTTAAATACATACTTATTTAGATAGTACCTAAATAACACCCAGACACAGAGCAAACACTTATGTTCATCACATAAATATTTGCCCTGGGTGGGGATCGAACCCACGCTTCTTTGACCCAGAAGTTAGGGTAGTGACCACTGGCCAACGAGGCAGTCAAAAAGACCGTTGACTTTCGATATAATGAGGTATAGGCCAAATCATAATAGTCGGCGGATGTGAAGTTAGCTCCAAACTGCTCGAAACCCAAACAACCCGCAACTTTATTTGAGCTTCACATCCGCCAACTTGCATTATTCGGCCTATGCAGCTGATGTTTTTGACTATTTTGGAATTAGTCCCATAATAAAAGATGGTCATAATGATAAAAACAATGATTACCTAGAACAATTCTGCCGTCTACAAAAACACTCACCGTCTTAACACAAGTTTTACGCACGCTTTAGACATTGTTTAGCAGTATAAATTACACGGTTAAACAGTGTTTAAATCTTTTGTGGTAAGGCGGTCAGTATTGACAGTTTTGAAACTATCGCTATCTCTTTCACACACATTATATTATTACAATAAAAAGAGAAGCAAATATTTTTGAAACTGTCAAATTAGCATCGATTAGAAATTCGACAAAAAAAATTTTTTTTTTTGAAAATGCAGATTTTTAAAGTATTTTATTAAAATCGCCCTTTAATATAACATCGTTTACAAATAAATTAATAGTTAATACACGTATTTACATTACAATAGTACAGTAAAATCCGTCTCATTCAAAAAAACTTAAAATGCTCTCCAAACCTTTTAAGTATAGGACGAATCGAACTTCTTGGCAGCTGTGAAGTTAGCCACAGTCCGTGCGAAACCCAATACTGAGTATAGGCCGCGTCACTTAAGTTGGCTGAAATTAAGTTGCACAATATCCAATCCTGACTGCAGCACACAAAGCCGCGCGTTGATTGGATATTGCGCAGCTTGTAGCTAAAGTCCCCGTCACGAGAAGCTATAAATTATGTAAACAAACATCTTTTACTAAGTAAGCATTTTATACTGCGAGATAATAATAAATTGACCATATTCAATCGACATGAAATATAGACGGGTTATATGAAAGTAACAACCTATTTAATTTAGTCGGATCATATTTTAACGACGCAAAGCGCTATCGTTTGTGTTTCTTGGTACCGGAACGCGTCCGTCGTAGGGATTGTAAACTATCGGGACGCAATTTTGAAATGTTGCTCGCAAAAATACAAATTTTAAATTTGACGAGGTAAAACAATTATTACAAGAGGGACTGCAGCAGATTACTTCGGAAAATTGGAAGCGTTATGTGGAGCATGTTATCAAGGAAGAAGATAATTTTTATTCCAAAATCGATGAGATTATTGATAAAACTGTAGACAGCTTCGTGATACATGTCACTGATTTTGACACAGAAATGGAAACATCTGAATCTGACGAATAATTATTCTTAAATAATATATGTTAATTAATATTTGTTACTTAATAATTTATTAAATCTTAAACAAATTCATTTTTTTTTTGTTGGTCCAAATGTTGTGAACTCCTGAACACTTGTTTACAAAATTTATAGCTTCTCATGACGGGGACTTTAGCTTCATTTCTGCCAACTTTTCAACATTTCTTCACAGCCGCCAAGAAGTTTGATTCGGTTTATATGTACGGTTTTTCTGTCGACAGCTAACATATTCTAGCATGTCTTTGTACTCATAATTATGACAAACTTTCACTGTGAGACTAACCCAGAAACCGCGAAAAAATCAGATCTTCAATACATTTTGTCGACAATCTAACTTTAGTATGGAACAGCTGATTTCTTCCGTTATTTCAGGGTTGCTCCCATAGTGAAAGTTGGTTATAATAAAAGTACGATGATCGCTATTCAAAAACCAAGTCCTTTTTGGCTCAAAATAGGTTTATTAAGTCTTAAGTCTTTTTGAATAAGAGGATAAGTCCAAAGTCGATCTTTCACTATAGTGATGTTTTTTAACATTGATTATGTTACACGAGGTAATTTTTACAAGATACAAAAACTTTCAGAAGTGTCATCATGATAGACAATACTATGGAACCAAACCTAAATCGCGAAAAAAAGCTCAGTACAAAATGTATTGATTTTTATGCCAATTTCGGGGTTAGTCCCATGGTAAATTTTGTTCAAAATGTTGAGTATTTACACTTCTAAGTCCCTGAACTTTATAAAACATCATTTATTTAACACAATCAAGATTTGTATTAGAATTATTATAAAAACATCATTATATTGAACGCTTATTTCACGCAGTGTTGGAATAGTGATGAGCACTGTCGATAAAATATATCGATAAATCTAATATCGATACTTATCGATTTACATACAATTTTACAAAATGAATACAGATTTTTACAAACACATTTGCTGTTTTACATTTCAAATAGAAGCAATAGTTAAAACAAACTTGTGTTACTTGTGGACTTGTGGACTTTTATACTCTAATTTTAACATTTTCTACGACTTTTACCATCAGATGAAGTTATGAGGGCAATTACACCACTAAAACAACCTGTTAAGGTCGTTGTTCATATTTGTTTGGCAGTGAATGCTGAGCCAGTAGTAGTATATAAAATACAAATTTTATCGACAATTCTGTAATTTCGATAAAAAGAAATATCGATAAATAAATATTAATTATAAGAATTTTAAACGTCATACAGATCAAATAGATCACGTACTCGTGCTCGGCATGAAATAAAATTATCATATAGTGGTGTAGTATCAATATTGCATCTCGCTCATACCAACTTACTATCGAAATAAGAAAGAGTGAGATTGCATACAGCAAAGTCCTTATTTTTCACTGAGTTTCTCAATATATTCGTTATCATCTGATGATAAATTCGCATACATTGCCAGTTATTTTCCCCAAACTTTTTTAAAATATTCAATAATATTCTAGAAAAACTTGTTGAAAAGTATACATTATTTCGCCAACAACTATATTCAAGGCTTTATAATAGCTATACTATAATTACACTATATTAAGTCACTTAATGACATTAGAGCTATATCTACTAAAGTGTAAAGATTTTTGTCTGTATCAGTAAAGCAAAAATTGTTTTTTATCGATAGATTTGACAGCTGTCATCGACAACATTATTTTTATGGCTTATTTGTCAATATTCAATTACAGATTTTATCGATACCAAATGTCAAATGATCGATAAATCACAACCTTTGCGGCACTTCGGTTGGTAGTAATGGGTACAGTTGTCGATACTTTATATCGATAAGAGGACCATCACTGGAGCTGTGAAAGTAAGAGTTTTAGGCCATGAACACATTTTGCGGATGCGGTTGCGGTTCGGCTGTCGCAATACAGAAAAATACGATATAGCGATGATTTTTATAAAATTACGATTTCTTAGTTTTGTTGCGGCGGTTGGATCGTAACAGCAACCGCAAAGTGCGTTCATGACCTAAAACTCTCTTGTTTTTTTCCACAGATCCAGTGATGTTCCTTTTATCGATATAAAGTATCTATAACAGATATATTACGGGTTTTAACTCAAGGTTTGCACTACTACGCGGCAACCCCAGTCTAAAGAATAAGAAACAAATCTATACCTCTCTTCCTTGCTTTCATTCATTAAACTACAGTCCGTAGCTTAGTCCCCAAACCGTGTATCAAACCCCTTAAAGTCTCCTGCTTAACTTGACAGCTCTAGTGACGTTCCTTTTATCGATATAAAGTATCGACAAGGGAATTAGACGTAGTACCACACGAATCCGTGTATTAAAGCCCTAAAACTCTCCTGATTATTTTGACATTTCTAGTGATGTTTCTCTTATCGATATAAAGTATCGACAAGGGAATTAAACGTAGTACGACACGAATTCGTGTATTAAAGCCCTAAAACTCCTGATTATTTTGACATTTCTAGTGATGTTTCTCTTATCGATATAAATTATCGACAAGAAAATTAGACATAGTACGACACGAATCCGTGTATTAAAGCCCTAAAACACTCCTGCTTATCTTGACATTTCTAGTGATGTTTCTCTTATCGATATAAAGTATCGAAATAGAATTAGACGTAGTACGACACAAATGCGTGTATTAAAGCCCTAAAATTCTCCTGCTTATCTTGACATCTCTAGTGATTTTTCTCTTAGCAATATAAAGTATCGTCAAGAGAATTAGACGTAGTACGACACGAATCCATATATTAAAGCCCTAAAAATCTCCTGCTTATCTTGACAGCTCTAGTGATGTTCCTCTTATCGATATAAAGTATCGACAACATAATTAGACGTAGTTCGGTACGAACTCGATCCGAATCCGTGAAAGTCCGGTCCGGAGTAGTCGTACAACTATTTGTATGTTAGTTTACTCACTAAATAAGATTTCCGTCGCCCGATTCCTACCAACGAATCTAATAAAACAGATTCGTTTCGGACGACATTATACTCGTCAGTAAAACACTCTCGCTTGCCATAACAAGACTCTTTAACAGACCAAAACAAATTAATAGCAAACACGGTGTTTTACTTGCCTTGCATTGTAATAATGTTGTACACTTGTTAACTTTAAAAAAGTAACCCATATTTATAAAGATTTGCATAATGTATTCTTTATTTTTATATTTTTGATGTTTTAATGTTTAATATATTATCGTCTTACATTGTAATTTTGCATACTGGTTAAATTTAAAAATGTAACTTATTTTTGTCAAAATTTCCAAAATGTAAATTGACCTTTTTCTTTATTTTTCTTTAATTTTTAGTTTCGCTAATTTGATGTTAAATTTATTACTTTTTCTGTATTATTTTGGGAGAAGCCTTTGGCACCCGAAACACAGTTTTATACTAGTTCGGTGTCAATGGATTCATGATAAATATGTGATAATGTTTTCAGTTGAAATAAATGTATTATTATTATTATTACTCACCAACTATAGGCCGAATCATACAAGTTGGCGGATGTGAAGTTAATACAAGCTGCGCAATATCCAACCCTCACTGAAGCTCACATAAAGCTGCGCATTGATTGGATACTACGCAGCCTGTAGCTAACTTCACATCCGTCGACTTGTGTAATAGGGTATTTGACTAGTTTTTGGAAATCATTTTAAATTATTCGTTAGTACATAATAAGCACACTACATTCATATTTCCGAGAGATCTACTATATTAACAATAAAAATCAGTGTTAAAGAATAGATATTCAAGATCCCACCAAAAACGACATTCTGTAATGGCGCTGGTCTTTGACGTCACACACTAGTAAATAACTTTAGTAAATACGCTAGTTCATATCTAAAAATTGACAAAAAATACTTTAAAAGTAACTTACAGATCCTGTAATATGACTCCGAAATCACAAAACACAAATTACACAAACAGCAGTCAATCGAGAAATTCTTGTTTACTATCATGTGACGTCACCAGAGTTGCCGCCCTTCTTAGAGCGTTCACGTCATAGATAAAATATCAAAATAATATCGTATTTCGTGCGATTAGCGAAAATTAGACATATTTTAGTTTAAGTAAAGTGAAACATGTCTTTTTCATTAAATAAAACACCGGTTTTAACTCACGTATGATATACGGCCGGGCCGCTGTGAAACCGGTCGGGTTTCACAGTTCGGGCCGTATATCATACGTGAGTTCAAACCGGTGTTTTATTTAATATAATGTATTCTCACGCGAGTTTTAATGAAGTGATGTCTTTTTCAGGCTATTTTTGCGCCCGATAATAAAGTGGTTCGTGAATAAAAAACAGTTTTTATTATTAATTTATAGTAAACACTCAAAGGATATAACACAGTCATATCAAACGTGTTTTTAGGGCAGACAGCAAGTCTAATAAACTTTGCCAAATTGCAGTCGAAACTTTAGAGTTGCCGTCTGCCTTAAAAACCACGCGTGAATAACACACGACGTGATATAGACCGACTCACACAACTTGGCGGCTGTGATGTCAGGTACAATCTGCGGGTAACCCAATAGCGCAGCTGTTAAGACGAGGCATCGGGTCGAGAAACACGAAAACGAGTACTTTTGAATGCGCGATGTGAGAGGACGAATGATCAGTGCGCGGGCGTCCGGGCGTCCGTTGTCGGGGGCGCGCGTATTCAGTGCGCGGGCGTCCGTTGTCGGAGGCGCGCGTATTCCCTGAAGAAAGAGTACTAACTACTCTGAAACCGGTCGGACGCATAGCGGTTCTACCGCTCAAATAATCGTGAGTTGTATCCGGTGTTCATATAAATTTTAATAATGAATCCTCACGCTAGTTTTAATGAAGGACGAATGACATTGATCCAAATTTGAAAAATATCATAGATAAGGGCAAATCTTGAAAAATTTAATGGACCGGACGAAATTTTTAAAAGTGACCGGCTTTATTAAAAAAAAACTTACAAATTTCTCACCAAAAAACGGTTTAATAATTCGAATGCTCAGAATTATCAGCGACGATTATTTTTTACGAATAAAATAGCCAGATCACTTTTCTATTTAACAGACCAGAAGTTATTTCTTTTAATGTGTACATTATGAGTAATTATTTAAAAACTGACTGCGGCCCGCCGCTATAGCGCGGTCCTGTCGCGAGCGCGTCAAATGAGTCCGAGTGAAGGGGCGCGGTACTCGATTTTTGAGAAACAATAGTTCGTCAATGCGTCACCTTAAGTGAGCTTCAGCCAGGATTGGGATATCCGCAAGTTGTAGCTTACACCACAGCCGCCAAGTAGTGTGATTCGACCTAAATCACGCCATGTGTTATTCACGTGTGGTTTTTAAGGCAGACGGCAACTCGTAAAGATTCGACTGCATTTGGCAAAATGTTTTAAACTTATATTGTAATTTAAAATGTGCAAAAACCACGCTAGTTTCTACAACCAATTCGCGCGAATTTCAATTTCAAACTGACAGACAAAAATCTCTACAGCGAAAACATTCACACGTTATTCTGGCAAATACAGTAATAAAATAACTTTTAACACGTTAGGTCCAACGCTGGAATTAGCGCGCGAATTTCAAATTTTTTCAAGTTTTTTACCATTTGCTGATAAACTATTCATCGCAAGCTTACAAAAAAAGCATTTAGCGACCATGAATAGGTAGTGTTAACGGTGTACTTGTGCAGGATGATTTGATAAACATTATTATTGTAAAAATCCTAGGAATTTCGTGAAAACGCGGATAATTAGTCATTTGGCTACGATATTTCACAATTTCACTGAAAAATGTTAGATTTATTGCAAAAAAACTAGTTGACGATTTTTTAGGAATCACTATTCAATCATTTATTGCAACATATTATACAATATATTTACAATCTTAGAAGACTGTAAATATATTATATAATATGCTGCAAAATTTATTGCAAAAAACGAGTTGACGATTTTTTAGGCATCACTACTCAATCATTTATTGCAACATATATTTACAATCTTCTAAGATTGTAAATATATTATATACCTAATATGCTGCAATAAATGATTGAGCAGTGATTCCTAAAAAATCGTTGACATAAGCACACTGATTGGTCGATCGGATTGCCACAAACAACATCTCTGATTGGTTGATGGCAACTAATTTTGACCAATCGCAATATGTGTTGGTAAACCAAAATCTAGCCAATAAGTGTAAAAAATATTCAAAAATCCTAACTTTTTTTCAGTGAGATTAACAACATCATAGCCAATGTCTAATTATTCGTATTTTCGTGAAATTCTTAGAATTTTTGTGACAATACTGTTTACCAAGTCATCCTAACATACATTTTAGATTTTTGGTGTATGTGCTTCGTTAATATACTACCTATTTATAATAGCAAAACGAGTTTTTGTAAACTAACGATGAGTAGTAAAAAACCTAAAAAAACTTGAATTTCTCGCGCTGACCTGAGCGTTTAACGAAAAATCCAAACTTTCGAAGCATTTTGAGTTTACCTAGCCCGGGAATCGAACCCTTAGCACTTGGCCGATAACTCACTACGCCACGAGAGTTTGGTTCGACGCACCATCTAAGGGATCAAATTTTTGACCAAATTTTTTTAACTAAACGATTTATTTAGCTTTTTATCGTATGATTTATTTTAGTTCTAACAATGCAATATATTAGAAACTAGAATTAACTAAATTAAGTTAATACAAAGATACAATAAAAATATTGTGATTGTGTCTATGGATGATCCAATTGCTAGTCATGTAGTAGTTTGTGTAGTTTTAGATTATGTCTTGTATTTAGTGGTAGTGTCTAAAGTAAAAAAAAAAGGACTTTAACAGGTGTATATGCTCATTGTGCACTAATTTTACGATGGAACCAAACGCGAAATCGCGAAAAAATCAGCTATTTCATATTTTTTTTATCGAAAGTCAGTGAACTTTTACTAAGAAACAGTTGATTTTTTCCGAGATTTCGCAGTTTTTCTATTGTAAAAGTTTTCAATGTATATGCTCTTAATAGATACTTAATACATTGAAACCCTGAACTTTGCAATCAACACCCTGTATTTTATTTTATTTAACATAAATATGTTTATATTTGTTCCACATTTTATAATTATATTTTTATTTAGTTAATTTAGTCAATTCTAGCTTTTATTAGTTATATTGCACTCCCTTCAAATTAAACATCGACATCACTAAAATTATAAGTAATTAGATTTTTTTCATTTTGAAAAAAAATGTTATATGTTAGTAACTTTTTTCATACACTGGGTGAGACTCTTTGATCCAAATGTGTGAAATAAAAGAACATACAAACACATTTGTTCAAACCGTATTGTTCAAAACACAGGAGTCAATTCTATTATATCATCAGTAGTATAAATCCTAACTAAACTGATCAGACAGGACAAAAACTACCTGAATCTCTTTTTTTACAACATTTAATTATTATGTTGGAGATGTCAAATTTAGTTATAATAGAATTGTTTCGTTTGTTCATTTATTTACCATTCAAAAGTTCTGCCGGTTCGAACAACAGCGTTTTGAACAATATCGTTTGAACAAATATGTTTTGCTGATTTTTCTTCAGGAAATTAATATTATCATAAGTGTTAATAACTATGTTTTGTCTTTTTCTATTTATACGGGAAAGAAAGAGACAAAAGTAGTATGTCTGTACAATACGTAAGATTATCAACAAGGGCGCGACAGGTTTATTTATCAAAAATGAACGAATTCGTTTAGAACGATGTAAATTTAGTACTACGATTAAAACTATACGCCTCGGCATTTCAACTCTTGATATTGATTTCTCATTTATACATATGTATAGGCCGAATCAAACTTTTTGGCGGCTGTGAAGTTAGTTACAAGCTGCGCCAAACCCATCCTCGCAGCTGTTGAGTGAGCTTCAATCAGGATTGGATTTCTCGCAGCTTGTGGCTTACATAACAGTCGCCAAGAATTTTTTGTGAAATTCTGTTATACAAGTTGTTAAAAAGATATCCAATGATATTCATAATTATAACTATTACTATGGGACTAACCCTCAAAGTGCGATCAAATCAGCTGTTCACTACATAGGTACTTATCAATAGTCACTTAACTTATAATGTATGGAGCTGGTTTTTTTTAACGTTTTTTTGGGTTTGGTCGCATAGTAAAAGTTGTTCATAATGTATGTACAGGCTGCGCCACACAAGTTGGCGGATGTGAAGTTAGTTATAAGCTGCGCCATATCCAATCCTGACTAAAGCTCACATAAAGCCGCACGTTGATTGGGTATTGCGCAGCTTGTAGCTAACTTCACATCCGCCAACTTGTGTGGCGCGGCCTATACCACGGGAACCTGCACTTTTCAAAGAAACAAGCCTACATAATTATTGTTCTTTTTTGACAACTCTAACACATAACTTTGACAACTTAACGCGTTAACTTTCAAATGTTAACGTTTTCTATCATCAACTTCGTTCAAGTTAAGCGTATTAAAGAACGTTCAATAAGGACTAAGTAAGCGTGCTGCATCATAGATCACACCGCATCTGGCATCGTGATGCAGAAACGCAAACTTATACTACAAAACTATTGCAAAACGTTAATAGTTATGTCATACGGCTGTCAAATAACAATATATGAAATGGACAAAATGTAATAATTGCCGAGAAGTATAACTTTAATCTATTCATTGTTAACTACACTTCAAAATGATAGCCATCAGTCGTTAACAATCTCGATTTGTTAACGTCTTCTCTAAATTATATCTCAAGGAACGTCGTTAGCAAAAAGAATCAAGAAATTTGATTTGGCCTATAGTAAAGAATTATCACTTGTGGAAGTGACAAAAATAAATCAAATTAACATTTATTTATTTTTGTTAATCATCACATATTATTGTATTTTTCAGCGATGTCGCTAGTAAATATGTATTGCTAAAGACGTCTCTAGAGATGTAACTTTCGTTAACAATTATAATTTGTTAACAAGTAGCATATGTTAACTAACATTATTTGTTAACAAAATATACTTGTTACAAATAATATTTGTATAAATAATATATTTTTTCAATTATTTTAGTAATATTTGTTAACAAACGTTATCGTATCTTATTTGTTAAAATACGGTACGATAAGATTTGTTAACAAATATTAATAAAACAATTGAAACAAATATTATTCATGATACGCTTTGTTAACGATTTAAGTATAGAGAAGTACGATTTGTTAACGACTGTATCGTTAAGAACATTCAATCATAGTATTGTATTATACATTATGTATTATACATTATACAATATAAGTATTGTAGAGGCGGAAAACAAAGGTGGTAGACGAGTTCAAAAAACGAAAAAAACTTCTTTTTCTCACCATAATTAAACCTTTACTTCTTCTTTGGTCGCGATCTCAACGGATTTCTTCTCCATTTTCAAATCAGTTTGCTGTTCCAGTTGTATTTCTTGTTTCAGTTCAGTTGTTGGCTTTTTCTCTACCTTCTCTACTATCTGATCGGCGGTTTCTCCTGCGTTCTCTTCGCCTTTGATTTCTTCCTTGGATCTGAACCATTTGTGAACACTGGAATGAGAAAGAGACATCGTAGAAATGTATAACCGTGGAATAGCCATTTGCAAAACAATATGTTGTAGATAGTGGCGTAAATATTTATACTCTTTACGGTCGATAAGGCTAAAGTGGTATAAATTATTATAAAATATAACTTTTTTAAAATACAAGTGTTTGAGATCCTGGATATCATGTGGTAGCAGAGTGCTAGACAAGTAAAACGAGCCCAAACACGACGGGTCTATCTTGTTCAGTACAGGAGCTCCTATGGCCACCTTCCGACTCCATCATCATATCAGCTCCATGCTGGATTTTCAAATCCAAAATTTCAGCTCAATCGGAAACCGGGAAGTTGGTCAAATTTAACTTGCAAGATTCACCTGAACATACATACATAGGTACATCCATTGCAAGCTCGTAGTAATTAGTAAGGTTAAGAAAAGTGTGGAATTGTACAGGTATAAAGTTATTTTTATATAATTTACACTAAACTACATAAATCATGCCTTATTTTTTGGTGTTGATTTATTTTGTCTAAATAGCGAGTATGTTACTTATATTTGTGAAAATTTTATTTAAAAAAATGTTGTTACTTTCCTTTACGTACTAAAACTGTTTTTGATAAATAATTTATATTTGCTATGTTTAAGACTGCTGAAGCATTGTATTTACAATAATAATTAAGTTCTCACATAAGTGAAATTGTTAATTTCTTGTTGAGAAATAAATTCTTTAACCAGAATTATTTTTCGCCAAAAATGGTAAGACCGACTTCCATCGTGTACAAAATTTGAATAATTCGCTCAAATTGATGTAGAAACTTTCTTTTTGTGATAAACATTTCAAAAATTGACGCGTTCGCAGGATTTGAACCTGCATCTCTCTGGGATTCCGGCCCAGATGCTTTGTCCAATTAAGCTAAAACGCTGTCTGCGAAGACGTCGAATTAGTGAAAGTGTTTATCATTTTTACTAACTACTACATTGTGGGAAGCGCCATCTGTGAGAACTGCTTTAAACCAATCAGTCACTTAATGTGAAATTATTAGAACTTCTTACCATTAACAATGACGCATTGCTTAATCAATGAAATTATTTTTAACGTGCTTCACACACTAGGTGTATACACACTTTCTTTTTGTGATAAACATTTCAAAAATTGACGCGTTCGCAGGATTTGAACCTGCATCTCTCTGGGATTCTGGCCCAGATGCTTTGTCCAATTAAGCTAGAAGCGCTGCCGCCTTCGTTTATCACAAAAATAAAGTTTCTATACACCTAGTATGTGAAACACGATAAAAATCATTTCACAAATTGATGTATACAATTTTTACATTATTGTTGATTTCTCAAAAACGACTGAGCAGATTTCGATATTTTTTTTAATATATAATTTTTTTATTCGTTTCATAATAGGCGAAAATATCGATGAACATACACAAGTAAAATAAAATATATGTAGGTACACAAATGAACATAGAACCTCTTCCTTTTTCGAAGTCGATTAAAAAGATACTCATGACACGAATCCGTTAGCATCTTCAGTGACAGTATAATTGATGCCCTTTTCGAAAGCCTGCACCAAACGCTCGGGAGAGGCCAGATAAGGTTATCATTATACGCGATAAAAAATAGTATAGGTGTACCGGTTGTGGCCACTGACCCGGTTGTGGCCACCATTCCGATTGTGATCACTGACACGGTTGTGGCCACTGACCCGGTTGCGACCTCTGAACTAATTGTTGCCTCTGACCCGGATATGGCTAAGATGGCCATAACCGGTGCATCTATCCTATAGATCTAGTATTAAAATTACTCACGAGACGAATCCATTAGCGTCTTCCGTGGCGGTATAATCGATGCCCTTCTCGAAAGCCTGCACCAAGCGCTCGGGGTAGTCCAGATACGGTCTCTTCTCGTTGAGGCAGGTTATCATCCCGAAGAACGAGCTCATCACGTCGATTTCGTCGATGTTGTAGGCGCCGAGGAAACGGAACTCGGTGTATTCGTCGCATTCCGAGAATTCCACAAAGAAATCTATGATTCTGTGGACAAAAGGTGAAAGGTTAACATTTGAGGGTTGCGACAGTATTACTGACGCTGTCACGCAATATGATTGCCAAAACTTATAATAAGCTATTAGTAGCTACATTTTCTAGGGAATGGACTATTGTTATCCTGGGAAACATGCTCGGTTCCTTCAATCACAGCAGACAGCGATGAATGACCTCTGAACCATCTCACCTGTCAATCATGGTATACTCTTGCGGCGGGGTGTCATCGGTCTTGAGCTGGCTGACAATATTTTTCAAGAACGGTTTGGTCTCTTCTATATCTTCCACTTTTAGATACTTTTCGGATAATGACGACCATTTTTGACAATAATTATAGTGACGAAAGAAAATGTAATCTACGAGTGTGACCTTATTATGACCGTGTGACTTATTAAGACAGTGTATTGACTATTGTCACTCCGAAAAACGTACACGGTTCCTCGTGATCTGCGAGTGTGAGCTTATACAGGGTTATTTCTTATCAATTAGCATCCTTCTAGGGGCTTATTCTGTACATCAAAACTAACAACTTTTGTTCTACGACTTTCGTCAAAACTAAAAAAAAAAATCAGCTTTTCCATACATTTAGTCGCGGGGGAACTAAATTTTTTTATGGTACAACAAAAATTTTTTTCGAGTTTTGACGAAAGTCGTAGAACAAAAGTTGTTAGTTTTTATGTACAGAATAAGCCCCTAAGGATGCTAATTGATTAGAAATAATCCTGTATAACAGTCTGAACTATGAGACAGTGTATAGACTATTGTCATCCCGAAAAATGTGCACGGTTCCTCCAGATCACAGCAGATAACGCAACCTACTCCTCACATCCTCCTGATCATTTTGAAGTGAAGTCTTCACTACTCCTCACCTGTCAATCATGGTGTACTCCCGCGGCGGAGCGTCGTCGGGCTTGAGATGGCGGACAATACTCTTGAGGAACGGGTTGGTTTCCTCCTCGAGGTCGGGCAGCTGCGGCGCGCGGACGTCCTCCGGAGTCACCAGGTACATTTTCTCGGTGGCTTCCTTGTACACGCAGATTTGGCTGCAACAGATATGTACATAGTGTTTAGGCTGTAGGTGCACATAACTTACACGTATTAAATTTTAATAATTATCTGCAATTTACTGCGCGATCTCAGTGTAATTATTTTATGACATAGGTGTATTAGATTATTAAGGTTGGTGTAGTATTCATGTCGTACAAATAAATGAGTATGAGTATTTGTTTATCTAAATTTTTTAAGTCAAGAAGCAATTATATGTATGAGTCATCTCGCTGCAGTCTCTAATATGTATAATTAATGAGCAATCTCGATGCGATATCTAACCTAATATGAATTGTGGTCTAAGTTACATAACCTCTAATAACTTCTCATAACCTAGCTATGGGTGCCAAGCGTATAGTTGTTTCTGCGCTCGATGTGGTCCACCAGGTGAACCATCTCGATGCTGTGAGCTAACAGTAGAATCTCACCGTTGCGGCGCGTCGCCCTGGCTCTGGGTTCCGAGCGTGTAGTTGTTTCTGCGCTCGATGTCGTCCACCAGGTGAACCATCTCGATGCTGTGAGCTAACAGTAGGATCTCACCGTTGCGGCGCGTCGCCCTGGCTCTGGGTTCCGAGCGTGTAGTTGTTTCTGCGCTCGATGTCGTCCACCAGGTGAACCATCTCGATGCTGTGAGCTAACAGTAGGATCTCACCGTTGCGGCGCGTCGCCCTGGCTCTGGGTTCCGAGCGTGTAGTTGTTTCTGCGCTCGATGTCGTCCACCAGGTGAACCATCTCGATGCTGTGAGCTAACAGTAGGATCTCACCGTTGCGGCGCGTCGCCCTGGCTCTGGGTTCCGAGCGTGTAGTTGTTTCTGCGCTCGATGTCGTCCACCAGGTGAACCATCTCGATGCTGTGAGCTAACAGTAGGATCTCACCGTTGCGGCGCGTCGCCCTGGCTCTGGGTTCCGAGCGTGTAGTTGTTTCTGCGCTCGATGTCGTCCACCAGGTGAACCATCTCGATGCTGTGAGCTAACAGTAGGATCTCACCGTTGCGGCGCGTCGCCCTGGCTCTGGGTTCCGAGCGTGTAGTTGTTTCTGCGCTCGATGTCGTCCACCAGGTGAACCATCTCGATGCGGTCAAACTCTATCTCGGACTCTTCGCCCATCAACTTGCCCACGATTTGGTGGATGTGCTTCCTGAAAATGACACATTACATTAAAGCTAATTTTGTGATAAATGTACGGTAAATGAAATTGCACTTTACACTGTTTGATAAACGCTGTATTGGGGATCCATAAATAAAATTGAAATTCGAACATATACGTAACTTCGAGGAACGTATACGGAACTTTGACAGATTGTGTCGAGTTTCCGTAAATATCCGTAGTCGTCCCAGCCGTCTGAAAATTAACTACAGATCCCCTGACCATACTAATATATATTTATTATTTAAAAAAAAAAAACATCTGTTTGTACTCTTAAGCCTAGTACTCTTATATCATTTTGACTTTTAAATATAAAAGAAAGAAAGAAATAAAATTATTTCGCAACAAAATATGATAGTTACAGACCTTTCGGCCGGCTTGAGCTTGGGTTCGAAGAACATTTCGATCTGCAGGTCGTTCTTCACAAACTCGCGGATGTACATCAGGACGTTCAATACGAATTCCTGAAACAAAACGATATTATCAATACTAGGGTAGTAGTTATCTGTGAAGCTGTGGTAGCTTAGTGGGATAAAAATAGTCTTACAAGTACAAACTTAGATTCAAACCAGGCACATTGGTCTGGATTGGATGGATGAACGTTTCATTGTTTATACAAGACCCTTAGATGATTGTAAATTTATTTTATGATGTAGGTACATTTTTTGATATTGTTGCATAATTCCAATAAAAACATATTGATATTTCTTTGGATGGAGAAAAAACGTTTTAGCCAAAAGACAACGGTGGCTTATAGCCAAAGCCAGCAGTGATGTATAGCTCATACCAGTGGTGGCTTATAGCCAAAGCCAGCAGTGATGTATAGCTAATACCAGTGGTGGCTTATAGCCAAAGCCAGCAGTGATGTATAGCTAATACCAGTGGTGGCTTATAGCCAAAGCCAGCAGTGATGTATAGCTAATACCAGTGGTGGCTTATAGCCAAAGCCAGCAGTGATGTATAGCTAATACCAGTGGTGGCTTATAGCCAAAGCCAGCAGTGATGTATAGCTAATACCAGTGGTGGCTTATAGCGAAAGCCAGCAGTGATGTATAGCTAATACCAGTGGTGGCTTATAGCCAAAGCCAGCAGTGATGTATAGCTAATACCAGTGGTGGCTTATAGCCAAAGCCAGCAGTGATGTATAGCTAATACCAGTGGTGGCTTATAGCCAAAGCCAGCAGTGATGTATAGCTAATACCAGTGGTGGCTTATAGCCAAAGCCAGCAGTGATGTATAGCTAATACCAGTGGTGGCTTATAGCCAAAGCCAGCAGTGATGTATAGCTAATACCAGTGGTGGCTTATAGCCAAAGCCAGCAGTGATGTATAGCTAATACCAGTGGTGGCTTATAGCGAAAGCCAGCAGTGATGTATAGCTAATACCAGTGGTGGCTTATAGCCAAAGCCAGCAGTGATGTATAGCTAATACCAGTGGTGGCTTATAGCCAAAGCCAGCAGTGATGTATAGCTAATACCAGTGGTGGCTTATAGCCAAAGCCAGCAGTGATGTATAGCTAATACCAGTGGTGGCTTATAGCCAAAGCCAGCAGTGATGTATAGCTAAAACCAGTGGTGGTTTATAGCCAAAGCTATCGGTTATTTCTGTAGACAGTGGCGACTCAAAGCCCAGTCTGATGGTAATGATCTTCTGGATTTGTTAGTAAGACATTGCTCACTTTCCGCAGAAAATTGGAATAATAGATAGATAGATAAACGCTTTATTGCACATCAAGAAATAACATTAACAAGAAGAAACAAAGATACAAAAACATTGTAACAAAGGGTGGCCTTGTTGCTGATAGCGATCTCTGCCAGGTAACCTTAGGATGGAGAATATAAATAGCGTATAAATAATGGACGGGGTGCATATTAAATAAAAATAAAAATCACATACATACTAATAAATGACATACCTGTTTATTAATCTTCTTAGATTTGTGGTATTGGTGCGACCGCAAGCGCTTAGTGATGGTTTCTTATCGAAGCTAGCAGTAACTCAAGGTTTAGAGCCAGGTGTTGTAAACGACTGGAGTTCTTACCAATGCGTAACACCATTGTTAGAATAAATTACATAGACTCCTGGTATTCTCCGGGACTCCTGGACGAGTGCTTGGTAATGGCGATGTCAGAGTCGTACCTACGTTCGAACGCGTTACCTATGTTTCAGAGAATGTTAGAATAAAGGACAAAACAGTATCTTAATCTTCTTAGACTCCTGGTATTCTCCGGGACTCCTGGACGAGTGCTTGGTAATGGCGATGTCAGAGTCGTACCTACGTTTGAACGCGTTACCTATGTTTCAGAGAATGTTAGAATAAATGACAAACCTGTTTCTTGATCTTCTTAGTCTTCTGGTGTTGCTGCGAGCGCGAGCGCTTGGTGATGGCGGTGTCGGAGTCGGTGGAGTCAGCCGCAGAGTCTTGCGGAAGCCCGAAACCGGCCGTGGTGTGCGCCTAGAATCATATGGGTTTTAGTACAATTTAACTGGGTACAGAACCCTAAAAACTTCATCAATAACACAGACGGACGAACGGTGAAATCTTAGTAATAGGGTCCTGTTATTACACTTAGTGCGGAAACCTAGAAACTAGAAGTTTTTAGGGTTCCGTGCAAAGGGTAATAACAGAATCTTATTACTAAGACTTCGCAGTCCGTCCATCTGTTTGTCACCAGGCTGTATCTCATGAACCGTATTGACATTTGACATTTTTACAGATGATGTCCTAATTTATAGTGTCGCTATAACAACAAATAAATAACTATACAAACATGATTTATTTGCAGTTTTTTTTTAACAGGTAGACGCTTAAAATGGGTCTTAATATATGTGTCTGGGTATGGGTTTATTGAAACGCTCCAGATATTTTTATCACAATAGGCTATTTGACAATATTGACTATATAAATCCATATAGATAATAGCCTGAAAGAGACATATTTAACGTTATTAAACTAAAATAAATATGTTTAATGCTCGCAAATCGCATGAAATAAAATACGATATTTTTTGATATTTTATTTGTGAAGTGAACGCTCCAGGGCGCCAACTCTGGTGACGTCACATGCTAGTAAGCTAGAATTTCTCGATTGACTGTTGTTTGTATTTTGTGTTTTCGGAGTAATATTATTGGATCTGTAAGTTACTTTTATATTATTCTTTGTCAATTTTTAGGGTTCCGTAGCTCAAACGGAAGAAACGGAACCCTTATAGGATCACTTTGTTGTCCGTCTATGTGTATGTCAAGACTCTTTATCTCGGGAACGCGTAAAGATATCGAGTTGAAATTTAAGCTGTATACGTATATCTATGGTTTCTTGCAGTTGTGTAAAAGAAAAACTTCTCAGTTATCGTTTAAAAAAGTTAGAGCCGTTTATGTCGTAAAAAACGCATATTTCGACACTCACAAAAATCAAAACCTACAGGGTACTTCCCGTTGACATAGAACTATGAAATTTGGCGAGATGCATTGTCTCCGAGTACACATATAGGAATAAATCTGAAAACTGTATATTTTTATTTAAATCACAAAAAAATAGGGCCTCAAACTTCACAAAATATGGGTGTGGAAATTTCAAAGTGAGTAAATCGTATCATGTAAGGTATCATATAAAAGAACTTCATTAGCACATGCTGACACAGGTTTTTAATTATTTTAACAATTTGTGTATTTTTTTATGTATGACGAGAAAAGTGAAAAGAAAAACTTTTTTGTCGCTGGTTATAGTATAGAGATTTTAACAACTTACTTCACAATTTTGTGAAATTTTCTGGATTTGTACGGAACCCTCGATGTGCGAGCCTGACTCGCACTTGTCCGGTTTTTTTAAATGTGACCTAGCATATTTCCTAGTATTAACTAACGTTATTTACTAGCATGTGACGTCACAGACCAGCGCCATTACAGGGTGTCTTTATTGGCAGAATCTTAAATATCTATTCTTTAACACTGATTTTCATTGTTATTACAGTAGATCTCTCGGAAATATAAATGTAGTGTGCTTATTATGTACTAATTAACAATTTAAAACGATTTCCAAAAACTAGTCTAATAGCCTATTGACGCTCGATTTTTTATTGCAATTGGCGTTATTCCGCGTTTTCGCTAAAAACTGAATAAATACTCACATAGGCCGCGTTGAGCATCCTGACGTAGTAGGGGTCGGGCGCGATGGGCTCCACGATGCCGCCGCCGCCGCGGCCCAGCGCGCCGCCCTCCCACCCCATGCACCGCATCATGCTGAAAACAAATATTCAAATTAACTTAAAAGTGTATTTGGCCTTATAGTGCTTGTACACGGCCGTTTTTTAGGGTTCCGTACCTCAAACGGAAAAAACAGAACCCTGCAGTTGTGTAAAAGAAAAACTTCTCTGTTATTTATGTTGTGAAAAACCGCATATTTCGACACTCACAAAAATCAAATCCTACAGGGTACTTCCCGTTGATATAGAACTATGAAATTTGGCGAGAAGCATTGTCCCAGAGTACACATATAGGAATAAATCTGAAAACTACATTTCTATTCAAATCACAAAAAATAGGGCCTCAAAATTCACAAAATATGGGTTCAAAATTCAAAGTGAGTAAATTGTATCATGTAGGAAAGGTATCATAAAAAAGAACTTCATTAGCACATGCTAAAACAGGTTTTTAATTATTTTAACAATGTGTTTGTACGGAACCCTCGGTGTGCGAGTCTGATTCGCACTTGTCCGGTTTTTTCACCGAACATCGATTCGGCGAAAAATGTAGGCATTTGTTTATTGACGGTCCGTTTTCCGGTGAAAAAAAAAGATGATTACATCACTCACATTTTGGTGAAAGGAAACATCGTGGGGCATCCTATACAGGGTTATACAGAACTGGTACTAAAGCCGAAAAGAGGTGGTTAAGACCATCATTACTAATGAACAACTTTTACTACGGGGCCAACAAGGAATTCGTGAAATAAAATCTGCTGTTCTATACAAATTGACAACTCGAGACTGACAAAACGTATGGAATAGCTGATTTTGTTTTGTTGATCGATGGGTGAACGCGGCGGGCGCAGCGGCCGCAGGAACAGCTGCGCTGGTCGGCTGAGCCAATTCATGCTCTACTTGCTAATCCATAAGGTCCATTCTTGTGCTACTAAGTCAACCCTAAATATACCAAACTGGCTCCACACACATCCTAGCCGGCTGAGCCAAAGCCTGTTCTAAGCGCCTCTGATCGCGGGCGCGACCCTGGTCGACTGAGCCAATGCACGCTCTACCCTCTGACACATAAGGTCCATTCTCCTATCGCACCCGTCAGTAACTCAACCAGACACCAACCTGGCGCCACGCTCGATCCTAGCCGGCTGGTTGAGAGCCTGCTCGAGGCGCCTCTGCATGAGGTTCATCCTCCGGCCGCGCCCGTTGACCTGCTGTGGGGTGCGCCAGCGCGGGCGCGGCGGACGGAGGAACAGCTCGCGGTCGCGGGCGCGGTCCAGCTCTGACTCGGAGTCGTCCGAACTGGGAATGAAAATAGGAAATGATGACTAAAAATAAATCATTTGTATGTCAGATAATAAAAAAAAAAGAATAATAAATATTTAGGGACATCTCACACACGGTCTTTGACCCCAAACTAAGCAAAGCTTGTGATATGGCTGCCAACTAAGCTGCCAGAGACTGATATACTACATATACATATTTTTAAATACATACTTATATAGATAGTAGCTAAATAACACCCAGACACAGAGCAAACACTTATGTTCATCACATAAATACTTGCCCTGGGTGGAGATCGAACCCACGCCTCTTTGACCCAGAAGCACTCACTGTAGCGCTCGTAGCGTAGTTTGACTAGGTGATTGTCAGCAATCACCGAAATTAAGCAACGTTCCGCACGGTCAGTATTTGGATGGGTGACCGCGGGTGGCATTTTCCAACTGAGCGCTACCGTGGCTCGGATGACACGTTAAATTGTAGGTCCCGGTTGTTTTAACCGTTTAGCCATGTCAGAGGCCTTCAGGCGGCCTAAAAACTCTGACACCAGGGCTAGTCACCCGGCCTATACGAACTTACTTTTTACTTTAGTTAAATCACTCAAAAAAATAATGTGAAAATAAGTTGACACTTTTGAGCTGATTTAGACTGTCCATTATTTTGGATTTTAGATGTATATCGCTTGCAAATAAACAACAACATTTTCGTAAACAAAGAGTAGATAATCTATAAATGTCAACCAAAAAACAATTTTATTTCATGACAGAGACCAGCAGAATACAAATTAATTATTTATAGCTGTTCACCTTCCAGGTTTATTCAAAAATATATTGTTTTTTACCTCTATAAGTTTTGTGACAGTCAAAGTGCCTGTAGTTACCTAATATTACCTAAAACCTACACCTAATATACAAAGGACAGTGGTAGTAAGATTCACATTAGGCCTAATTATGAAGGCGCCATCGTAGTTATATTAGAAATTTAGAATATAAATTTAGAACACATTTTATGTTGCAATTAAATTTACAATAGCGCCTAAATAATTATATATTTTTGGGACATCTTACACACGGCCTCTGACCCCAAACTAAGCAAAGCTTGTGATATGGCTGCCAGAGACTGATAAACTACATATACTTATTTTTAAATACATACTTATATAGATAGTAACTAAATATCACCCATACACAGAGCAAACACTTATGTTCATCACATAAAAAACATTTGCCCTGGGTGGGGATCGAACCCATGCCTCTTTGATCCGGAAGTTAGGGTCACTAACCACTGAGCCACCGAGGCAGTCAAAACAGTCAATTGGATCTATTAGTTCCATTATTTTCAGAAACTGTATGGAAAGTGTTAAAAATAATTATCAGACGTTCCATCATGGAACTATGAATGGTACTAATGTCAAAGAATGCTTTTTAGTCAGATTCTCAGGTACTAAGCACCCAGAGCAAAATTAACTAGTTGTGCGAAAATTCCTGCTTTTGAAACAGAATCTTATTTTTTTATGAGATGTTGTAGGAAGCTAAACTCTAGGTAAGACAACATTTATAAAACTGTTAAGTTAAATTTTGTCTATACTATCATACTAATATTTTTTATTTTTTTTACACACGGCCTCTGACCCCAAACTAAGCAAAGCATACTTATATAGATAGTAACTAAATAACACCCAGACACAGAGCAAACATTTATGTTCATCGCATAAATATTTGCCCTGGGTGGGGATCGAACCCACGCCTCTTTGATCCAGAAGTTAGGGTCACTAACCACTGAGCCACCGAGGCAGTCAAATATTATAATATTATAGATGCGAAAGTTTGTATTATGGAATTGTGGATGTTTGTTACTCTATCATGCAAAAACTACTGAATGGATTGAGATGGAACTTTGCCACAGTAATACTCATACATCAGAACAACAAATAAGCTATAATTTATAAAGATACTGCATAAAACGAAGTTTGCTGTATGAGCTAGTTATACTATAAACTTCAAAGTTTTGTTTGAAACTTAATTCCAACTGCAACATATAATTGATTTGCAACTTACTGAAAATCTCAATCGCGATAAGAAAATAACAATAACAAAACTGCAGACAAGAAACATTGTTTTGTATTTATAATATCGGTGCCATGGCAGTGATTTATTGTAATGTATTTTGTGCGTCTCACCCGTCTATCCAGAGGGACTCAGAATAATAATTGTGCATACAAAGCTATCAATACATAATTTATGATTATGTTGTTTACGAGGAGATATCCTCTGACGCTCAACACTGGGGTGCGTTTACGTACTCCAGCTAAATTTTAGTCAGTATATCCTTTATAGAATCGTAAACTATGCATTTGATCATGTTTGATCTTTAACAAAGTTGTTGTGCATTAGCCAAAGATGGTTTTTGAGCGTCATTGACAGTTAAAGATGGTGAGACGAAGTTAACCAGGTCAGCTAGTATTGCATACAAATTATTCTGAGGGTGTCTGTGAATGGCATCATAGCTCTAGACCAATCATAGCTCTACAATTTATTACAAACTATCAGTCAAACTCTGGAACTATTTGTAAAATTCGCTTTGAGGACAACTAGATAGTTGTAAGGTAGATAGATTTTATATTTTTTTTTATTGGATTGGTCAGCTGACCAGCACAGCTAGCAAAGAGAAAAGATAAAATTTATCTACCTAAAAACCTCGCTAAAACTTAGCCAAGCTAGGAGAAAAATTATATCGGTGGGTGTGTGTGAACAAGGCCGATAAATTTTTAGCCACCACATTTTTTTCGCCTAATATATGGCTTAAACGGGTGACATAGACTGAACCAGGCTAAATTGTATCTTAGTGAGGAGAGTGTAAACACCCCCGACTAACAAATTTTAAGAAGTGGTTGTAACTGGATATTTATGTATAAATTGTGTCAATTTCAATTATGTATATCTCAGAAATATCACTTAAAACAGTCCCACTTGATTACCATGGCCAAATTATACCACCAATCACATTATTATAGGTGAAATAGTACCAAAAATAGGATAACATATTGCAACTTTTTTACTTACTCTGGATCTTTTCTGAACATAGCTGGGTCCCGCAACAGGTCTTCGCGAGTCACCACTTTCAAGGCCCTTCGGAGGTACCTCTCGAACCCGGGGCTGTTACGCATCCGAGGTTGAGGCGGCAAGACCTGCACTTCTGCCTCATCGCCAGAATCCTTGTCTTTATCCTCCAAATCAGCAGGCGTGAGGAAGATACTACCCGCCACAGGCCTCATAAACTCAATCCGATTAAAAGGTTGTATGTTAAACATGCTGTACGCGGAATCATTCCACAAACTGTACTCCGCGAAGTACTGAGGAACATTTTCAGCCATAATCGTGCATTCACACTTCTTCACACCAATTTAGTCAAAACACACTTATGAGAAATAACTGACGAAGATGTTTTTGATGCAGTTAGTATATTTAAAACATTGTTTAGATGTTTTTATCATGTCGAAGCAAATAAAAACAGAATTTCGTCGCGGAATGATTGATTGATTGCATTCGCTTCGATAAATATTAGCATGGTGGGCTGTGAGTAGAGAGGGATAGTGATATGCATTTATTAAGGAGTGTAACAAAGATAAAAGATTTTGTATGCTATTTTTGGATTGAAATAATTTTTAATCTGAAACACTGTCATGTGTAGCTGTCACTTTTTTTTTTACTTTGGATTTAGTCCCATTTTACGCAGATACCTTTGGCAGATACGTTATTTTCTACCGTGTCAATAATTTATCAGAGTTGATCTTATAATTATTTATTGCACTGCCAGGTGCACGAATGTATGATGTAACGCTAGAAGATAAATCCAAAGGCTTATCGGTATGTATTGGTAATAACTAGATTGGACTACGCTAGAGAAGCTGCAGTGCACGGCTGCAGTGGGCCGAAAAAGCCTGTCATTGACATTGGCTTATTGATTAGGAACTAAATCTTTAGTTATTATTCCATGAACTAAAATTTTGTTCTGCGACGTTCGTCAAAACTCGAAAAATTAGCTCTCCCATACATTTTGTCGCGGGTAAACGATATTTTTCTATGGACCATTTTTTTTTAAATTTTGACAAAAGTCGCAGAACAAAAAATGTTATACCTACTAAGCGCCACACAAATCGGCGGATATGAAGTTAGCCGCAGATGACACTTCGCCGTGATTCGCTAACATGAGGTTGGCGGGTGTGCCCCGGCGTCTCATCTCTCTAGCTCCCGCGCATACCTATATTTCGGCTTTTGCGCAGCGATCTAGGCATAACTTCACATCCGCCGATTTGTGTGGCGCTTAGTATAGTTATGATGTACAGTATAAGCCCCTAAAAGGATGCTAATTGACTAGGATTTAGATTATTTTTTTAGGATTAGTTAAGCGGTAGGATTATAGTTGATTTTGAACGAGGCGACTAAACAATATGAATATTATGCAGGAAAGTGTCTTGGAAGGACTGAAAGGACATGTCCACAAAATGTATGGAGGCTGGTATAATAATAATCAAAAATTCTAACCACAACACTTGTTACATTTCGAGAAAGTTCATATTTTTTTGAGTCTATTACAACAGTTAAAAACAAAAAAGACCCCTCCGATTTTTTAAAAATTAATTTTGAATTTATTAGAAAAAATAAATATATTTCGCTCAATAGGTAGTTTATCTCTAGCAGCCCTGACTAAGCAACCTCCAAATTGTTAAATAAAAGCACTATTACCAATTAGACACACTTTTAAAGTGATTTTTTGTCACATTGTACCTACTAACTGGTCACACTAGTACGTAGTATTATTATATCTTCTTTGACACTAGTAAGATATAGTTTTTAATTTTAGCAAATTAAGAGATGAATATGGAAGAATCAGCTACGAATGCAAGTAAAATAACGGTAGAAGCACTTTATTATTGCTAAACTAGAAAAAATAATAAGCTGTATTGTTATTTTTCAGACAATTTATTTGTCGCATTTAAAAAAAAATTAAGGGGTGAAAAAATCAATATTAAATATTTTTGGGAAGCCCATATAACAAGCTTTCAAAAGATGTATATATCATCTTGGTTCGATTTTTCTCTGAATAATAGACCACTTGTGGACATCACCTTTATTTGAAACTGACACCTCGATGACTATAAACATTTAAGACAATTTTACAAGACTTTATGTAACACATGTATTGTGTAAATAAAACAAAAGAATATATAATTTTAACATTTATTACTCTACTATTAACTAATATTCCAAAGTAAATCATTACACAAGTTTTTACATTCCATGATTTGTTGCCATAACTAAAAAATTTGCACTTAAAAAGTATGTTGGTATAAGTCCCTAAATAAAATTAATAACAAACATTTTAGCTTACAAGTCTAATGCTTTACTTTAGAGCAACAGGTTTAATGTACAGTGCGTGAGAGATACATAATCTTAGGATTAGAGATTACATGATCTTTTTCCTGGATTTTTGCTGTTAAATTCAGTAATTTTCCCATGTTTGTACTAAAAAAGTACAAAAATGCAACACTTGGTACAACACTTAAAACTCCATGGTAATTCTCTCTCACACACATCAAACCCGAGCGGGATAGAAGATGATTCCCGCCATGTAATCTGTCAATCAATTAAAATCGTTCCGTTTTACGCAATCCAATGACAACAATTCAGTTTACCCAATCCGGCCTATATTCAGCAGACTTTATAGGCTGAATCAAACTTCTAGGCAGCTGTGAAGTTAGACAAGATGCGCGAAACCCAATCCCCGCGCAGCTGTTAATCGGCCTTCAAACAGGATTGAGTTTTGCGCAGCTTGTAGCTAACACACAGCCGCCAAGAAGTTTGATTCGGACAAGATTTTGTCTTATACCATGACAGAGGGGTGCGCCCACTGAATTTTTCTCCAGAAGTTAATAAAGAAAAAGCATAATCAAGCCGTCAAGTGGCGTAAAACGGAACGGTTTTAAGGCTGGATACAGAGCGTGCGGTTTATTCCGTCATCCAGTAGAAGCGGGATCCCAAGCGCGCGGGCTTGCGCTCGTAGTCGTCCGGCAGAGATGGCGTCGCGTCCGGGTACTCCACCTTCGGCTCCGGCAGCGGCTTTGGTCTGAGGAAAGAAACGTCAATACTTGTAGCAAATATCACCATACTAAGCCCTGGGGCCCTATTTTTGAACTTTGCACAGCTTGGTCGTATTCATAGACAATATAGAGCGTTTCCATACAACCTTCATACAATGTCAAAGTTCTGTATACGTTCCGAGGCATATGAAGTTGAAAAATAGGGCCCCAGACTCCTAATTCATTATCGACTTAACGTAACGTTACTTGTCTTTGGTAGATAATACTTCAGAAAGTGTTATCTAACAAATACGAGTAATTATCGAAATTGGGTCATAATTGGCGGAGTGATCACGTAACACCTACCTACCTTTTTTGAAGTTGGTAAAAATATACTACACTGCAGACTGGTGTTATCTAGTGAGTGTCCATCCATCCATCCATCAGCCAAAGGACGTCCACTGCTGGACATAGGCCTCCCCTATGGATCTCCAATAAGACCGGTTGTTAACTAGTTTATTTGAAATGGGTTAGAAACCACCTAAGATCGCGCTGGATGGAAACCGTTTCCAACCGGTCTTATTGGAGATCCATAGGGAAGGGCTATGTCCAGCAGTGGACTTCTTATGGCTGATGAATGGATGGATGAAAAATACCGACCTGTTAGTTTGGTGCACGCGCGCCTCGGTGAAGTATCCAAAGCTGGGGCGCTCAATGTTCAGCTTTTCAAGCATGCACTGGTCCAGCACACCTTGGGTCTTGCGGCAGCTGGAATACACAACACATTATAAAAATAAATAAATATTAAATAAATAAATATTATATTAGGTTGTCCACTCTGGACATAGGCCTCATGAAAAGGCATATATTAGTGAATAAAGGCTATTTCTATTTATGTTATTTTATTTTAAATAAATAAATTATAGGGGACATCTTACACAGTCTCGGACCACAAACTAAGCAAAGCTTGTCATATGGCTGCCGGAGACTGATATACTACATATAAATAGTTTTAAATACATATTTTGGTAATTACCAATAACAACCAGACACAGAGCAAACCACCTATGTTCATCACATACATAAGTGCTTGCCCTGGGTGGGAATCAAACCCTCGCCTCTTTGACCCAGGAGTCATGGTCACTTACCACTTCTTAGACACCGGGGCAGTCAAATTAATACAGAATTACAATTAATATTTAGATAGGTACTATTGTGATGTATGAGAGCGCGAACGAGCGACGTGCTCCGCAGTAATAACTAACCACAGCTTGTTTCATTTCCGTCCCTTATCAGTTCATACTAAGATCTACACCAACTATGCACCTTATCAATTTTAAGGTTGATCGTCTCGATCAGAGCCCGAAATTCATTTGGGTTTTTTAAACATTAATACATACTTTTTGAAACTGTAATCCCCAGAGCTCTTGTCCACACAGTTGGAGTACTGGTTGAACTCGGACAAACAACTCTTCTTCATCTGAAAAATATGAGATAAAAATTAATTTACGCAAAACAATGACATGACCGACTACAACCGTATACAGAATTCGCGAATATTTCGCACGAATCGATGTAGCATTTTTCACATTATTGTTGATTTATCAAAAATGGCTGAGCCGATTTCGATAAAATTTAAATGGGACCAATTTTGAAGTATATTCTTTCCACTAAAAAAGAACTATCGAAATCGGGCCACTATGTAAAAAGTTATGGTAACAAATAAAAAAAAAACAAATATACCGCGTCGAATTATGTACCTAATTATGTATTTTGTACTATGTAGTGATTCTAAATAAGGGACCGTTCAAGTATTACGTAAGCAAGATAAGGGGGTAGAGGGGTCTATCCATTGCTTATTTTTGATGACAAGGAGGGTGGGGTCTATATGCAATACAATACAATACAAAAACACTTTATTGACACCACAAGTAGTAAAACATAACAGAAAAAGAAATAACGACAGAAGAATGGTACAAAAGGCGGTCTTATCGCTAAAAGCGATTTCTTCCAGACAACCTCTACTGTGTGGAAACATGTAATTGACGTGGACGGTGGTGTAAACATAAATAAATAAAGCTATAAATATCCAAAAACAATAAAATACACTACATAATAATAGGCATACACAAATACTTCTTATAATACATACAATAAACATAAACCTACTTACATACATAAATAAATACAGATAGTTAAAACGTAAGCGATAAGTAATATCAGTTTTTAAAACTGCTTAGCAAGATAGTGTTCCTTGACTTGAGTCTTGAAAGATTCAACGCTCTGCGCACGCCTGATGGTCACTGGAAGGTCATTCCAGAGAGCCACAGCTCGGACACAGAAAGAAGAATCGTAAAAGACAGTATTGTGAGATGGAGTTGATAGAAGAAGATTGCTAGAAGACCTAAGATTGACAGAGTGAGTGTCACAGAGAAAGGTGAAGCGTGAGCTTAAATACGAAGGAGAAGAAGGCTTAAAGAGAACGTTGTAGAGAAGGGAAAGAATATGGGTATCACGGCGAAGACGGATAGGGAGCCACTTAAGCTTGTTACGGAATTGAGTAATGTGATCATATTTCCGAAGACCGAAGATAAATCGTATGCAAAGATTTTGAAGGCGCTCGAGCTTGACAACTTGCTCCTGGGATAAGTCAAGATAGCAAGCGTCGGCGTAGTCCAAAATAGGGAGAAGAAGAGATTGTGCTAACGCAACCTTGGTGGCAGTGGGAAGGAAATTGCGGATTCTTCTTAATGATGCAGAAGAAGCGTACAGCTTACGCTTAACAGATTGAATTTGAGGATTTTAAGAAAAGGTATATGGTGATTACGTCAGCAATATGTATTTCCTGTTCATGAATTTTAAAAAAATCAAAATGCATTTAGGTAGAGGTACCAATGATTAAGTAAGAATGGGAGGGGGGGTGAAAGCTTTGCTTACTTTTGCTGACAAGGGGGGAGGAGGGGTAAATAATTGTAATAAATCTGCTTACGTAATACTTGAACGGCCCCTAACACCCAGACACAGCAAACACTTATGTTCATCACACAAACACTTGCCCTGGGTGGGAATCGAACCCACACCTCTTTGATCCCATAGTCAGGGTCACTAACCACTGAACCACCGAGGCAGTCTCAGTAAATTAAATGACTAAGGTGTACAGGGATAAATTTTCAACAAACTTTGCATTTTTTTGGAAAACAATTAAATATCTCTTCCATGCCATAGGAGAGCTCAATTGTAATAGCCACTTGAGGTCACCCATTTGAAGATTAATGATTTCAACAATAGACTGTATGTACATTTTGCTCCACTTTGGTTGAGCAACTTACATTACGAGCATTGCTTACTATTTCTACCGGTTTTCATATTATATAGATAAAAGTAACTTTATAACTTTGAATTTTTTTTGACCGACGAACCACCGGAGGAGGTACGAGTATACAATTCGACGAGTAGGTATATATATATATATATATTTTTTTATGTATAACCAAACATAACTTTTTTGTAGTAGTCCAATTTCAATATTTTTTTTTATTGGAAAGAGTATACTTCGAAATTGGTCTCATTTAAATTTTATCGAATTCGGCTGAGCCATTTTTGATAAATCAACAATAATGTGAAAATGCTATATTGATGCAAAATATTCGCAAATTCTGAACACAAGTGAAGTCAGTCATGCTAATTATTGCAAAAAATAATCATGTTATTAATGTGAATATTCAACAGAAGCTTGCATGCTTACCTAGAAAATACATATTTACTTCAGAATTAAATTTAAATCTGTTCTAATTTGAAAAAAGGTAACTTTAAGCCACACAACTAACTAGCCAATCAATGTGCGGCTTTATGTGAGCTTCAATCAGGATTGGATATTGCGCAGCTTGTAGCTAACTTCCCATCCGCCAACTTGTGTGACACGGCCTATACTGACCTTACGGAAGAACTCCAGGGCGCAAGCAGTGACTGCCTTGCCTTCGTTGACGCACTTTCGAGCATCATTCTCTTCGAAACGGCATAACATAAATTCCTGCAATATTTGGTAAAAAAATATGAATAGCTGTAGAAAATTTGCCTTATGATTAGGTACTTTATCTTTCTGGTGTAATGCACTCTTAGCCAATTTTTCAACAATCTATAAAATAAGTTAGGAACAGATCAATATTAGTTAAATTTTCACTGACACTACTTCCACAAAATATAAACAAATGATAACAAAAATTGAGAACAGTAATATGTATAACAGTAGGTTGAGAATAAATCAATGCACCTCAGCATGATAAATTAATTTATAATTTACCAACTATAAACGAAAAATGAAGATTTCATTGGTAACAGACAAATTGGTTGCACCAAAACATAACCTCTACAATTTGATTATGCAATCAAAACTACAAGACTACTAAAAGAAATAATAACTAAAACTCTCAAAGATTTAAATTATGATTTCAAAGCAAAGGTTTACTTACATTATTGGCTTGTTCGCAGTACTTTCCCAAGTGGAAAGAACTGGCGATCAAAGTCGACCCAGATAAATTGATCTCTGGGACCGTCAATTCAGACTCCTCCGGCAAATGCACTTCGCTAGACACCACCATCTTTATTTAGTAAACGATCACGGCGAATTTAAGTTGTAAAAAGCCAAAATAAATACGAAAATCCTTCCACTAAATTCGTGGAAGAATTTTTGAGTAAAACTCTACTCAGTTATAAAGTATGCGAATTTTACGGTTGAAAAGAGATAAAGAATGTTAATGCCGCCATGTATGAAAGAGACAAAACACAAATACTGTACTTTTAAAATTGGTAGGGTTGGGTTTTGACAACAGGTTTCGATTTTTGACAGAATACTGCTTACGTTTCGATTTACGTAATTATTTTCCATGTTTGACCACCATCTCGCCTGATGGTAAGCGACGATGTGGTCGAAGATGAAGCACGCAAATTAAGAAGCTAAGAATAAGAAAATGTTTATTTTAGAATATTGTAACGTTTTTCCTGCAAATAATATAAATTATACTATGGTTTTGAAAAGGCCAATGTAACAATTCATGCAACATGTGTAGCTAAAAAGGTTTAAATTAATGGCTGATTAAAACAAAAATGGCCTTTGTACAAGCATGCTCACACCATTTTAATTAAAATAACTAATTAATGACTAGATATAAAACAGATCACAAGTCGTAGCTCATCGAAGTTTTATCAGCACCAGCTAGTTTCGTAAAATCGTTTTCTAATGCCTGTATTTATTTCATGTTCTGAAGATGTTTGTAATAATTCTCGATTTGTTCTTGTTGACCCACTCCTTGATCTTCACCTATAATTCACAATAATTATATTAAGCCATAAATATTGAGATTCAATAATTATAACGATGCAATACTCAAATAAACTAAATCTTACCTTCATAGAGAACGTTTTCAATGGGTAACTGATAGAATTTTGGAATATCGTAACGGTTTTCCTGCAAATAATATAAATTATAGTCACAAACTATTATAGATACTACGTATGATTAGTCTAAATAAAACCCTGAGCCCTTAGTCCAGGTTTCGCGTAGTTTACTTAAACGTTCGCGTGTGGCTCCATACATTTTGGTTAGTTCTTGCTCGTTTCCGCCAGGGGCGCTATACAAAATTGTATAGAGCCATACGGAAACACCTGTATCTTTAATTTCAATTTAGTTTAAACCTGGACTAACCCCTCTCATCTAGTTTAAGATATCCCTTAACACAATAATAACGTATTGGCTTTTTAATGGCCCACTGCTGAACATAGGCCTATCCACATAACAGAGGCGCTGGCCCAGTACAAAAAAAGCGCCACGAGATTTTGTGATAAGTAGTGATTATTTTTTAGTTTTAATTCCAATAAGTGTCATTTTTAGATACGAAATAAAACTTCCTGTCTGTACTGTCCGTTTAGTAGTCCACTGGCGAACATAGTAGACCCACGAAGGACGATTGGCCCATATTTACCTACTACCCTTGCGAGTTGGTGGATGACACAACAGTGTTTTGAAATTAGAAATAGAAAGACAGACAAAACTCTTTATTTACAACCACAATTTAAAGATAAACACTATTTACACATATACGAAAAAAATATGGTTATAAAGTGGCTGCCTTATCACCCATGGCGATTTCTTCCAGGCTGTAAGGAAATACCGTACACAAAAATCCCCAGTGTTTTAAAACTGAAAAAGAAAACGCGTAAAAATGCTCACCGAGTCGTAGTTTCTCCGTCCCATCCGAGGAATATTCTTATTCGTCTTGATAACGTACCCCATCATCCCTCGATCATTTTCAAACCCCATATCGCCCTCATTGCTCCGTCCAACCCTCGGCACATTGTTAGGCTTAATAAACGAACCTTCAACAGCCATAAAAAAACACAGGCACAATACCGCGAACGCCATTGCCAATTTTGAGAAAAACATTTTTGCAAAATGGCGGGTCTTGCTTGGTTGCTTTTCGATTAGTTTCTGATGGTTTTTTGGCCGGATTAGGGGTTTTATAGGAGTTTATTTCGATTGATCCCGCATCTCATGACTGTAGATTGATACTATCTTATGTTTTACACTGAATATAAAGTAGGAAGATTTTAATCATGATGTTCGGATGAGGGTAGATCACTATCTATTGATGACACTATACTAAGCGCCACACAAATCGACGGATGGGAAGTTTGCGTTCTGCGCAAAAGCCGAAATATGGGTACGCGCGGGAGCCTGAGAGACGAAACGCCGGGGCACACCCGCCCGCCAACCTCATGCCTCCCGCGCGCTCTCTACGCCCGAGCTCACTACTTCGCCATTTGTATAGGCATTGTGCACACATGCGCAATAATTAGCGAATCACGGCGAAGTGTCATCTGCGGCTAACTTCTCATCCGTCGATTTGTGTGGCGCTCAGTATACCTACCGGGCTAGTATGCGCGCCACAAAATATTTCTTTCGTAGTATCAGAACGAGGCAGCGTTATGGCAAAGTATATATCTGTCACTTTTTCACACGTCGAAATGAGTTCTTTTCGTGGACGCATGCTTGACTAGCTAGTCTAGCGCACCACGACATTTTAATCGACGTGGGAAAATGACATATATTAATTATATTCATATTCACCACAACTCCGTCTCGTTTTGATAAAATTATGTCGTGATGTGTATGCTAGCCCGCCTGGTATTGTACTATCAGAGTTAGCTAAACGGAAGAAATATTTTTTATAATGAGCTATAGAGAGCTATGCTCGAAGTTTCTTTGCGAGATCGGTCAGAGACCCGTAGCCTGGCGGATTGGTAAGTTGAAATGTCAGTGGGCAGGGCACATAACTCATAGAACAGACTGCCAATGGAGCTGCAAAGTTTTCGAATAGAGACCACGTACCGGCAAGCACCGGTACGTCAAAACCGCAGGGCCACCTGCAGCTTGATCCTGATTTGCAAGCTACTTCCGTCCGATCTTATCGGGATCGTATAGCGGAGGCCTATGTCCAGCAGTGGACATCCTTTCGGTTAATAATGTTGATGGTTTTTTTTCGAAAACGTTGGTATATGCCGCGCCACTGAAGTCTTATTTTAGGTTTTTCGCAACCGGCATTATGCTGAGATAGAGCCGACTTGTCGCAGAAATAAAATAATGTTTTGTTAGTGTATTAGTGTAGTGTTAAGTGTTCTCTTGTTGCTTGTAAACATTTTTTTATTTTTTGACCGACGAACCAACGAAAGAGGTACACAATTCGACGCGTATACTTTTTTTTATTTTTTTTTATGTATAACTTTTTTTCTGAGTAGTCCGATTTCAATATTTTTTTTTTTTTGGAAAGATATACTTCGAAAATGGTCCCATTTAAATTTTATCGAAATCGGCTGAGCCATTTTTGATAAATCAACAATAATGTGAAAAATGCTACATCGATCCGGGAAATATTCGCGAATTCTGTACACTGGTGAAAGCGGTCATGCTAATTTTTGCAAAAAATAATCTTGTGTGATATAAATAAAATAAAAATAAATCAACGTGCAGCTTTATGTGAGCTTCAGTCAGGATTGGATATTGCGCAGCTTGTAGCTAACTTCACATCCGCCAACTTGTGTGGCGCGACCTATAGGAAATGGCATTGGCTCCACGTAGGTTACAACTAGATTTCACTTTTCATTCAATAGCGAATTGTATCTACCATTTATAGCTACTATTTTAAATGAGTTAAAAAAAACGATAACCATAAAATTCAAATTGTATAATTATAAAATAGCTATATTTACAATCAATATATTGCTTCAGTTACTTTTAAGTACCAAGTTAAGTCAATCATTTTAAAACTTAAATATAATTATTCGAATTAAAATTATTGTATCAATTACTCTCAGGTAATTATTCTAAAACTGTAATTACTCTAATTAAAATTATGAATCACACGAGAAAATTAAAATTATTCCACTTAACCTAAACATCAACTAAAAAAATATCTTAGACCATCTAAGAAAATTAGCAGAACACAAAAGCATTTCTTATCAATATTAATATTTTTTTTAAACAGGCTGTTACTACTACTGGTACCTTAGACTAATGACGTTTGTTGCCCGTGGTCCTACCAGATGTACTACTAGTAAGACCACGGGCAAGATTTTTTTCCCGTGGTCCTACCAGATGTACTACTAGTAGGACCACGGGCAAGTTTTTTTTCACGTGGTCCTACCAGATGTACTACTAGTAGGACCACGGGCAAGATTTTTTTCCCGTGATCCTACCAGATGTACTACTAGTAGGACCACAGGCAAGATTTTTTTCCCGTGGTCCTACCAGATGTACTACTAGTAGGACCACGGGCAAGATTTTTTTCCCGTGGTCCTACCAGATGTACTACTAGTAGGACCACGGGCAAGATTTTTTTCCCGTGGTCCTACCAGATGTACTACTAGTAGGACCACGGGAAAGCTTTTTTCACGTGGTCCTACCAGATGTACTACTAGTAGGACCACGGGAAAGATTTTTTCCCGTGGTCCTGTCAAGCACTCTGGTACATAGTATTATTAACCTTCTTTGGCTCAGGGCAAGCAGATAACCCTGTACTTTTTGAAAGTACGATCTGTGGTCTTGTCTTGGCTACGTTCCACATGAAAATGTTTTTGTTGGATAGTTTTAATTTTTTGACTAATATAAATTCGACTGTCGAAAAAATTAGAAAAAAAGTTCTCATCAGTTCGACGGACAGCCGTGGTGGTCGAGAGGTAGTGACACCCGCCTTACAATCGTGAGGTGGCTGGTTCAAATCCCCGGTCCCGTACCAATGAGTTCTTTGGAATTTATGTACGGAATTTCACACCACTGGCTTTTCGGTGAAGGAAAACATCGTGAGGCAACCTGCATACGTCCGTAGAAGAAATTCGATGGCGTATGTGAATCCACCAACCCGCACTGGGCCAGCGTGGTGGATTTGTCCCAATCACCCATCGTGGGTAGGCCTACGTCCTGCAGTGGACTGTTAAAAAAAGGCTGGTACAGGTACAGTTCGACGGTCGGAGTAATCGATCGGACTAGTGGGAAGGTTCCCTATGGAAGTTCCCACGTTCTGGACGCGCACCCGTCGGCGCCACAGCGGCCGCACGCGTCACTATCTGCCATGGTTCTTGTTAAGCGCGACCGGTATAAACACTTGGTACTTGGCAGTGTTGCCGCCTTCTTCTATGGCTGCCTTTACTATTGAGAACGGGTTCAGTTTCTTCTTTACTACGAGAAACCTGAAACAAGAGGTAATAAATTATTATAAAATACAACTTTTTAAATATACAAGCATTTGAGATCCTGGATATCCTGTAGCAGCAGAGTGCTAGCCAAGACAAGTAAAACGAGCCCAAACACGACGGGTCCATGGTGTCATATTATTGCATTGTCACGCGATATACATATGCTTGCAAATTTCAGCTCGGACACCGGGGAGTAGGTCAAATTTAACTTGCAAGATTCCACCAAACTTAAATCATACTGTCTAATCGGTCACAATGTCTATTGGTCATACTATTTATAGGTCACGCTATCTATAAGTAACACTGTCTATAGGTCATACCGTCTAATCGGTTACAATGTCATTAGGTCATACTGTCTAATCAGTCACAATGTCTACAAGTCACACTGTCTATAGGTCATACTGTCTAATCAGTCACAATGTCTACAAGTCACACTGTCTATAGGTCATACCGTCTAATCGGTTACAATGTCAATAGGTCACACTGTCTATAGGTCATACCGTCTAATCGGTTACAATGTCAATAGGTCACACTGTCTATAGGTCGTACTGTCTAATCAGTCACAATGTCTACAAGTCACACTGTCTATAGGTCATACCGTCTAATAGGTCACACTGTCTATAGGTCATACTGTCTAATCAGTCACAATGTCTACAGGTCACACTGTCTATAGGTCATACCGTCTAATCGGTTACAATGTCAATAAGTCACACTGTCTATAGGTCATACTGTCTAATCAGTCACAATGTCTACAAGTCACACTGTCTATAGGTCATACCGTCTAATCGGTTACAATGTCATTAGCTCACACTATCTAATCGGTCACAATGTCTACACGTCACACTGTCTATAGGTCACACTGCCTATAGGTCACACTGCCTATAGGTCACACTGTGTAATCGGTCACACTGTCTGATCGGTCGCAAACGGTCTCCAAAGTCATTTACCTGTCGTCCCCAGTCCCATAACTCCTGGAAGTGAGTCCTGCCCGCTGCGCCAGCTGATGCAGTACCGCTCGCTCTTCCTTGCTAAACTCTGCGCTGAACACGAGGTCTACGTCCAGGGTAGAGGAGGCGATGTAGCGCTGCATCAGCGAGGAGCCGAGGCGCTTCAGGGAGCGGATGTCGGAGGTGGAGCTCCCTAGCCCGGCGCGATTTACCTAAAAAGTGAAAATACGTTTACTTCCACAAACATAATGAAAATCTTGCAAAGTGGACTCCCTTAAATGCATGTTGTTGTGAAAAGTCTACAAACCCATTGTTTTTTTTTATTTGTGGACTGTAACAAGTATTAGCAATACATTAATTCTGTGAAATAAAAAACATCGAAATTTCGAAAAGACATGCACTTAAGGGTTAATATTTTTTAAAACGCCGTTTTTTGTGAATTTGTGCACCAAGCAATGTCAAAAGATAATATGATCCGAAAATATGAAATTCCTTTAAATGAAGATTGTTACTGAAGAAAATAATAGGATTATCATTTTCTAAAACGAATAATACAAATAATTTAATACTGTACAAGGTCGGTATATTTTCTGTATTACCTCTAACAGCAACTTATTAATAAACGCAATTGACATTGGAATAGTTAACACCTACGTCTTATTTAGAGCAAGCAGATAGCTCTGTACTGTATAACTCGGGTCACACAGAGGCGGGAGCCGGGAGAAAGCAATCCGATAGCGGCCCACTGGTGTTGGAGGCGAATGCTTCGTATACCTTGGACCCCGCGCCGTGCCAACAACGTATCCATTCTTAAGGAGCTCCGCATAACAACACGACTGTCGACGACTTGCCTTCAGCGCATTCTAAACTACTTTGGTCACATTGCTCGCAGAGACCCAGACAACCTGGAGAAGTTAATGGTAGTAGGAAAGGTCGAAGGGAAAAGACCACGCGGTCGATCTCCTACAAGATGGACTGATCAAATAAAATCTTTGATCGGCGTGACCATCCCTGACGCCATGAGATCCGCTACAGACAGGTCCAAGTGGAGGAGTATTGTCCAAAGGGTGATCCGGGATCATAACGCTCCAATTTAGACACAACCTTCAGTAATGAAGAGCACGACTGCGAAGAAGAAGAAGGGGTCCAGTGCAAAGCGAAAGCGGTCGATCGCGCCCACTTGTTATGTGTCAGGTTGCATATAAATTCGAATATTACAAAAATCCCGTCCCGGATCGCGATCGCTTTCCCGCACTTCTCGAGGTGTGACGAGAGCTTAACTGTATGGTTTACCATTTGTAGATGAGGCTTGATGGGTTCGGCGATCCCTTGCGCGTCCACACCCAGCCCGCCCCCCTTCCATCCCATCATTTGCATCATTCTGAAACATGGAAACATGTGTCTGTGAGTGAAACAGTTTGGAACGTGTTTTCTATAGTTTAACAACTCACGGGTTGCCCCGGATCTTTGAGTCTTTGGTGGGGCTGAAACCAACACCAAGTGGCCCTTTTACAAATATAAAATCATACAAAAATACAGTTTTTGGGTGGTAGGAAGAGGAAAACTATTGTAAGGACGAATTTGTACAGTTCTGGGCTATTAGAATAAATTATTACGTGATTATACGCTGATTCATGGAATGAGGTGCGGCACCCACCAAATAATACCTTATCTCAAAATATTAGTATTTTTGGTGGGTAATGACTTGACATCCACTAAATATGCCCCCCACATAGGCTTTCGTAAGTTGGAACCGGAGGGGCATGCATTCTGCCTCCGATAGTTAAAAAGGCGCATCTAACATCTCCCACTTTGAAATCAAGATGATTATACTAGCAGATATATATTTTATCTTATTTGAAAAAGAATAAGATTTAAACAAATAATAAATGTATAATATATTATACATCGCGAGACTCGAAAAAAAAAGCCCATCTGCCAGTAAATGCATCTTAATCTCGAAATAAGAGATGTCAGATGCGCCCTTTTAACTATCGGGGGCAGCATTGGTGTGGACGGTTTGGGGTGCCGAGAGGTGTGCTGTGTATTCCCTAAGAGCTATAATCCGCGCCTCATAAGTCGGCGGATGGGAAAAGGCAAAATATGGGTATGCGCGGGAGCCAAAAAGACTCGCGCCGGGGCACACCCACCTGCCAACCTCATGCCTCCCGCGCGCTCCCT
The DNA here is from genome assembly GCA_949316475.1 of Hypomecis punctinalis. Classification (NCBI taxonomy): domain Eukaryota; kingdom Metazoa; phylum Arthropoda; class Insecta; order Lepidoptera; family Geometridae; genus Hypomecis; species Hypomecis punctinalis. Next base: position 11,514,147 of record OX438823.1, on the reverse strand, counting down.
ACGCTTGTGCTCACTACTTCGCCACTTGTGCAGGAATTGTGCACACATGCGCAATAATTAGCGAATCACGGCGAAGTGTCATCTGCGGCTGACTCCTCATCCGCCGACTTGTGTCTAAACCTAAACTAGCCGAACCCTGGAAAATGCGAACTAACAGCAGTGTTATTGTCAAACCACTTTGGGCTGCCATAACTCCACTTTGAAATTGCCTATTTTAAAATGTTTTACGGTAAATCCTACTAATGATATAATAAGATTTTTATGTACAATAAATTACCAAAATCTATTACTGACCTACCTTATTCTGATTTTAAAAGAAAAATTAAATATTTTTTAACGAATAATGTGTTTTATAAGCTGGGTGAGTTTTTAGCGATGAAATTAAATGATGATTTTTTTGATGATTAATAAAATAATATTTGATACTTGACATTGATATATTTCTATATTTGCATGCCACTCCATACATTTAGAAAAGTTCCACTACAAAACAAATTTTATGACTAATATGTAATTTTATTTTTGTGATTTCCTATGACGTATCGTTGATGTATAATTTGACATTTGTTATTATTTTATTTACTATTGATTATTATTGTATTATTATGATTAAGAATTTTTAAATTACATAGTTTCTATATTTTGTTAACTGACTTGCCTTGTATGACTGACATGTTATAAATGGCCAATAAATGATCTGAATCTGAATCTGAATGTTATAAACGCGAAAGTTTGTATGTACTAGTGTTGTTCCTTTTTCACGCAAAAACCACTGAACGGATTGAGATGAAACTTTGCGATAATCATAATCATAATCAATTTATTGATAACGTTAGTTACAAGTCGGTATATATCGTAGGTACATAGGTAGTATTATTATATACTTATATTGTACTTAAGTACTAAATTACACAATAAAATTGTTGCATAACTTACAAATTTACAAAGAAATAATAATCAAACATAATAATGTCAATATTCAAATAAATTTCATAATTTTAATGCTATAAATTCGTCGTAGCTGTAGAACGTGTGTTCGACAAGCCAGCGATTATATACTATATAATATAGTAATGCTAATATAAAATACTAGCTGCGCTCTGCGGTTTCACCCGCGCAACTCATGATTGTGTTGGGTACAATACTGAAGTAAAATGTCATAGTGGCAATTTAGCAAATTAGGTAGGTATATCTGAAAAGCCGTGATGGTCTAGCTGTAGTGACACCTGCCTTACAATCGTGAGGTCGCGGTTTCAAATCCCGGTCACGTACCAATGAGTTCATTGGAACTTATGTACGGAATTTCACACCACTGGCTTTTCGGTGAAGGAAAACATCGTGAGGCAACCTGTATACGTCCGTAGAAGAAATTCGATGGCGTATGTGAATCCAACGACCCGCACTGGGCCAGCGTGGTGTATATGGCCCAATCACCCTTCGTGGGTAGGCCTACGTCCTGCAGTGGACTATTAAAAAGGCTGGTACAGTACAGTACTGTTATTTGTACTAGCGACGCTGCTTTCTATGGGCGTCCCAAACGCGAGTTTAGGCGAGTCATCATTTGCATATTTTTGACGCATAGTAGACTTTGCTATAAACTAATTTTTTATAGCATATTTTTTATTATTTATTATATTATAATCATTTTTTAAATTTAATTTTGTGAAATGACGAGATCTATTTTGCGGTACTACATATTATTATGCAAACTGTTGTATTTTTAATTTTAGTATTAAGCTAAATACAACAATAAATTATTCTAATTCTATAAATATTAAACACATAGATACTGACATGCTAGCGACGGGACCAACCAAAAATTCGAGAGAGAAAAAATCTTCCGTACATAACTTAAACTCGGAATGGAAAAAATGCATGTAACAGCTGATTTTAGTATCGAATGCCGGGTTGGTTTCACAGTAAAAGTTGTTCACAGGGATGGTCTAAACCACATTTAGCTTAGCGCATCAGTTCTGGATAACTCTGTATAATATGCTGATACTGACTTGCTAGCGACGTTGCTTTCTATGGGCGTCCCAAATGCCTAGGCGATTCATAAATTGCGTTTTTTTGACGCGTATTAGACTCCGCTATCTACTGATAGTTTATAAATTTAAACAAATAGATACTGACTTGCTAGCGACGCTGCTTTCTATGGGCGTCCCAAAGGTATCCTCGTTCCGCCTCTTTTCCGAGACGTCATCAACTCCGATACGAGCGTGCTGCGCTATAAACTGCTCTTTCCTTAACGATACTGACTTGCAAGCGACGTTACCAGTATCTACTGCTGTTTATACTGACTTGCTAGCAATGCTACTATTTCTATGCAAGGCTATTCAGAACTGGTGTACTAAGCTTAATGGAGGTTATTCAGACACCATCATTATGAACAACTTTTAATATGGGACCAACCAAAAATTCGAGAGATAAAAAATCTTCCGTACATAACTAAAACTCGGAATGGAAAAAATGCATGTAACAGCTGATTTTAGTATCGAATGCCGGGTTAGTTTCACAGTAAAAGTTGTTCACAGGGATGGTCTAAACCACATTCAGCTTAGCGCATCAGTTCTGGATAACTCTGTATAATATGCTGATACTGACTTGCTAGCGACGTTGCTTTCTATGGGCGTCCCAAATGCCTAGGCGATTCATAAATTGCGTTTTTTTGACGCGTATTAGACTCCGCTATCAACTGATAGTTTATAAATTTTAACAAATAGATACTGACTTGCTAGCGACGCTGCTTTCTATGGGCGTCCCAAATGCCTAGGCGACTCATAAATTGCGTTTTTTTGACGCGTATTAGACTCCGCTATCAACTGATAGTTTATAAATTTAAACAAATAGATACTGACTTGCTAGCGACGCTGCTTTCTATGGGCGTCCCAAATGCCTAGGCGATTCATAAATTGCGTTTTTTTGACGCGTATTAGACTCCGCTATCAACTGATAGTTTATAAATTTAAACAAATAGATACTGACTTGCTAGCGACGTTGCTTTCTATGGGCGTCCCAAATGCCTTGGCGATTCATAAATTGCGTTTTTTTGACGCGTATTAGACTCCGCTATCAACTGATAGTTTATAAATTTAAACAAATAGATACTGACTTGCTAGCGACGCTGCTTTCTATGGGCGTCCCAAAGGTATCCTCGTTCCGCCTCTTTTCCGAAACGTCATCAACTCCGATCCGAGCGTCGCCCTGCGCTATGAACTGCTCCTTGATCAGCACGCTGATCACTTGGGTCTTTATTTTCTGTGGAAATAAGAAAATTTATTTGTTTATAGGCGAGCAGTGTAAGCGGATGTGCCTATATCAAGCAGAGTTAATTTTTTTTATTTATTTCTTGTATAGATAAAAATATATAATAAATTGTAAAATTAGTATTTATCTGTCAAGGATTTTTTTCCTTCTTTATCCAAAGGTCCAGTCTATTAATTGTATTTATAGTCCTTGCTGAGACTATATCAGCAGGCAGCCTATTCCAATTCACTGCCTCGGTGACTCAGTGGTTAGTGACCCTAACTTCTGGATCAAAGAGGCGTGGGTTCGATCCCCACCCAGGGCGAATATTTTATGTGATGAACATAAGTGTCTGCTTTGTGTCTGGGTGTTATTTAGTTACCATCTATATAAGTATGTTTTTAAAAAGAAGTATATGTAGTATATCAGTCTCTGGCAGCCATCTCACAAGCTTTGCTTAGTTTGGGGTCAGAGGACGTGTGTAAGATGTCCCAAAATATTTATTTATTTATTTATCAGACCTGTCTAGGGTAAAAAAAACCGGACAAGTGCAAATCAGGCTCGCACACCGAGGGTTCCGTACAAATTCAAAAAATTTCACAAAATTGGGAAGTACTTTGTTAAAATTTAAATACTTACTCATCATCATCATCTACAAAAGTTTTTTTATTTTTCTTGTCATTCATCGAAAATTGTTAAAATAATTAAAAACCTGTTTTAGCAAACGCTAATGAAGCTCTTTTATATGATACCTTACTTGATACGATTTACGCACTTTAAATTTTAAACCCATATTTTGTGAATTTTGAAGCTCTATTTTTTGGGATTGAAATAAAAATGTACAGTTTTCAGATTTATTCCTATATGTGTACTCTAAGACAATGCTCTCGCCAAATTTCATAGTTCTATGTCAACGGGAAGTACCCAGTAGGTTTTGATTTTTGCGAGTGTCGAAATATGCGGTTTTTTACGACATAAACGGCTCTAACTTCTTTATATGATAACTGAGAAGTTTTTCCTTTACACAACTGTAAGAGATCATAGATATACGTAAACAGTTTAAATTTCAACTCAATATCTTTACGCGTTCCCGAGATAAAGAGTCTTGACATACACACAGACAGACAGACGGACAACAAAGTGATCCTATAAGGGTTCCGTTTTCTCCTTTTGAGGTACGGAACCCTAAAAGACAACGGGTTGCACTCCGGGAGTACCGGCAGAAGTGAAAACTTGAGTGAATTCTTGAATATTTTGGAATAGTTAGGGAATAATTTCACACGAATTGCTTTATTGATCAGTGTACAAGTAATATCATTTATGTGGTAAAATACAATATCACACACGCACACTCGCGCAAGTAAGTTTTCACTTCACCGTCTTAAGAATTTTCGACCAGCCTCATCATCCATCCATCCATCCATCAGCCAAAGGACGCCCACTGCTGGACATAGGCCTCCCCTATGGATCTCCAATAAGACCGGTTGGAAGCGGCTCGCATCCAGCGCGATCCTACGGTCTTAATGAGGTCATCCGTCCATCTTGTGGGTGGACGTCCTACGCTGCGCTTGCCGGAACATGGTCTCCACTCGAGAACTTTTCGACTCCACCGGTCATCAGTCCTCCGCGCTATGTGCCCTGCCCATTGCCATTTCAACTTGCTAATCCGTTGGGCTATGTCGGTAACTTTGGTTCTTCTACGGATCTCCTCATTCCTGATTCGATCCCGCAGAGAGACTCCGAGCATAGCCCTCTCCATGGCTCGTTGGGCTACTTGGAGCTTACTAATAAGGCCCATAGTGAGAGACCACGTTTCTGTGCCATAAGTCAGCACTGGCAACACACACTGGTCGAAAACTTTCGACTTGATGCACTGAGGTATGTCGGACGAGAAGACGCTACGCACCAGCTTGCGCTAGTTTAAAAATTTTCCCCCTTCCAAAAAGCGCACAAAGCCGCTAAAGATGATAGATAGATAGAACTCTTGTGTGCACTAAGTACAGAGTAGATACTTAACTTATCTTAAATTAGTGCCACAAATGATGTTGATGAGATGTTTTCTCTTCAAAAAAAAAAACTATTTTTTGCTGGTTTTGTCAAAAACTTACTCATAGTCCCAATAAGACTCTGTGCAGAGGATGCTATAGAATACACAAAGACAAAAAAATACTACACAATAGTACTAGGCTAAGCTCTATTTCAGAGGAGAAAATGCCTCAAATAATTATTTTCTCATGGTAATAATAAAAATAAATAAAATAAATATTGGGGGACATTTTACACACGATCTCTGACCCCAAACTAAGCAAAGCTTGTGATATGGCTGCCAGAGACTGATATACTACATAGGCATATTTTAAATACATACTTATATAGATAGTATCTAAATAACACCCAGACACAGAGCAAACATCTATGTTCACCACATAAATGCTTGCCCTGGGCGGGGATCGAACCCACGACGTCTCTTTGATCCAGAAGTCAGGTTCACTAACCACTGAGCCACCGAGGCAGTCGATTATGTAAATCTATGCAGGTATAAGCCGCGCCACACAAGTTGGCCGATGTGAAGTTAGCTACAAGCTGCACAATAAGCCCGATTACAGAGGCGCCAGCGTAAATTAATTAGCAACGTAAAAAGCGTTCTCTTTATCGAATGCCTAAAGTGAAAAAGAAACAGAAATATGCTATTTAGCTAATATAGTTACGCTGGCGCCTCTGTGATCGGGCTTAATATCTAATCCTGACTGAAGCTCACATAAAGCCGCACGTTGATTGGGTATTGCCCAGCTTGTGGCTAACATCACATCCGCCGACTTGTGTGGCGCGGCCTATAATGCTTATTTATCGCGTAACTACACAGGTACAGCACAATCTAGCTATACCTACTGCAAAATTAGCTACTAAGATCTATTGTAACCACAATTTATGCAATACTTATTAAATCACTAGCTTTTGCCCGCGACTTCGTCCGCATGGTATTTTTTTGACCGACGAACCACCGGAGGAGGTATACAATTCGACGCGTATATATATATATATATTTATGTATAACCACGCATAACTTTCTACATAGTGGTCCGATTTCAATAATTCTTTTTTTATTGGAAAGAGTATACTTCGAAATTGGTCCCATTAAAATTTTATCGAAATCGGCTGAGCCATTTTTGATAAATCAACAATAATGTGAAAAATGCTACATCGATCCGTGCGAAATATTCGCGAATTCTGTACACGGGTGAAGTCGGTCATGCTAATTTTTGCAAAAAATAATATTGTTAGTGCTCATAGGAACTAGTCACTTTTCATTTTTCAAACTGTTTATGCCATAATTACTTATTCCAAAAAACGGCATGACCGACTCAACCATGTTCAGAATTCGCGAATGTTTCGCACGGAGCGATGTCGCAATTTATCACATTATTGTTGATTTATCAAAAATGGCTCAGCCAATTTCGATAAAATTTAAATGGGACCAATTTCGAAGTTTTCTCATTCCAGTGAAAAAAGAATTGTTGTTTTTAAACTTTCGCGATTTGAACACATTATTATTATATACTACGGGACTAATCGCGCACTAAAATTACGAGATAAATATTTATTTATCTCGTAATTTTCTCCTCCTCCTCCTCATCCCGACGTTTCGGCCGAGTTGCATCGACCGTGGTCACGGGTAGACTGAAGAGGTATTTATTAATCTCGTAATTTTAGTGCGCGATTAGTCCCGTAGTATATAATGAAAAAATAATTATCGAAATCCAACTACTACGTAAAAAGTTAAGCGTGGTTAAACATAAAAAAATATACGCGTCGAATTGAGTACCTCCTCTGTTGCGTTGGTCAAAAAATCAAGTCAATCCGTTACTGCGTGAAAAAGGAACAAACACACTTTTGGATTTATAATATTAGTAAGGATTTTGAGTTTCAGTGCGTATGCTAGCCCAGCAGGAAAAAAGCTTGATACTCACATCCCAAGCGAGCGCCTCAGCCGCCTGCCTGGCTACGGGCTTGCTGTCTCCCCGCCCCTCCGCCACAACTCTGTGGTTCACCAGTATGGTGCATGTGTTGTTCTCATACATGCTTTGTAATGGTACATGGCAGGCTTGACAACTGGCTGAAAAGTAACAATACAACATTAAATATAACGGGACTTGGGGTCCATCATCATCATCGTCATCTTAATGCGCATACTCGCGTGGGTTATTTTGTGGGCGAGGACATATAACTGCTTGTAACACTATGTCACGGCCTGTTTTAGTCTCAAATCACTTTCCTGTTCAAAGTCCTTATTAATAACACTATCACATTATAACAATCCGAAACTGTAATCCGTAAGCGATCCGCCGAGCACGAGATGCCCTTTTCGGGACCCGCTCCACTGTACGTGGATACAAGTCCGCCCGTGGTTCTCGTAACACTGCTGGCTGGGCGTTCCGCTAGAGTGGTTCATCACTCTCAATGCACTAGATGGCGCTATAGTCAATACCCGATAAATATATTCCAAGATCTATCAAATTTTTCAACAATTTTTAACTATTTTGGAACTAGTGGATTCAAACAAAGTTATGCTTCAAACTTACATCGCGGTCACATTAACTAGACGCTTGACCATGTGACGTTATTTTGGCGCTCAAGTACGGTGTGCAAAAAAAACCGGCCAAGTGCGAGTCGGACTCCCGCACGAAAGGTTCCGAACCATCATCTATAAAAGATAAGTTTCTACCTGTTTATTAAGATCGAGTAAAAATTGCTTAAAAATTTCAGCGATGCGTCGAGTTAATGTGACCGCGTTGTATGTCCTAGTAAAGATTTTAAAAATTTTTGAAATGTGCAATTTTATATCAACCAGCAATATGCCAGTAAAAAAATTCTTTATTAACAGTTTAGTGCTAAAACAAATGGAAAGATGCAACTTGCAGTTCCTGATAATACTGTTGTAGTTTATTTCGAAAGATAACTGGAAGACTAGGTGTAAATATTTACAAAACAATTAAATATAATTATTTTAAAAATGCAGGGCAGACTACAACCATGTACAGAATTCGAATAGTTTGCACAGATCAATCATTGATGTAGTTATTCACATATTTATTTAGTCTTAAATTTAAGTTTTTTTACAATATTTATCAAATAAAAAAACAAAATACTATAAAAAACCTAAACCTAGAGTGCCGCCGGCAGCGGGGCGGGGCCCAAGCTACTGGTGGTTGGGTCTTATTCACATTATTGTTGTTTTTTCCAAACAACTCAACTCCAATCTACTAGCTGACCCGGCGAACTCCGTTTCACGTGATATTTATCTATTTACTAGTTTTTACCCGCGGCTTCGCCCGCATAATATTTTGATTTTTGACGCAATATCATTATAATTTATAGCCTATGTGTTATTCTGATATATCTATACTAATATTATAAAGAGGAAAGATTTGTTTGTTTGTTTGTAATGAATAGGCTCCGATACTACTGGACCGATTTTAAAAATTCTTTCACCTTTGGAAAGCTACATTATCCCTGAGTAACATAGGCTATATTACTTATATTTAAAAAATAATTAGGGATCCTTACTAAAACTCCAATAATGTAACATAAGGTGTAAAAAAAAGACCTGGAAAATTCCGTCGCGTGCGCTGCGAAAACTATTGATGATAGAATAAAATAATGTACTACGAATTTGCAGAACACACCATTATTTACAAAAAGTGTCGCGACAGCATACATCTAACTATTATAGTTAAGCCACAATAACTGTTATTTTATTCTTAAAAATTAATTTAAATGCCGTCGCAAGAAAAGGATCTTAAATTGTATCTTGGTATTAATCCTTATCAAAATAAATTATTTCAGATTCAAAAATATTTCAATAACTTTATGTCACTTTTTAAATTATTTAATTCAGACATTTTATTACAAAGATATCACGAGTTTAAAAATGTAAGTATTATAAAAAGTTCCGTGGTCGCCGCTCACCCCGTTTGGCTATTCCTGTACTTTGTACAATGTACATACATATACCTACCAGCCTTTTTTAATAGTCCACTGTAGGACATAGGCCTACTCACGAAGGGTGATTGAGCCATATCTACCATGCTGGTCCAGCGTGGGTTGCCGGATTCATAAAGGCCATTAAATGTAAAATTATCGTCTCCAGTATTTAAAAAAAAAGTCGTTTTCTTTCACTGCATATAATTTTGATGAAACCTCGATCGCGTAGTAATCTATTGAGTAGCGAGAGTGGCAGTCGTATTCTTATTATGTGCCTACCTACATACAATCTCCGCTATTAATGTACCTGTACCTATACCAGCCTTTTTTTAATAGTCCACTGCTGCAGGACATACAGTTCTACCTACGAAGGGTGATTGGGCCATATCCACCACGCTGGCCCAGTGCGGGTTGGTGCAGGTTGCCTCACATTATTTTCCTTTGCCGAAAAGCCTATGATTTGAAATTCCGTAGATAAGTTCCAAAGAAACTCATTGATACGGGATCGGGATTTGAACCCACCACCTCACGATTGTAGGACAGGCGTTAGTACCACTAGACCACCACGGCTATATATCTCCGCCAATAGTGTGTCGATTTATGTTTTATTGGTAGTGAATATAGGTTTGCGGTGGCGTAGCGTGCTTTGGAGGAGCCCTGAATCAAAAATAGTTAGGGTGCCCAAATCACTCATTTCTCACAAAAGAAACAAAAATACTTGCATTAAATTGAAATAAATATATACCGCCTTACCACAAAAGATTTAAACACGCTTTAAACACAGTTTAACTGTGCAATTTGTACTGTCAAACATTATCTAAAGCGTGCGTAAAACTTTTGTGGTAAAACGGTTATTTATAAGTTGTCACTTCCTCCTAGAAATTGAGCTTGCCTAACAATTCAATTTAATTTTACACTTTTCTTGACTTTTTTTCGGCAAATTTATTCAATAGAATTTAATTACCTGTATCAGCTAAGTAAGTATAGCTGAAGACGATTTCAGTTGTTCTAAAATTTCTGCCTCTACAGACAACTTTTTGGCGAACACTTAACCCGAGAAAACATGAGATGATTTTTTTCGACGAGATTAAGTGACATTTTACTAAGTTTTGCTTACACACGTTAAAGTACCTGTAGCTCGGAGGGCCCGTATTATTGATACGGCTGATACTGCGGTAGCTACGCCCCTATAGGTATGAGTTTCAGTCACACAGTTTGTGAAAAGAATTGTCCATGGGACCTTAAAGTTCTCGAATGAAGACAATGTATTGGCAAGTGTAGCGAAGGTCTTCACGTGAATCTAAGATCTGGTCGAGACCACCGGAACACGTTGCATGCCAGCGCTTCGATTCCTTCCATCACAGCTTTTTGGGTTAGCAAATTGAAGAAGCCTTAGGTAGGGCACAATTCGTACAAGTAGAACTGATGGTCCAATGTGTTACAAAGTTCTCAAGTGAAGACAAGATCAAGAAACTATCTTACATAAACTGTGGATCTCTAATATTTTAACCGTCTCTTTCATTCTCTTCATTGTCATTTTCTGAAATCAGGGCTATATATTATGTACAGCCACCCGACACATACGAACTCAGTTTTATTTAGATAGGCCAATACTATATTTCTTTTACGTAAATAGTCGAACAGTTTAAGACTACGGGAACTCCCGCGATTTGGGTAGGTTATAACTCAGCATCATCGTTCATCCTGTATGTCTAGCATGTGCGTACATTACATGGTAAGTATATAGGCACCATGCTTATAAAATCTGTCTTCTTTAGCCAATCGTACCCGGGCAAAGCCGGGGCGGGCAGCTAGTAAGCTATATTATTGCAAAGTTTCATCTCAATCCGTTCAGTAGTTTTTGCGTGAACGAGTAACAAACATCCATCCATCCTCACAAACTTTCGCGTTTATAATATTAGTAGGATTTGTTTATAGGCGAGCAGTGCATACTGATGTGCTTATATCAAGCAGAATCGAATAAAATTAGTATTTATCTGTCAAAGATTTTTTTTCCTTCCTCATCCAAAGGTCCAAAGGTATATCTTTATAAATTATAGCCTATTACAGTTTCATCTCAATCCATTCAGTAGTTGAAAAGAGTAACAAAAATCCATACATACAAACTTTCACGTTTATAATGTTATTAGGATTTAACAAAAAAAGAATCATCAAAATGAATGCATAATTGGCAGAGTAATTCATAATAAAATGTACAAAATGACATTCAGTCTAATTGAATCCTTTGTTGAACTCTGCTAAAAATTGTGAATTAATCTATGGCCAATTAAGTAAAGGTGACATCCACAAGTGGTATATTATTCAGAGAAAGATCGAACCAAGATGATATATACATCATTTGAAAGCTTGTTTTATGGGCTTTTCAACAATATTTATTTTAAATTTTTTCATCCCTCCGTTTTTTTTAAATGTGAAGAATAAATTGTATGAAAAATTACAATACAGCATTTTATTTTTACTAGTTTAGCAATAATAAAGTGCTTCTTTCTTTATTTTACTTCCATTCATAGCTAATTCTTCCACATTCATCTCTTAATTTGCAAAAATTAAAAATTATAACCTACCAGTGTGAGTAGGTACAATGTGACAAAAACACATCAAAAGAGTGTCTAATTGGTAAAAATGCTTTTATTTAACAATTTGGAGGTTACTTAATCAGGGTTGATAGAGATAAACTACCTATTGAGCCAAATATTTTTATTTATCTTAATAAATTCAAAATTAATTTAAAAAATAATAGACTCAGAAAAATATGAACTTTCTCGAAATGTAATGAGTGTTGTGGTTAGAATTTTTGATTATTATTATACCAGCCCCCATACATTTAGTGGACATGTCCTTTAACTTTTTGTTGAGAGAAGAGGTTAGTATTATGTTTAGAGATTTGAATCAAAGACTATATTCAGAGTATAAGCTTTCACTACTAAAAAATCTCTAAAAAATTTCCTTTACTGTATTTGTTTTCATCACAAGCCCTTAGGTGCTCTACAAAGTAAAAATATGAGCTTTAAATACTTTTAGAGTATTTAAATTAAACTTTGTTATAAAGTAAATAGCATTATGCTTACATACCTTGAATGTTACCTAATTTACTTGTCCACGGCCGTACTAACAGTACCAGCCTTCCAAAGAATGTATTAAACATATTATCTCTAAATCTCCGAACATCTATGCAGCGCAACTGCAACAACTCATTCAGGTATATACTTGGATCCTTAAACCTTGATATAGTCTCGTCTTTTGATTTAACTTCAGACTCTATTTCTACGTCGTTAGGGTCTACAACTTCATTATCATTATCAGAATCCTGTGATAGATCTACTGTGTTTTCTACGGGTACACTCTCTCCTTGTTTGACGAAGTTTATGTGAGTTGATTTTGGTGGCGGGGCTTCTTTGATGATGCCGCCTACACGTTTGAAGCCTCGAGCTCTGTCTTCAGCAGCATCAGAGGCTGATACAAAAGTCCTTTGGAGCTTCATCTTCTTTTGGGAGCGATATGAATGGGCTACCTGTAATTTAAGTATCAATTATTCAAAAATGTGCTTTTTATGTTTCATTATTTGTTTATAGGCGATCAGTGTACACTGATGTGCTTATTTCAAGCAGAGTCAAATAAAATTATTATGTATTTGTCAAGAAAACTTATTCCTTTTTTGTCCAAAGGTCCAGTCTATTCTTAAATGCGCTTATAGTTCTTGCTAAGACTATATCCTCAGGCAACCTATTCCAATTGTAGACAACTCTGTTGCAGGGGATGTGGTGTGCAGTGTTGGTTTGCGATGGTATAGGCTGTACGAGGAAGTTATGGTGTCTGCTATCGCTTTTCCTTCACTATACAGTGTGTAGTCAAACGCGAACCTATTTGAAATAAAAAAACCACCAATCTGCACTGGGCCAGCGTAGAGGGTATGGCCCAATCACCCTTTGTGGGTAGGCCTACGTCCTGCAGTGGACTATTAATAAAGCTGGTACAGTACAGTACAGTAGCAACTTTTTTAGGTTATGTTTACCTCCTTGGAGAGCGCTGCAACTTCAATCATTACTTCCGCAGGGTACCTACATCCCATTAGCTCAATGTTGGAGAACACACGCGCGAGACAAACCAATCTCTCTTCCGGAAAATTGTTTTTCCACTTCACCATGAAAGCTTTTCGTAACTCCCAATGTTCATCGCTTTCATGTTCGTCCCGATATTTTTCTATGTTCCACTTAACGTCAAAAGACATTTTAAATTTTCTGAATGGAAGTAAAAAGCGTACAATTAATTTTCTATCCTAAAATGTTTTCTTTAAAATAGTGAATTTTAAAAATTAATTCCATGCAAAAACAAAACAATCATTTTGCAAAACAAAACGAGCTTTGACGTTGACGTTTACTGATTGTAGTCAAAATCTGGAAAATATGTCACTGTCATTACAGTAGGAATGAGACTCGCTCGAATGAGATCACAATGAGATTTATGATCACCATACTATCTAAGTACATCAAACTTTTGGCTTCTATTTAATTAATTAAACTACAAATCGAAAATCGTCTACTTAAAGCAGATCCTTTCTATTTGCTTTGGTCTATTAAAATCCTCCTATTGATCTTAAAATATTAATGCTATAATAATTTTAAAAAAAACATAGCATTGTTAAAGAATCGATTCATTATTTCAATTACTATTTAATAAAATGTGACATGTCTTATCTCTAAAAAGTACGAAATTGCCGTTTTGTGGGGATTTCGTATTTCAGATTTTTCGTAATAAAATCATAGAATTCGAAGGCCTACCCTACATAATTATAGCTGCTGTTTCATTTCTTTTTTCTTTGACTTCTTTCTGCAGTAGGTAGTTTGTGATTTCTTTACAACTTGGATCTGATAAATTGAAAATTAAAGACTTGCTAAACAACAACAACAACTTTCCTCTTCAGAGGCGCGTGTATATTGTTTCAATTTGTTCAGTGCGCAGCTCGGCAGTCTCCTGTAAAGTTCCTGGGGTCCTATCTTCCTGTAAATAGAATAGGTATCTCCATTTTCTTTTCTTGACTGCCAAATACGAAACTGGCGCGAAAGTTCATAAAGTATTCAATACCATGGCCACTGCTACAGACCCTATCATCGGTATTAACGGTTTACCCTACTATCTAAAAAGAATATGCGCGTTCCTTGGGAATGACAAGAAGACCATATCCTTTCCGCGCATCTCGGAAGAACTTAAAAAAGCTCTTATAAAGCTTGCTGAAAATAATGCAGACTTCTTGCTTGCTGATGAGTACAGTAATAATGTCAAACTGGAGGCAGAAAAGGTAGCAGCTGCTATGAAAACTATGTCGTATAAGCTCACACATGAGATCAGAGATGGGGAGCATGGCTCAAAGTAAGTATACTTCAGTTTATGATATACTAGTGACCTGCCCCGGCTTAACACAGGTGTATTATACTCAAACCATCCTCTTGAATCACTGTATCTATTAAAAAAATGCATCAAAATCCGTTGCATGGTTATAAAAATATAAGCATACATAGGGACAGACAGACAGGGAAGCGACTTTATTTTATACTAATGATTTCTTATCGTATATGAAATCAATTTTAACCCAGATCAGATTCAAAACAATTGGCCTTACTTCAAACCAAAACAATATATATTGAATAATTTTAGTAAGTGGGTTAGGAAAATAAAAAAACAATAATTGTTAAAACAGTCTTTACTTACTAGGCAGAAAACACGAATAATAGCTTTTTTCTTATAATCGGGGATCTATAATTGATTTATGAATGGCGGATTGTTGCATTCTGTTCTGTCTGTTTCTTTCTGTGAATTACACTACAAGCTATGTAGGACCTCATCCATCACCTCTTTTTGTTTTTCGGGTTGGCCACAAATGGTAAAAGTTGTTCATAATAAGTGCCTTTTGATAGACTATTGATGGTAAAATGAGCATTTGGTTTGAGAAAACATTTGGTCTCCAGCAGTGTCCCCCAGGGTTCTGTGTCTGCTCCTCAGCTGTTTAGAATCTTCATCACGGATCTGATAAGAGCTCATAGAATGTCAGTCAGCTTTTTTCGCAGATGATGGGAAGTTTTTTTGCTAATGCATTGATAAAGTCTGGAGAATTTCAAAAAGATCTAAACCACATTCAGAACTGGACCAGGGACTGGATTATAAAGTTGAACACAACCAAATGTAGTGTGTTACATCTGGGAAGAACCAACCCTAGAGAAACATACGCACTTGATGGAGTTGCTTTAGTATCTGTAGGCCAACAAAGGGATTTGGGAGCATATTGGCATATGGCCTTATATAGGTTTTATAAATTTTAATAAAAACATCCATTGTTACTGTCTGAAAGGACTAGCATATGACATAAATAAATGAGTTAGCCCAATAGCCAATGCTTCTATAATCTTCCACATATCCATATTTACGACATGTACACCTTGAAGGAAAATATGCGCAATAGTAGACGCCGTTTTCTCTTACAGCCTACACCATCACAAACCAACACTGCACACCACATCCTCTGCAATA
Source organism: Hypomecis punctinalis (assembly GCA_949316475.1). Classification (NCBI taxonomy): domain Eukaryota; kingdom Metazoa; phylum Arthropoda; class Insecta; order Lepidoptera; family Geometridae; genus Hypomecis; species Hypomecis punctinalis. Next base: position 11,498,376 of record OX438823.1, on the reverse strand, counting down.
GAGTTGTCTACAATTGGAATAGGTTGCCTGAGGATGTCATCTCAGCAAAAACTATAAACACATTTAAGAATAGACTGGACCTTTGGATAAAGAAGGAAATATTTCTTTAACAGATAAATACTAATTTTATTCGATTCTGCTTGATATAGGCATATCAGTATGCATTGCTCTCCTATAAACAATAAAATAAATCTATTCAATGGTCATCATCAGCCTTTGAAGACCTACTGGACACAGGCCTCTCTTTGTTTATGCCATTCACCTCTGTCCCTGACCAACTGCATCCTTTTGAAGCATGCTGCTCATTATTTAATATTAATTCAATGTACGCTAATCTATACTGTACCAGCCTTTATAATAGTCCACTGCAGGATGTGGGCCTACCCATGAAGGGTGATTGGGCCATATCCACCACGCTGGCCCAGCGCGGGTTGGTGGATTCACATACACCATCGAATTTCTTCTATGGACATTTGCAGGTTGCCTCAAGATGTTTTCCTTCACTGAAAAGACCGTGGTGTGAAATTCCGTACATAAATTCTAAAGAACTCATTGGTACGGGACCGGGATTTGAAACCACGTCCTCACGATTGTAAGGCGGGTGTCATTACCACTAAACCACAATGGCTTGTACTAATCTATAACATAGAATTGACAAGTTTTCATATTTCACAAGGCTATGAAATTCCAAAACCATTTCGAGATATCGGGATGCTGATCATTATGTTTATTTTTCCAAAATTTTTAGTGAAGTAACTGCGAAGAAATTAGATAAAAACTCTCACTCAAGCCGTTTCGGGGTTTATACTAAAAGTTCTGTTGTCAATGATAAAAAAAATACTAGCAAAATAAAATGACAGTTAACACTGACAGTGTTGACACATAAAATGTAGTTTAAAAATATAATGTCAGTGTCATTTTCAAATTACTTGTTTTGCTTTAGCCCGAGAGGTAAACGCAAAAAATGCAAATACTTTCCAAAAGCTGAATTATTGGTATATGTATATCAAAATGGTGTACATCAATACCCTGGAGTCAGTCAGCTGGGTTCCCTAGCATTTGGTGGAAGAATCCGTTTGAATTTTAAAAGTATCTTGGGACTAATACTACTTATTCTTCTTCTTTTAAGTGGTGCTAATTGCATGCTTTAGCATGTATGGCAGACCCTGTTACATATTTCAGGTGATTGGCAGTTGTTAAACATTTTTAAAATTTTTCTTCCTATGCGCAGACCTCCTAGCCTATTTGTTGTGAATTGTGACGGATTGATTGGCATTGATAGTGACAGCAACGCTAGCACCTATTTTTGTCTAATGTGGCTTCAGTAAAATTGTTTATGAGTCCTAAATTTTGCAGTTACGTCCTTTTAGAATAAGCTACTTTTCAAAACTTAATTTTACGGAAAATATAAGTCGTATTGGAAAAATAAAAAATACGTATATGTTATTTTGCAATATTCTTTCAGATAATAAATAAATATAACTATGTTAAAAATTTGTAATGTTGTCAATTAATACTAATAATATTTTCTTCTGCTCTCTTACAGTATCCTCATGTATAAGAAGACGCAATCAGATACATTTAAAGCACCAGCACCATTGAGGAAACCCAGGTAACAATTACAAATCTTGATTAAAATGTGAATTCTTTTATTATAATCTTTGGTTAATTTTTTTTTTTTAGTTTGTGTGTTTTAGTCAAAAATTGCACTAATGAATAAAAATTTATAATCCGCGCCACACAAGTCAGCGGATGGGAAGTTAGGCGCAAAAAGCTGCGCAAAAGGCAAAATATAGATACCTATGCGCGGGAGCCAGAGAGACTCGCGCCGGGGTATAGACACCGGCCCGCCAACCTCATGCCTCCCGCGAGATCGAGATAGAAGCCGCGTTCCTTATTTATATTGCAGTTTGTTATAAATATCGGGACCCTTCACGTACACCGACTTTCCTGCTTTAGTGAGCTTGTGCTTTGTTTGTTTAAACTTATTTATGTACATACTACGAGGCGAACCATCGCGATTTATACCTATCTTTTGGAACTTGTGTTGGTTTGTGTGAATGAATACACTGACCTGTAGGCTGAGTGTGAGTTTTGTCGTAAACACGACGCGCTCTTCGGCGAGCGCGTAAGCATGTTATTTGTATGAAAAAATGTACAGCGCCACCAGCGGCGCGTTTTTGAAACACAACAAGTTCATACAAATCACATGCTTACGCGCTCGCCGAGGAGCGCGTCATGTTTACGACAAAACTCACACTCAGCCTACAGGTAGATGAGTCTAGACGGCACCGTTAGTATACCCAATTCTGTGAAAAGCGGTTTCGCCGAAACATCCCATCGCGCCCGCACTATCGCAATAATTGCGACTAACGTCTCATCCGCCGACTTGTGTGGCGCGGATCATACTAATACTCTGAACAGTAGACCTTGCCACACATCTCTAACTGAATCTTCATATGACTATCTCGACTCGGTCTTGACCATTTAGTTTATTCTGTCATGCTAGGGTTTAGATATTAAACAATCTTGCAAAATATTATCGAAATCGGCTAATAAATAGCTCGACAGTAATTTTCCCCTCTCTTGAAGGAAACACCGCCCTGATCAAAAATAGCTGGCGACCAATACATTCCATTGACGTCAAATTTTATTTGTTTTTTTTTTATCGCGAATAAGTTCGCGTGACCACCAACTCGCCTGATGGTAAGCGACGTTGTGGTCACGCGAACTTCTTCATGAAGCACGCAGACCTAGAAGATACCTATTCTCTCTGACCTTGAAAAGCTTTAGATTATATTTCTTCTTCTTCTTAGTCGTATACACTCTTGACAGAGTGGTCGTGGTCATCAGTTCCGGTGGTGGCTCGCTTTACAATACTTCGCCATTCCTCTCGTATGGACGCCTTTCTCGTGCACATATTGATGGGACCGTTTAGTGCAGCCTTTATTTGGTCGGTCCAACGTAATGGAGATCTACCTCGCGGTTTTGTACCTTCCATCTTTCCCTGCACCACAAGGCGCTCCACAGAGGTGTTATCGCGTCGCGATACGTGCCCGAAGTAGGTGAGAATGGACAATTGAAGATAGACGCTGCTTGATGCCGAGTTCTTGTAGAATAGACTGGTTCGTTCTAAATTCGGTCCACGATATCTTCAGCATTCTTCTCCAGCACCACATTTCGAGAGCATCTATCTCTTTTTCTCACTCTCTCTCAAGGTCCTATTTCTGTCGCTCAAGGTTATATTTCTTAGGAAACAGGAAAGCAGGACGACTGTTCCATTCCCTGGCGGTACGAATCAAAAATGTATTAGGTTTTGTCGAAATTCGTTGAAAAATATCGTCGTCCTGTAGACAATATCAATATCCGGGTAGCCAAAAGAAAAAAATGTCGTCTTGAATTAAAGACCTTCGCTTTGCATCAATAATAGTGGACCCTTCTCTAAAAATTAATAAACAGCTATTCTGCTGTGTGTCTAGTGTCATCAAACAAGAAAACGCCATGGAGCCTCCGCCAGATGGCACTGTGACCATGATCTTCAAGACCCGCTGCCTCAACGCCGCCACCAAGTTTGTCAAAGACGACTCGCAGCTGGTGATGAGGTTCCCGGAGATGACGGACCCACAGGCCGAGTTTGTTGTTGATATGATACTGCCAGGTTAGCTTTTGTTACTATTGATACATAACACCAAGTGTTTCTCTAGGCACCAATCCAGGTCACACATCAGTCACTTGGTAAAGTGGCAACGGAATGACGCACTTGGCAAGGTAAGCGGAGCATTGATCATCCAGTACCTAGATAGGTCAACAATATCGTCAAAGTTGCTTGTCAAACCTGTAGACGACTGGCACAGGTCCAGAACAGACACACAAGAGCGAGGTCTATACTCAGAAGTGGGATCCAAATGCTTCAGATAATGACTAATGATAGGTTATAACATTTAAGTGCCAAGGAGCCTCCGCCAGACGGCAATGTGACCATGATCTTCTAGATCCGCTGCCTGCTGTTTCTCAAAGACGACTCGCAGCTGGTGATGAGGTTCCCGGAGATGACGGACCCACAAACCGAGTTTGTTGTTGATATGATACTGCCAGGTTAGCTTTTCTTGCTTGTAGATTATACCAGGTGTTTTTCTCAGTTGTTGTTTTAGGAAATCATGGCGATTGACAACAAGCCGCCTCACTGCTCACTGGCGCCTCACTCTTCTCACCTTGGTCTCAGATTTTACTTTATTTAGACTGGTGAAATCTGCCCCACTAGGAGTGGCTATGAAGTGCAAAATTGATTGCATAATTTTAATCATTAACTGATATGTAAAGGTCGAATTAATCTTAATGGTGTCTGTGATGTTACCTACAAGCAGCGCAAAACCCCACTCTTCACGAATTTTCGATCAGGTGTCCTGACGTGGGTTTAATATTTTTTACCCATCCCAAAAAGTGCACAAACGGTGAAGAAATTTTCACTTCAAAAAATGTCCTGCACTGAATCCATCCATCAGCCATAAGCTCCACTGCTGGACATTGGCTTCCCCTATGGATCTCCAATAAGACCGGATGGAAGCGGCTTGCATCCAGTGCGATCACCACTCGATAAAATTATCGAGTGGTGATCACGTACCGGCAAGCGCAGCATAGGACGTCTATCCACGAGGTGGACGAACGACCTCATTAAGACCGCAGGATCGCACTAGATGCAAGCCGCTTCCATCCGGTCTTATTGGAGATCCATAGGGGAGGCCAATGTCCAGCAGTGGAGCTTATGGCTGATGGATGGATTCAGTGCAGGACATTTTTTGAAGTGAAAATTTCTTCCCCTTCCCCATCGGTCATCAGTCCTCCGCGCTATGTGCCCTGCCCATTGCCATTTCAACTTGTCAATCCGCTGGGCTATGTCGGTAACTTTGGTTCTTCTGCGGATCTCCTCATTTCTGATTAGATTTCGCAGAGAGACTTCGAGTATAGCCCTCTCCATAGCTCGTTAGGCTACTTGGAGCTAATAAGACCCATAGTGAGAGACCATGTTTCTGTGCCATAACAGCTCATCACTGGCAATGGCAACACACACTGGTCGAAAACTTTTGATTTGAGGCACTGAAGTATGTCGGTCGAGAAGACTTTACTCAATCTGAATAGGCTTCTTTAATGCCCATTTGTGAAACCGCGGTCTTTTTCTCATTTTTCAGGCACAAGTGGTAGGTCAGAGAGCTCGGACGTGGGTTTCGGCTATCGGAGCGTATACGCGCCGCTCTGGGAGTCCATGAGGCTCTTCGGACTCAAGTACGACTTCAAAATAGACTACGATACGAGACCTGATACTAAGGAAGGAATGAAGTGAGTACATTTTTACTATACAGGGTAATTTCTAATCAATCAGCATCCTTTGAGAGGCTTATTCTGTACATCAAAACTAACGACTTTTGTTCTATGACTTTTGTCTAAACTCAAAAAAAAAACTTGTTGTTCCATAGAAAAATATCGTTCACTCGACATGGTATAGAACAGCAGATGTTTTTTTCGAGTTTGTACAAAAGTTGCAGAAAAAAAGTTAGTAGTTTGATGTACAGAATAAGCCCCTAAAAGGATGCTAATTGATTAGGAATAACCCTGTATATCTAGCTGCCTGTCCTGGCTTTATCTTGTTTCGAATGAGTTTTTTAGCTATAAACTTTCCTTAAGAAATATTCCAAAATGTATTCAAAGCAGCATTTGAATCTGTTGTGTAGTTTGTAAGATATATGGGAATGCAGAAACAGACACAGAGGCACGCAGAATTAGCGACTTTGCTTTATAATATGTAGCGATATTGATGATCGACAATAGTTTAGATCAGAGAGCTCAGACGTGGGTTTCGTCTATCCAAGCGAATACGCCCCGCTCTGGGAGTCCAAGAGACTCTTCGGACTCAAGTACGACTTCAAAATAGACTACGATACGAAACCTGTTACTAAGGAAGGGTTGAAGTGAGTATTTATTGTATTACTAGCTTCTGACCGCGATTTCGCCGGCGTGGTATTTGACTTTTTGTGCTATTCTATAGGAATTTTATTATGCCAAGATAAAAATAGCCTTAGTCACTTTCCGACCTTTAATATATTCATGCCAAAATCAAGAAACCAACCAAAACACTTTCAGATTTATAATATCAGTAAAAATAATAGGTTAGGCACGGTAATGATAACTAACAGTGTTCTGTCTTCATACTAACGGTTGAAACGCTATACTCCATAAAATTTAACTTGATCTCTGCGACAGCTGTCAGAAAAATCACGCCTATGAAGTCCTGAATTTCTTAATAGTACAGACAGTACCTGTCAATGTCATACTTTATGGGCATGTCAATTAGTAATGGGCGACGAATGATCGAGTTGATGAGTTTTAGATAGAGTTTTATTTAAAATATCGATAGTTTATACTAACGATATTTTAAATAAAACTTAATTTATCATTAATTTTATTGAATATTTTAATATCATAAGATTTTTTAGATGTAGTATAATTAAATTAAACCCAATTATATGTTACATTAGCATCGATAATAGTGAAAAACGTCGATAAATACTATCGTTACATTATTATGAGTAATTAATTAATATCATAACATTATTTACATATGTACATACATGATCTTAAATGATAGTAAGTAAATAAAATCCAATTTCTCACCTTCAACAACTCATTCGATTTCATTACAACATTGTTTGAAAATCGATGTTTTCCACCACTATCTCAACTCTAAATATGTCAATATGTAACTGTCGCAGGGATCAAGTTAAATTTTATAGAGTATAATCATACCTACGCGCCTCGGAGTTCGGTATACTCTCGGTATGCTAGTCAGTCGCGACGCGCCGTAGTGACGAACGAACGTGTGGATTTGTAATTAGTAAATGTGTTATTAACGTTTTTAGGGTTTCTCGTTTTACTATGGAACCTTAAAAGCATCAATAAACACAATATGTATTTTTATTGAACGCTTCCTTTTTCATTTACAAGGAGTTTATTTTTTGTGATAAATGTAACAATTAATTAATTTAAAAAATAATTGTACATTATAATTTATTTAAAAACTCAAGTAGATTAAGTGTAGGCAGATGTAATTAAAGTACTGAAGGCGGACAGCCCTAGCACGTGATATAGATATGAAACTATGTACAACACATAGAGGCTTTTGGTTTCTTTAAAAATATTAACTGCAAATAAGTAATTGAAAAAGAAAGTAAAAACTGGATATATAGGAAGAATAACTAACAAATATGAAGTACGCACTCAGCAAGCGGATGTGCGTACTCTTTGCAATCTAAGTATCAGACATGTTTTTAGTTGCCAGGCACAACTCAGAGGTTGCACTCCACTTGACGGGTTTGTTATAGAGGATATCTTTAACTTGCTTAATGTAAAATGTAAATTTTGAAGTAAATATATCGATGGCAAACTTTTTATTAACATATTCGTTATACTGAATTAATAAAGAAAAAATAAAATAGCCATTCTCACAAGGGGATTGAACAAGATTATTTTTTGCAAAAATTAGCATGACCGACTTCACCCGTGTACAGAATTCGCGAATATTTCGCACGGATCGATGTATCATTTTTCACATTATTGTTGATTTATCAAAAATGGCTCAGCCGATTTCGATAAAATTTAAATGGGACCAATTTCGAAGTATACTCTTTCCAATAAAAAAGAATTATTTTAATTCGGACTACTACGAAAAAAGTTATGCGTAGTTATACATAAAAAAAATATATATGCGTCGAATTGTATACCTCCTCCGGTGGTACGTCGGTCAAAAATGATATGTTATTTTTGTGACTATGTAGAGTAAATACATTTATTTGATTGGATCTACGTCCACTGAACCTAGTGTTAAAATTTATTTGAGATAACAATTCGGGAGCGTCTACTACGGAGTGAACTATTTTATAAAGATTTGTATTGTAACCCGTTGTTTTTTTTTTTTGTTAATTTAGCCTATTGTCATTGCTTTTCAGACAAATTGTTTTCGAAAAGATTCCGAAGAAAAAGCCAAAAGAAGTTATTAACTTGGATCTGGAAACTCCGGAAGTGTCCATCGACTTAGACTGTGACGACGCTCTGTAAGTATCAGCTCAAATCATATCTGTTGTTGAGGATCTAAGCTATAATATAATAATAAAATATAATAAAAGCTATATAATATAATCTAGCCCGGGAGGTAAGAGTAAAAAGATGCAAATACTTTCAATAAGCTGAATTTTTGGTATTACGTTCCATCGTGGTGTAAAAAAAATACACCGGAGTTAGTCAGCTGAGTTTCTTAGCGTTTGGTGGGGGAACACGTATGAATGAAAAAACCGGACAAGTGCGAGTCAGGCTCGCACACCGAGGGTTCCGTACAAACCCAGAATATATCACAAAAAATCTCTATACTATGACCATCGACAAAAAGCTTTTTTTTTTTCACTTTTCTCGTCATACATAGAAAATTACACATTGTTAAAATAATGAAGCTGTTTTAGCATGTGCTAATGAAGTTCTTTTATATGATACCTTACATGATACGATTTACTCACTTTGAATTTTGAACCCATGTTTTGTGAATTTTGAGGCCCTATTTTTTTGTGATTTAAATAAAAATGTACCGTTTTCAGATTTATTCCTATATGTGTACTCTGAGACATTGCTTCTCGCCAAATTTCATAGTTCTATGTCAACGGGAAGTACCCTGTAGGTTTTGATTTTCGTGAGTGTCTAAATATGCGTTTTTTTACGACATAAACGGCTCTAACTTTTTTAAACGATAACTGAGAAGTTTTTTTTACACAACTGCAAGAGACCATAGATATACGTATACAGTTTAAATTTCAATTCGATATCTGTACGCGTTCCCGAGATAAAGAGTCTTTACACACAGCCGGACAGACGGACAACAATGTGATCCTAAGGGTTCCGTTTTTTCCGTTTGAGGTACGGAACCCTAAAAATGTAAGTAAATTATTTTTCTACCCAGGATTTAATAGCAATTTCGAAGTATATAATATTGTATACTATTAATGTAACATAATACCAGAAACTCAGCTTTTAAAAAGTACTTGCATTTTTTTGCGCTTACATCCCGGTCTACACAGACAAAATAGTACATTATGGTACAAGTGTGTAATGTTGGTGATTACCGCTGAGGCGCCATTGAGTAACGCTAAGCATCCCAGCTGACTGAAGCCGGAGTATTGTTGTACACCACCGTGACAACGTATTACCAAAAATCTAGCTTTTAGAAAGTAGTTGCAATTTTTGCGCTTGCCTCCCGGGCTATACGGAGCCGTTCAAGTATGACCACTAAGTAAGCACTACCGGGGAGGAGTTTATTCTTAGCGTATTTTTGATGTCTAGATGGTGATTACGTCAGCAATAGTATTTATATACGCATGACACGCATGTGTGTTAAAGTCCTATATCCTAAATTTATTTTCTTATTTCTAAACTGAAATCTGCTGCTCATGAATTAGTAAAATATATAAAAATGCATACATGTATACTGAGCGCCACACAAATTAAAAGATGGGAAGTTAGCCGCAGAGAGCTGCGCAAACCCCAAAATATAGACGTTAGCGGGTGCCAGGGAGACGAGACGCCGGCGCACACCCGCCCGCCAACCTCGTGCCTCCCGCGCGCTCCCTATGCCCGAGCTCACTACTTCGCCATTTGTATAGGCATTGTCCACACATGCGCAATAATTAGCGAATCACGGCGAAGTGTCATCTGCGGCTAACTTCCCATCTTGCAATTTGTGTGGCGCTCAGTATACCAACGTTTACTTAAAAATTTAAGAGGTAAGAGCTTGCTTACTTTTGCTGACAAGGGGTGTAACACAATAATCGTAATAAATCTGCTTACGTAATACTTGAACGCCCTACAATATACTATTTGTTGACAGAGATGACACCATTTCAACGTCATCGTCAGTGAGCCTGCGCGAGAGCAAAGTGTTCACGAAATCTCAGAAAAACTTCCCAAAAGAAAGGCAACCAAGGATTAAATCGCGCGTGAACAAACTGATAAAGAAACTCAAAAATAGAATGTCATACTTACCAGACGACTTTGTTTGCGACGCTCTGCAGCGAATATCGGAGTTTCTATTGGATGATCGGCAGACTACTATTGGTAAGTGTTGCTAATATACAGGTTTTGCATAGTTCACTTAAACTTCCGCGTTTGTTCTCTCTCTTATCTTAGTTTTACTTATAGCCATCCATCCAGACGTCCACTGTTGGACACAGGCCTTCCCTAAACATCTCCAATAAGACCGATCGGTAGCAGTTTGCATCCAGCGTGATGTTGCGGTTTTAATGAGGTCATACTGCGTAAGATGTCCACCCACAAGGTGGACATCCTACGCTGCGCTTCCGGTACGTGATCTCCTCAAGAGAAACACAGTCCTCCTGCTATGTTTAATGTCCACTGCCGTTACAACTTGCCAATCTGGAAACTCATACTAGGGTAAACATTTAGCATCCTTTTAGGGGCTTATTCTGTACATCATAACTAACAACTTTTGTCAAAACAAACATAAAAATCAGCCTTCCATACATTTGATCGCGGGTGAACGATATTTTTCTATGGAACACATTTTTTTTGACCGACGAACCACCGGAGGTATACAATTCGACGCGTATATTTTTTATTTTTTATGTATAACCACGCGTAACTTTTTTCATAGCAGTCCGATTTCAATAGTTCTTTTTTTATTGGAAAGAATATACATACTTCAAAATTGGTCCCATTTAAATTTTATTGAAATCGGCTGTGCCATTTTTGATAAATCAACAATACTGTGAAAAATGCTACATCGATCCGTGCGAAATATTCGCGAATTCTGTATACGGGTGAGGTCGGTCATGCTAATTTTTGCAAAAAATAATCTTGTTTGAGTTTTGACAAAAGTTGCATAATAAAAGTTGTTAGTTTTGATGTACAGAATAAGCCCATAAAAGGATGCTAATCGTTTACCGTTCACCCTGTATATGAAGGTACACAAGAAAGTAGGTAATTTCTTATTTATTGTATTTTTATTTCAGTGTTCAATGGAATGGCTGTGTATCAGCAGTATTTCCTAGCGAACGTGGCGAAACTGAGTAGAAACCGCTCCACCTACATGCTGTTCACTACGGCCAGCCAGATCTGCCTCGACAATATCAAATACTGCCTCGACGTGAAGAACTTGCAGTACGAAATAAAGTATGTCAAAACTCGCAAGGGGTCTGCGAAGTAAGTATTTTTAGTACAAGCTTTTATTTAACTTGTAATGGATGGTGTGATGTGATGATGTGTGCTTTGACATTGGAACTATTTTTGAAATTAGAGCATTTGTGGCATGGGTCCGGAAATTTACAACCATTTACCGACGGAAATACTGGAGTCAGTGAGTGTGGCTGTATTTAAGAGCAAGCTATTCAATTTGCTAGTTACAAAAGCTTATTATAGTATACGGGAGTTTTTAGACGATAAAATGTTATAAATAATATGATATGTACCTATTTAATTAATTCCAATTTTACTGACATTTTATAATTTAAATTAATATTCATAATAAGGAAGTTTCCCGTTTTCTAGTTTTATTTTTATTAAATTACACTAAGCCTGCAATAAATTATGGTGTTTTTATTTTTCAATTATCTTCAAAAATGACGGAGTTATGAATTTTTAAACATGACCGCACGAAATCAAAAAACCTCGCGACGGATTTACGCGTGTGACGTCATTCGGCTTCAGAGCCGCGCCGTGGGTTAGGCGGGAGTAAGGAAAAAAGGAAATAAAGTACTTCACTCTATGCTGGGTATTTTTCTAAGCCACGAATACGTTCTAGAATATCATTGTACTTATCTTTATGTTATGATCAACATTTACTATGGGACTAACCTCCCAAAATAACTAATAAAAAGTCAGCATTCCCAAATTTTTGTCGTGAGTAAATAAACTTTATATCTAAATGGAACAAGACTTGGTGTATGTATTGTGTCTAGACATATCTAGTGTACTGCGGTTTTTACATCTGTAACCATTAACTAGTAGCTCTCCAAACAGTAGACCTCGCAAGTATACATTTTCTTGTAATAAGTTCTCAAAAATGCACAACTTTTACAGGTAAATATATTCTTAATCATAAAAATGGTAAGGTTCTTTACTAAGATAATAGTGTATATAATGGGACTACGTAAGTAAGTTTGTATAGGCCGGGTGGCTAGCCCTGGTGTCAGAGTTTGGGACTGATCCCCTATACAGGGTTAGCTAGCTAGAACTGGTGAAGCGTAATATATTTTGTTCTAATAAAATAATTTAGATAATTTTTTTCAAGGCTTTTATTTTCTAGTCCCAATAAGTTGTCAAGTGCGTGTCAAGACATGCGTATGATAGGCTTCCGTAGACGTGACGATGATTATGATGATGATAAAAAACAATTTTTAAGATGGTTGATTACTAGGAAAACGTAATTTAGTATGAATTCTTGGTTGCCTGGGAGAATTCGCTTAAAGCGATAAGGCCACCAGTTAGAAACCTATTAATTGTATTGTTTTGTCCCTGTATTTTTTTTATGTTATGTGGTTGTCTAATAAAGTGTTATTGTTTGTTTGTTTGTATGAAATATACATGTGAAGTCGATGACCCCTAATGTTTAAAAAATTCAATTTTTTTCTTTATAGTTCTAAAATTTATGATTCCACAGTGCTCAAAATAATTTTCAGGGAAAGTTTTTAATATGGTCTGTAAACGGCGTCCGTTCGTTACACGGACATAACGAAGTTTTAAGGGTTCCTCGTTTTACTACGAAACCCTAAAAATGACTGAACAAAGTGACAACTGTCAAATTCTAGAATCCATACTAGGATGAAGTGACAACTCAAAGTGACAGCTGTCAAACTTAAATGCGGTTTATTTCTGTAACTAACGATTTTAGACCATTGCTGTCTTCACAAAAGTGATAGAACTCAACAATATCTATATTTCGGATGACAGCTCTTTAATGTAATTTATCTCCGTAACTGTCGTTTCTATACCGTTACTTTAGGCACAAAATTGATAGAGCTCAACGAGATCTACATTTCGGATGACATCTGCCACTCTAGTATGAATTCTATAATAATATGCCATATAATGGCAGCTGTCACTTTGACATCTGTCATTTTCGGAACTAAAAAATAAGTCCTGAAAAACCTATTACCTACAATGACTTTATAAGAACAAATATTAGGCTGAGAAGTTTTGGATAACCCTATACAGGGGATTAGTCCCATAGTAAAAGTTGGTCATAATTTACAATGATATTTTAGGACAGAATATTGTAATTATGATTATATTTGCCTGTGCAAGTATGCGCATTTTTGAAAACTGATTACTTACCAGAAAATGTTCACCAAAACGTATACTTGTGAGGTCTACTATTTGGAAAACTACTAGTCAATATATACAGATGTAATAACCGCAGAACAGTAGGTACACACGCCAAGTCTTGTTCCATTTAGAAATAAAGTTCATTTACTCACGACAAAATCATGGGAATGCTGACTTTTTATTCGTTATATTGGGAGGTTAGTCCCATAGTAAATGTTGATCATAACATAAAGATAAGTACAATGATATTCTAGAACGTATTCGTGGCTTAGAAAAATACCCGGCATAGAATGAAGCACTTTATTTCCTTTTTTCCTTACTCCCGCCTAACCCACGGCGCGGCTCTGAAGCCGAATGACGTCACACGCGTAAATCCGTCGCGAGGTTTTTTGATTTCGTGCGGTCATGTTTAGACATCCATAACTCTGTCATTTATTAAGATATTCGAGTAATTTTTTCACTATGTCTAATATAATTCTAACGTCCTTAAATGTAAATAATTATTTTTAGTTTTTATGATAAAGGAAACTTCCCTATTGTTTGACATTGTACCTATTATTGTATGTTCACCAAGGACTTAGCTGTTGAGACGTTTTTATTTTATTCTAATTAAGATCTTTTACATATGTAACACAGTTAACAATAAAGTTAATCTGAATCTGAAATGTTACTGTTGACATTAATGTAATTTTGTATTTAATTTCTGACATTTTAATTTATTTTAATATATTGTATGTATCAGCCTTTTTTAATAGTCCACTGCAGGACGTAGGCCTACCCACGAAGGGTGATTGGGCCATATCCACCACGCTGGCCCAGTACGGGTTGGAGGATTCACATACGCCATCGAATTTCTTCTACGGACGTACGCAGGTTGCCTCACGATGTTTTCCTTCACCGAAAAGCCAATGGTGTGAAATTCCGTACATAAGTTCCAAAGAAACTCATTGGTACGGGATCGGGATTTGAACCCACGACCTCACGATTGCAGGTCGGGTGTTACTACCACTAGGCCACCACGGCTTCACGGCTTTTTAATATATTGTATATTGACTATTATTATTATTGATTATAGTTTATAAAAAACACAACATTACATTTTTTGTTGTCATAATATGTTTCAAGTCAATAATTTTAATTTAATGCAATTTAATTTAATTTAATTTAATTTACCTATAATTAATTCAATTTAATTTAATTATTTGCTACATAGCAAAATGTTATTATTATTGTAATAATAATAAATGTAATTGTAATAAGTTAGTGACGTACGTATCTTTTATATTTATGATACCAATAAATAATATGGATATGTAACTATGTACGTACACCCGCCCGCTAACTACATGCCTCCTCCATTTTTCGTAAAAATCAAGTCCATCCGTTGCTCCGTTGCCGCGTGAAAGAGGAACAAACTAACAAACACACTTACGGATGGGTGACCGCGGGTGGCATTTTCCAACTGAGCGCTACCGTGGTTCAGATGACACGTTAAATTGTAGGTCCCGGTTGTTTTAACCGTTTAGCCATGTCAGAGACCTCCAGGCGGCTAAATTCTGACACCAGGGCTAGCCACCGGCCTATACGAACTTACTTTCGGATTTATAATATTACTAGTTTGTACCCGCGGCTTCGCCCGCATGATATTTTGATTTTTGTGCTATCCCATGGGAACCCTTTATTTATCTGGGATAAAAAGTAGACTACCTATGTCACGTTCCGTCTTTAAAACCCGAGGCCCTACCTTACCACCCTTAATAAAGGAAGTGGAAAATCCAAAAAATAAAAGAAAAAACCATTTGACGGTTATTCGATTCGACAGTTGATTTTTTTGACACTTCTTGAAGCGCACTCTAGAATAGCTTCTCAAAGTAACACTTATCGTTATATTATGAACAATTTACTTAATATCATTATAAGTTATAGCCTGTGTTATTCTGATATATAAGCTATATTATTGCAAAGTTTCATCTCAATCCGTTCAGTAGTTTTTGCGTGAAGGAGTAACAAATTTCCATCCATCCATCCATTCATCCTCACAAACTTACAAACTTTCGCGTTTATAATATTAGTAGGATTAAGGACTAGCTTTTCTTAGCGTCATATTTTATTTTTGTGCTATTCCATAGTAAATCTTTTCTTTTTTGGGATAATAAGTATATCCTAAATATGCCCAAGAGCATTAAAACGAGCCATATCAAAATAAAATCTAAGTAATATCTCTTTCATTCATGGATTTTAAGTAGCAAATTTTTACCCTTGGGTCGTTATCGACCCCTTGGGTATATATGAAATATAGGCTATTTTTTTATTTTGTTTTTATTCTATATTTTTTGGGGGCTTTTAGACCGAAAGTCCACGCCAGCCCCATCGTACCCTTATAAATACAAGCTTATTACTTATTAAACACACACATATTTTTACATAAATTAAGATATAATAAGCAAGGCAGTCTCGTGGAGTTGGCGTGATTTAGAAACTGGAAGAAGGTCTCCACCAGTCTGTAAATCATTCCAGCCTCCTCAGAGACGGGGTTACATAACATACTGTAACATACAGAGTTTGTGTAAAAATATGTGTGTGTATATTATGTAAAAAGCTTGTATTTATAAGGGTACGATGGGGCTGGCATGGACATTCGGTCCAAAACTGTTCGGCAAAGATTCGTTCTCTTTCGCGTTGATTCCGAACACATTCCATAAAAGTTTATAGGCTATGAGACTGGCATTTGTACTATAAAATTGTTGAATGATTATCCACACTTTTTGGTAATTATTTTGTTTATAAAATAGCTGTTTTAATTTTGTAGCATCCTGGAATTTGAGAAAATATTTCCTGGAGTGGTTGACGCAGAATCTTCGGAACCATTGTAAGTATTGCTGTGTGTTTAAAGAGATAATGCAAAAATATATCAAGCTTCGACCATTACCTTGTACAATGTGCAGTATTCAATTATTTGCTTTATTTGTTTTGGAAAATGATTTTCCTGTTATTTTCTTTCATAACAATCATCATTTAAAGAAAGGCGACGTCCACAAGTGGTATATTATTCAGAGAAAAATCGAACCAAGATGATATTTACGTCATTTGAAAGCTTGTCTTATGGGCTTCTCAAAAATATATAATTTAGATTTTTTCATCCCTCCATTTTTTTTTAAATGTGAAAAATTGTGTGAAAAGTAATAATATAGCTTTATATTTTTTCTAGTTTAACAATAATAAAGTATTCTATCGTTATTTTACTTGAATTCGTAGCTGATTCTTCCACAACCATCTTTTAAATTGTTAAAATAAAAAATTATCACCTACCAGTGTGACCAGTTAGTAGGTACAATGTGATAAAAAACATTTAAAAAGTGTGTCTAATTGGTAAAACTGCTTTTATTTAACAATTTGGAGGTTACTTAACCAGGATTGCTAGAGATAAACTACATATTGAGCCAAATATATTTATTCATCTTGATAAATTCAAAATTAATTTTAAAAAAATCGGAGAACTTTTTTTGTTTTTAACTGATGAAAAATATGAACTTTCTCGAAATGTAACGAGTGTTGTGGTTGGAATTTTTGATTATTATTATACCAGCCTCCATACATTTTGTGGCATTTTCTCGGATCTTATTATCTTTTGACATTGCTTGTAAACTGTGGCGGCGTGATGGCGGCCTTGAACAAAAATCAGATTAGAAAATACGAAATTCCATTCAAATCAAGCATTCAATGTGGTTGTTTTACTCTACTTATTTTAATATTTTAATGGATTTTTTGAGCTACTGTCTTCGAGTAAATATCTATAGAGTCACAATCGTGCAATATAAGTGTCCGAGCCAAAACCCTGCCCAAGCTACGTAGTGGGCAGCCTTGTTAGTTAGTCGTAAGGCGATTGCAAGCCGACTACAACGCCGCGCAATGCCAAAGTGCTCGGTTACAATCACTAATAAATACATAACGTCGAGATTCGAGAAAACGTGTCATTGTGAATTATTTGATGTAAATATTTAAGTCGGTATGTATAACGGCGCTCGGACATTCTTTTACTACTTTTACTCAATCAATCAATCTTTATTGCAACATATGTGGTATTACATGTAGATCTTAAATAACATGTTTTAAAAGCTATACACATATGACCCTATAAGGGTGTGGCAACGTTAATTTATATAATATTAAATTCTCCTATTTTTATTTAATCAATGTCATAATCATTATATTATATTATTATATTCGTCGTAGGTACATTAATAATATTACGTCATTAGACAGGTAATGTCATTTTTACATTAAAATAAAAAAAATAGAAATTATAACAATAAAATAGTAAAAAACAATAATTAATACGCCCATTTATAAACATGCATGCGGCACGACGCTTTCCTCAAGAATTCGTCAACCTCATAAAAACTCTCGCTTACTAGCCACTTCTTCAACTGCGCACAGAACCTCTTATATGGTAAATCAATCAACTCTTCAGGACGGGAATTGAAAATTAAGACCGCCATATACTCAGGGACTGTGGCTCTGAAGATGTTTGCTCGAAGGCTACTGTACACAGTCTGGTCTCACTTTTCAAGATCTTCTGTTTTGCCATCAGGAACTCAACTATATCCACAATTTCGACCAGCTCGAGCACAGTCAGCTCAAAACCCCTAAAAAGTGTGCTGAAAGTGATGAATCAACTTGTTCACAAACTGCAGAAAGGATATCTCACTGAGGAGATTATTGAAACTACACTACAGAGCATTTGTGACTTTTGCCATGACGAGAAAAAGAGTTTAGGTAAGTTAATAATAAGAAATGAAAGTTCCTATAGCCCATCTTTGTAAGTCATCTATCACCACATCACAATAACCCGAAATACTGTAAATCATATCTAGCAATAGTTATTATCATCCTACTCTATGCACTTAACAGATTTGTTTTATAACATTTTATGTAAAAGGGCCTCTCAGTGTTGGCTGCGGCTCCACTGATGCCTGCCAAAGGACCAAGCTATGCTTGTGATTTATACTTGAATAAAAGAAATGAAATAAATAGGTACAGCATAGTTACTAAAATTGAGTGAATCTTTTCAACTCCCTCTCCCCTCTAAGTTACGTCTTGCAACGTCTTTGTGACTGCGCAATTATGAAGGTTAGTATTTGAAAGATAATCAAAAGCCCCTCCTTCTTTCCCCCTCACAATAAGATAGTTACGAAAACAAATACCTCCCTTAAATCTCCCTCACAATAACATAGATACGAAAACAAATACAGTCAATCCTGGCTAACTGAGAACTGGTTAAGTGAGAAACCTCTATAAGTGAGAGTAATTGCCAGGTCCCGTCGTTTTATACCTCAAATAACTCAATAAGTGAGAGACAAAAACCTCTATAAGAGAGAGTCGTTTTTACCTCATGGACCTCTATAACTGAAAGTACTACTTGTCTGAACCTCTATAAGTGACAGTAGAGGGTAATAAAACATCTGCACTTCATGACCCATTCTTGCATGGAACTAACTACCATTGCTTTCGGATCGTGTTCTATTCAAACATTTTTTTTTTGTATTTTGTGTGGAATGGCTACGTGTGTTATAGACACACGTGTAGCCATTCCAAAAAAATGCGTCCTACTATCCTGTTTGTTGAAATAGCGTTCTATTTAAAATTATTTTGTATTTTCCCTTAATCTACCTAACATTATTTTTGTATCACATTCTTTTGGAATAACCACACGTGCGTTTACACTATCTTATTGGTCAAACTTACTACAGTTGATAAGTATCAATTGAGGAGAAAGGTTCGGTGTTAATAAATACGAGTAAGTCTTTAGGAATAAATAAATAAATCTTTAAGTGATAAACTTGAGAAAGGTATTGAATGCGTTCAAAAGTAGAAATTCTCGAAATGAAACAGGCAATGAATTTTTTTACCTGAATTACTTTTATAAAATGATAAAATCAAAAGATCCTATATGGTCTCAGTGCTCTAAAGGACCTAAGTATATACTATTTATATACATATTTATCATTCTTTACGAATGTAGATACCTACATGCAATTTGGACGCATTTTTTAACCTCTATAAGAGAGAAGACACTTCTGAAACTGGATAAGTGAAAAACCTCTATAATTGAGAATGAGATGGCGGTACCTTCAACTCTCTCTCTTATCCAGATTTGACTGTACCTCTTTATATCACCCTCCCAATAAAACAAGTACCGCCCTTATATCTCCCTCCCAATAAGATAGATACGAAAACAAGTACCGCCCTTATATCTCCCTCCCAATAACGACGACTATGAAAAATATTTTTGCTTTGTCAAATTCACAGTCGTAAGTTCTGTTTTATTATACGAAGTAGAACGCGGGGCGGGGACTATCTCGTTACTGTACCTCATACGCTTGAGAAGTCCACAAAAGTTACGCATATAATGGGACCAAAAGTATACAATATGCTGCCAAAAAATGTTATCTATGCCCCTAGCCTGCCATGTTTTAAGGCTCGGTTAAAACGCTGGCTTATTGAGCAGACGTATTATGATTTTGACGTTTTTAAATGTGTAAAATAGATTACTTATGCAATATTAGTGCATAATATTTTTTTGATATTTCTAGGTTATACTATATTTAAAAAATTTATGTGCAGTATCGACATTCAATTTGAATTTTTTGTCATTTTTATTTTGTATAATGACAATGATAATATTATTATAATTATTTAATGTAATTGACATCCTCATGATGAACTGTTTGTCAATAATTGGTTATTGTTCTAGATAATGATTGAGACTGATTGACATGTAAATGAAATATTTTATGAATAAATTGAATATGAATATGAATATTTCAGTTTTACAACCGATGGACCTCCACCACGTGCAATTCATCCAAAAGGTGTTGTTTTTCGCGCGCGAACCAGACTCGCACAGGGTGTTCACAAGCAACAGCCGGGCGCTGCTAGCTAGCATCTACAGTTGTATAGAAAAAAACCTCCAGTACCAAGTCAAACAAGTCAAGGGAAAAACGTAAGTATTTTGTTAGATATTATACAGGTTGATTCATCCAAAAAGTGATGTTTTTCAGCAACAGTTGTTAAGAAAAAAACATTCTATATCATCTCAGACAAGTCAAGGGGAAGAATTAAGTATTTTGTTAGATGTTATACGAGTGATTCAACAGTTTTATTAAAACAATACCCTAAATCATCTCAGACAAGTCAAGGGGAGGAAGTAAGTATGTTGTTAGATGTTATACGGGTGATTCAACAGTTGTATTAAAACAACACCCTATATCATCTCAGACAAGTCAAGGGGAAGAAGTTAGTACCTATTTTGTTAGATGTTATACTAGTGATTCAACAGTTGTATTAAAACAACACCCTATATCATCTCAGACAAGTCAAGGGGAGGAAGTAAGTATGTTGTTAGATGTTATACGGGTGATTCAACAGTTGTATTAAAACAACACCCTATATCATCTCAGACAAGTCAAGGGGAGGAAGTAAGTATGTTGTTAGATGTTATACGAGTGATTCAACAGTTGTATTGAAAACAACACCCTGTATCATCTCAGACAAGTCAATGGGAAGAAATAAGTATTATGTTAGATGTTATACAGAATGATTCAAAATGGAAGTATTTTGTTAAATATTGTAACATGTTCTTTTTCTACAAACAACTTGTTTTAAATTAGGTGTTAATACCTAGCTTAACGTTTTTTAATCTTTTTGTAACTATAGTGTGACAAAGTTTTCTAAGCTATCACCGAAGTTAAGCAACATTCAGTACGGTCAGTGTCCGGATGGGTGTCCGCGGGTGGCATTTACAACTGAGCGCTATCGTGGCTCGGATGACACGTTAAATTTTGTGTCCCGATTGTTTTAACTGTCTAGCCATGTCCGATTTTTCAGGCGGCTTAACCCGGCCTATAGGAATTTACTGACTCTTATTATTTCGACCTATATGAATTTACTGACTCTTTTATTATTCCGGCCTATAGGAATTTACTGACTCTTTTATTATTCCGGCCTATAGGAATTTACTGACTCTTTTATTATTCCGGCGCCTATAGGAATTTACTGAATCTTTTATTATTCCGGCCTATAGGAATTTACTGACTCTTTTATTATTCCGGCGCCTATAGGAATTTACTGACTCTTATATTATTCAGGCCTATAGGAATTTACTGAATCTTTTATTATTCCGGCCTATAGGAATTTACTGACTCTTTTATTATTCCGGCGCCTATAGGAATTTACTGAATCTTTTATTATTCCGGCCTATAGCAATTTACTGACTCTTTTATTATTCCGGCGCCTATAGGAATTTACTGACTCTTATATTATTCCGGCCTATAGGAATTTACTATTATTCCGGCGCCTATAGGAATTTACTGACTCTTATATTATTCCGGCCTATAGGAATTTACTGAATCTTTTATTATTCCGGCCTATAGGAATTTACTGACTCTTTTATTATTCCGGCGCCTATAGGAATTTACTGAATCTTTTATTATTCCGGCCTATAGCAATTTACTGACTCTTTTATTATTCCGGCGCCTATAGGAATTTACTGACTCTTATATTATTCCGGCCTATAGGAATTTACTGAATCTTTTATTATTCCGGCCTATAGGAATTTACTGACTCTTATATTATTCCGGCCTATAGGAATTTACTGACTCTTATATTATTCCGGCCTATAGGAATTTACTGAATCTTTAATTATTCCGGCCTATAGCAATTTACTGACTCTTTTATTATTCCGGCGCCTATAGGAATTTACTGACTCTTATATTATTCCGGCCTATAGGAATTTACTGACTCTTTTATTATTCCGGCCTATAGGAATTTACTGACTCTTTTATTTTTTTACAGAGAAGTGATTCTCGAAAAGATGATCAAATTCAGCAAGAAAAGTGATAGGTAAGTTATTTGTCATTATGTAAAAAAATATCATGTGATGCCTTTTTGACCGACGAACCACCGGAGGAGGTATACAATTCGACGCGTATATATATTTTTGTATGTATAACCACGCATAACTTTTTTCATAGTAGTCCAATTTCAATTTTTTTTTTTATTGGAAAGAGTATACTTCGAAATTGGTCCCATTTAAATTTTATCGAAAGTAATACACCTGTGCGCGTCGAATTGTATACGTCCTCCCCTTGAAAGAGTTTTCAAATTATTTACTCCATAATATTTTTTGAAAAAATATAATTTTATTGCAAGTAGGGTAGTTGACTAGTATTGAATTAATTTAAAGTGTTCAGAGTAGTAAATTCTGCAATTAATTATGATTCATAAACGTGAAAAAAATAATTAAAATAATAATTGGCAAATCAAGTTCAGAGGTAAAACCTTGTAAATATTTTGGTAGGGATAAAGAGGGGATGCCTTGTCCCTTTCCCACAAAGCATAACATAGTACTGCGAATGTATGACACTTACAGGCAGTGACCTCATAGCCTGCCATATTTCACTCTTTGTCTAGCAAGAAAAAAAATATGCTTGTAACTTCTTTATGTCTAAGTTGGTTTAGTTTCTTTTTTGGTTTCTTTAATCAGATCTATGGTTAGCTGTTACAAGAGGATATCAAAAAATATTACCAACTATAATCCTACCGTTTTACTCAGTCCGCGCCTGCGCGGTACAGGGGCGCGGGGGTAGTCGTCAAAAGGGACTGAGACTGGTACCCGCGCTGCCGAGGACTGAGACTGGTACCCGCGCTGCCGAGGACTGAGACTGGTACCCGCGCTGCCGAGGACTGAGACTGGTACCCGCGCTGGCGAGGACTGAGTTAAGCGGTAGGACTGTAGCCTATTATGGATTCAAATGCCTCAAATTAATTAGGACAGTAGCCTATTTGAAGCCGTGGTGGTCAAGAGGTAGTGACACCCGCCTTACAATCGTGAGGTCGTGGTTTCAAATCCCCGGTCCCGTACCAATGAGTTCTTTGAAATTTATGTACGGAATTTCACACCACTGACTTTTCGATGAAGGAAAACATCGTGAGGCAACCTACATGAAATTCGATGGCGTATGTGAATCTACCAACACGCACTGGGCCAGCGTGGTGGACATGGCCCAATCACCCTTCGTGGGTAGGCCTACGTCCTGCAGTGGACTATAAAAAAGGCTGTTACAGTATAGTACAGTTACAGTAGCCTATTATGGATTTAAATGCCTCCAATTAATGTATATTTTAATAATTTCAGAAATTCTCTATCATCACCATCATCAACCAGTGTGGGAAACCTTAGCGTATCAAAATTGGCCCAAATAAAGGATCGCGCAAATATGACAAAAACACAAAGGGACATCGTCAGACTCTACAAGAGAATGCAGTCCGGTGATCTTAAGGGAGATTTTGTTAAAACCACGTTACTGAAGATCTGCGATTTTATGCACGATGAACAGCAAGGGAGTATACGTAAGTAGTATTAATCATTTAAAAAAATCCGAAAACGGCGTGTCTATGTATGTATGCATGTATGTATGTGTTTGTTTAAGTGTGTGAGAGTGTGAGACAGTGGGCATGTGTCTGTATGTATCATTTTGTGTGTGTGTGTGTGTGTGTGTGTGTGTGTGTGTGTGTGTGTGTGTGTGTGTGTGTGTGTGTGTGTGTGTGTGTGTGTGTGTGTGGGTGTGTGTGTGTGTAAGTGTTAAAACAAACAAGACAAAAAGACCTTGAAAAAGATCGCCAAATGCGATCGAAACTATAGTGGCAGTTATCTACTAAAAAAAGCATGAGTAACACCTGTGCATTACTATAATTAAAATGTGCAAAAACCACGCTAGTTTCCATAATCATTGGGACAATGCATACTTCTTCTTCTTCGTGTTGATGGTTCTAAGGTGATAGGTCTAGACTGTGATGATGATGTTATTTTTAACTCATGCTTAGAAAACTCGAAAATTCCCAAGCTTTAGAGAAAATCCAAAATTATTGCTCTTTTAAAACCTGGAAAAGCGCCAAGTGACCCTAAAAGCTACCGCCCAATTTCACTTTTATGCCACACTTATAAACTATTTGAACTTCTATAAGTTTAAAATGTAAATAGTGCGTCGAGGGTGGCATTATCCTGCGGATAAAATCCCTCTATAAATAAAGATTTAAAAAAAAAAAAAAAAAAAAACTATTTGAACGAATCCTCTTGAACCGTCTGATACCTGCGATAGAACCCAAACTAATCCCAGAACAAGCCAGATTCGGCCCTGGTAAATCTTGTACAAGTCAAGTGCTTAGACTAACACAACACATAGAGAACGGCTTTGAGACCAAAAAAATCACTGGCGCTGTCTTTGTCGACCTATCAGCAGCTTACGACAATGCATACTCATAAACAAACAAATATAGTAAACAAACCTATATCGTGTATTTTTCAGATTTTCACGGTATGAAAGCGATTGAGTCGTTGTTCGTGAAACACGTACTGAGCATAGCGCGGGACGAGTCGTGGCACAGCGTGTTCTCTACACGGTGCCAGAGCGTACTGGCCGAGCTCAACCGCTGCTTCAATGGGAACATCCTGTATGAAATCAGACATGTGAAGAAGTAAGTATTTCTACAGGCCTAATCATACTAATAATTCTATTATTATGTGATATAATGTATTCATATATTGTATTTAATTACACGTATCTATGCATATATATTTATATTATTTATTAATTAAATGTACAATTTATTTTATTTTCAATTTATAAGTATTTTTAACTTTGTATTTATTAGCAGAAATTTATTAGATTTCCGCGACACAGGCCTAGCCTAGTGCGGAAATCACGGTACTACGTTTTGTCTATATAAAACTCTCATAAACATAGGTAATATTGTTTTTATTATATGCAGCAAGTGTTTAATTTATCGGGGCATTGACTATAGCGCCATCTAGTGCATTGAGAGTGATGAACCACTCTAGCGGAACGCCCAGCCAGCAGGGTTACGAGAACCACGGGCGGACTTGTATCCACGTACAGTGGAGCGGGTCCCGAAAAGGGCATCTCGTGCTCGGCGGATCGCTTACGCATTACAGTTTCGGATTATTATAATGTGATAGTGTTATTACTAAGGACTTTGAACAGGAAAGTGATTTGAGACTAAAACAGGCCGTGACATAGTGTTACAAGCAGTTATATGTCCTCGCCCACAAAATAACCCACGCGCGTATGCGCATTAAGCTAATGACGATGATGATGATGGACCCCAAGTCCCGTTAAATTCTTTCCTGTGTTTGTGTTAATAAAAATATTTTCATTTTTCATATTCAATACTAGTCGGCGGATGTGAAATTAGCTACAAGCCTTGCAATAGTTGCAATATCCAATTCTGACTGAAGCTCACGTAAAGCTGCGCGTTGATTGGATATTGCGTAGCTTGAAGCTAACTTCCCATCCGCCGACTAGTATGATTCGGCGTTTAACTATTAGACAATATTCGACTGCCTCGGTGGCTCAGTGGTTAGTGAACCTGACTTCTGGATCAAAGAGGCGTGGGTTCGATCCCCACCCAGGGCAAGCATTTATTGTGGTGAACATAGATGTTTGCTCTGTGTCTGGGTGTATTTAGATAGTATCTATATAATTATGTATTTAAAATATGTATATGTAGTATATCAGTCTCTGGCAGCCATATCACAAGCTTTGCTTAGTTTGGGGTCAGAGACCGTGTGTAAAATGTCCCCCAATATTTATTTATTATTTATTTAATATACATAATGTTTATTATTCTCTACTAGCATTTTTCCACGGCTTTGCCTTTGATATTTTGTTTTTTTTAGTGCTATCCTAAAGGAACCATTTATTTTTCCGGGATAACAGTGGTGACACTCAGAACTTTAAACTATATCCATATAAAAATAATCAAGTTGATCGCATCCTCTGTTGCTGCCTGAAAGAGTAACAAACTAATCAAAACACACACTTTAAGATTTTCTAATAAAGGATATCTTCGACTGCCTCGGTGGCTAAGTGGTTAGTGACCCTAACTTCTGGATCAAAGAGGCGTGGGTTCGATCCCCACCCAGGGCAAATATTTATGTGATGAACATAAATATTTGCTCTTTGTCTGGGTGTAATTTAGGTATTATCTATATATTGTCGTATAAACTCCTACAATTTTAAATTGATCGCGAAGCGCATGCAGCGTTTGCGCGCAAATTTCTTTAAGGAGCTTTCCTGTAAATGGATTTGACAATTTTGACATTAACATAACAGATTGCTAAAGATGGAGGTTTTGTGTTCCAAATTATACATATTTTAAGTATGTATTTAAAATATGTATAATATGTAGTATATCAGTCGCTGGCAGCCATATCACAAGCTTTGCTTAATTTTTAAAGTTAGAGACCGTGTGTAAGATATCCCTAATATTTATTTATTTACTAATTGTTATATTTGTCCCACAGAGATGTATTTCTGGAAAAGATAGCTCGGTTCCCCAGCGACGAACCCAACGACACAGGAAATAACGAAAAGTAAGTCATATTTAAATTAAAGATCTGCCTACTTTGACTCTGTATCTGTACTGTACTGTATCAACCTGTTTAATAGTCCACTGCAGGACGTAGGCCTACCCACGAAGCGTGATTGGGCCATATCCACCACGCTGGCCCAGTGCGGGTTGGTGGATTCACAAACACCATCGAAGTACTACAGACGTATACATGTTGCCTCACGATGTTTTCCTTCACCGAAAAGCCAGTGGTGTGAAAATTCCGTACATAAATTTCAAAGAACTCATCCAAAATCCAATTTCTCACCTTCAACTACTCATTCGATTTCATTACAACATTGTATGAAAATCGATTTTTTCCACCACTATCCCAACTCTAAAAAGGTCAATCTTCTATGTCAATGTCACTGTCGCAGAGATCAAGTTAAATCTTATAGAGCATAGTTACGTCGCGAAGACAAATGTCAACGGGCCTATTATTTTGTGATGACTTCTGTTATAAATCAAACTAATAAGTCCATTATGATGTGTATTTGGTCACCATAAACTATTTTACATTAGTTTCTTAAATAATCATCACAACTTGGATTGACTAAGAATAAGTGCTTTCGCCTCGAGGCGCAAATCGAGAATGATCTCACCTAAAGATTAATATTTTTACTTTAGTTTATTTTCTCGTTTCCTGATTGGCTGTTTTAAAACTACGCCGGAAGCAGTTCTTATTGGTTAAAATGGCTGGTTGTTAAATCGGCCAATCATAAACCAGAGAAATGTTAACCTTACAAATACTAGAAAATATCTTCCGACATATACAGGGTTATTTCTAATCAATTAGCATCCTTCTAGGGGCTTATTCTGTACATCAAAACTAACAACTTTTGTTCTACGACTTTCGTCAAAACTCGAAAAAACTTTTTGCTGTTCCATAGAAAAATATAGTTCACCCGCGACAAAATGTATGGAACAGCTGTTTTTTTTTTTGAAATAGAAATCCTAGAAGGATGCTAATTGATTAGAAATAACCCTGTATATTTAAAAACCAGATCAAAATTTAATGGAACGATTAAAAATCGTGACACTATAATCCTTCGTTAATTTTCAGTGTCAATAATACCAACACAGAATCGAAAGTTCTGACCAAATTGGACCAAGACCTCCTGATTCGTCTCAAAGCGACAAAAGACAAAGTGGTTCGAGAACATGGCGAAGAAACTGTTATGCAATATCTGCAGGATATATCTATCTTTTTGACTCAAAGCAATACCGACAAGTAAGTAATCTTCTATACAGTAGGGACCTTGTAAGTGTGAATGAAAAAAAAAGGAAAATATTTTATTCATGCAAAAACAAACATAATATACACACAGTTAACAAAAAGATCAAAACTGGGATACACAAGGAGCTGTCTTGCATTTAGTAGTTTTTATACAATTTTTCAAACAATGTCTATTGGTTTCCTCACTAGGCAAGCCTGTATCGAGGAAACCATAAAAATCCAGTTTTTACAAATTACAAATTGCGGAGACAAAACCCTCGTCAATAAGACAGAATACAATTTTCAGCATTGATAAATATAGAAAAAGCATTCTAATATTTCATACGATATTTTTGGAGACTTGAACTGATTTTATTTAAAAAATAAAACACCCAATTGCTGCTGAGAATTATAATTCAACAATAATAATCAAAAGTTAAACAATCGGACAGCAATTCGACGCAATTTAACTAAAAGAAATGAAATATCGGACGATGTTTCCACGACGGTGGCTCGAGGCAAAGTGTCGGCGCGGCGTTTGCGCACCGCCTTTTATATCATTCGCCCCGGCTGGTACTCGTCGACCTTCCAACAATATACAATTATATACATATTTGAAAAGAAAATCTATGACATAATATTTATGATAAAATATGATAACAGTTAGGTAATGATTTTTAATATAGTTTCTGTGCCTTCGTAATCCAGTGTTCTGAGCCATTTTTGAATGAGTTTTATATCAGCGATTTTGCGTGCAAGCGAGATGTATGAACGACGCTCGACCAGTCTGCGCACTGGGTCGTAGCGAGTGGACGTTTAAGCAGTTGGGATATTAAGGGAATACATTTTTACATTTAAATTGATTATATTGGCTATCTTTCCCGCGCGATACCACCCAGTGTTGCGTAGCTCCGTGCAGACCCAACCCTGCCGTAGAGAATAATTAGGAATAAATACTCATAAGTAAGATATAATATATCATAAATATTATCAATAATATCATAAATAAATAAGAATCCGTGGTGGTCTAGAGGTAGTGACACTCGCCTTACAATCGTGAGGTCGTGGGTTCAAATCCCGGTCCTGTACCAATGAGTTCTTTGGAATTTATGTACGGTATTTTCGCACTACTGGCTTTTCGGTGAAGGAAAACATCGTGAGGCAACCTGCATATGACCGTAGAAGAAATTCGATGGCGTGTGTGAATCCACCAATCGCACTGGGCCAGCGTGGTCAATATGGCCCAGTCACCCTTCGTGGGTAGGCCTACGTCCTGCAGTGGACTATCTAAATAAATATCAATTTGGTGTATAGTTGCACCAACAACAGGATTACTGGTAAAATCAATAAGCATCCGTAAGATTTTCCGTACATCAAAACTAACAACTTTTCTTCTGCGACTTTTGTCAAAACTCGAAAAAAATTCGCTGTTCGATACCTTTGTCGCGGGTGAACGATATTTTTCTATGGAACAGTATTTTTTTTTTTTTAATTTTATAAAAGTCGTTGAACAAAACTTTATTTCATTTATTCATGCTTCCATACAGTACAGGATGTTAATAACAAAGTTAAGGTACAAAGTTCAGTATGGACCCTGTCGGGCACTGCATATTCGAGTGAGAGTGTTGTGTTATGTCAATAATAATTTGGAAAAAAAAAAACATTAACATGACTATAAATTATATAAAATCTACTACTACTCACTTTCGACTCAAAAACTCAACAATTCCGGATTAATTAAAATTAATAAATAACATTACATTACCTTAAACGAAAACAACAATAAATAATAAAATTACAATTTGCATGTCCATAGAAAATAATCAATAAAATAATGCAAATGTCAATATTAAATATAAAATGTCAAAGATAATATTAGAATAATTTTACACAATAATAATTATAATTTATCAGTCAAAAATTCGTCTATTGTATAATATGCTTTACAGATTAGGAATTGTTTCAATTTTTTAATAAATGGTATGTCATTCTCATTTTTCAATTCAATTTTTTTTATTTTTATTTCCACTAGGTTCGCGTTTGACTACACACTGCCTGATGTTAAGGCGATATACTAGTGACGAGGAAATTGAGAAATAGGTATTTGGACTAAACTATTGCCGTCGCGATGCGCCCAAACCAGGGAGCTTCTATGTGTGTGGTGATGCAATTGTACTTGTGTGCGTACTGCGCTCGAACTCTCCCCGCACCCTACCTGCGCCCCAACGAACTCGCTGGCCGACCGATATTTTATTTTGAATTGTAGCAAAATATGATATTACGTAGAGTGCGCGCAAGATAACTCTGCGCGCGAGTCGTGGCGCCACTTACGTTATATCACTAGTATTCTGTATTCCCTGGCAGTATTGAATTGGTTCCTGATTTTGGCCGTACGACCGTAGAACTATCTTGCGCGTATTCTACGTATGCTCTGGTTACCTAGTAGGTATGGCAGATAGGCGATCGATAGCAAACAAAAAGATAAAAGATTAATTATTTTAAAGATTATTTATTTTTCTGCCATTAGGAAGCTACATTATTTGTGACATGGGTTAATTTTTCTTTATATGCCAATTTATTTTCTTTCAAATAATTATTGTTTGACAAAAACGTAATATGTACCTAACTAACATCATATACAATTGGATATTTGATATCTGTAGGCGCTGCAGTTTACATAATATATTTTTACTGAAATTACTTCTTTTTAAGTATAAATTAATTATTTTTTTATGGAAATATCTTACATTACGTCGTTCTTCTACGGTTTATAATAAATATCCCAAATGCAAGTTGGACTCACGCTCGAAAGGTTTCATACCGTATGAGAGCCAATTATTTCGATTCAATTATATAATTTTTGAATTGATACATTTATAAACATGATACGAGTATATTGATATATTATATTACTAAATAAATATTCTGAGAATATTTCAAGCGTCTACCTTTTGTGTACATTAATAAAAATCGTGCAAAAAATCACGTCTGTTGTATGGCATGAAAAAATATTTATTTCATTCTATTTTTTGACCGACGAAACGGAGGAGGTACTCAATTTGACGCGTATATTTTTTATTTATAACCAAGCGTAACTTTTTACACAGTAGTCCGATTTTGATCATTCTTAGTTAGAATTTTTTTCATTGGAAAGAATATACTTCGGAATTGATCCCATTTAAATTTTATTGAATTGGGCTGAGCCATTTTTGATAAATCAACAATAATCGATCCGTGCGCACTATTCGCGAATTCTGTACCTACACGGTTGAAGTAGATATTTATTTTACTCTATTTTTAGTTTTGTTGTTATAGTGGGAACAAATACATCATCTGTGTAAATTGTAACTGTTTAGCTTTTACGGTTCGTGATATACAGCCTAGTGACTAACGGACAGAGGAGTCTTAGTAATAGGGTCTCGTTAATCTAAAACTTCTTGCCTTTTATATTGTAGGTACCTATAGCCGTATTTGCATTCCGAAATTAGTCCCATAGTATAAAAATAATTGAGGATTCAATTAAACAAATGCGAGGTTTACTGTTTAGAGAACAGCCTGTCATACTTTGGTTCTACTTTAAAGACGTTTAAAAAATTGAATGCCCAATTCATAAGAATGGCCAATTCTAAAAATGCTCAATTTTCAATATGACAAAATAATTTCCAATGGGAAAATCACATTTTCTTATAAAAAATCACCGGTAATTAAAGCACAATTTCTAGCCAAGTTTTACTATTGAAGCAACTAACATATTATATGTATTATATTATCATAACTAAGTATGACATAAAGCCCTATATACCGTAACACATGAGATCATAATTATCAGTCAGAATTTGTACATTAATTATATTATTTCATGCTACGAGTATATAAGGTATTTTCAGCGAGCCATTTTTTAAGCTATGTTTAAATTTGTTTGCATCTAAAAATTTTATGTGAAGAGGTAGACTATTGTACACTTTCATGGCTGTATTAAATGAACTTCGATGATACAAAGTATTATTTACTTGTACTACACGAATATTGAATTTATGTTGAGGACGTAAAATTTGCGATCTAGCTGATTTATTATCAAAAAAGTAGTATTGGTTATTTTAAACAAACACACAAATCTTTTAAAGTAAGATTTTTTTTAAGAAATTCTTAATTGAAATTATGTTGCCATTAAATTAAAATTAAATTAAATAGAATTAGGCATTCGCAGAATTGAGCATTTCCGGATTAGTTGGGCATTATGAGAATTGGTCATTCTGTACCTAAACCATTTAGATGTCTGCCGATACAACACGATATATATAAACTAAAAAATTACTACACAGATTTGTGTAGTCGCTGCAATAAGACGCAGTAACTAAACGCATATATTCCATACATAAGATCGTTTTCTTCAAAAGTAACAAAGATACATCAGTAAAATTACAAGATTTGAAAAATTAAGTAATATTTTTAATAAACATCGATATCGATGGACATCACTAGAACATCGACAAAAATATCGTCTATTACTACATCCCTAGTGCATGTGTACGTATAGGTTTGAACCTCCCTCACCTCAACCCTACCTCCGCATCGTGCGATAGGGACAATTGCAGCTCAGAGCAATTTATACCTACAAAAATCTTGGCAAAACAACGTTTCGTATTACGCTGTTTTCTTCATTAAAAACTAAATTAATTAAGTATTTTTTTATACCAAAATTTACAAAAAATATGTGTTCATGATTATGTCATTTCATATTTTGTTAGAAATCAATAAGTTTATTCTGGTGGGTCTTTAAAGACGTCGGTAAAAATGGTGAATTTTTTTGAGACTTTGAAGGATCATATTTTGCCTGATAATTAATTTATCAAAAAAATGAAAAGACAGGGTAGTTTAAACGGCTAAATTTAATTTTATGGCAAAAAAATGTAACTCTAAAAGCATTTTCCAGAAAGAAAACAGCGGAATACGTTTGTATGGAAAATTACAGACCACCTCAGCTCTTAAGCAGATGTGCGGTCTAGGGTGTAGCACGCTTACCTAGAAGATACCTATTTACTCGGGATTTGAAGACACCTACATTGTACTTTAGCGGGAAGACAGAGCCAGGCAAAGCGTTCCACATTCTGGCTGTTCGTATGAGGAATGAGGATTCGAAACGCTTGGTTCTAACGCGCGGAATGTCCTCCATAAAAGGGTGGCGCTTTGGTCGCGTCTGTATGTCTGCTAATTGATTAGAAATAACCCTGTATGTATAAAAATCGGCCAAGTGCGAGTCAGACTCGTGCACGAAGGATTCTGTACCGTGTTGGAGCCCCCTTAGTTTCTCTTGCTGTAACTAATAGCGAGCAAAATCTCCTAAAAATTACATGTGTTGTGTGGGAGCCCCCATCAATATTTATTTCACTCTATTTCTTGTATTTGTTGTTATAACGGCAATAGAAATACGTCATCTGTGAAAATTTTTACATAAATTTAAATATTGTTTCGGAGTTTTGGCGGGAACGCGGAATAATCATGTCGCTTCATTGTATTATTTTGTTAAACTTGTGTTTTTATCAGTGATAATTTAGTGAAAAATTGAGGTATTTCGTTGATTATGAGCTGATTTACGTGCATGAGTGTAGGCAAGTGATATAATGTGACGTATCATGTTGTTCCGTGTTGTTACCAAAACTCCATAGATGCCTCTAGTAAAGTCTCCACTGCTTTACTGAGGTATGACTTGGACTATGTTTGGACTTGACCGCGACTTTATTGGACTATGACGTGAATACGACATTGATTATTTTTAATAAAATTTCACAAATTATTAAAATTTAATACTTAACACTGGCAAATGCACAACAATGCGACGCCAAACAAAAGAAGAAGAAGAAATATTGTTTGTTCTCTATTTCAGAAGTATAACCTTCGCTCCAATAACAGAAACCGAAGCAATGTTCCTAAAGAACGTGCATGTGCTGAGCAAACTGGATGCGGCATATCCGTTGTTCTCTCGCAACTGCCAAAAGTTGCTCAGGAGTATACGTTTTAACGCAGAAGAACAAAAAATTAAGTTCCAAATGATTGCTGATACCGAACGTCAAGGATACTGGTAAGTTTTTTGAAGTGAAACTTCTCATTCTCATTTGAAGTAGGGGCGATGAGTCCTGCACCGACGTCCCGCATGCGGTGTTTTGTGCATTTCCCCTCCAGCGTCTACCCGAGCCAGCCCAGCTCCTTAAAGTAACGGAGCGGGGCTCTGGGCCGCTGGCATAACTGCTCCAGTGGTGCGGATGGTGTACTATACCTTGTAAAATATAGCTTGTCTCTCGACCATGAAGTACAGCATTGTGTACCGAACATTTGGAGTATAAAAAATATGATACTTGACGCAACCTTGTTGTAAGTCGCATTAGGAGTTTCACTTTTTTTTTTAATAAGTTCAACTTTCTTCTCAAGCACTCTGTCGTGGTTGCCTGCAGGAGAATAAATAATAAATAATAATACTTTATTGAATTCAGTACACATACAGGATTTTTCTATGGTAAATTAATAAGATATACTAAAGCTATTGTGTACATATTAGATAAATCGTTAAATCAAACGTGAGTTAGTACCCAGACAAGAAAATCTGAATCCTGGGCACTAACGTCTTCAGAATGAAACGGTAGAGCGTGTTTTGTGGCACTGCAAGGCCACGGCAGAAACTATAATCGCTTGCGGGTTGCATGACGCTACTGTTGCTTTGATGACAAAGCAATAGTAGCGTCATGCAACCCGCAAGCGATTATTTTCTATTGTGGCCTGTTTGTTTGACAAGAAATTTATGATCAGAATGAAACGGTAGAGCGTGTTTTGTGGCACTGCAAGGCCACGGCAGAAACTATAATCGCTTGCGGGTTGCATGACGCTACTATTGCTTTGTTGACAAAGCAATAGTAGCGTCATGCAACCCGCAAGCGATTATTTTCTATTGTGGCCTGTTTGTTTGACAAGAAATTTATGATCAGAATGAAACGGTAGAGCGTGTTTTGTGGCACTGCAAGGCCACGGCAGAAACTATAATCGCTTGCGGGTTGCATGACGCTACTATTGCTTTGATGACAAAGCAATAGTAGCGTCATGCAACCCGCAAGCGATTAGTTTCTATTGTGGCCTGTTTGTTTGACAAAAAATTTATGATCAGAATGAAACGGTAGAGCGTGTTTTGTGGCACGGCAAGGCCACGGCAGAAACTATAATCGCTTGCGGGTTGCATGACGCTACTATTGCTTTGATGACAAAGCAATAGTAGCGTCATGCAACCCGCAAGCGATTATTTTCTATTGTGGCCTGTTTGTTTGACAAGAAATTTATGATCAGAATGAAACGGTAGAGCGTGTTTTGTGGCACTGCAAGGCCACGGCAGAAACTATAATCGCTTGCGGGTTGCATGACGCTACTGTTGCTTTGATGACAAAGCAATAGTAGCGTCATGCAACCCGCAAGCGATTAGTTTCTATTGTGGCCTGTTTGTTTGACAAGAAATTTATGATCAGAATGAAACGGTAGAGCGTGTTTTGTTGCACTGCAAGGCCACGGCAGAAACTATAATCGCTTGCGGGTTGCATGACGCTACTGTTGCTTTGATGACAAAGCAATAGTAGCGTCATGCAACCCGCAAGCGATTAGTTTCTATTGTGGCCTGTTTGTTTGACAAGAAATTTATGATCAGAATGAAACGGTAGAGCGTGTTTTGTTGCACTGCAAGACCACGGCAGAAACTATAATCGCTTGCGGGTTGCATGACGCTACTGTTGCTTTGATGACAAAGCAATAGTAGCGTCATGCAACCCGCAAGCGATTAGTTTCTATTGTGGCCTGTTTGTTTGACAAAAAAATTATGATCAGAATGAAACGGTAGAGCGTGTTTTGTGGCACTGCAAGGCCACGGCAGAAACTATAATCGCTTGCGGGTTGCATGACGCTACTGTTGCTTTGATGACAAAGCAATAGTAGCGTCATGCAACCCGCAAGCGATTAGTTTCTATTGTGGCCTGTTTGTTTGACAAGAAATTTATGATCAGAATGAAACGGTAGAGCGTGTTTTGTTGCACTGCAAGGCCACGGCAGAAACTATAATCGCTTGCGGGTTGCATGACGCTACTGTTGCTTTGATGACAAAGCAATAGTAGCGTCATGCAACCCGCAAGCGATTAGTTTCTATTGTGGCCTGTTTGTTTGACAAGAAATTTATGATCAGAATGAAACGGTAGAGCGTGTTTTGTTGCACTGCAAGACCACGGCAGAAACTATAATCGCTTGCGGGTTGCATGACGCTACTGTTGCTTTGATGACAAAGCAATAGTAGCGTCATGCAACCCGCAAGCGATTAGTTTCTATTGTGGCCTGTTTGTTTGACAAAAAAATTATGATCAGAATGAAACGGTAGAGCGTGTTTTGTGGCACTGCAAGGCCACGGCAGAAACTATAATCGCTTGCGGGTTGCATGACGCTACTGTTGCTTTGATGACAAAGCAATAGTAGCGTCATGCAACCCGCAAGCGATTAGTTTCTATTGTGGCCTGTTTGTTTGACAACAAAATTATGATCAGAATGAAACGGTAGAGCGTGTTTTGTGGCACTGCAAGGCCACGGCAGAAACTATAATCGCTTGCGGGTTGCATGACGCTACTGTTGCTTTGATGACAAAGCAATAGTAGCGTCATGCAACCCGCAAGCGATTAGTTTCTATTGTGGCCTGTTTGTTTGACAAAAAAAAATATGATCAGAATAAAACGGTAGAGCGTGTTTTGTGGCACTGCAAGGCCACGGCAGAAACTATAATCGCTTGCGGGTTGCATGACGCTACTGTTGCTTTGATGACAAAGCAATAGTAGCGTCATGCAATCCGCAAGCGATTTTAGTTTCTGTTGTGGCCTGTTTGTTTGACAAAAAAATAATTAAAAAAGTCGATCTTTTTCTGAGCGATATATGTTCTATTAATGATATCTATTGCGCGATAAAAATTTGTGCATTGAATAAAAAGTCATGCTGTATATAGCAGGGGACGTGTTAAGATTGAATTCATGAACATGGGCCCATTACTGTTGTATAAATTACCATGATGAAGATAAGTATTGTATTTCTTATTTTTATTTTACAGGACAGTCATTATAGAGAAAAAAATCCCTGACAAAGAAGAAACAAAAGAAATAAACAAAAAGTAAGTTTTATTTTAAAGGCGCTGCTTTTGATTCAAATTTCAAATTCAAATATTTTTTATTCAGATAACACAATGGTGTTAGTAACGAAACTTATAGACTATATTAGTACTTAAATTCTATTATAGTAATCTTAAATAATTATATGAATAGGGAAATTGAGAGGCATTATATGCGGTTACGGGTTCCTCTGTACTGTACTGTATCAGCCTTTTTTAATAGTCCACTGTAGGACGTAGGCCTACCCACGAAGGGTGATTGGGCCATATCCACCACGCTGGCCTGGTGCGGGTTGGTGGATTCACATACGCCATCGAATTTCTTCTACGGACGTATGCAGGTTGCCTCACGATGTTTTCCTTCACCGAAAAGCCCGTGGTGTGAAATTCCGTACATAAATTTCAAAGAAATCATTGGCACGGGACCGGGATTTGAACCCACGACCTCACGATTGTAAGGCGGGTGTCATTACCTCTAAGCCACCACGGCTTCCTCACCCACACATTATCCACACGAGATGGCTCATCAAAGGCGCTCGACAGTCCTCCCCCACTGTTCTCAGGATAGAGTTTTGACTTCCTCGCACTCTCCTTACCAATGATGCCACTTTTTTGCGAATAACGGCCTGCCCCTCGACCGCCTAAACAATAGCAATCTAAATAGCAATCGCTTATGACTTCATTTTAGTTATTTGGCACCGCCTATGTGACGTTAGCCATCAATTGCTTTGCGCGGATTGCGAAAGCAATCGTAGAATGAACAACTTTGATGGCTAACGTCACATAGGCGGTGCCAAATGACTAAAATGAAGTCATAAACGATTGCTATTACGATTGCTATTGCTTAGGCGGTCGGGGGGCTAAAAGCCGTCTGTATGGGCCTGCGCAAACATCTCGGAGGCGCTGCAAAAGCGAGGAAGTCTCATCATCATCCTTTAACCTTTTTAAAATTTATATGAACACCGGATACAACTCACGATTATTTGAGCGGTCGAACCGCTATGCGTCCGACCGGTTTCAGAGTAGTTAGTACTCTTTCTTCAGGGAATACGCGCGCCCCCGACAACGGACGCCCGCGCACGTGCGCGGGCGTCCGTTGTCGGGGGCGCCGGTCGGACGCATAGCGGTTCGACCGCTCAAATAATCGTGAGTTGTATCCGGTGTTCATATAAATTTTAATAATGAATCCTCACGCTAGTTTTAACCTTTTTTTTTTAATTTAATTTTATACCTTCTGGATTCTGGAAAAAAATATTCTAAAAGACTGATTTCTAAGAAATATTCAATTTTTTTATTTGTAATGTAACTTTTAGAAACTCTTTATTCATTGAAATAATTTTTTTATGAGTTTTATTGTGTAAATAAAAGTCTATGTTGGTTCTAAAAGATATTAGAAACCACATTACAATCTGTAGTGTAGTTTACAAGATCTAAGGGAATACACAGACAAACACACAAAAAAGGCGACTTTGCGTTATAATATACTAGCTGACTCGGATAACTTCGTTTCACGCGATATCTTTATAAATTATAGCCTACGTGCTTATTCTGATGTATAAGCATTACTATTTCTTAAAGTTTAATCTCAATCCGTTCAGTAGTTTTTGCGTGAAAGAAGAACAAACATCCGTACATACAAACTTTCGCGTTTATAATATTAATCTACTAATCAAGTATAGGTGACTTTGGCGTTTAAGGTTAAACTGTAATTGTTTCTTCTCATTTATCAGAATACTTGCTTATTATTATATAATACGGGACTAATCGCGCACTAAAATTACGAGATAAATAAATATCTCCTCATCCCTATGTATAACTATAACATGTATCAATATGTATAACTATATATATATATATATTTTTTCTTTTTTTAATTTAATGCGCACCCCGTCCATTATTTATACGCTATCTATCCTCTCCATCCTAAGGTTGCCTGGCAGAGATCGCTATTAGCGATAAGGCCGCCCTTTGTTACACTGTTTTTGTATCTTTATTTCTTCTTATTATGGTTATTTCTTGGTGTGCAATAAAGCGTTTATCTATCTATCTATCCCGACGTTTGGCCGAGTTGCATCGACCGTGGTCACGGGTAGACTACCCGACCGTGGTCACGGGTAGACCCATAGTATATAATAATAATGTGTTCAAATCGCAATAGTTTAAAAATATTTGCTTATTCTCGAAGCTTGCAGAGTTTTATTCCCATTTGAAAAAAAAATCGAAATAATTTAAAATTAAGTTATAACATTTTTAAAATACAAGCTTTTAAGATCTTGGATATCATGTAGCAGCAGAGTGCCAGCCAAGACAAGTAAAACGAGCCCAAACACGACGGGTCTATCTTGTTTAGTACAGGAGTTCCTATGGTCATCATGTGGCTCCATCATCAGATCAGCTCCATGGTACCATATTATTGCATTGTCACGCGATATGCATATGCCTGCAAAATTTCAGCTCAATCAGAAACCGGGAAGATGGTCAAATTTAACTTGCAAGCTTGCACCCGAACTTACATCCATTGCAAGTTAAATAAAACCTTGTAAAATGATATAGGTTCAGCGAACCATTAGAATTTTAAACAAAATGCTTTGTTGCAGTGTGATATTAGAAACCAAACACTATTCTATTAAAGCGCTGTATGAAGCTTGTCGCCAGACTGTGCAAAAGGAGCAAACGTAATTAATGTTTTAATGTGCTTTCTATAGATGGGTTATTTTAAACTGAGAAACATACGAAGTAGTAAGAGTAAGATATATGATCTTACTAGTTTTTACCCGCGACTTCGCCCGCATACGCAATATATCATTATAATGTATAGCCTATGTGTTATTCTGAAATATAAGCTATATTATTGTAAAGTTTCATCTCAATCTATTCAGTAGTTTTTGCGTGAAAGAGTAACAAACATCCATCCATCCTCACAAACTTTTGCGTTTATAATATTAGTAGGATTGTTACTGTATACTACGGGACTAATCGCGCTCTAAAGTTACGAGATAAATAAATGCCTCATGATCTCGACGTTTCGACCGAGTTGCAACGATCGTGGTCACGGGTAGACTGGTAGTGTACGCGTGACCGAGTTGCATCGATCGTGGTCACGGGTAGACTGTGGTAGTCTACCCGTGACCGAGTTGCATCGATCGTGCTCACAGACAGACTGTGGTAGTGTACGCGTGACCGAGTTGCATCGATAGTGGTCACGGGTAGACTACCACAGTCTACCCGTGACCGAGTTGCATCGATCGTGCTCACAGACAGACTGTGGTAGTGTACGCGTGACCGAATTGCATCGATAGTGGTCACGGGTAGACTGTGGTAGTGTAGAGTTACATCGATCGTGGTCATGGGTAGACTGTGGTAGTGTACGCGGAACGAGTTGCATCGATAGTTAGTAGCGCTCATAGTGTAGTTTAACGTGTACATTCAGCACGGTTAGTCTTCGGATAGGTGACCGCGGGTGGCATTTTTAACTGAGCGCTACCGTGGCTCGGATGACACGCTTCGGTAGGCCTGATGATTGGGTAATAAAATCATAATTATAATTAGTCCGTGAGTTATATTATCAAAAAAATATTGGACACGTATTTTTTCTTTTAACAAAGATAAACCTTGTCAAAGTTTGGGAGTGGAGGTCGTGACGCCACCTCTCTTACAGAAGTCAATACATTTGTATGGCACTTGTGACGTCACTCGTATTTTAGACGGGCTATATCTTCATCAATTTTTGTTTAATTGGCAAAAGAAAAAATACGTGTCTAATATTTTTCGATAGTCTATCTGGCTGACTATACTCTATAAAATTTAACTTGATCTCTGCGACAGCTGTCAGAAAAATCACGCCTATGAAGTTTTGAATTTCATAATAGTACAGACAGTACCTGTCAATGTCATACTTTATGGGCATGCCGATTAGTGATGGACGACGATTGATCGTGACCACAGAGTTTTAGATAGAGTTTTAATTAAAATATCGATAGTTTATACTGACGATATTTTAAATAAAACTTAATTTATCATTAATTTTATTGTATATTTTAATATCATAACATTTTTTACATGTGTAATTAAATTAAACCCAATTATATGTTACATTAGCATCGATAATAGTGAAAGACGTCGATAAATACTATCGGTACATTATTATGAGTATTTAATTAATATCATAACATTATTTACATGTGTACATACATGATCTTAAATAATAGTAAGTAAATGAAATCCAATTTCTCACCTTCAACTACTCATTCGATTTCATTACAACATTGTTTGAAAATCGATTTTTTCCACCACTGTCTCAACTCTAAAAATGTCAATCTTCTATGTCAATGTCACTGTCGCAGAGATCAAGTTAAATTTTATAGAGTATAATTATATATTTTTTTCATCATGCCCATTGTAGGTATAGATTGTTTTAACCGTTGAGCCATGTCAGAGATCTTATACATTTTTTGTATTTTCAGATCTGTTCAACAACGTTCAAGATCCGAAAGCGCCGGCCGTAGAACGTACGTATAATCCGCGCCACACAAGTCGGCGGATGGGAAGTTAGGCTCAAAACGCTGCGCAAA
Organism: Hypomecis punctinalis; assembly: GCA_949316475.1. Taxonomy (NCBI): domain Eukaryota; kingdom Metazoa; phylum Arthropoda; class Insecta; order Lepidoptera; family Geometridae; genus Hypomecis; species Hypomecis punctinalis. The sequence goes on along the minus strand of OX438823.1, from coordinate 11,456,579 downwards.
AGGCAAAATATAGGTATGCGCGGGAGCCAGAGAGACGAGACGCCGGGGCACAGCCGCCCGCCCATATGGTGGGCGCCTCCCGCGCTCACTACGCTTGTGCTCACTACTTCGCCACTTGCATAGGCATTGTGCACACATGCGCAATAATTGGCAATCACGGCGAAGTGTCATCTGTGGCTAACTTCTCATCCGCCGACTTGTGTGGCGGGGAGTATACTATTTTATATTTCTAAAGAAGGTAAAAACTAACAGGGTTATCCAGAACTGGTGTACTAAGCCGAGAGGAGGTGATTCCGACCATCATTATGATACCAACTTTATACCATATACCAACATATTACCAACTTTACTATGGGGCCAAAACGTAATTCGAGAAAATAAATCAGCTGTTTCATACATTTTGCAGTTTTCTATGGAACATATACATTGGTTGACCCCATAGTAAAAGTCGTTGATAACGATGGACTCTTAGGCATTTGCCTACAACAAGATAGCGGAAATACACTATGAACTAATGAATTTCCGCAAAGTAACGCCTGATTCAATTAAATAACGACGGACTATTTTTTTAATCTGATTTATTATACTGGGGCTTTAGTCGCAACGATGGACTTATTAAGCACCATATTTTGGCTTAGCACAGGGTAAGCAATTAACTCTGTATAATTATTGATTTAAGCTATAATTAATAAACAGCGAGAGAATACGTACATGAAGTCTGTCAGCCGTGACAAGTGATGGGAAATCAATAACACCGTTATTTACTTTTTAATTGATCCAATAAAAACGTCATGTAACTTGACGTTTTTATTGGATAAGTAGAGTATTTTACTTAAAAAATCTGTGAATATATTTTTGAGATAGCTTAAGCAAAAAGCAATCGGAAAATGAGCTTTTTAGACCATAAATAACAAAATAAATTTTAGAATGAATAATCTTTATAATCTGTGCATAAAATAGTCGCCGCTATGTTATGACGTCATACTGCTATGTAAACTTTAAATAATTTGACCGGTGTTTATACACTAGTATTCCAGGAACAGCACACCAACGATAACTCAATATTAACCATTTATAATAACTTATTTTCAACTTAAATCTCAAACTTACAAACAAAGACACTATCGTGAGAAAAATTTACGTGCATTGTTTACATAGCCTAGTGTCGTCATTCGTGACCACAGAGTAAAATAATTGCATCCATCGTTTACACAAATAACTCGCGAAATTTTAAAATTGTAAAATTAATATGCATTTTTAAAACACTTAATTAATTTGAATAATGTTTTTTTTTGTATTTTTTAGTGGTTTATTAGACCAACAAGATCTAACTGAGATACTTTTCAAAAGTGACTGTAATACCCTATTTACTTTGTCTAGATTTGTATTTCCGAAAGTAAATATTAAAATAGTTAATATTGCGATAGAAATTTTGATAAACATTTGCAAAAAACAAAAAATATCATGTTACTTCACGTGTTAGGTGTGGGCGCAGTTATTTAATAAATTTAAATACATATGTAACATGTTAACTATATTCTCATTGATATAAAATTATTTGAAAGAACAACGTTATATTATTATAACTGTGAATACTTAAGCTCAAAACATACTTGCGGACGCGACTGACAGCCGCGACCTAGACTATGAAAGTGCACTGAGCCGTGCACACTATCGGACATAAGTCGCGGACGTCACCTTCGGACGACCTTGAGCGTTCGGACGTCCGAGAGCGATCTGGCACACCGGATGTCTTAAGACTGTGCACATTGCTAAGTCGCGGCTGTCAGTCGCGTCCGTAAGCCGCGTCCGATAGTCTGTCAAACAGAAAACAATTCGTGCAAATTTATTACCACCGAACAGAAATAGGTATCTTAGAAACTATACAATCTAAAATACTGACAGTCAATAGCTCTATCCCCCAAGGGAGTGTATAAAGCTAAGCGTCCACCTTACGGCATCGTACGCAGCGAACGTATCGCATCAAACGGATCGTAATATTCCTTGTATAGAAAGTCACACAAGTGCGTCCACCAATCCGCATCGTACGGATCGCTCGAATCTGCTCATCGGCAATGCCGACGCCGTTGCTTCGAGAGGCAACTTTTGCGATACGTGCCGATGACGTCAGTCGGAATGAATGAATTCTGGTAGTTGCGGCGGCAAATGCGATCGCTGCCGATCAGGTGGACGCATTGTGAAAAATTCATCCGTTTGATGCGATGCGTTCGCTGTTTACGATGCCGAAAGGTGGACGCTTAGCTTTAGGATGCATCCTTTTTTATATAAATAAACTACCAAAAATCACAAAATCCCCATGTGTATTATTCGCTGATGATATATCTCTGTTATTTAAATGCACAGCCAATCTTGAATCATTAAATCTAGTTTTTAACTGAATTATGTATATATTTACAATTTCATATATTTGCAATAAATGAATGAATGATAGTATGTTTCCGGTTTTATACGTGATATTTTTAGCACAGCAATACAAAAAATTACAGTTGACGCAACCTTAAGACAGCGTATACTATTTTTTTTAAATTGATGTTATCTTGTTTATTTTTATATGTAGGTATAATTTACCGCTAAAATGTGTGACTTTTATTTTTAAATATTCAATTGACAAGTTTTCATATTTCACAAGGCTATGAAATTCCAAAACCATTTCGAGATATTGGGATGCTGATCGTTGTGTTTATTTTTCTAAAATTTTTAGTGCAGTAACTGCTAAGATATTAGACAAAAACTCTGACCCAAGCCGTTTCGGGATTTATACTAAAAGTGCAGTTGCCAATGATAAAAAAAATACTAGCAATATAAAATGACAGTTAACACTGACAGTGTTGACACATAAAATGTAATTTAAAAATAAAATGTCAGTGTCATTTTCAAATTACTTATTTTGCTGTAGCCCGAGAGGTAAACGCAAAAAATGCAAATACTTTCCAAAAGCTGAATTATTGGTACATAGTTATCAAAATGATGTACATCAATACCCTGGAGTCAGTCAGCTGGGTTCCCTAGCATTTGGTGGAAGAATCCGTTTGAATTTTAAAAGTATCTTGGAACTAGTACTACTTATTCTTCTTCTTTTAAGTGGTGCTAATTTAAAGCCTGTATGGCAGACCCTGTTACATATTTCAGGTGATTGGCAGTTGTTAAACATGTTTTATATTTTTCTTCCCATGGTATACCGCGGTACATAGTGGACTTTTAGCGCTGACCTCCTGGCCTATTTGTTGTGAATTGTGACGGATTGATTGGCATTGACAGTGACAGCAACGCTAGCACCTATTTTTTTCTAATGTGGCTTCAGTAAAATTATTTATGAGTCCTAAATTTTGCAGTTACGTCCTTTTAGAATAAGCTACTTTTCAAAACATAATTTTACAGAAAATATAAGTCAAATCGGAAAAATAAAAAATACGTATATGTTATTTTGCAATATTCTTTCAGATAATAAATAAATATAACTATGTTAAAAATTTGAAATGTTGTCAATTCACGCCACCTCAAAGTTCTGTCGTATGTTATGACAACCCTTCAGGTTCGCATTCTCTCGCTGTCCAAACTATAATAAATAATTTCCTAACAATATCTAATGTTTATCTACAGAGCGAGTAATATAGCGAGTACAATCGCGAGCAAGCCAATGTATCGTGGTACGTCTACACATCGAAGTATCAAAGATCAATTGAAAGCTGCGCTGGCGCAGCCGGTACTTCCTGACAAAGCTCTTAGGTTAGTATTTGAACTGTACTGTATGTACTGTATCAGCCTTTCAATATTCCACTGCGGTACGGTAGGCTTACCCACAAAGGGTGTTTGGTTCGTATCCACCACGCTGGCCCAGTGCGTGTTGGTGGATTCACAATCGAAATTCTTCTCATGATGTCTCCGAAAAGCCAATGGTGTGAAATTCCGTACGTAAATTCCGAAGAACTCATTGGTACGGGACCGGGGATTTGAAACCACGACCTCACGATTGTAAGGCGGCTGTCACTACCACTAGACCACCACGGCTTATTTATATTTAGACCAGTATTTGAACGTGTAGTCCGAATTATACAACTTGCTGGCTGATGTTAGCTTTAAACTGCGGATAGCCCAATAAGGAAGTTTCCCGTTTTCTAGTTTTATTTTAATTAAATTACACTAAGTCTGCAATAAATTATGGTGTTTTTATTTTTCAATTATCTTCAAAAATGACGGAGTTATGATTTTTTAAACATGACCGCACGAAATCAAAAAATCTCTCGACGGATTTACGCGTGTGACGTCATTCGGCTCCAGAGCCGCGCCGCGTGGGTTAGGCGGGAGTAAGGAAAAAAGGAAATAAAGTGCTTCATTCTATGCCGGGTATTTTTCTAAGCCACAAATACGTTCTAGAATATCATTGTACTTATCTTTATGTTATGATCAACATTTACTATTGGACTAACCCCCCAATATAACGAATAAAAAGTCAGCATTTCCATAATTTTGTCGTGAGTAAATGAACTTTATCTAAATGGAACAAGACTTGGTGTATGTGTCTAGTGTACTGCGGTTTTTACATCTGTAACCATTAACTAGTAGCTCTCCAAACAGTAGACCTCGCAAGTTTTCATTATCTTGTAATAAGTTCTAAAAAATGCACAACTTTCACAGGTATTCTTAATATTCTTAATCATAAAAATGGTAAGGTTCTTTACTTAGATATTATTGTAAATTATGGCCAAATTTTACTATGGGACTAAGTAAGTAAATTTGTATAGGCTGGGTGGCTATCCCTGGTGTCAGAGTTTGGGACTGATCCCCTATTCAGGGTTAGCTAGCTAAAACTGGTGAAGCGTAATATATTTTGTTCTAATAAAATACTTTAGATAATTTTTTTCAAGGCTTTTATTTTCTAGTTCCAATAAGTTGTCAAGTACGTGTCGAGACATGCGTATGCGTAGGCTTTCGTAGACGTGACGATGATTATGATGATGATAAAAACCAATTTTTAAGATGGTTGATTACTAGAAAAACGTAATTTAGTATGAATCCTTGGTTGCCTGGAAGAATTCGCTTAAAGCGATAAGGCCACCAGTTAGAAACCTATTAATTGTATTGTTTTGTCACTTAATTTTTTTATGTTATGTGGTTGTCTAATAAAGTGTTATTGTTTGTTTGTTTGTTTGTATGAAATATACATGTGAGGTCGATGACCTCCAATATTTAAAAATTTCAATTTTTTCTTTATAGCTCAAAAATGTATGATTCCACAGTGCTCAAAATAATTTTCAGGGAAAGTTTTTAATATGGTCTGTAAACGGCGTCCGTTCGTTACACGGACATAACGAAGTTTTAAGTTCCTCGTTTTACTACGAAACCCTTAAAATGACTGAACAAAGTGACAGCTGTCATATTCTAGAATCCATACTAGGATGACATGTCAGGTCTCAAAGTGACAACTGTCAAACTTAAATGCCGTTTATTTCTGTAACTAACGATTTTAGATCATTGCTGTCTTCACAAAAGTGATAGAACTCAACAAGATCTATATTTCGGAAGACAGTTCTTTAAAGTAATTTATCTCCGTAACGGTCGTTTCTAGACCGTTACTTTAGGCACAAAATTGATAGAGCTCAACGAGATCTACATTTCGGATGACATCTGTCATGCCACTCTAGTATGAATTCTATAATAATATGCCATATAATGGCAGCTGTCACTTTGACATCTATCATATTCGAAACTAAAAAATAAGTCCTGAAAATCCTATTACCTACAATGACTTTATAAGAACAAATATTAGGCTGAGAAGATTTGGATAACCCTATACAGGAGATTAGTCCCATAGTAAAAGTTGGTCATAATATACAATGATATTTTAGGACTGAATATTGTAATTATGAATATATTTGCCTGTGCAAGTTGTGCAATTTTGAAAACTGATTACCAGAAAATGTTCACCAAAATGTATACTTGTGAGGTCTACTATTTGGAAAACTACTAGTCAATATATACAGATGTAATAACCGCAGCACACACGCCAAGTCTTTTTCCATTTAGAAATAAAGTTCATTTACTCACGACAAAATTATGGGAATGCTGACTTTTTATTCACTATATTGGGGGGTTAGTCCCATAGTAAATGTTGATCATAACATAAAGATAAGTACAATGATATTCTAGAACGTATTCGTGGATTAGAAAAATACCCGGCATAGAATGAAGCACTTTATTTCCTTTTTTCCTTACTCCCGCCTATTCCACGGCGCGGCTCTGGAGCCGGATGACGTCACACGCGTCAATCCGTCGCGAGGTTTTTTGATTTCGTGCGGTCATGTTTAGACATCCATAACTCCGTCATTTATTAAGATATTCGAGTAATTTTTTCACTGTATCTAATATAATTCTAACGTCTTTAAATGTATATAATTATTTTTAGTTTTTATCACAAAGGAAACTTCCTTATTCTAACTGAAGGTCACTTAACATCTGCGCGAATATTGGCTTATCCACTTTAATCCATAGCTTGTAGCTAACTTAACAGCCGCCAAAATGATGATTCATCATAATACAGTAATATAAAAATCATTATTATAATTAGTTCGTTTTTGATTATTCAAAAATATTGGACATGTATGTTTTCTTTTAAAATGTATAGGAACACCGGATACAACTCTCGATTATTTAAGCGGTCGAGCCGCTATGTGTCCGACCGGTTTCAGAGTAGTTAGTACTCCTTCTTCAGGGAATACGCGCGGCCGCATAGCGGATCGACCGTTCAAATAATCGTGAGTTGTATCCAGTGTTCATATACATTTTAATTATGAATCCTCACGCTAGTTTTTATGAAGTAAATGTTATCTTTTGTCAATCAAACAATAAATGACAAAGATAAACCTTGTCAAAGTTTAAAAGTGGGGGCTCGTCACTTTAACGGGCTAAATCTTCATAATTTTTTTTGGAAAGATAAAAGAAAAAATACGTGTCAAATATTTTTTGATAATCTAACTTACGGACTATTTATATTTTTTAGTAAACAAAGCTATTTAGTTTATTTTCATGTTTTTTTTTTGTAGAATGATGGAGAATATGGGGTGGAAGGGCGGAGCGCTCGGGCCGCGCGGGGAGGGGATCACGGAACCCATCTCATTGCCACTAGACCTTGTAAGTTGTGTACTATGTGTGTTTTATCATCGTTATAATAGGCGCAGTTGGTATGTTATAATTGGCGCACTTGGTAGGTTATACCTGGATCAGTTGGTAGTTTATAAATGACACAGGATACTATAATTAGCTGGATTGCTATGTGTGAGTGAGAAAAAGTGTTTCCCTTTCAGTTTAGGGCTGCCATACTGATATTTTTTAAATTTGCCGCGCTTTTTCAGTATCATCTTTCGATAGCCAGACACTATGAAGTTCACCGGGTCAGCTAGTAATTATATATTTTCTTATTGCAGTCTAAACGAGCGGGCCTAGGCCATGTGCCCCCATCCAAGAAGACCAAAGAGCCGAAACCGAAGCCCGAACCGAAAGCCAGGAAACCGACGAAAACCCAAATTGTTAACCCGAACGTTTTGCCCGCCAATATGATACCGCCGGGGATATGTCCTACAGGTACGTACATCCATCCATCAGCCGTAGGATGTCCACTGCTGGACATAGGCCTCCTCTATGGATTTAACATTGAACATAGGACTCCGCAAAGCCCGAGCCGAAAAGATCCGACGAAAACTCAAATTGTTACACCGAAAATTTTGGACGCCAATATAATATCGTCGGGATATATCCTACAGGTATAGGGCAACTTTACAATACTTAACACATAATTTAATATGTAAAGTATTTGTCATGTTTACAGTAATAAAGGCTTTTTTTATTTTATTTATAGGGCAACTCTTGTTATTTATACAGGATTACTGGTAATTCTTTTCTTCTATACATAAAAATTAACAACATTTGTTCTGCAACTTTTGTCAAAACTCAAAAAAAAAATTGGTGTTCCATAGAAAAATATCGTTCACACGCGACCAAATGTATAGAACAACTGTTTTTTATTTAGTTTTAACAAAAGAAGTAGAACAAAAGTTGTTAGTTTTGATGTACAGGATAAGCTCTTAAAAACATGATAATTGATTATACAGCTATTTTATAAGCTGTTTGCATCTTTAATATTAATATACCTATATTAACCGACTGATGGTGGCTCAGTGGTTGTGACCCTAACTTCTAAGTCAATGACGCGTGGGTTCCATCCCCACCCAGGGCAAACATTTATGTGTTGAACATAGGTGTTTGCTCTGTGTCTGGGTGTATTTAGATACTATCTATATAAGTATGTATTTAAAATAAGTATATGTAGTATATCAGTCTCTGGCAGCCATATCACAAACTTTGCTTAGTTTGGGTCAGAGGCCGTGTGTAAGATGTCCCCCAATATTTAATTATTTAAATATATTAAGGTCATCTTTAAACCGAGGCAAATCTAGTAATTTTACTGCCAAAGACTGATATAGTCCATAGATAATATATTTAATTGAATACATAATAACATCCGAACACAAGCACAAGCAAGAAACTATGTTTATCACAAAAATGCTTGCCCTGGGTGGGAATCGAACTCACGTCTCTTTGGCACGAGGGTCAAGGTCACCTACTACTGCACCACCGAGGTAGTCAATGGCAGGTTATAATTTACAATGAACTTGTTCACATTTCAGATAAAAAATGCAATGTTATAGTATTGAATAAAAACTACCAAGCTCCAGTGCTGAGAAGCATATTAGAAATCATCACGACGGATCTCGACGAAGTACATTACGTGTGCTCAACGGTATTGTAACAGTACAACTTTAAATAACTTTTTTGCCTCTATAAGACTGATTGTATATGGGGCTAGTTCTCAAAAAATTCCGACTTTGATGAAAAGTAAAAATTGTCTAGATGTGATTTTTATGAAGCCGTGGTGGCTTAGAGGTAGTGACACCCGCCTTACAATCGTGAGGTCGTGGGTTCAAATCCCGGTCCCGTACCAATGAGCTTTTGGAATTTATGTACGGAATTTCACACCACTGGCTTTTCGGTGAAGGAAAACATCGTGAGGCAACCTGCATGTCCGTAGAAGAAATTCGATGGCGTATGTGAATCCACCAACCCGCACTGGGCCAGCGTGGTGGATATGGCCCAATCACCCTTCGTGGGTAGGCCTACGTCCTGCAGTGGACTATTAAAAAGGCTGATACATTAAGTATAATTAAGCATATTAAGTTGTGGGATATTAATTCAAACGTCACTTCAGCGAGGTTATAAAACTACACCCTAAACCTGTCCACATCTACTATAATCAGGTGAAAATTTAACCAGATCTGTTCAAATTAAGTACTAGTTATTGTAGACAGAAAAATAGAACTTATCGTTACAAAATTCCGCGGTAACAAGAAGAAAATTATTTCTGGTTACACAAAATACGTTAACTCACACCTTTCAAACGTTCGAAATTCGTATAGAGTTAGTGTTGCGACCGATCGAAAAAAATTGACCACCTTCAATTTTTTTCGATCGGTCGCAACTATACGCGTTATACAATGTGTTTGTCTACCGGTGTCGGAGCCTTAATCGGTGACATCTATGGCAAATTTTGAACAAATTTTACTATGGGACCAACTCTGAAAACGTAAAAAAACTGCTGTTCCACACGATTTTTTATAGACTTACGACAAAAAGTATGTAAAAGCTGTTTTTTTTGCGTTTTCAGAGTTGACTCCACAGTAAAAGTTGTTCAAAATTTGAAATAGATGCCACCGCTTAAGGCTCCGACACCGGTAGACAAACACATTGTATGACAGCCGATTCGATAATAATTGGCAAGTTTGTTTGGTATCTAAACCAAATTGGTCAAGAGAGATTCGAGAGGTTTACAGTTCGGAGATTTACTAGTACAGTCGACTCTCGTTAATTCGAAACTCAGAGGACTCTTAAAATATTACGAATTATCGAGTGTTCGAAATATCAAATGGTTCGAAATTTGTGAGAGAAAACAAGAAAATAAAGAAAAAACTTTCTAGGGCTCATGACTAACACAAACTTTTAATCTGTATACCAAAAAAAGACTAACAGTAACTGAAACATAGGTAACTAAACAAACCAATTCGTGCGGAACTGAGTGTCTAATAAGTCAAACTGTACCAGCCTTTTTAATAGTCCACTGCAGGACGTAGGCCTACCCACGAAGGGTGTTTGGGCCATATCCACCACGCTGGCCCAGTGCGAGGTGGTGGATACACATACGCCATCGAATTTCTTCTACGGACGCATGCAGGTTGCCTCACGATATTTTCCTTCACCGAAAAGCCAGTGGTGTGAAATTCCGTACATAAATTTCAAAGAACTCATTGGTACGGGACCGGGATTTGAACCCACGACCTCACGATTGTAAAACGGGTGTGACTACCTCTAGACCACCACGGCTTCCCTAAGTCAAACTAATCATAGCAAAAACAAAGGCTCAACAAACAAACGTTGATACAAGTTTGAACTTGCCGCAAAATGTATGTACATTACAATCATTCCGCCTCTTTCTTTCTGCAACTTTGAATTGTCGAGTGTTGGACGCCGATGAGTTCGAATTAACGCGTCGTTTTGTTATATAGCAATGATTTTTTCGTACAAATTACCAAGTGCATAAAAATGTATTGACTTAGTTTGAAATATAAAGATATTTCGTAGGGGACTCGTGATAACTTTGAATTATAGAGAGGTTCGAATTATCGCAGGTTTGAATTAACAAGAGTCGGCTGTATATGTATTTATCATTTCCAAATAAAAACGATGTGATGATTGATTTCAGAACCCGTTAAAAGTAATAGGTTTCCTAAAACACTCGGTGAAGTCTTTCAACGGCCGACACCGTTTCGATCTGTGCGACGAAGAACAAAAGCAACTAGTCGCTCAGATCGCTCGCTATTTCGACAACTGCAGGGGGGTGATACTTAACACGGAGATAAGAAATAAGTAAGTAAATTTTATAAGACGACTTGTTTGCACTGGCATTTTTATAGATCTACGGAATGGCATTTCTACGCATTTATTTTTCATACTAATTAAAGGCTCGACGACTAAAAAATATAATTACTCAGTCAGTTAGATTATCTAAATGTAGTAAACACGTATTTTTTTTTCTTTTTCTCTATAAAACAAATAATTATATAACCCGTTAAAGTTCCATATGACGTCGCGCTTAAGTAGACTTTTTACTACAAATAGACGTCACGTGCCCGAACTGTGATTATTATCTTTGTTATTTCTTGTTTGAATTTAATATAAACTAATATATTTTTGTAATCGAACTGACAGACTAATTATAATAATATTTATTGTACCCAGTCGTCGTGTCTATTGTAAAATAAAAATTTTTGAAAACCCCCGACTATAATTATGTATATTTGTCTGTGGCATCATAATCATTGCCGCCCCCCGACCGCCTAAGCAATAGCAATCGTTTATGACTTCATTTTAGTCATTTGGCACCGCCTATGTGACGTTAGCCATCAAAGTTGTTCATTCAACGATTGCTTTCGCAATCCGCGCAAAGTAATTGATGGCTAACGTCACATAGGCGGTGCCAAATGACTAAAATAAAGTCATAAACGATTGCTATTACGATTGCTATTGTTTAGGCGGTAGGGGGGCCGATTTGAACACAATTATTACTATGTACTGCAAGACTAATCGCGCACTAAAACTACGAGATAAATAAATACCTCATCATCCCGACGTTTCGGCCGAGTTGCATGGATCGTAGTCACGGATAGTCTACCCGAAACGAATGGATCGATTTTATTGCGTGGTCACGGGTAGACCGTGACCACGATCGATGCAACTCGGTCGAAACGTCGGGATGATGAGATATTTATATATCTTGTAATTTTAGTGCGCGATTAGTCCCGTAGTACATAATCATAATCATTATTCTTTATCAAACGAAAGGATCGATTTTATTGCGTTTTCGATTTTTTATTGTTTAAAAGCTGGTGGCTTTCAAAATGTTTAATTTTACTCTTGTCTACTCCTATCTAGAGAATATTGTGTGCAAAATTTATATTTGCGGTAGTGGTGCCCTTATTAACATGTATGTATTTTATTCGACATTCTTGCATTTTACGCGCTTGCTGGCACTTGATCGCTTTCACAAAATCAATCTTTAATTTCAACGAATGATTAGGAATGACCTATTTATTTAATTTATTGATTTTGTTTGGTGTGGTGCGGCTTTTAACGACACTGAAAACTTATTTCATCTTAAAGCGTCCTCACACTGACCAGCCCCCCGACCGCCTAAGCAATAGCAATTCATTTTAGTCATTTGGCACCGCCTATGTGACGTTAGCCATCAAAGTTGTTCATTCAACGATTGGTTTCGCAATCCGCGCAAAGCAATTGATGGCTAACGTCACATAGGCGGTGCCAAATGACTAAAATGAAGTCATAAACGATTGCTATTACGATTGCTATTGCTTAGGCGGTCGGGGGGCTGGTTAGCGGTCTGACTAGTAACCAATCACAAATTGACTTGATTTATATATATCGATCTCTGTGATTGATAAGAATAATTTATTGTTCCAGAAATATTTTTGACAATTATTGTTTTGAATCCATTGTCTCCGAACTAGTATACACTGTATGACGGAGCCATTGACTTCTCCTTATATAAATGTTTACAATAAATTTATACCAATATTATAAACTAGTTTAATAATATTCACTACTAACAATACAACATTGATCAAACATTAGTGTGTATCAGGGACACTTTATCAAAGCTTTCGATTGGCGCATCTGCTTTTTAAAACGAATTCCATGAAAGTACGCCGTGTTTGCTAAAATGTTTGTAAATTAATGACGTCGCTTTTGTTGCTCAGTTTATTTTTTACTGAACAGTTAAATATCAAAGTCAATTGAAAGTTAAAAAAAACCTGTATTTCCATTAATGGGACTAAATGGAAAATGTCTTAATAGGGTAATATTACAATTATAATGTTACTTTTCTTTAACAACGTAATCGACGTCTTCGTCTATCATAATAATCATTTGCCTGGATTTTCATAACTTCATTTAAATTATATTATAAGGAGCACTTGCATCATTTCGTTTCACATAGAATAAATGTGTCTTGTGGCTTGCTATGTATTTAAAACGTGTGGTCTGGTGTGTGGCTTGAAAACGCTTGAAATCTGCTAAAAATGATAAAAAAATACTCAATATTAAATATTTGTCACCCAGGACAGAGTTGTTTCCTCGAATGGTAATTATAAGAAAAATGTGTCTCATACCACAACAACCAAAGGAAAAAGAGGAAATAACCAATGAAATCATTTCATTGATTGATGATGGAGATGAATCAAAAGATAGCCAACAAACGAAAGTAAACAAACAAGACACAAATACAACAAATAAAGAAACAACAAAGATATGGTATCAAGAATCAAGTGATGAAGAAGATCAACTACCGACGAGTAATGAAGGTCCATATAAAGATGTTAAAGAATCTACAGTTCCATGGTATCAAATGACACAACCATCTAGTCGTCAGTGGTACTTCCCAGTCAAATTGAAGCCACAAACAAACAAAAAATCTATTGTATCAGAATTGAAAATTACAAAAAATCTGAGAAACAAAGACACTGATGTACCTGAGTTGAAAACGCTTGCTCTCTTAGCTGTCTGTAAGTTAGGTAACTTAGAAACTGATGTCCAACCAAATGTAACAACAGACTGTCATCAAATCAAAGCGGGCCTAACAAAATCTATCGACGAACTAAAACTGGCTACACAAGGTGATCATGACAGAATAGATGATAATATTAAAAGTGCTATTCAACCAAACATAATAACAGAAAGCGATCCATCCAACGAACACGAAAAAATAGAAACTAACGCTCAACCAGAACTAATATCACAAAATAATCAAACGGAAACTAATGAAAATATAAAAAGCATCATCAAACCAACCATATTAAAAGAAGATGATCAAACACAAATAGGTAAACATCATATGGAAACTGACAGTCAACTAGGACAAGATGATCAAATTACAACCTTCCAACCAACCAAAATAACAGAAGAAAATCAAACCCAAATGGAAAATCATAACATGGAAACTGATACTCAATCAACACAAAATGTTCAAACCAAAACGAACACACAATCTAAAAAACTTTCTAATGTAGTACAAGAACCAGAAGTAAAAGTAACGAAAAAAGCTAAACTAATCGTAAAAGTACCAAACATGACGAGAAGACAGCTTGCAGTACTAACTCAAGGTGAACAAACTGATATAAAAAAATTTCAAACAACTTATTCATTAGAAGTTGAACAACATCAGTTTGATAAAGCTAAACACACAGTTGTGAAAGTATCGAAGAATTCGCTGAATAAAAACGTAGCTGGACCGAAGAGAATAAAAATTGAAAAGGACCAAGCACAACAAGGAATGTCATCGAATAGTAAAGTACAAGAATCAGAAAAAGTGGAAGTCAAAAAACCTCCTGGGTAAGTAACCATTTAAGAGGCTATGACGACTGTGTTAAAGAAATATTGTTTTAATTATTCCGTCAGTTAGATCTATTATATAAAAAAAAGGCTTCCCTGAGTGACTGACTGACAGACAGCCTACAGCCCAAACCGCTTAAGATATAAACTTGAAATTTGGACCATAGGTACATTGTACAACGCAATGGAGCAGTAAGGAAGAAAATTTTGAAAAATCGATCTCTAACGGGGTAAAACGGGCCCTTTTCGTTTGTATGTAACTTTTTATTCCCTGTACCGATTGGCTTGAAACTTCGTATAAATGCTTTTCAATCAAAATAAAAGTTACGTTTTTTCCTGTTTTTCCGAATTTCCCTTATCTAAGGGGTCAAATAAGGTCCCAAAGTTGGTGAAAAAAGCGTCAATTACATCCTACTAGCTGAACAGTTACAGTTGAAATCTGGTATAAAGGAAGCACACAGTATGTTTCGATATGGGAACTAATAATATCCAGGAAAATCTATAGGGTTCCTTAGGGATAGCCAAAATAAATCAGTTTAGGCTACAGCCCAAACCGCTGAAGATATAGACTTAATTTGGAATATAAGTACATCGTACGACATAATGAAGCACAAAGGATGAACATTTTCAAAAATCTTTTTATTCCCTGTACCGATTGACATGAAACTTTGTACAGATACTTTTAAGACTAAACAAAAATAATAGCTAATAATTCCTAGGGGTCAGATACTTCCTAAGGTGGTGAAAAAAGCATCGATTACAGGTTACGGATGAAATGGAATGTAGGAAGCACACAACATATCAATTCAATACTGGAATTATTATTATCCCGGAAAATCTACAGGGTTTCTTAGGGTTAGCCAAAATGATTCAGTTTTATAATATAAAGCTGTATCTCAGCTAAAAAGCAAACGGATAAATGAATTCTAACGAAATTTGATACGAAGCTACACAATAACACAAATTACCAGTAAGTACTGCCATCCCAGAAAATTTGAGTGGGTCCTTCGGGAAATCAATTTCTTAAAAAAATAATAAAAACTGTTCGAAAATCAATGCAATTTGCCCGACATTTTAACTAATAAATTACTATTGACGTTCTTTGAAAAGTCCCGAATTCCTTGTCCGCTAGATCAATCGTAACCCGCTGATTCACAGCGTAAAAAAATAACTTGAATGCGCTTTATATAATAATGTAGTGAACTATCTAGAATATAATTAAGACAATGATTTATCCTTCAATGGGGCAAAATGGGTCCCTAATAAATTACTATTTTTTTTATTTTGTGAGCCATTAGTCTTAAAGTTGGGGTACATACGGGTCAATATACTTACTTTACTATGGGATCAACCCTGAAAAGCAAAAATAAATTTATATTAAAAAAAATTTACGATTAACTTTTTGTGTTGAACATCTGATTTTATTAACGTGAATTCTGGGTTGATACCATAGTAAAAGTTAGTAAAATGATGAGTATAATAGCACCCTAGAACATGCCTGTCGTCTAGATAATTATACACTGTGTTTCTCAAATAAAATAAAATATAGGTTCCTACTTGTATATAATTTTTTCATCTGCCTGGGGTCAGACGACGTCTAAAAGTCCTACAAGTGTCTTGAACACTTTTGACTGGATGAACGATTTTGAGCGAGATTGTCATATCTCTCGGGAAAAATGAGTTCACAATAATCGAAATTAAATTTCTAACGAATTAGTGAAACATGTCGAATACCTGTACTGGCTTTAATTAATAGTGCCCTACTGAACGTAGGCCTACTCGCGAAGTGTGATTGGGCCATATCCATCACGCCGGCCGAGCGCGGGTTGCTGAATCCACTTACGACATTGATTTTTCTCTACGGACGTACCTATATAGGTTGCCTCATTGTTTTTCATCAATGAAAAGCCAGCAGTGTGAAATTTCTTACATAAGTACTCATACAATTATTAATATTATTGAATTAATTTAAAATATTAAGCAATTTATCATTTCAAAAATTCACGTACTCCGTAATAAGCTCTAGAGTCTAGATACAAGTAAATTAAATAAGCAAATACTAAGACAATGCAGACCAATCCGTGGGCTATTATCATTTTAGGCAAATACTGAGACAATTCAGGCTAAGCAGTAGGCATCGTCCTGGCAGGTAATACAACATTAGGCTTAATTATGAAGGCGCCATTGTAAATTTAATAGCAACGTAAAAAGTATTCTCTCTATCGAATGCCTAAAGTGAAAAAGTAACAGAAATAATTATGCTAATTACCTATAATTATTACGATGGCGCCTTCATAATTGGGCCTAATGCTGACTTAACCACGAGCTATTATCATTTTAAGTAAGTACCAAGACATCGAAGGTCAAACTGTGGGTTATAATCATTTTAAGCAATTACGAAAACAACGCGGGCCAGACCGTGGGTTATTATTTTAAGCAAGTAAGAACTAAAACAGCTCGGGCCAAACTGTGGGTTAATTCAGTTTAAGTACCTAAGTATTAATACAACGCGGGCCAAACCGCGGGCTATTATCATTTTGAGCAAGTACTAAGACAACACGGGTCAGACCATGGGCTATTATCATTGCAATTAATACAACAATGCAGGCCAAATGGTAAGCTTTTATAATTTTAAGCAAGTATTAAGACAGCGCGGGCCAAACAACGTGTTATAAATTACCATCTTTAGCAAGTACTAAAAATACGCAGGCCAATTCATAAGCATTATCGTTCCAAGTAATACGACAACGCAGGCCAAATGGCAGGCTATTATAATTTTAAGCAAGTATTAAGACAAAGCACGGACTATTAGATATTATTATAAGCAAGTACAAATACGAGGTAGGTCAAACCGCAGGCTATTTTCATTTTCCGCGTTTGGTGGTCCGCATGGGTCAAGTACCCATGTACTAAGAAAACGCGGGCGAAATTTTAGGCAAACACTACGCCCCATTATGAAGGCGCCATCGTAATTATAATAGCTAACTAGCATATTTCTGTTTCACTTTAGGCATTCGATAGAGAGAACACTTTTTACGTTGCTATTAAATTTACGATGGCGCCTTCATAATTGGGCCTACTGAGACAATTCATGATAAACCGTAGGCATTATACTTGCAATTAATTCGACAATAGGCTGAATTATGAAGGCGCCATCGTAAATTTAAAGCAGCGTAAAAAGTGTTCTCTATCGAATGCCTATAGTGAAAAAGAAACTGAAATAATAAGCGAATTAGCTTTACAATTACAATGCCGTTTTCATAATTGGGTCTTATGTAGGCCTTACCAGGAGATATTTTTATTTTAAGTAAGTGCCAAGAAAACGCGGGCCAAACTGTGGGTTACTATCAATTTAAGCCATTACAAAAACAGCGCGGGCCAGACCGTGGGCTATTATCATTGCGAGTAATACAGCAGGCTAACGGCATGCTTTTATAATTTTAAGGATTTATTAGGACAACGCGGGCCAGACTGCGAATAATTTGATACTATTATGAGCAAATGCCAAGATAACGCGGGTTGAACCGCGGGCTGTTATTTTAATCAAGCAAATACTAAAACAACGTGGGCCAAACTGTGGGTTATTATCATTTTAAGTACCTCATTATTAACACAACGCGGGCCGAACCGCGACCTATTATAATTTTAGGCAAATACTATAATTCAGGCCAAACCGTGATCATTATCCTTGCAATTAATACGACAACAACGCAGGCCAAATGGCAGGCTATTATAATTTTAAGCAAGTATTAGGACAACGTAGGTCAAACCGCGGGCTATTTTCTTTTTAAGCAAGTACCTATGTACTAAGACAACGCGGGCGAAGCCGCGGGTTTTAAGCTAGTTACAAATAAATATTAGACATGTATATTTTATTGTGTCAACCTAATAAACAATAGCAAAGATAAAGCGAGTCAAAGTTCTGGGGCACGTGACTTAAATTTTAGGTAAAAAGGCTACCTAAGAGTGACGTCACTCGGAACTTTAACGGGCTCTATCTTCATAATTTTTGTCCAATTAACATCTAATATATTTTGATAATCTAATTGAAGAGCTAATGAGGCGTTTTCTACAGAAAAAAAATATAGTAATGAAAGTATCCAATAGATGGCGACAATAGTTTGAAATCGTCGATCCTTTGACTATGGAAATCGTACTGTCATTGTCAAGATGTCTTCTTCTTCTTTTTTATGTTTCGGCGTCGCATTGTTGTGCATTTGCCAGTGTCAAGTATGAAGTTTGAATAATTTTTAATAATATTTTATCAAAATAGTCACGTTATAGTCGAATAAAGTCGCGGTCAAGTCCAAACGTAGTCCCAAGTCATACCTCAGTAAAGCATTGGAGACTTTACTATAGGCTTCTCTCTCTCACCCTATTCCAGTTGACAATGACAGATCAATTTATATGACTATTACGCCATCTAGTAAGTTTTGTGAAACAATTTTTTTTTGAAAACGTCTCTTTATTTACCTATATATTTTAGTCGTCTAAAGTTTAGTCTATTAAATCATAAGATTAATATGACTAAAATTAGTCAAACATTTGCTAAGATGTGGAGTCCAGGTATAAGTCTACGAGAATGTATATCAGTTTTTCCTAGACAATAATTATTCTTAAACGAACCGTTAGTTTACATGCTATAGAGTATAAAGTTAGAATTAAAAAATGTGTTTGTCATTGTTTGTTTGTTTTTTTACTTTCGATTTGTTCCTATGTGTTGTCATTGGAAAAATACCGTAACATTTTTATTTTACTTACTACATGAGATTTAGTCACGTTGTGATGCTTATATTATTAACGTCTAATGTAATATACCTATATATTATTTTAAATTAAATAATACGGTTATTTTCCTGTCGTATCTTCAGCCCTGACTTAGCGCGCGCTCACACGAGTGTGATTTTTTTTCATTTGGTGTGACAGCGCGCGCTATTCGCGTAACTGTCCCGTATCCACCACGCTGGCCCATTGCGGGTTCGTGGATTCACATACGCCATCGAATTTCTTGTACGGGCGTGCAGGCTCAGAGCAAATAAAAAAATCAAGAGAGAGTGTTGTGAACAAACAAGTGAAGCCAACCAAAACTACGCCTCGCCGTGTATAGACAATTACACACACATCCAGGTAACTATGAAACTACGCCTTGGCTTGTCAGACAAACTATGGCGGCGCAACAGCGACACACTGACACATGTTTAAAAAACCGGCTTCACTTGACTGTTCAACGACGTTCCCTCTGGATTTTTTTATTTGCTCTGAGCGTGCAGGATGCCACAAGATTGTATTCCTTCACTAAGAAGCAAGAATTAGAATTAGAATTTAGAATTAGAATCATTTATTGATGGATTGAGCTTAATACTAAAATTAAATATACAACAGTTTGTACAATAATAATTAGTACCGCAAAATACATCTCGTCATTTCACAATACACAATAGCAAAGTTAAATTAAAAAATTGGTTAAATAAAAAATAAATAACTAGGTATCTATTTCAGCAACAAGGTTAAATGCTGTGGAAAGGCCACCGAATACAAAATTAAATAATGTCGGAACAATACAAAATATCAAAAGTACAAAGTAAATATCATAGATTATAGAAGTAGGTCAATTAAAATGTCATGGATTTTCGTCATTACATAATTACAAAATTAAATTAAAAAATGGTAATGTAAAATTAAATAATAAAAATATAAATAACTATCTACTTCAATAATAGGATTAAATTGCTGTAAAGGGGCAATTTTAATATTAAATTATATAATGTCTTATTGTCAAGTCCTTACTATTACTAATATTTTTTTATTTTTAAACTTTCGCGATTTGAACACATTATTATTATATACTACGGGACTAATCGCGCACTAAAATTACGAGAAAAATAAATACCTCCTTATCCCGACGTTTCGGCCGAGTTGCATCGACCGTGGTCACGGGTAAACTGAGGAGGTATTTATTTATCTCGTAATTTTAGTGCGCGATTAGTCCTGTAGTATATAATAATAATAAAATATTTTATTAATCCGAATTGTTTGTTGGTTTGTTCCTCTTTCACGCGGTAACGGAGCAAACGGATTTACTAGATTTTTCGCATGGATAGATCAAAGGTCTAAGAGTAACATAGACTACTTTTTATCCCAAAAAATAAAAGGTTCTTTAGATAACTCCAAAGTCAAAATTTTACGCGGGCGAAGCTGCGGGCAAAAACTATTTCTGTACTTACATAAATAGCTTTCATATGAAGTATTGGCTGTACCAGCCGGGCTAGTATACTCAACACGAAATAATTTCCTACGAAAATATGAGGCTAATTTTGACCGACGAACCGGAGGAGGTACTCAAATCGACGCGTATATTTTTTTTATACAAGGTTATTTCTAATCAATTAGCATCCTTCTAGGGGCTTATTCTGTACATAAAAACTAACAACTTTTGTTCTACGACTTTCGTCAAAGCTCAAAAATTTTTTTTGCTGTTCCATAGAGAAATATAGTTCACCCGCGAAAAAATGTATGGAACAGCTGATATTTTTTTGAGTTTTGACTAAAGTCGTAAAACAAAAGTTGTTAGTTTTGATGTACAGAATAAGCTCCTAGAAGGATGCTAATTGATTAGGAATAACCCTGTATATAACACCGCATAACTTTTTACATAGTGGTCCGATTTTAATAATTCTTATTTTATTGGAAAGAGTATACTTCGGAATTGGTCCCATTTAAATTTTATCGAAATCGGCTGAGCCATTTTTGATAAATCAACAATAATGTGAAAAACTTTACATCGATATGTGCGAACTTTTCGCGAATTCTGTACACGGTTGAAATCGGTCTTGCTATTTTTTGTGAAAAATAATTATATTTGTAATATTTTTTTCTGCCATTGACATTTCAAATTTATTTATTTACAATAAATATAGCTTGACAAACTTACATCCAATACGCTACATTTATAAAATTGAAATACTATACCTATATAAACACTTATGCTAAAACAGAAGCAAGGAAACAAAACGAAACATAATATATATTAAATCATAATTAGGTACAACGAATTAATCAGTCTAAATTTATGTAACAAACGTACCAAAAATAAAAATCAATCAGTCTTAAATAAATAAATATAATATATATATTTTGACGTATTTTGCTAATGATGATACTTGTTTTTATTTTTAATTTAGTCCTATGTATTGTATAGGCCGAATCAAACTTAATGGTGTCTGTGAAGTTGTCTACAAGCTGCGTAAATCCCCACTCTTCACCTCCGCTGACAAATCAACTTGCTACTGCGCAACGACTCTCATGTCAATACGTCGTATTCACAGACGCCATAAGTTCGTTTCGACAGATAGGTATTATTTTTTGTAAAACAAATCCATTTTATTTTGTACCATAATAAAATATTCTTTTGCAGTGTCTTGCTGTTGGAAAAACTAATAGTAAACAACAACAACTCTACAATGAACAAAAATGTTGCTAAAAACGAGAATGTTAAAGCTGAGAATTCATCAGTCTCCGCGCGATTACAAAATGCTGTAAACAGGGACATTACATTAACAGAAGAAAATATCCAGATAACAGTAAACAATACAGCCTCTGCAGTAAAGAAAAATGCTCCATTAAATGATGAGCCTGCCACAACTCGTGCCATGTGTGACACTGATGTATTATGTGATAAAACTAAAAACATGAAATTAGTTGAAGACAAGAACCCAAAAACCAATAATGTAGATAAAACTCAGATGTTTTCTGCAACTTATATCGTGCCATTGGAAACTATAATAACTGTAGAAAATGCACCTGTAAAAATAGTGCCTAAAGCTATTCAAAACAATACAAAGACTGCAACAGAACAAGAGAATAAAACAAATAAAAACTGTGTTAACAAAGTTAATAAAAGTAATAGCTGCAAAAATGAACCTTATGATAAAGATATTGCCTGTGAAGTCACATTTCACGATTCCACACGATCGATTGTAATTAATGATGGGGAAGAAATAATACTCATTTCAGACGACGATGATGATGAAATAGATATTCCTAAAGTACCAATTATAAAACCGAATGTTAAAGATAAAGAAAACGTGACAAAAGTGAAAGACATGACTAGAAAAGTGATGAAAGCAAAAAGAAGTGTTCAAAAGACACCAGAAAACAACGAAGTTACAATTAAAAAAGAAAATAAATCCGTTAGTTATTATGATGCTATGGATACTGTTCCTGAAAAAGAGGAACCGCGACCAGCATCAACCCAAGATCGAAAAAGACCGTCGCTTGACGAACCTAAAACAACATCAAAGAAATGCAAACCACTCCCCGATTTCAAAACAATATACATCCTACCCCAGAACTATCCTAAGACTAAAATTGACGGCGAAAAAGCGCGTGAAATCCAATCCGCCATCTTAAAAACCATAGACTACACTGAAGATACGCTTCCACTTTTAAAATGTCAAGGCATCCAAAATGGCGTACTGATATACAGTTGCCAGGATGAAAAAAGTCTGTTCTTTATAGAAAAATTGGTACAAGATTTGGACGATTTGAAAATTGTGTACAAGTTTGATATCAAAGAAATGTTGACTCATAAAATGGCGTTTCGAATCAGTAGCTACGTAGACGAACCTGTCTATAATGTTTTAAATAGGTTAGAGTTGTACCATAAAGGATTATTTTCAACCAAATGGAGTGTTTTAAAAAAAGAACAGTGTGGTGATTTCACTGTGATACATGTAGAAGTAGATAATGACTCTTTTGACTATATTTGTGAAGCTAATTTTGTGTTGCATGCTGGCAATGATTGCGCCAGGTTTACTATTGTTTGGGATTAAATATATTATGTGTCATATTTAGTACCTAAATCGTTTTAAGTAATTGTGTAGCTGGTAGACATCTAACCGCCTTACCACAAAAGATTTAAACATACTTTAAACACTGTTTAACCGCGCATTTTGTTCTGTTAAACTTTGTCTAAGACGTGCGCAAAACTTTTGTGGTAAGACGTATTTTTTTTTTTTTTTTGCCAAAATTAAGTATGATTGCGTTTTTATGATCTAGTAATATAGCAGATGCACCGGTTATTGACACTGCCTCGGTTCTGGCCATTTAATGCCTATATTATTGTAAAAATAGATTATGAACAATGTAGCACCATAAATATTTTTTGTGTGAATGTCAAAGTTTAAAAATTCTTTGATAGAAGTTCAATTACTTGATTTATTATCATAATATCTAAAATATTGCCCGCCTCGTAATAAAAAAGTTTTTTAGGCTAGCTTTTACCCGCGGCTTTGCCCGCGTGATATTTTGATTTTTATCTTATCCCAAAAGAACCTCTCATTTTTCCAAGATTTAAAGTATCCGCGCCACACAAGTCGGCGGATGTGAAGTTAGCTCCAAGCTTGCGCGATATCCAATCCTGACTGGAGCTCACATAAAGCCACGCGTTGATTGGCTATAGCGCAGCTTGTGGCTAACTTCAACCCGCCAACTTGTGTGGCGCGGTTTATATCCTATGTCGCTCTCCTATTTTAAAACTATGATGGTAGATATATCCATTCCAAAAAATCAAGCCTTTCCGTTGCTTTGTTGCTGCGTGAAAGAGTAACAAAGCAACAAATCAAAGACAATTTCGGATTACATAATTGGATAAGTACCTATTAAGTTATAGGCTCAAATAAAAAACAAGACAGAACGTCGTGAACAGACATCAAATAAAAAAAAAACAAGACAGGACGTCGTGAACAGACATCAAATAAAAAAAAACAAGACAGGACGTCGTGAACAGACATCAAATAAATAAAAACAAGGCAGAACGTCGTGAACAGACATCAAATTAAAAAAAACAAGATAGAACGTCGTGAACAGACATCAAATAAAAAAAACAAGACATAACGTCGTGAACAGACATCAAAATAAAAAAAACAAGACAGAACGTCATGAACAGACATCAAATAATCAGATAAAAAAAAAACAAGACAGAACGTCGTACATCAGATAAAAAAAAAACAAGACAGAAAGTCGTGAACAGACATCAGATAAAAAAAACAAGACAGAATGTCGTGAACAGACATCAGATAAAAAAAAACAAGACAGAACGTCGTGAACAGACATCAGATAAAAAAAAACAAGACAGAACGTCGTGAACAGACAAGTGAGGCCGGTTTTTTGACTGACGAAGTAACCGGAGGAAGTACTCAATTCGAAGTGTATTCGTAGCGGTCCGATTTTGATAGTCCTTTTTTTATTGGAAAGAATATACTTCGAAATCGGTCCCATTTAAATTTTATCTAAATCAGCTGTGCAATTTTTGATAAATCGACAATAATTTGAAAAATATTACATCGATCCGTGCGATATATTCGCGAATTCTGAACACGGTTGAAATCGGTCATGCTATTTTTTGCAAAAAATAATTATTATACATGTGGTGAGTGCATCGGTGTTGCGCCGCCATAGTTCGACTTAGGAGCCAAGGCGTAGTTTCGTTGTACTGTATGTATCAGCCTTTTTTAAAAATCCACTGCAGGACGTAGGCCTACCCACGAAGGGTGATTGAGCCATATCCACCACGCTGGCCCAGTTCGGGTTGGTGGATTCGCATACGCCATCGAATTTCTTCTACGGAAGTATGCAGGTTGCCTCACGATGTTTTCCTTCACCGAAAAGCCAGTGGTGTGAAATTCCGTACATAAATTCCAAAGAACTCATTGGTACGGGATCGGGATTTGAACCCACGACCTCACGATTGCAGGTCGGGTGTTACTACCACTAGACCACCACGGCTTACGTTCGTGTATTTGTGTGTTTGTGTCTGTACACGGGGGTAGTTTCGCCCTCCTCACTTGTTGGTTCACAACATTATGTCTTTATTTTTTTATTTGTACTCAGGTTGTAGGGGTAAAACTATAACCAAAACTATTTTTACCGTCCGGTAATGACTTGTACAAATACATAAACATAAATATATTTATAACCAAAAGAGAAATGAAATTACAATGGTTCTGTACTAATTTGACAAAACG
The DNA here is from genome assembly GCA_949316475.1 of Hypomecis punctinalis. NCBI lineage: Eukaryota > Metazoa > Arthropoda > Insecta > Lepidoptera > Geometridae > Hypomecis > Hypomecis punctinalis. Next base: position 11,431,026 of record OX438823.1, on the reverse strand, counting down.
AAGTGTAGGTAATGTATTTGTGTTTTTTTTTTTGCATGAACTGACCACTATACTCTATAAAATTTAACTTCTCTCTGACTGATCTCTGCGACAGCTGTCAGAAAAATCACGCCTATGAAGTCCTGAATTTCTTAATAGTACAGACAGTACCTGTCAATGTCATACTTTATGGGCATGCCAATTGGTGATGGGCGACGAATGATCGTGACCACAGAGTTTTATTTAAAATATCGATAGTTTATACTAACGATATTTTAAATAAAACTTAATTTATCATTAATTTTATTGTATATTTTAACATCATAACATTTTTTACATGTGTAATTAAATTAAACCCAATTATATGTTATATTAGCATCGATAATAGTGAAAACCTTCGATAAATACTATCATTACATTATTATGACAATTTAATCAATATCATAACATTATTTACATGTGTACATACTTGATCTTAAATAATAGTAAGTAAATAAAATCCAATTTCTCACCTTCAGCTATTCATTCGATTTAATTACAACATTATTTGAAAATCGATTTTTTCCACCACTATCTCAACTCTAAAAATGTCAATCTTCTATGTTAATGTCACTGTCGCAGAGATTTATTAAGTTAAATTTTATAGAGTATAATTTCGTTTTTGAGTATTCGTGCCTGATAGACACTACCTACTCAGTACCTAATAGCCGCTAAATGTTTATCTGTAAATGCCAAAAACTTAAAAAAAAAAAATCCGCTCGCTGGCCGAGACAATTAGCCTTAACCTAAAAAAATTAAGGGAGTAAGGTTTTGGCCTGTATACATACCATTGAATATAATATATGAATAAGGTAGCTAGTAATTAATATTAAATAAATATAAACATTTAAGAGATACCATGTGACTGTGATAGCTGATAAATATGTTTATGTTACAACACGGTATTTTGTTGGTTTTTTAATTTATCTTGTTGCCAGTTTATAGAACCTAGTCTATAAATAAAACAAAAAATAGTGGGAAGGAAAAAGGGTATGATATCTTCGAGCAAGTCACACTTCGAGCCACAATCGTGCAATAAAAGTGTCCGAGCCAAAACCCTGCCCAAACTACGTAGTGAGCACTTGGGCAGGCTTTTTAGTTAGTCGTAAGGCGATGGCAAGCCGACTGCAATGCCAAAGTGCTCGGTTACAAGCACCAATTAGGTGCCTATAACCGAGCATAACGTCGAGATTCGAAAAAACGGGTCATTGTGAATTAATGTAAACATCAAAGTCGGTATGTATGTCGGCGCTCGGACATTTTTTTACTACTTTCACTTAGAGACTGTGGCTCTGTAGATATTTGCTCGAAGATTGAAATAGAACATTGTTACTGAAGCATTTTTTGGCTTCAGATTTTTAACCTTAAGGTGTATCCTCTTTTTTTCTTTAAATCGACTATTTTTTTAAGATCATAACTTGAATATTATGTATGGCAAGTTAAGAACAGACGTGATCTATCACGTTCATGGGGTCTAAAGTTGGACTTCGTACGTATACAAAACTTCGAGGAACGTATACGAAAGTTTGACATATGTCAAACATATATTGTATGGAGTTTCCGTAAAATGTCGTATACGTCCTAGCCGTTCGAAAGTCAATGATAGATCCTCGATTATAAGAAAAAAGCTATCATTAGTGTTTTCTGCTTAGTAAGTAAAGACTGTTTTTGATTATTGTGTTTTTTTATTTATCCTCATCTAATTACTATTTTATAAGCTTTTATTTAACTTGCAAATCTTGCAATGGATGTACTTAATATGTATGTAAGTTCAAAAGGAATCTTCCAAGTTCTTTTCCGATTGAGCTGAAATTTTGCACGCATAATAGGTAAGGGGAGACCTTTGCTCAGAAGTGGGACAGCATAGGTTGAGTAAAAAAAAATAGGTATGTATATCGCGTGACAATGCAATAATATGGTACCGTGGAGCTGATCGGATGATGGATTCGGAAGATGGCCATAGAAACTCCTGTACTAAACAAGATAGACCCGTCGTGTTTGGTCTCGTTTTACTTGTCTTGGCTAACACTGCTCCCACATGAAATCCGGGATCTCAAACACTCGTATTAAAAAAAAATATTTGTAATAAATAATTTATTTTGGTTTGGTAGGGCCGCTCTACCAAACCAAGACAATTTAAATAAAATAAATTGTGTATTATTAAATGTATTTTTTTTAAATAAATAAAATTATACCCTACTAGGGACACATAATTATTATTGTTCTGAATCAGAATCAGAATATCGTTTATTGTTATAAAACTGTACATACCTATGTTGTTAAAAAATTATAAGTGAAGTATCACAGTCTTACCCTTTTTGGGTGTGCAATATTTTACTGAATACCTACCTTAGATTATTTAACACCAAACCTGGGGAGGCCGGTGGTTATGTGGGAGTCTCCACCGCTAGTCGGTGGCATACCCACTAAAAACCTGGGGTGTTTCCGCCACTGCGCCATTATGTCGGGGCTACGGGCACGCTTCCGCACTCTTCCGCGGCCCCGACAGCGCTGTCCGCATCCGGACCCTTCTCGGGGAGCCTAATTACCTGACTTAGAATTGATTTCGTATACCTACCTACGATACGTTTATTAATAGGTAGGTAAATATTAAAACTTCTCGCATACGAAAACAATAATTCAACGAATTCTTGGGACGCTATAATTGAATCATTCGAAAAAAATAGTGTACGATCACTATCCCGCTCGCACAACCACAGATTTTCATTGCTCACTCCCGTTCTCACTTTGCTACGTGACCGATTACGTTCAGCCGTTCGAATAATTCAATAGGCATTATGACTAAAATATAATTAGTCCGTCAGAGAGACTATTAAAAATTATTAGACACGTATTTTTTATTTTTGTCAATAAAACATTTTTTTTTATTCCGTATAGGTTTGCCTTTGACTTCACACTGCCTGATGTTGAGCAGACATGCGGTCTAAGGTGTAGCACGCTTACCTAGAAGATACCTATTTACTCGGGATTCGAAGACACCCACGTTGTACTTTAGCGGGAAGACAGACCCAGGCAAAGCGTTCCACATTCTGGCTGTTTGTATGATGAATGAGGATTCGAAACGCTTTGTTCTAACGCGCGGAATGACCACCATAATGAGAAGAGTGGCGCTTTGGTCGCGTCTGTCTAGCCGTACGATAGAAGAAAGGGGCAGGGGAGACCAGATTGTGCAACTCCTGAGCGCACTCTCCGAAGTGAATCCGATAAAAGGCCGACAAACACGCCACCTTACGTCGATGCTCAAGACTTTGCAGCTGCGACTTAGTCAAGGTGACGTTGTCAATCGATAACAAAATTGATAAAGATACAGCCCGTCAAAGTTCCGCGTGACGTCACAAGTGCCATACAAATGTATAGACTTCTGTGAGAGAGGTGACGTCACGACCCTCACTCCCAAACTTTGACAAGGTTTATCTTTGTCATTTGTTTTTTGATTGACAAAAGAAAAAATACGTCTCCAATATTATTTAATAACCTTACTCACGGACTAAATTATACCTCACCATGCATACCATCATACCATGCACCCATCATGCATTTTAATCCTATTATAGCTATCCTTCTTATTTATTCTGCGAGATCGAATCAGGAATGAGGAGATCCGTAGAAGAACCAAGGTTACCGACATAGCCCAGCGGATTGGCAAGTTGAAGTGACAATGGGCAGGGCACATAGCGCGGAGAACTGATGACCGATGGGGTCGAAAAGTTCTCGAGTGGAGACCACGTACCGGCAAGCGCAGCGTAGACGTCCACCCACAAGGTGGACGGATGACCTTATTAGGACCGCAGGATCGCGCTGGATGCAAACCGCTATCAACCGGTCTTATTGGAAATCATTAGGGGAGGTCTATGTCCAGCAGTGGACGTTCTATGGCTGATATGATGATGATGATAGCTATCCTGATTTCTGACTTATTATGTTGTAGCATAATACACTAAAATTGCTTAATGAATTAATTATGTATGTTTAAACGTTAATTAATGGCTCACCTACAATGTGTGTGCAATTAATAACCTAGGTAATTGAATTCGAAATCTAAAATGGGTTTGTCAGAAAGGCTGTACCTACTGAGCCAAAGGGGATGATTTAAGCTATTCATATACATTACTCAGGATATAATAAAATATTTTTTTGGGAAGCCATTTTACCGAGTAGGTAATGAAACGTTTACGTTCGCTGCGAGTAGGTATAGGCGGATTTTTTTTTAAATCGAATAGATTCGCGTTTGACTACACAAGTACACACTGCCTGATACGCGCCTGGCGCGTTATCACTCCCTGCGTGTTATTTAGTACTCGCGTAGAGACGCCAACGCGGTCTGAACGCGGAGGCGTCTGCCCGCGCCTGGCGTGGGCGTTTTAGAATTTGCAGGCAGCTTACAAAAGTACCTCAGCAGTGAAAGTGTTAAACAGATGTGCGGTCTAGGGTGTAGCACGCTTACCTAGAAGATTCCTATTTACTCGGGATTTGAAGACTCCCACGTGGATTCAAACTTCTGATGGCTTTGATGTTAGCTACGGTATCCAATTCTGACTGAAGCTCACTTGACAGCTGCGCGAGGTTTGGGTTTCGCGAGGTTTAGGTTTTGCGAGGTTTGGGTTTCGCGAGGTTTCGGTTTCGCGAGGTTTGGGTCTCGCAAGGTTTGGGTTTCGCAAGGTTTAGGTTTCGCGAGGTTTGGGTTTCGCGAGGTTTAGGTTTCGCGAGGTTAGGGTTTCGCGCAGCTTGTAGCTAACTTCACTCACAACCGCCAAGAAGTGTACGAATAATTATTTTTTGCAAAAAATAGCATGTCCGACTTCACTCGTGTACAGAATTCGCGAATATTTCACACGGATCGATGTAGCATTTTTCACATTATTGTTGATTTATCAAAAATGACTCATCCGATTTCGATAAAATTTAAATGGGACCAATTTCGAAGTATACATACTCTTTCCAATAAAAAAGGAATTATTGAAATCGGACTACCTACTATGAAAAAAAATATGCGTGGTTATACCTAAGTATATAAATAAAAATACGCATCGAATGAGTACCTCCTCCGGTGGCGTGGGTTCGATTCCCACCCAGGGCAAGTATTTTTGTGTTAAACATAGGTGTTTGCTTTGTGTCTATATAAATATGTATTTAAAAATATGTGTAGTACACAAGTCTCTGGCAGCTAGGTATATCACAAACTTTGCTTAATTTGAGGTCAGAGGCCGTTTGTAAAAATATGTCACCTGATATTTATTATTAAAAAAAAAGATTTACCTATCCAAGAAATATAGAAAACCACTTACAAAATATATTTATTTATCTCTCTTCGTATAATAGTCATGTAAAAACTGTATTAGAGCTAATAGATGATCACAAATATTGTGAAAAATGCCAGTGAAAATGCTCGCGCACGAAGTGTTGAACTGTACAGTATGGATCCCCTTTAATATATTTTATTTTAATTATTTATTTTTGTAGGGAATATACAACTTAATATTCTGTGCATATTTCAAGCATCTTCCTGTGGTCGTTATTAATATTAAGCAAAAAAATATGTTTCTTGCATGGGATATGGTTTTTGCCCTTAAATACTTATTTATTTATTTCTATTTTTAGTATAGGCCGCGCCAAACAAGTTGAAGGATGTGAAGTTAGCTACAAGCTGCCAATAGCCAATCAACGTGCGGCTTTATGTGAGCTTCAGTCAGGATTGGATATTGTGCAGCTTGTAAGTACCTAACTTTACATCTACCAACCTGTATGGCGCAGATTATATTTGTTATAGCGGCATCAGAAATACATCATCTGTGTTTCAACGTTCTAACTATAACCGTTCATGAGATACAGCCTGGATACAGACAGACGGACAGCAGAGTCTTAGTAATAGGGTCCCGTTTTTACCCTTTGGGTACGGAACCCTAAAAACATACTTAAGGTGGGCACACACTGTCAGTTAAACTGATCAGTTTTTCGCGTCACTCCAACTGGGTGCTCATTCAGTTAATGAAAAGGTGGGAATTGGTGGTTCCATATTTGAAGACAGTGGAGCCATGATATTACTTCGATAAATAGTGTTAAGTGTTTCAATTTTTCATGAGAAATTATTGGAACCAAAGTTGTTTGAAATTTGATTTTCCACAACTTTGATTCCTATCAACTTTTTCTAGGATCGATTTTTTTTAATAAGCCGGTGATGCCATGATGTTTCTTCGATAACTTGTGTTATTTCAATTTTTCATGAGAAATCATCGGAACACAAGTTGTTTGAAATTTGATTTCCTATAACTTTTATTCCTATCAACTTTTTCCAGAATCGATATTTTTTTTTTGCGTTAATTCAATTTTTCATGAGAAATTATTTGAACCAAAGTTGTTTGAAATTTGATTTTCCACAACTTTGATTCCTATCAACTTTTTCTAGGATCGATTTTTTTTAATAAGCCGGTGATGCCATGATGTTTCTTCGATAACTTGTGTTATTTCAATTTTTCATGAGAAATCATCGGAACACAAGTTGTTTGAAATTTGATTTCCTATAACTTTTATTCCTATCAACTTTTTCCAGAATCGATATTTTTTTTTTGCGTTAATTCAATTTTTCATGAGAAATTATTTGAACCAAAGTTGTTTGAAATTTGATTTTCCACAACTTTGATTCCTATCAACCTTTTAGGATCGATATTTTTTTAATAAGCCGGTGGTGCCATGATGTTTCTTCTATAACTTATGTTATTTCAATTTTTCATGAGAAATTATCGGAACCAAAGTTGTTTGAAATTTGATTTCCTACAATTTTGATTCACATCAACTTTTTCCAGGATCGATATTTTTTTTAATAAGTTAGTGGTTCTATTTTGTTTCTTCCATAACATGTTATTTCAATTTTTCATGAGAAATTATCGAAGCCGAAGTTGCTTGAAATTTGATTTCCTACAACTTTGATTCTCATCAACTTTTTCTAGGATCGATTTTTTTTAATAAGCCGGTGATGCCATGATGTTTCTTCAATAACTTGTGTTATTTCAATTTTTCATAAGAAATCATCGGAACACAAGTTGTTTGAAATTTGATTTCCTATAACTTTGATTCCTATCAACTTTTTCCAGGATCGATATTTTTTTAATAAGATAGTGGTGTTATTTTGTTTCTTCCATAACTTGCGTTATTTCAATTTTTCATGAGAAATTATTGAAACCAAAGTTGTTTGAAATTTGATTTCCTACAACTTTGATTCCCATCAACTTTTTCCAGGATCGATATTTTTTTAATAAGTTAGTGGTTTCATTTTGTTTCTTCCATAACTTGTTATTTCAGTTTTTCATGAGAAATTATCGAAGCCGAAGTTGCTTGAAATTTGATTTCCTACAACTTTGATTCCCATCAACTTTTTCCAGGATCGATATTTTTTTAATAAACCAGTGGTGCCATGATGTTTCTTCGATAACTTGTTATTTCAATTTTTCATGAGAAATTATTGAAACCAAAGTTGTTTGAAATTTGATTTCCTACAACTTTGATTCCCATCAACTTTTTCCAGGATCGATATTTTTTTAATAAGTTAGTGGTTTCATTTTGTTTCTTCCATAACTTGTTATTTCAGTTTTTCATGAGAAATTATCGAAGCCGAAGTTGCTTGAAATTTGATTTCCTACAACTTTGATTCCCATCAACTTTTTCCAGGATCGATATTTTTTTAATAAACCAGTGGTGCCATGATGTTTCTTCGATAACTTGTTATTTCAATTTTTTATGAGAAATTATTGAAACCAAAGTTGTTTGAAATTTGATTTCCTACAACTTTGATTCCCATCAACTTTTTCCAGGATCGATATTTTTTTAATAAGTTAGTGGTTTCATTTTGTTTCTTCCATAACTTGTTATTTCAGTTTTTCATGAGAAATTATCGAAGCCGAAGTTGCTTGAAATTTGATTTCCTACAACTTTGATTCCCATCAACTTTTTCCAGGATCGATATTTTTTTAATAAACCAGTGGTGCCATGATGTTTCTTCGATAACTTGTTATTTCAATTTTTCATGAGAAATTATCGGAACCAAAGTTGTTTGAAATTTGATTTCCTACAATTTTGATTTCCATCAACTTTTTCCAGGATCGATATTTTTTTTAATAAGTTAGTGGTTCTATTTTGTTTCTTCCATAACTTGTTATTTCAGTTTTTCATGAGAAATTATCGAAGCCGAAGTTGCTTGAAATTTGATTTCCTACAACTTTAATTCTCATCAACTTTTTATAGGATCGATATTTTTTTAATAAACCAGTGGTGCCATGATGTTTCTTCGATAACTTGTGTTATTTTAATTTTTCATGAGAAATTATCGAAACCGAAGTTGTTTGAAATTTGATATCCTACAATTTTGATTCCCATCAACTTTTTCCAGGATCGATATTTTTTTTAATAAGTTATAGGTTCTATTTTGTTTCTTCCATAACATGTTATTTAAATTTTTCATGAGAAATTATTGAAGCCGAAGTTACTTGAAATTTGATTTCCTACAACTTTGATTCCCATCAACTTTTTCTAGGATTGATATTGTTTTGAATAAGATAGGTGTGCCATTTTGTTTCTTCAATAACTTTTGTTATTTCTTTCTTTCATGAGAAATTATTGGAACCAAAGTTGTTTGTAATTTGATTTCCTGCAACTTTGATTCCTATGATTTTTTTTATGCGAAAGATATTTTCTTCAATAAGATAGGTGTGCCATATTGTTTCTTTAATAATTTTTGTTATTTTTTTCTTTAATGAGAAATTAACGGATCTATAGTTGTTTGAAATTTGATTTCCTACAACTTTGATTCCCATCAACTTTTTGTAGCATCTATATTTTTCGAATAAGATAGTGGTATCATTTAGTTTCTTCAATTAAGCTTACCAGCCGTAGTTATCAACGTTAGGCCCCCGCTGCACTGATCTGATGAACAGATGCGATCATAGCATCGTGTGAGCTCAGCTTCAGGTAGTGGTTCAAATCGTGTACCACAAATTCCTACCTATTAATTTACTGAATGAGCCCCATTTGGAGTGACGCGAAAAACTGATCAGTTTAACTGACTGTGTATGGCCACCTTTATCTATACTGAGCGCCACACAAATTGAAATGGGAAGTTATTCGCAGCGTTCTGCGCAAAAGCCGGCCCACTCGCCCGCCAACCTCATGCCTCCCGCGCGCTCCCTACTTCGCCATTTGTATAGGCATTGTGCACACATGCGCAATAATTAGCGAATCACGGCGAAGTGTCATCTGCGGCTAACTTCCCATCTTTCAATGTGTGTGGCGCTCAGTATACCTATCCATTAGTTTAAGAGTTAGTGGTTAAAGAAAAGCTATGTGGGTACTATATAACAAGTTAATTTATTTAACATAATTTATGATTGATGAATGATAAATCGATAAAAAATACCAAGGTTATAAAACCTCCGGCTACATAAGGTAACTGATAATAGCCTAATGTATTATGCTATTGTTTCATTCTGACATGCAACGTGTGTGTGCAAAATTAAATTAAAATCATAGGACCAAAATGTTTTTGCAAATGGTTATCCTGGTTTTGTTTCTCCTGTACTACACAGGCACTAGAAATTTTAACTATTGGAAAAAGAAAGGTGTCCCTCACTGCAAACCTGTACCGTTTTTTGGAAACAGCTTGAAAAAATATCTACAAAAAATCAGCCCTACAGATTCATTGGTGCATATTTATAATCATTATCCAGACGAGAAATACGTTGGCTGTTTCGAATCCAACCACCCAGCGCTTGTTCTACGCGATCCAGAATTGATAAAACACGTTTTAGTGAAGGATTTCGACACATTTTACGCTAAAGGTATCAATGCGCATAATACAGAACCTTTATTGAACAACCTCTTTTCTGCCGATGGAGATCTATGGAAACTCCTTCGGCAAAAACTTAGTTTCGCCTTCACTACTAACAATTTAAAAAGTATGTTTCCCGCCATTTTAGCCAAAGCTGAAAAAGTTGTTGCGATTATAAAACAAGATGGCAGCGAAATAAATGCGCGCGATTTGACAGCGCGATATACAACCGATGTTTTGACGACATGCGGTTTTGGAATAGACGCAAACGCGTTAAATAATAATTCATCTATTTTTCGAACGCTTGGCCAAAGAATATTTAGTATTACGCTTAGAGACGCCGTAGTAAATGCAAGCAAATTTCTAGCACCGGAAATCTTCAAGCGCGCTCATTTTTTCGCGCCAGAAATAGAGGAAAAAATGACAACGATTTTTCAAAACTTTGCAGAAGCTAGAGATGGGAAACAAAGCGATCGAGCTTTTATCGATATTCTACTGTCGTTAAAAGAAAAAGGGAAACTAGTCGGCGATTCATTTATAGAATTGAACAAAGATAGAACTCCAAAATGGGTGGAAATTGAGATGAATGACGAGTTACTCATAGCACAGGCGTTTATTCTATTCGGAGCTGGTTACGAAACCTCCTCTTCTGGAATAAGCTTTGCTCTGAACCAGCTAGCATATCATCCAGATAAGCAAATCAAATGTCAAAAAGAAATCGATGAAATTATAACTAAATATGGTAGAATAACGTTTGATGCTCTGAGCGAGATTAAATACTTAGATATGTGTTTGAATGAAGCGCTTCGGATGTATCCATCTGTTGGTTTTTTCGTGCGAAAGTGTATGAGAAAATATACTTTTCCCAACACTGATTTGACGATAGATAAAGGGATACCAGTTTTAATACCGGTACAGGCGATCCAAAACGATCCTAAATACTTTGAAAACCCGGAGGAGTTTGTCCCTGAGAGATTTAGTTCAGATAGTGTTGATAAAATATCTAATTTTATGTTTATGCCTTTTGGAAGAGGACCAAGAACGTGCATCGGTAAGTAGGTACGCCTATTCGTTGTACTTTTAGATCTAGATATATCTACTTACCTAGGCCGAATCATACAACTTCGCGGCTGGAATATTAGCTACAAGCTGCGGAGATCCGAATCCTCGCGCATAAGCTTCAGTCATGATTGGATTATCGGCATATTGTAGCGTTGCAGCTAACATCACAACTGCCAAGTTGTATGGTTTGGCCTGTGATAGTATTTAGAGATTATTAGATATTCGAAGCCATGGTGGTCTAGTGGTAATGACACCCGCCTTACAATCGTGAGGTCGTGGGTTCAAATCCCGGTCCCGTACCAATGAATTCCTTGGAATTTATGTACGAAATTTCACACCACGGGCTTTTCGGTGAAGGAAACATCGTGAGGCAACCTGCATGCGTCCGTAGAAGAAATTCGATGGCGTATGTGAATCCACCAACCCGCAGTGTGTGGGCCAGCGTGGTGGATATGTCCCAATCACTCTTCGTGGGTAAGCCTACGTCCTGCAGTAGACTATTAAAAAGGCTGGTACAGTATTTAGAGACGTTACATTGTAACATTTGGTTTGCGTTGGGGGCAACTACAATACATATTTTTGACCGACGAACCACCGGAGGAGGTATACAATTCGGCGCGTAGGTATATATTTTTTTTATGTATTTTTGTATCGATTTGAATTTGATATTGAATATAACAACTAGTTAGGTACCTATATGAATTGAATTCTACAGGACAACGCCTAGGATTACTGCAAGCTAAAGTATGCCTAGCTGCGATACTCCGGAAATGCACAGTGGTGCCATCTGCCAACTCCAAACGGAAACTCACATCGGACCCTACCACAGCACTAGTGCAAAATGTCAGAGGTGGTGTGCCAGTAGCTTTTGTATCGCGGGAATAACCGAAATACCACAATATACAAATTAATATTTTTAACCCTACAATTATCTTATTTTATTTTACGGTAAAGATAATCATGCGTAAAACCGACGCATGATTTTCAACAGGCTATAAAATATTCATATATTTACTTATACTAAAATACTTTTGTATTTGTTGTAGTGAATAACATTAACAAAATGTTGGTGAATATTTATAAAAAAAAAATCGCTTACGTCTGCAAAAATGTACAAAATATGGAGACTGTTATTCTTTTCTTACAAATTGCATATTATATACTTAAACACTGTAATTTTAACTTATATTCCTATTATCAGTGACAAATATAATGATTTGAGCTACAATAATTATTTAAAAATAAGTCAGATGTCCTTTAGATACATGTCACTATAATGCCTTCGGCTCTCTTCGATGATTGATTACACTCGAATTGAAATAGGCTATAAAATATTAATTTGCTTCTTTGTAACTGAAAAGACTACTTTTATTCGATTTTCTAGTGTTCGGTGAATAAAGAAAATAATAAAATATATAAACGAATTATTAATTTTAATAAAAAGAAAAGAAAATACAATGGCCTGCGAAAACATCCCAAACATGTGTGAACGAGGGTAGTTCACACATTATTACAATTCAAATTTTATAAATGCGCAAATTGTAAATTCAATTTTAAGTATTCGTATGTTTTTAGAATAAAAATATTTTATTTAATTTTCAAAACCATTTAATAGTTACTCGTAGTCAGATGCAACTATAGCATCATGCTTAGAGCAAGCAATCTGCGACAACAGTTATTTTAACCGGGAACCGAGCCTTCACTTTTGCCCTTGTTTGCAAAATTTTCTAACAGACTTTTTTAATGACATTTGCGATGTCGTGATATTAAACATTATTAGATCCATTACAGCTATGCTCATCATCACTCTTTATAGGAGAGCTGATTATTTGGTCATCGTCTAAATTTTGACTCTTTGACTTGGATTTTTGTACCATAACATCTCCAAAAACATAAAACTATACATGAACACTGCAAAAACTACGAAACAACAACATACAAACAAAAAATCTTACGAATTGTTATAGGAGTCAAAACCTTAAAAGTCACGTTAACGATAATCATGCGTGTTTTTTACTCTGCTCTCTACTGTCCACAGTTATATCTCAAAAACGATGGTACTTACTTCAGCAACACATAAGCCTCACGCAAGTTCACATGAAAACTGAGATTATCTAAAAGCTTGGAGCCAGATTCGCGAAAATAAGAAAATGGGGGCTATATTCAGATTTCGGATGCGTATTTTTTACGCAGATTATCTTTATAGGGTTAAAATAATTGCTTCATTAAAACTAGCGTGAGGATTCATTATTAAAATTTTATATGAACACCGGATACAACTCACGATTATTTGAACGGTCGAGCCACTATACGTCCGACCGGTTTCAGAGTAGTTAGTACTCCTTCTTCAGGGAATACGCGCGCCCACGCAATGGAGTCAGCGACGGCCGTGAGCTAGGCGGCGGCTCGCGCCTCCGCAGCGCGCCCGTTCAAATAATCGTGAGTTGTATCCGGTGTGTTCATATAATTTTTTTATAAAATTTTAAAATAATTGGTTGTCTAGACAACTGTAAAGTTGGTTTACGGACGATAATTTTACGTGATAACGTCTTAAGAAAAACTTTGTTAATCAACTAGGTACTGAAACAAGCCGAACGCATAGACCAATCGTGCCTCTATCGTTTGTTCCGCGCTCTCGCTTGCACGCTGAGGCGGAACGTGATACTTCTTCGTGCGTGCAGCCGGCGTTCATCGATTTATAAGACGTAATCACGTCAAAATTGAAAAAAAAACAATACAATAAGATTCCTACTGCAGCAAATAAGAGCTGATATGAAACAGCTGGACAGCGGGAATGCACAGTGGTGCCATCTACCAACTCTAAACGGAAACTCACATCGGATCCTACCACAGCACTAGTGCAAAATATCAACTTGGGATGGTGTGCCATTGGCTTTTGTGTCGCGGAAATAATGAGAAAATAAAAACCATAAACCTTTACCTGGAGCTCTACGATTGAATCATTAGAACTCCCTAGCCAGACCACCTTATTATCTTCAGGTAATATACAGGGTTAGGTACTGGTAATCGATTAGCATCCTTTTCTGTACATCAAAACTAACTACTTTTGTCAAAACTAAAAATAAAAAACAGTTTTTCCATACATTTTGTCAAGGGTCAAATCTCACAATAAAAAAGCAATTTTTATTGTGAGATTTGATAAAAGTCGTTGAACAAAAGAAGTTAGCTTTGCTTTAAAGACCATTACCAGTAACCCTGTATATTTATAGTGGAAAAAATGCACATTTGTGGCCGGACCACCTTCATTTGACGATTACCAAAAAAGTACCTACTTACAACCTACTTATGTATGTACAAAATAATTATGTTGTTTTTTTCCACTTTATAATTATTACATTAATATATTTAGAACTAGATGGTCCGGCCAGGGAGGATGACGACACATTTAGAACGGCTGAACGTATGCGTAAATGATCACGTGGCCGAGTGGGAGCAGGAGCGAGCGAGTCTCTGGTAGAGGTATATGGAGAACCTCGTACAGGTAGGTATATGCCTGGAAGAAATCGCAACGATAAAGCCGCCAGTTAGAAACGTATTAATTGTAATGTTTTGTCTCTGTAATTTGGTTTCCTGATAAAGTGTTATTGTTTATTTGAGAGCGTCAGTAATTAACATTTTGGATTTACAATTTTAAAAAGGACCTTAAAGAAATAAGCTGTAAGTATGGGCGAATTCCAAATTGGTGTACTCTCTAAGGTGAGACGATATTCCACACCTGATCAACTGCTTAGTCTTTATAAAGCATAAGTCAGGTCTTGCATGGAATACTGCTCTCACCTTTGCGATGGCTCTGCTAAATATCAACTGGAGGCTCTGGAGTCGATTGAGAGGCGAGCCAGGAGGCTGATTGACAACGACACCTTGACTAAGTCGCAGCTGCAAAGTCTTGAGCATCGTCGCAAGGTAGCGTGTTTGTCGGCCTTTTACCGGATACACTTCGGAGAGTGCGCCCAGGAGTTGCACAATCTGGTCCCCCCTGCCCCTTTCTTCTATCGTACGGCTGGGCAGACGCGACCAAAGCGTCACCCTTTTATGGTGGACATTCCGCGCGTTAGAACCAAGCGTTTCGAATCCTCATTCCTCATACGAACAGCCGGAATGTGGAACGCTTTACCTGGGTCTGTCTTCCCGTTAAAGTACAACTTGGGTGTCTTCAAATCCCGAGTGAATAGGTATCTTCTGGGTAAGCGTACTGGACTTCCAATTAGGCCAGTTAGAAGCAGCTTGCACAGCGACGCCATGATAACGATATTTAAAAATAAAAAAAATAGAATCAGTACATACAACAAACCTTTTATTTAAAATCAAGAACACATAAACTTTGAAATTATTCCGCAAAACAATTTACAAACATTGAAATTAAATAACTTACTTTTATACTAGATTTTAAAACTTATTAATTACAAATGCCTAAAATTCTTAAATATAGGTATACAGGCTGCTTTTTAAACTTTTTTAAAAGGTAAAATATAAATTTTGTAAAAATAAAACAATGTAAAATATTTTACACATTATGGTGTGAAGTTTCAGTCAGGGCGCCATTTCAAAAATATGTACGGTCAGCTTCTGATCAGGTATCAGGGTGATGGTTCATCTTCCACGTCTCCCCCTACTATTAATATCCCTCATTTGTGTCGAAAATAAAATAAAAAACTTCTTTATTTCTAAGTTGATATTATTTTTGTTTTCGATAATCGGCTCTGTTTATGGTTAGCTGTTACAAGAGGACCTCAACAAAATATTGTCAATATTGACCGCATCGGTCAGACTATAACCTATTGCCAAAAAACCCAAAAAATGTGAATATCGCGCAGTGACCTTACGAAACCGTCTTAAGGTGACGCATTGATAAACTATTGTTTCAAAAATCGAGTACCGCGCCCCTTCACTCGGACAAACTTTACGCGGTCGCGCTCGACAGGATCGCGCCAGAGCGGCGGGCGGCAGTGAGTATTTAACTAATTACTCATAATGTAAACATTAAAATAAAATAACTTCTCGGTCTATAAAATAGAACGCTCCCTCCACTTGAATCATAATCAATTAGCATCCTTTTAGTGACTTATTCTGTACATCAAAACTAACAACTTTTGTTCTGCGACATTTGTCAAAACTCGAAAAAAAAATTGTTCCATAGTAAAATATCGTCCACCCGCGACAAGACTTTCTCAAGTGCTCAGGTTGAGGATTTTTCCTCAAGTGCTTCTCAAAGAAAAGGAATAAAACTGTCCACGGATCCACCTGGTGGAAATCGCAACAGAAAAAAAAACCGTGAATCCACCTGTGGATTTAGATGGAAAAAGAAGTATCCATGAATCCACTTGTAGATTTAAGTGAAAAAAAAAGTATCCATGAATCCACGGTGGATTTAAGAGGAGAAAAAGGTATCCACAAGTGGAGCCTAGCTGTGGATCCAAGTGGAGGGAGCCAAAAAGTGATCTGGCAATTTTATTCGTAAAAAATAATGGGGTGTTGTCGCTGATAATTCTGAGTATTCGAATTA
Organism: Hypomecis punctinalis; assembly: GCA_949316475.1. Classification (NCBI taxonomy): domain Eukaryota; kingdom Metazoa; phylum Arthropoda; class Insecta; order Lepidoptera; family Geometridae; genus Hypomecis; species Hypomecis punctinalis. The sequence continues at coordinate 11,414,587 of OX438823.1, read as the reverse complement.
ATAAACTTTATTTTGCAAGTAATTTGTAAGTTTTTTTTTTTAATAAAGCCAGTTACTTTTCAAAATTTTGTTCGATTTCAAATTTTTTCAAGATATTCCCTTATCTATGATATTTTTTAAATTTGATTCAATATCATTCGTCCTCTCACATCGCGCATTCAAAAGTTCTCGTTTTCGTGTTTCTCGGCCCGATGCCGCATCTTAAAAAGCAGTCTCTATACAACATATCTAAATACTGGAATATTCTTTATTGCTCAATATCATCAGTCTTGATTTGTACGTCAGTCGGGTTGTTGAGCAGCCCGCGCAGGCTCAAGTCGTAGACAACCTCTTCAATTTTCTTCACGTCGTATTTTAGCGCGTCGAAGCGCTTGCGCAGGTTGTCGTTCTTTAGGTTTAATAATCTGTGGAAAGAATGAACAAACATGTTTAGACCTTTTTTCCTTAGTGGTTCGTAAAGTTATTTTTTCGAATAACACACCCCCGCCCACTCCTGGATTTGCTTAATTGGCAAACTTCTTGGCGGCTGCGAGGTTAGCTACAATCTGACAAGACTAAAGTCGCCGCAGTCGTCATGTGTGTGTGTGTGTGTGTGTGTGTGTGTGTGTGTGTGAGCGTATGTGAGTGCACGTGTGCGTGTGTGTGTGACTGAGCGTGTGCGTGTGCATGTGTGCGAGCAAGTGTGTGTGTACTTCATATCTATCTACAACGTACCGGAAGCCCGCGTTGATTTCCATCACGAACTTAGATATCTGCATGGTGCGGCAGTACTCGCCGCGGGACGCCGAGTTCACAGCAAACCGAGCCTGTTAATATAATAGAGAATAACCTGTTATCTACCTCTAAATATTATCCGATTTGACGATTTCAGTGATTTTTTTTCATGTAATCAGCATTTCAATAGCTAGCTTTAAATGAATTCCTATTTACAGTTTTTGAAATGACCTTAAAGTTTTAAGCCCCTAAAAGTCATACTTTAACGCTAAACTTAGACTGAAAAGCATACATAAAGTAAAAACTTTTTGAAAAAAACAAATATAAGACGTACGAGCGTGCAACATTGATTACTCAAGGGATTGACATGAAAAACATACCATTTTGTTGCAATTTAAGAGGTGAAAAGAGTTTTCTTCCGGAACGTAAATTTTATCAAAAATGTTTCTCTATGTTCTACAGAAAACGCGGAAACACTGGTCGATTCAGAATCCTTTTAATACCACAAAATGACTAAAACAAAACTTAGTTTAGAGCACGTAACACGCACGTTTTCAGAATCACCCTACAGAATCTGTACTACAGATCTATAATTGACTGCCTCGGTGGCTCAGTGGTTAGTGACCCTGACTTCTGGATCAAAGAGGCGTGGGTTCGAGCCCCACCCAGGGCAAATATTTATGTGATGAACATAATTGTTTGCTCTGTGTCTGGGTGTTATTTAGTTACTATCTACATAAGTATGTATTTAAAAATACGTATATGTAGTATATCAGTCTCTGGCAGCCATATCACAAGCTTTGCTTAGTTTGGGGTCAGAGACCGTGTGTCAGATGTCCCCAAATATTTATTTATTATAATATTGATGTCTCACCAGTTCTGTGCAGAGCATCAGGAGTCCGACAAGGTAGTCCTCGAGGTCCACATGGAATCCCTCTTTCTCATCCGTCGCCTCGACTGCAACAAACAACAATCAAATTAAACTACACATATTATGGTCAACTTCAACACCGAAGGCGTTATGGCTCGTTTCCATGCTTGCCAATGCTCGACAAGCATCTACAAGCCCTAAGCGTTCACAAATCTCGCTTGGAAATCGTTTACACGCTTGTGAATGTGTTAGTGTGCTACATTCAAGCATGGCGGAAACGGAACTCGTATCGGCTATCTCGTTTAACCATATGGTGCGTCCTCACTCTCCACGATGCGACACGAGCACCGCTTCTGTAGCTAACTTCACATGGCCGATCTGTATACTTGTATATACAGGGTTATTTCTAATCAATTAGCATCCTTCTAGGGGCTTATTCTGTACATCAAAACATCACATCACTTTTGTTCTACGACTTTCGTCAAAACTCGAAAAAAAAGTCAGCTGTTCCATACATTTTGTCGCGGGTGAACTTTATTTTTCTATGGAACAACAAATTTTTTTTTTGATTTTTGACAAAAGTCGTAGAACTAAAGTTGTTAGTTTTGATGCACAGAATAAGCCCCTAAAAGGATGCTAATTGATTAGAAATAACCCTGTATACGATACGACGGGAGTGTGGCGGCACCATTAGTTAGACGTTTTGGTCTGGTAATATTACAACGCACCATTACCAGTGTGTTGCTTACTCTTTCCTTTAGATTAGAAGACTCGAGTAGTACTTATTGGTGCGTTTACCAAAGCATGGAAACTTCATCATTTGACTTGTGAATTTATTTATTTTTTATTTAAAATTTACTAACCACAGACTCCAGGGTCTGTGCCCTTTGTTAACTAAGATTACAATTATTTTATTATAGTTACTGTACAAAGAGTAGGTACTAGAAATATTAGCCTAAGTTAGTCAATGCACTACGTAAATGCCACGAGCAGACCGGCGACCCGCAAGCAGCACCCGATCACGAGTGTGACACATGTGCCAGCCATCGTTCTCCTCGACCATATTTGAGGGAGGAGAACGACCCGACACATGATGCCGCCGCAAGAAGGAGCCTTCGATGGCGAGCATGAATGCTTGGGGCATGCACACAATGCTTATTTCTTATAAATTACAAATACACATTCTTCACGTCCTATGCCAATTTAGTTGCCTTCTCCCGGCCCAAAACCTCCATCACCGCCTCGTTCCGATCTCTGACAGCCATCTGCAGGTTGTACTCCTTGATGGTTTCCGATGACACAGACAATGCGCGCCGCACGAATCGACTGATGGCATCATTATCGATGTCGTCGGCGTAGTAGATGAAGGTCCCGGTGTGCCGCGATAGTGCAACGACTGCGTGTGAGACGCTCTCGTGTAGTCTCATTTTTGGCTTTGTTTTTATAACGATTACCGACTCGTACGTTAGTCCCTGAGCTTCGTGAATGGTAAGGGTGCGTGATCCTGAGCCTCCCCCATAACCTTGACTTATGAGGGTCTCCTTTTCTTCCTGTGTATGCACTAAGAAAAGGGTGTTAAGAAGGGTTTTGGATATTTGAGCCCCCTTGAACCTTTTCTGCTCCAGAGACCTAATACGAGGGGCTGAGGAATATATACCTGAGTAGGTATATTTCCCTCAACGCATGCGCGACATCCATTGGGTTTCTGTGTGTGCAGAGTAACTCTTGGTTGATATTTGCAACTAGTGTTGGACGATGGTACCTCATTTCGAAGAGATTTTATCTGTCGATATAAGGTAACTGATTGACGTCTGAGACTTGTGAATTTCGAAAGCAAAGATGTAAAAAGGGCGTTTGGCTTGGCTTGCGTGTAGACGCTTGTATCCGATCCAGTCTAGTGTCGGTTTTCGGGCACAAAGAGCGCTTGCGACGCGTTTACACATTGGCGCGCGCTTAGTAGCCGCTGTGATCTCGCGACGAACGCACGTCTAGTTCTGTCTTAACACTGAGTAGCTGGTCCAACGAAAACAGTTTATCGTTATTGGAACATTACCAGACCGAAACGTCTATCTGGAACCCCAAAGACGTTAATCATAAAATGTCCGCCATACTTGGATGTACGTAGCACACTGATATTCACACAAGCGTCTAAACGACTTCCAAATGCCAAGCAAAAATTGTGGACGCTTGGGGTTTGTGGGTTCTTGTCGAGCCTTGGCAAGCATGGAAAAGCACCATTACGGGTACATTGGATCGTTGATTTTTTTGTAATATGTGTAGCAAAAGCAAGTAGGTTCGTATAAGCCAGGTGGCTACGCGTGGTGTCAGTTTTTAAGTTGCCTGGAGGTCTTTGACATGGCTAAACAGTTAAAACCAGGATCCACTATATTAATGTTTCTACCGAGGTGGCAGCGCTTAGTTGCAAATGCCACCCGCGGTCACTCGTGAGTCTAGTCCGTGTTTTGACTGGTATAATCCGCGCCACACAAGTCGGCGGATGAGATGATGATGAGATTCGCTAATTATTGCGTATGTGTGGACAATGCCGACGCTGCGTGGTGTAGTGGTGAGCACGGGCGTGGGGAGCGCGCGGGAGACATGAGGCGTGCGGGTGTGCCCCGGCGTCTTGTCTCTCTAGCTCCCGCATTACCTATATTTTGCTTTTTGCGCAGCGTTCTGCGCCATTCCCATCCGCCGACTTGTGTGGCGCTACCTACACTATTATAATGAAGAAGCTGACTTACTCCCCAAGACTTCGGCGATGGTTTCGTGGCGCGCCAGGATGCCGGCCTCCAGCCAGATCGTGAGCGAGATGAGGAAGCAGTACCGCTGCGTCATGTTACGCCAGTGGTCGTAGAATCTGAATAGGATTATTCATAAAATGGCAGTGACGTTAACGTTCTAGTGGTAATGGAACCGTTCAAGTATTACGTAACGCAATTTGGGGGAGGGGAAATCTTGTTAAACGTTACGATACGGAACAGAGGTCCCCTCCCACCCCTAAGGAGGTATAATTATTGTATACTGAGCGCCACACAAATTGAAAGATGGGAAGTTAGCCGCAGATGACACTTCGCCGTGATTCGCTAATGGCGAAGTAGTGAGCTCGGGCGTCGAGAGCGCGCGGAAGGCACGAGGTTGGCGGGCGGGTGTGCGCCGGCGTCTCGTCTCTCTGGCACCCGCTAACGTCTATATTTTGGCGTTTGCGCAGCTCTGTGGCTAACTTTCCATCTTCCAATTTGTGTGGCGCTTAGTATAATAAAAAAGGAATGAGCCGTCACGGGACGCCTGACAGATGTGAAACACCGAATTTTCGAATTTTTTAATTGTATTGCCAAAGAGAGTTTACAGAAAAACGTTATCGCGTTACATAGGGGGGAGGGGGAGTCAGAAATCTTCAAAAATCGCGTTACGTAATACTTTAACGGTCCCGATGACACCCACCCGCGTGGGTTCAAATCCCAGTCCCGTACCAATGAATTCCTTATAACTGCACTGGCTTTTCGGTGAAGGAAAACATCGTGGCCTGCATATGTCCGTAGAAGAAATTCGATAGCGTATGTGAATCCACCAAACCGCACTGGGCCAGCAGCGTGGTGGATATGGCCCAATAACCTACTACGTCCTGCAGTGGACTATTAAACAGGCTGGTACAAATATGTAGATAGACAGGTACAGAAACCTTGTCAAAGTTATGGAGTGGGGGTCGTGACGTCATCTCTCTTACATAAGTATACATTTGTCTGGCACTTGTGACGTCACGCGGAACAGACAGGGTATATCTTCATCAATTTATGTTTAATTGAGAAAAGAAAAAATACGTCTCTAATAATTCTTGATAGTCTATCTGACGGACTAGTTATATTTTTTAGTCATCATGCCTATAAGATAAAACAATTAAGAACAAATCTTACTTGAAATATTCTGTCTTAGGTACAGTGTCCTTGAGTTTCTGGTAGCCTTCTCGGGCTTTCTCGAACATCTCTCGAGCTTTCAGGCACGCCGGGGCAACTGCACAGGAATATTATAAACTAATAAATATTAGGGCACATCTTACGCACGGTCTCTGACCCCAAACTAAGCAAAGCTTGTGATATGGCTGTGTACTAAGCCAAAAGAGGGTGATTAAGCCATTAAGGCCATCAATATGAACAACTTTTACTATGGAGTCAACCCAAAATTCGAGAAAAAGAAAATCAGCTTCAAGCTACTAAGTTCGCTACATTCGCTACATGATGGCGCCAGCTACGCGCGCCGACCGCACGCCGATCACAAGCCGTATCACCGAGCCTCAACCAATCACAAGCCAGAGTCTGCATCGCGCAAACGAAACTCTCAGCGACGGTAATGCAGTGGTCGTCATACCGCGGCCGAAGTTAGAAGTTAGCGGCCGCGGCCCGCGGTACAGATGAAGGTCATTTACGAAATTGTCCATACTTGCTTTCAAATTAAATTTTCTAATTTTCTGTTTTAATTTCATTACTGAAAAAGGCGAAAATGTTTCGAACTCGCTTGGCTTCCGCATATTTTTTGTCATTTCCATGTTCTGTTGGAAGCGCGGTAGCCCTAAAACACCTATTCTATAATCAATTTCATCAGTGTGCCTGTTTTGAATTTATTGAAAAAAGGCGAAGTTTTGGCGCTCGCTGCGCTTGCGCTTAATAGTAAAGGGTAAGGTCTGCTTTGCTCATATCTGTTTTGAAATTACTGAATGAACAAAAAAAAATTCGCGCTCGCTTCGCTCGCGCATTTACTACGCTACGCGGTGAACTAAAACGACGTTGGCTAGTAACTATGTTATAATAAGTTCATCAGAGTGAGGCCCGCAGTGATACATCGCACTGTCCTATGTGGCCCTTGATCAGAAAAGTGTGACGACCACTGATCTAATGTATACTAAGCGCCACACAAGTCGGATGAGAAGTTAGCCGCAGATGACACTTCGCCGTGATTCGCTAATCATTGCGCATGTGTGCACAATGCCGCACAATGCCGACGCCGCGTGGCGTAGAGTTGAGCACGGGCGTAGGGAGCGCGCGGGAGGCATGAGGTTGGCGGGTGGGTATGCCCCGGCGCGAGTCTCTCTGGGTCCGCGCATACCCATATTTCGCAGCGTTCTGCGGATAACTTCCCATCCGCCGACTTGTGTGGCGCTTAGTATAACACTGTTGGATAGCTATCCCTGAACACAACACCTCGCTTGATGGAGTACTCCTTAGTGAATGGTTATCCTATCATCATCATCATTGTATGGACAACCAAAGCCTAAAGCTATTCCTTATAAAACTGCAACTTCGAATCAACAAAATGTGTAACAGTTGATTTGTTTCTTGAATTTTGGGTTGGCTCCATACAAGGCCGAAGAATGTGAAGTTAGTTACAAGGAACACGAAACCCAATCAACGGCAGCTCAATGTGAACTTCAGTCAGGATTGGATATTGCACAGCTTGGAGCTAACTTCACATTCACCGACTTGTATAATTTGGCCTAAACATACTTGGAACCCAGTTATTGCACTATGGTAAAGTAGTAAAGATCCTATTGCAATGTAGGATGTCTACTGACACGGTGAACACATGAACTGATTAAGACCGCAGGAATGGAGGTGATTAGTCATTTCAGCTATTGGACATCCACTGCTGGACATAGGCCTCCCATAGGGATCTCCAATAAGACTAGTTAGAAGCAGTTCGCATCCAGCGCGAACCTGTGGTCCACCTTGTGGGTGGACGTCCTTCGCTGCGCTTGCAGGTGGTCTCCACTCGAGAACTTTTCGACCGCATCGGTCATCACTTCTTTGCGCTGTGTGCCCTGTGCACTGCTATTTCAACTTGCCAATCCGCTGGGCTATAATGGCAACTTTGGTTCTTCTACGGATCTTCTAAATTTTGATGAAGGAGATTGCAACATAATATCAGCGTTTTCGTATTAAGGGTAAGTAGGTAAGTACTTGAAGGGTGACCACCATGAGGCAACACCACTGTTAACCAGTGTTATTAAAGATTGCACAAATACTTACTAGATTCTTCGTTGTGATGAATAATTTGCAGTGTAGTTGTAATTTCGCGGGAGAGCCGATCCGTTTCTTTGCAAATCATTCGTATAACCTGAAAAATATTTCGGTAATTGTTTTTAACATAGGATATAAGGTATTTGTTAAAAAAAAATGTGTTATTAAAGCCCTTAAGTAGGACAAAAAATAGAAAATACATTTTAATGACCAAATGCGATTCGTGAATCATGTGTTTCAGAATTGACTATACCTCACGAACGTCTTGCTCAGAATCCAGTTGATTTTGGAAATCATTGAATATTTCGTGAATAACTATATTCCCAGCCATTTTAACAAGTTTTATTTCAGTATTTTTGTAAAATAAAGTAATTATTGCGCGCGGACAAACAACAACAGACTGAATGAATGAAATGAACCAACGAACGATATTGTAATTGTATATATTTTCTCCACAGACTGTCAGCATTTACCTTCCTCAAGCCGGCTTGAAGCACTTGTCAAGCACGGTTTGAGCCAAAGACATAAGGTATTTGGTTAGCTGAAATTGCACCTTAATGTCAAAATCATACCGTCAATGTCAGAAATGACAATTTCCAATTTGACAAATAGTATATAGCAATTTTCTCATGAAAAAATCACCAACAAAAATGGCCGGTGGTGAAGTGGAACTAGCGCAATCTGCCGCCCCTGGTGGCGATACCATCTTCGGGAAGATATTGAGGAAGGAGATACCCGCTAAATTCGTCTATGAAGATGATCAGGTAAAAACTACAAGGGTAATTTTCCCCTAAAACCTATACCGGCCGGTGACACTCCGTGTCAGCTGTTCTCGATTGTTCCAGTTGAATGAAAGATACATTCTCACGATTTACCCCCATCATCTTGTCCTCTGAGCTAAATAATATGTTCCATTCATCCATCAGCCATAGAATGTCCACTGCTGGATATGGGCCTCCCTTTTGGATCTTCAATAGGACCGGTTGGAAGCGGCTTGTATCCAATGCGATTCTGCAGATTTTTGAAGGCAAATGTGTAATATGGTTTGTTTGTAGTCTGTCAAGCCAGCTAATAGTCAGTAAAATATAAAGAAAAACGTCATTTCTTCTCAAAGCAATACAAGATGTAAACCAAACAGTTTGTCATTTCAAATTATTGTAACTTATTGTACCTATAGGCCGAAACATACAAGTTGGTGAATGTGAAGTTAGCTATAAGCTGCGCAATATCCAATCAACACGCAGATTTATGTGAGCTTTGGTCAGGATTGGATATTGTGCAGCTTGTAGCCAACTGCACATTCACCAACTTGTGTGATTTGGCATATACAAGGTTATCCAGAACTGGTGTACTAAGCCGAAAGGAGCCATCATTATGAACAACTTTCTATAAGGCCAATCCAGATTTCGAGAAAAAAATCAGTTTTACATACATTTTGTCGATTTCTAGTTGCAGTTTCGTATGGAACAGCAGATTTTTTTGTAAAATTTTGGTTTGGCACATAATGATCGTCTTAACCCATATACGCATATTGTATCGAAAACAAACACTACCTTTATCTGCCCAGAACTATTGGAACAGAAATTCTGGAATGAAATTCAATAAAACATTTTGCATGTATTTTATCTTGATAATTTTTGACACGAATTAACCGCCATATTTTTGCCAAGAGAACATTGGTTTCATTCCAGTGCTTTGCCGATCATGTGCTCAGCAATACACTTCCACACTGATGGAGGAATGGTGGTAGAAACCTTAGAAAGGCCTGGCCGTTGCTTATGGACACCATACATTTGAAGTAAAGTTTGGGGAATACTATGCTGAAATTCCAGCATGTTTATGAGTACATTGTTGCAAGCTTCTAATGCGTTGAGTGTATAAGTGAAAAAATAATTGGAATATATGTACCATTTTTCTATTTGTGATTTGGTAGGTCCCAACATAAGCATCTAAATGATTGACTCCTCCCACATAGCAATTGTACTGATATGCAACTTCAGATAGTGGTACTTCGATATTGCTGTTTGTAATGCTGAGTATCATTTTGCTGTTCAAATAGGGGCTTCGCTGTACTCACTGGATATCACCATCACAATACTTTTGTCATGACAGCGTACAGCACAAATGCCACTGTTTTGGTCCAGCCGACTGTTGTGATAGCCTTTATGTTTGCATAAATTAATGTCTTTCAAGAGACTTTTTAGTACTATTGTGCCGTAAAAAAAAATTGTTACTATAGATATCCATACCTCATCATGTTGTTCAATATTATTGTCAATATCCACTATTTTGTTAGTCATTAATGGATTGCTTCTACTGAAAAACAAAAAGCATAAATAGAAAAAACATACAGTATATCTGCCCATTGTATCGCTTTTGAAACATTTATGTGAATTTTAGGTATTCAAATAGTATATTATACAAACAACAATCACGTAAAAATATTCTATCCTTCACTATGTTTATTTTAAAATACATTAAACACATAATATTTAACATAATATAAAACTATGAGTAATGGCTTACTTTTTATGGGAGGCACCATGATTTTTGCACACCGAAATCAATTCAATATTGGCACTGACAAATGATTGACTAAATCGTCTATTGTAGTATACACATTTAAATGTAATTAGAAGAAAGTACTTTATCCTATACCAACCTGCACAGGGCCAGCATGGTGGATATGGCCCAATCACCCTTCATGGGTAGGCCTACGTCCTGCAGTGGACTATTAAAAAGGCTAGTACAGTACTTTATCCTATGACTAAATGGCGGTAGAATTCACTTGTTGAGGGAATTGTAAAAATTATGGCATTTTAACGGATGCTCCATTTTTGTCTCGTTTTTGATACAAAAGTCATATACGGTACCAAAAAAAAGAATAGCTCTGGGCATATATGGGTTAATAACTCCCTTTCGGCTTAGTACTGGGCAAGCAGATAACCCTGAATAAGCTAATCCTATTTGCAATAACCCAGTCTTTATAATTCCAGTGTGTTGCGTTCCACGATGTGAACCCTCAAGCTCCGACGCACATCCTGGTGATTCCTCGGAAGCCCATTGCACAGCTCTCCACATCTGATGATTCAGATGAACAGTTACTTGGTAATCATTTTATTTATGTATATTTATGTTTGATAATGGAAGATGGAGTAGATCTCTGACTGAGTATTAAAGTTTCTAGCTTTTTAATAATTTGTATGGTGTACAATTAATAATAGATGGTGTTTAAGGCAGAACAGCGAAGCAAAGATAATGTAAATACTACCAGCAAATTGAGTATTGCTAAAATCGGATAAAATTGTCTAATTTAATGTTTATATTTAATTGTGTAGTGTAATGTCCTGTGATTTGGTGTTTCACAATCTTACTACTGCCAAGAGTGACGCGTGGGTGATTGACCATTTAAATCCTTTGTTTAAATCAGAACGAACAGCAAAACAAAGAACATGTAAGTTTGAATAAGCAAAACAAAAATCACATCTCGCGAATTTCTGAATTTTTGAAGTGTTGCCGCCATAATTATGTTGTTTGACATTTGACGCACCGCAGTTTATTACTTTTGCGTTCGTTTTGGGAAGTGAGCAAGTAGCATTATTGACGAAATGGGCAAAATTCCCAAACCGAACGCTTTACATCAACGCTAATTTTGTAAACGCCAAAAACGCCACCGAGCCCAAACCGAACGCACCTTATAATGGCATGTATGACCTCCTTTCGGCCTAGTACACCAGATCTGGATAGCCCTGTATAAATAAATATTAGGCCCAATTATGTAGGCGCCATCGTTTAATAGCAACATAAAAAGTGTTCTCTTTATCGAATACCTAAAGTGAAAAAGAAATAGTCTAATTAGCTATTAAAATTACGATGGCGCCTTCATAATAAGCGTTGATTATGTATGTGTCTATATACCGAATTGGCTGAGCAAAATGGCCCAAAAATTATGGCCTATCTATACAAATTTTGACAGGTTTGACATATTAAGTACGCGCTCATTGTCAAAGATCTGGGCCGTTTTCTTTGTGATTAATGTTTATTATTTGTCCATCTAGACAGATTAATCAAAGTATGCAAGTTCTAATTTCGATTGTTTAACTTTCAGGTCATCTGCTGGTGGTGGCGCGTAAAGTGGCCCAGCAGGAAGGTTTAGACAAGTCAGGGTTCCGCCTCGTCGTCAACGACGGCAAGAACGGCGCTCAGAGTGTGTACCACCTGCACGTACACGTTCTCGGCGGCCGCCAGATGAAGTGGCCTCCAGGCTAAGACTGATTATGATAATGATGATTGCTTTGTATAGGATGAAGATTAGGAATAAAATAAAGTGATTATTGAAAACAAGACTTTATTTTTTGCATTCTTGAGCAAATCCTTTCGTTTTGTACATATAACATGTTTTGTGCACAAAAAATAACAAGTCCGCCATCTTGGGCCGTCCGCCATGATATAATTTGTAAAATGAGCGCCACGCAAGTCGGCGGACGAGAAGTTAGCCGCAGACACTTCGCCGTAATTCGCTAATTATTGCGCATGTATGCACAATGCTGACGCCGCGTGGCGTAGTGGTAAACGCGGGCGTTGGGAGCGCGCGGGAGGCATTAGGTTGGCAGGCGGGTGTGCCCCGGCGTTTCGTCTCTCTGGCTCCCGCGCTTACCTATATTTTGCCATTTGCGCAGCGTTCTATGCCTAACTTCCCATACGCCGACGTATGTGGCGCGGACTAGGTATACATATCTATAATAGTTTGTGTATATGCTACGATAGTTTTAATGGCTGTGAGTGGTGGGGTCCGCTCTGCACAACTTGTAGCTAACTTCACAGTTTGACTTACTTACTACTTAGACTAATTGCTATCCTATTATATGCCTATGATATTAATTGGTCCTCAAAGCCTGCTGCCCGGCCCGACCGGCCACAGCATGTGGTGCAGCGCGCGACCGAACACGTGAAGGCAGATGAACTTATTGGTCAGATGGCTCTCGTCCACCGTCACGTGGTAGCCAGCCAGGCCGCGGGACACGGCGAACTGCTTCGCTGTCAGCAGCAGGTGACCTGGAACGAGATATTTAAATTAGGTAGGTACGCTCAAATAAAAAAATCAAGACAAAAAGTCGTGAACAGACAAGTGAAGCCGGTTTTTTTATACATACAAAATAACAACTTATGTTCAACAACTTTTATCAAATCTCGAAAAAAAATGCCGTTCCATAGAAAAATATCGTTCACCCTCGACAAAATGTATGGTATGTGGTGGGTGCGTCGAGCGCCGCCATAGTTCGACTGACAAACCAAGGCATAGTTTCGTTGTACGTGAATGTGTGTGTAAGTGGCAAGGCGTAGTTTTGCCGGCCTCACTTGTTTGTTCACAACATTCTGTCTTTATATTTTTATATAGCGGCCAGTGACGGATTTACCAATAAGCTGATTAGGCTGGAGTATAATTTTCATACATAGGATAGGGGTCATTCAAGTATTACGTAAGCACTATAGGAGGGTGGAGGGGTTTATCATTTGCTTATTTTTGATGACATGGGGGATGGGGAGGTCTAAAAGGTGATTACGTCAGCAATAGTTATTTATTGCTTTTCGCATGTGTGTGTTAAAGTCCTCCATGCTAAATCTATTTTCTTATTTCTAGAATTAAATCTGCTGCTCATGAATCCATAAAAAAGAAAAATGTAAACAGGTACCAATGTTTACGTAAGAATGGGGGAAGAGGTAATAACTTTGCTTACTTTTGCTGACAAGGGGGGGGGGTATAGGATTGTAATAAATCTGTTTACGTAATACTTGAACGGCCCCATACGATAAACTCATATCAAATATATAGGTAATTTACGTATTGATAAGAGTACAAATAAGTAATTTAACGAGTACAGGTTGCCTCACGATGTTTACCTTCACCGAAAAGCCAGTGATGTGAAATTCCGTACATAAATTTCAAAGAACTCATTGGTACGCGACCGGGGATTCGAACCCACGACCTCACGATAGTAAGGCGGGTGTCACTACTTCTTGACCACCACGACTCTTGAACGAGTGCAACATCCAAATCGGGTCATTCTTACATTAGTTTTAACCATCAATGTAGATGCGAAAATATTTTTTAATAAAACCGCGACCTCTCAGCAATTTTGATAACTGTTTGAGATATCCTACAAGCAACACCGATATCGGAAGACATTACACAGCATGCAACCCAGATAGCATATTTGGTAGCCGTTACGAAACTACAAAGACGACACTAATAAGACTAGTTACGTAACGGCCACCAAAAATGTTAAAAATGCAAAAATATACAACCCGGTCACAATAACTGTGCACCTGACCTCGTGACGTCATCAGTCTAAACTTAACAATAAATATTAAAAAACAAAACAACAACAAAGCGAAAATATCAAAAAATTATCGGGACGTGTATCGGTAACGAAGATGCTAACCGTACTGTCGCACCGGGGAGTGCGCGGAGAGGTGACAGGAGAAGCGGGAGAGGCGCCGCATTCCAGCGAGGTGCACAGATATTCTGACCGGCGGCCTTATTTTGTAAGCGCTCTGACGTTCGGCTTCGCTTTTTCTCCTGCTCGCGCCAGTTACTCACGCCGCGAGAGCGAGCGGGAGGAAAAGCGAAGCCGAACGCCAGAGCGCTTACAAAATAAGGCCCCTGGTTGTACTTATTTTTTTTTTACGAAATAATAAATTGTCATCCAAACTTATAATTACTTTAATTATTAAAGAACAAGAAAGAGAAAAAGAATAATATGCTAATACTAAGAATAATAAAATATCAAGGCATTGCAAGTTAGCGATAGAGATCTCCAAGTTGTGTTAGTAAGTAGTTTAATTTCGGCCAAATAAAAACTAACTTGTTTACGCGAACGGCCAGTACATCTGCCTGCCGCCCATGACTTGGACATAGAACTGGTCGACTTTCTGCCGAGAGTCTGGCCCTTCGTTCATGACTACTCGGAAACCGGACTGCGATATGCCTTGGGACTTCGCGACGCGCTTTGCTACTACCAATAAATGACCTAGAGAATAAAAACTTTGCTTTTAAACTATCAAATATTTAGTATAGGCAAAGAAGATATAATAATACTACGGTATAGGTAGGCTATGTCACACAAGTTGGCGGAATTAAGATTGCTGCAAGCTACGCAATATCCGATCCAGACTGAAGCTCACACAAAGCCGCGCGTTGATTGGATGTTGCGCAGCTTGTAGCTAACTATATTTCCGCCAAACTGTGTGACGCGGCTTATATGAGTTAGTATACTAAATAATTATTTTATTAATTTATTTTTACTCAAACATTAAAAGGTGAGCAGTTACAGGTACGCCCCAATGCGCCCGCCTAAATTACAGAATTAGGTAACTTATAAATTCACTTTTTCTAGTAGAGGACATGTCCACAAAATGTATGGAGGCTGGTATAATAATAATCAAAAATTTTAACCACAACACTTGTTACATTTCGAGAAAGTTCATATTTTTCTGAGTCTAAGTATTACAACAGATTTTTGTCACATTGTACCTACTAACTGGTCACACTGGTAGGTTATAATTTTTTATTTTGTAAAATTAAGAAATAAATGTGGAAGAATCAGCTACGAGTGCAAGTAAAATAACGATAGAAGCACTTTATTATTGCTAAACTAGAAAAAATAATAAGTTGTACTTATTGTTATTTTTCATACAATTTACTTTACGTATTTAAAAAAAATTGGTGTGGTGAAAAAATCTAAATTAAATATTTTTGGGAAGCCCATATAACAAGCTTTCAAATGATATATAGGTATATCATATTGGTTCGATTTTTCTATGAATAATATACCACTTGTGGAAATGTGGACGTCATCTTTAAAAATTTTAGTATGATATAATTATGCGAGATAATATAATTATTATTATACGAGTAATATAGAGTACCTACAGACTACGCGTACATTGTAACTACAGTAGTTTCCGTATGGCTCCATAAATTATTGTACAGCGCCCCTGGCGGGAACGAAGAACAACTAACAAAAATGTATGGAGCCACATACAAACGCGCAAGTTTCAGTAAACTATGCAAAACCAAAGCCCTTAGTTCCAGGTTTTGCGTAGTTCATTTAAACTTTCGCGTTTGCGTGTGGCTCCATACATTTTGGTTAGTTCTTTTTCGTTTCCGCCAGGGGCGCTGTACAAAAATGTATAGAGCCACGGAAACAGCTGTAGTTTCTATTTACGCGTTAACCTGGACTAACCCCTCTGAGCTTAAACGAATTTACTTTTTGCGGTCTGCCTGGCTTTTGTGTCAACCAGCCGTCCTTTCGAGCGTAAACCTATGTTCAGCAGTGGATTTTGTTGGATATGGGCACATATATGTGACACTAAATAATTATAATAAAAGTATTCTCATCATATTTTGAGATGTCGTACATGGCTAGATTTCGAGATGGAAGTGTGCCGCTATTCGCGCCCATCCCGGCGCGAACAGCTGCGCGACAACAATCTCCAATTTTCCGGGTTCAAAAACACCTGAACCGGATCATGACAGCGTATCCTCAATTGGACTTATTCGCGGATAATTGGACCGTCATAGAAAGATGCTGCTCTGCTTACGGCCAAAAAATTAATAAGTAATAACTAATATAATAAAATTAAGGTTAAGGTTTATTCATAAGACTTATATGCAATTGTTTAGACTGATTATTAGAAATATGTTTTGAATTGTTGATTATCTTGTGTTCCTATATTTTTTAGAATAATTTAAAAGTACCTGTTATGTATATAGTTTCTTAGGTAAAGTATAAAATGTAGCGTATTGGATTTTGTGTAATCTGTAAAGCTATATTTTACTGTAAATAAATAAATAAATAAAATGGCAACACTCTCTCTTCCCTTTTACGTCTTTTACCCTGTTGGATCGACAACTAAATAATATTGGATTATTGTGAGAACTAATTAAGTATAATATTGTGTGATTTAAAGATTCTTGAATATTGTACTCGTATGTAAGAGATTACCTTTCAATGATTAAAAGGCTTTTCATATCAATGAAGTTTTGTGTATCTATCTTTGATCTGCACTCGCCACGTGCCACTGTGCATTCTCATTTACTCTGCTGCTGCTTCACAACATATCGAAACAGATGTTAAAGTCTGATAGTGTGCGTTACTAACCAAGTAATTTCTCGTCCTCCTCCGTGGCGTCTGCTAGTCTGGGTATGGTCTTTCTCGGCACGACCAGAAAGTGGCTGGGAGCAGCCTTATCTTCTAATTCTTCTTCGAATACCACGCACTGAAAAATAACATGTTAATTTCAATAGGTACTTACCTAGGTATCGTAGGTGCAATATCAAATAGAGTTTGTGTAAAAAGAGAAGCGTCGTAGGTGAGGTCGCCCGTGTCCCATTTAACTAATTTTGTTACGTTGACAACCCTGCTCTGTTATTGCTATTACAACTAAAAAGTAAAAGTGTTTGATACTTGGTAGACACCAATTGGGTTTTCATCAGAACTCGGGTCTTCCAAGTAATAGTCGGTACCTTGGCTGCTACGCCACGACGGTTGTCTTTTTGCACAAACTCTATCATGAGAGCCAGCAATCACGGAACGTAGGTAAACTCTGAGTCACAAGCATATACCTTGGTTGCCTGGAAGAAATCGCTTAGAGCGATAAGGCCGCCAGTTAGTAAGCTATAAATTGTACTGTTTTGTCCCTGTAATTTGTTTTTTATGTAATGTGGAAGTGTTATTGATTGATATACAGGATTATCTGCTTACCCTGTACTAGCCGAAAGGGGATGATTAAAGGTCGATTCACACATACGGCGGGCGCGGGTCGGGCGCGGTGCGGGCGGCAGTACGGCGTGTCTTTTAGTACCTGTTTGAATGGACGACAACACACACAACTCGCCCGCCCCGCGCCCGCGACGCGCACGCGTTCTGTGTGTTGTCGTCCATTCAAACAGGTCCTAATAGACACGCCGTACTCCCGCCCCGCACCGCGCCCGCTGTATGTGTGAATCGGCCTTAAGAAACTGATTAAGTATGTAACTCTATTGTTATTAATAAATGAGTCTGAGTCTAAGGCCATCATTATGGACAACTTTTACTACGGGCCCAACTCAAAATTGGAGAAAAAAATCATCAGAACACTGTCATCGGATCAAAATTGCAACCCAGAATCGACAAAATGTATGAAACAGCTGATTTTTTTCTCGAATTTTGACTTGGCCCCATAGTATAAGTTGTTCGTAATTATGGCTCTAATAAAGCCCAAAGGGGGTAACCCCTTTGAGCTTAGTACGCCAGTTCTGGATAACCCTATCTAATATGTAATTAATTTATAAGATTTCATGACTCCGGTGCTTATTGGTGGGCGTTCAGCTTCATAGATTGTTCTTCTGTAACGGGACTGTAGTTTCGGATAGCTTTTACAACTGAGAGCTACCGTCATTTGGATGACACGCACCGCAACGTCGGGTCACGATTCTAGGATATCGTTGTATTGTCCTCGTAATTATGACGATGCAACTTTAATTATAATTAGACCCAAATATGAAGGCGTCATCGTAAATTTAATAGCAACGTAAAAATTGTTCTCTATCGAATGCCTAAAGTGAAAAAACAAAACAATAATTATTTTTTGCAAAAAATAGCATGACTGACTTCATCCGTGTACAGAATCATTACATGGTATAAAACGAAGTCGCTTTCCGCTGTCCGCCCCCATGTATGCTTATATTTTTAAAACTACGCAACAGATTTTGATGCAGTTTGTTTTAATAGATAGAGTAATTCAAGAGAAATGTTTATATGTATAATACACCTGTGCGAAGCCGGGGCACATCGCTAGAACGCAAATATTAGGTATGCACGGATCGATGTAGTATTTTTCACATTATTGTTGATTTATCAAAAATGGCTCAGCCGATTTCAATAAAATTTAAATGGGACCAATTTCGAAGTATACTCTTTCCAATAAAAAAAGAATTATTGGAATCGGATTATTATAAAAAAAGTTATGCTTGGTTATACATAAAAAAATATATATATATATAGGTACGCGTCGAATTGTATACCTCCTCCGGTGGTTCGTCGGTCAAAAATATTCTAAATTGCTAAAATAACTACGATGGCGCCTTCATAATTGGGCCTATTATGATACTGAAGTTACGTCAGCTGTTGCAGAAATTACGTCGAAATCTTGCAAAGATATCAGATATTCAATTTGTAAGGATACTCAGAAATACGTAAACACCTTTTACCAAAACTTATAAAAACTTGAAAAAACTGAAGACCTTGGAACAGTCAATAAAAACAAATCCCACATTTTAGGTCAAATATCAAAGAAGCCTTACCTTATCATCCTGATAAATGAACTCCGTCCGAGCTACACCTCCGAACACAAATACAGAATTATTTGGTGCCACTGCCGCCGCCATTTTTGCCTTTATTTTGTAATAACTTTAATCGGTTGCTTTCAACCTTTATAATATTTAATTATTAGCATAAAACACTCTCCAATCTTTAAACTATTTCCCTGCAAAAAATGAAATCGATCTAACGCTTCGTTGCTGCATGTTAAAGAGTAAAATAGAAACCAACACACTTTCGGATTCTTAAATACAAAACAATATAAGAATAACTTATTTTGAATTGTTATTTTGAACGCGTGTGAATTGTAATGCTGATATTTCGCAACTGGTTCTTGTTTATCATAATGACTGTTAATAATAAATTGATAATGAAACAGGTATCTTAAATGAGTCATCTAGGTACAAACGTATCTACACAGCCAATGATTTTAATTCGCAGGTGAGTAATAGACCAATAGTGACTATTTTTCTTTCATTCTGAGTTGATATGAAAACGGGAACTATGCAATATCAGAGTATTATTGACTAAGCCGAAATGATCAGCAAAGTTATGGATGATTTATATTAGAATAAAATTACCTACAAATTATTTTATTTACATAAATGTACTCGTTCCATACATTTTTGTAGTGGCTCGTGCGACACCCACTACTACATAAAATGTAGGTATGGAACGTGTGTCGTATACGGGCCCCATCCCGTTCTAATGTAAATCATCCCTTAAGCAACGTTCGACACGATCAGTCCTAGGATGGGTGACCGCGGGTGGCGTTTAAAACTAACCGCTGGCGTGGATGA
Organism: Hypomecis punctinalis; assembly: GCA_949316475.1. Classification (NCBI taxonomy): domain Eukaryota; kingdom Metazoa; phylum Arthropoda; class Insecta; order Lepidoptera; family Geometridae; genus Hypomecis; species Hypomecis punctinalis. The sequence continues at coordinate 11,394,828 of OX438823.1, read as the reverse complement.
CACGTGAAATTGGGGGTCCCAGTTGCTTTTAATCGTAAGGTATATTCTCCTAGATTGGAAACGGCTTGGTTCAGCGCGATCTACGAGTAGTCAGATATCTGTTGAATAAGTAATAAATGTATGTCGTAGTAAGATTTAATAAAAGAATTTTTTTTAAAATCCTAGTAATTTTGCAAAATCACGGATATGATCTATGATATTTTTCTTACTGAAAAAGTTGGGATTTTTACATAAATATGAGTAGGTAGCTTAATAATATTGGATAACCACATTTCCGTGTTTTTGTAAATTCCTAGGATTTTTGCAAAAAACGGTTTATCAAATTTTACTACGACCGACATATCTATGGAATGGTTTTAAATCGACGATATCGTGAAAGTCGTGGGTCCAACCTGCACGGCTAACATACGCACCACGACAGAACTATGGTGAAGTATTGACACTTTTTCACACGTTGATAAAATTAATATAAATAAAATTATGTCGTGGTGCATAAGCCAGCCGAGATTGGCATGGGATCAACGTTCAATGGCGGCCTATGCTAAACAATACTGCCCCCGATAGTTAAAAAGGCGCATCTAACATCGGGAGATGTTTTGAAATCAAGATGATTATACTAGCAGATATACTCGTATATTTTATCTTATATGAAAAAGATCAAGATTTAAACAAATAATAAATGTATAATATATTATACATCGCGAGACTCGAAAAAAAAGCCCATCTGCCAGTATATGCATCTTAATCTCGAAATAAGAGATGTCAGATGCGCCCTTTTAACTATCGGGGGCAGAATAGAGAATCTTGATAAATAAAACAAAACGTACATTAAAATAATTTATTGTGATGAATTAAAGCTAACAGTGGGTTTATTAACTGGAATGCCGTACCAATAAATTAATCTCACGACGATAACAATTTTCAAAATAATTTAGAATCTGCGTTAACAAAACAAAATATGTAGTAACAAAACAAGGCACTGCGCTAAGGCATCGATATTTCTAAATGCGACGATACAGGGTGTTCGGTTAAGAGTACAGTTACGAAATAACAGAAATTAAGATGGCTCTTTTGACGGCGTGCACAATCTATAATGCGCATTGAAAAACATTTCCTCAGTGTAGCTGACACTTAAAAACCGACTTTACGCGCAAGTTTTCTTACGTGGCTCAATCGTTTTTATATGTCCTAGAGGTCTTTAAGTTTAAATATTTATTTAAAGAACAGTGCATACTCGTCTTAAATTTTAATACTATCTGAGTGTGCAACATCATGTATCAACACAATACTGACACTTAATTAGATAGATCTAAATAGCTTGAATAGTTGGATGCATGGATTACATTCGTTATTCATCAATTATTACGATTTTTAACAAAACATCATTTTGATTAAATGCCTGTCGTCGTATAAATCTTATCGTTGTTTCCATAAAAATAAAAAATCAATTTTGAGCCAACATGAGTATTTATAAATTCACGTGTCATCCACGCCAGCGCTTAGTTTTAAACGCCACCCGCGGTCACCCATCCTAGGACTGATCGTGTCGAACGCTGTTTAAGGGATGATTTACATTAGAACGGGATGGGGCCCGTACACGACACACGTTCCATACCTACATTTTGTGTAGTAGCCCGACAGGTCCCGTCCGAGTTATGCTAGTATCAAAATTCGTTATTTAACCGAACACCCTGTACATATGTTTCAACAGTATTTAACTCTCCGAGTACTATCAGTATTATCTAGACATTTATGCATTCACAAGAACAATAAGCTTAAAGCAATTAAAATATCCTTACAACTAGTTAGAGCCAGTTTTATAAAAGTTTTTTAACTTTTAAATCATTTAGGTATTTTATGTATCAACAAAAGTTTTCAATTTTCAAAATTATTCATAGATGATAGAACACTATAAAACAACACAGATCTTAATAAATATCTATGTATATTCGAGTAATGTCTACATATAAAATATTGTAATTCTTCGTAATAATTACGACATTTATGAAAAAAATAAATTGCGTGCCAATTGACGGTTACATAAAATCTCGTTTACATTTAAAACGTTTTAAAGTAGGTAATAAAATATCGTATTCATCAATACTAAATTGTATGATTTTTGATGTTCTAATTACTAATAATTATTGTATGGTCATATTGGATTTAACTGTTGATTCAATATTTTTGTCATTAGTATTAAGATCTAAATGTAACACAGTTCAACAATAAAAATGTTCTTTGACTTTGAGTTATAACATTTAAAATGACATTTTTGAAATATTTATTTTTTATTGATTTTTGAATCTTATCGTTGTTTCCATAAAAATAAAAAATACATTTTGAGCCAACATGAGTGGTGTTTAGAAATTCAGAAAACTCAGTACTATTTAATACTGAATTATCAGAACACCAAGACCGAAAATAATAGACAAATGCACCGTTATGCTATAACATTTAAACATTTATATTTAAATTTTTGACACCAGTAAAATAACATTAAATATAAACGTGAAGATTCTCCTAAAATTTTTGAATGAGTAAGGCTAATATAATTAAATTAAACACCAAAATACTTTAAAGATCTAAGATACAGTTCATTCATAATAAGACGAAGCAAAATGACGACGATGTTGGCACTTTTTAACTACGAAAAAAGAATGAGGTTCTCATTTCGACTTTAAGTTTTTTTATGTATTTTACGCGATCATTTCGCTAATTATGAATCGATTTTCATGGTTTTTTTGTTTGGTACTATGTAAATTTTATAGAAGTGGTTTTCAAATATGAAATAATTTAGTTACTGTAGATTGCAATTATTAAAATCAGTTGTCATTATTGCCAAAAAAAATCACATACTAGTGACATTTCGATCTGTCAATTTGCTTTGACTATTTAAAAATGAACTATAAGATTATTCTTTTGAATTTCCGTAGGGCTCCTAAGCCGGTCCAATGAGCGCCACCAGCGCCCTCTTGTAGTCGCCCGACGTCTCCCCCTGCTGTCGCGTCGCGGAAACAACGGAGTTGAGAGTTGTGCGGTTTCGACCAACAGATGGCGTTGTTCCGGGGTGCGCATGCGGAGTGCGGGAAGAATGCGACATTCATTAGTATTTTTGATATTTTGCGAAGCTGTACGGTGTTGTTATTGACTGAAGTAGATAGTATAATGTAATATACGGTGGTGTTTTTTTTATTATAAAATTTGTATACTATATTTGTGACCAAATTCTATGTCTAATTGGCTGTATGGGTCTTAAAAAGCGGAAGTTTCGCATATCAATTGGCCAAATATAAAATTGCATAACGAGTTTAATAATGATTCAATTTTGATATAGGTATATATGAAATCTGGTTTCGGCAAATATATAAAAAATAATACACATGGGATAGTCAGTTATATCAATAAATAAATAAAACAGAGTACAACAAAAACTGTGAGTAATAATTTTGAAATGAAATAAAATAAAATAATGAAATGAAATAATTTATTGCTCAAAACTGTGTAAATTCATACATTTTTAGAAAATAGCGCCACCTAGCAAAACACATCGAAACTTATTTTAATCATTTCCAAAATCAATAATTATATCGTTATTGACACTAGATTTGTTTATTTTTTTAAATTTAATTTTGGCGTCGAATGACTTTGCTTTTGCCATTATTTATTTTAGTTATATGGGTTTTTTCTTTCAGCATTGGCGTCGCATGACTATGCATTTGCCAGAAACTCAATATTTGTTGTACTCTGTAGATAAAAAGTTCTTACCTCCTTCATCCAGCCACCAGGTAGAAGCAATAGGTAAATGAGTAATGAGATTAAAACACATTTAAGCGGTAAACCAGCATATAGTTTTCACACGATTATATAAAGTAGTTTGACTAGGTGTTTGTCAGCGATCAATGAAATTCAGCAACGTTTGGCGCGGCCAGTCTTCGGATGGATGACTGCGGGTGGCATTTACAATTGGAAGGACTCGAAGTTAAGCAACTTGGGTTATGGGTGACCGCAAGTAACATTTACAACTGAGAGCTACCGTGGTTAGTATGATTTTATACGTAAACGGAAACTACAGTAGTTACTGTGTGGCTTTATACATCCATTTGTACAGTGCCTCTGGCGGAAACGAGGAAAAACTAACAAAAAGGAGATATTGCAAAATGGGATCAGACTAGGTACAGTAGCCCAAAAAATCCGATAAACTATGATAAATAAATGCGCAGAGTAAAACAACCGCATTGAATGCTTAATTTATGAGTACTTTCACATTTTCCAATCTAATTTTTGTTCAGTCATTGAATTACTGCCATTTTGGTCAAATGTAACCTTTTTGATATAACCTACATAGAATTAATAGCCTACATGTAAAAAATGCACTAAAGAGTTTTTGTTACTGGTTTTCTTTTAACTTTAACTTTTCAAACGTTAATGTTAATCACATTGACACGTTTATAGGTACTTTATACTTCCATGACGACTTTATACGTTTCTTTTGTTTCATTTTGTCGTATTTTTTCAGGTCCAATGAAGTTTATGTATGCTACTTCAATGTTTCAGGCTTGAATATTTATTTTTGAAACTTCCTTGGAAAGAAGGGGCGTTCTGGAAAAATCATGTCGCTGCATTTTATTATTTTGTGAAACATGTTTCTATCAGTGATATTACTGAGAACTAACTTGACCGTGACTTTTTGGACTATGACGTGACTTAGACTGTAACTATTTTGATATAATACCAAAGAAGGTTCATTACTTATACTTAACACTAGCAAATGCATAAACCATGTGACGCCGAAATATAAAAGAAGAAGAGTATGGCCGCCTTATTTTCAAACACTGTCAATGTTATTTTTAATCCGAATACAAAAAAGTACTTTTAATTGACACTGTTATAGTAAAAAATAACGGGAAAATCTTTTTGTGGAAGAAACGAAGCAATTTATGATATACTGTACCCTGTGGTGGCCCAATTTCTATATATTATTGCAATATCTCCTTTAAGGAGCCACACGAAAACGATAAAAGTTTTTGTTTACTATGCAAACTCATACTAAGGCCTCAGATGTATAGTCCGAATCAAACTTCTTGGCGGCTGTGAAGTTAGCTACAAGCTGCGCGAAACCCAATCCGTGCGTTATACTCATTTATTGATAACAATAGAGTTGAGAACATGTCAACAAATTTGCAAAAAAGTTAAATTACATCATTAAAAAAAAAGTATACAATAGTCAAACACCAATTAAATGAAATAGTAGTCATCATTATACAACGATAATTAAAAGTCGTAAATTCAATAAATAAATTATAAAAAATTAAATTATTCACATTATTAAAATTAACAAAACAGAGAAGCTTTAGTCAGGATTGGGTTACCCGCAGTTCCCTTCTAACATCTCAGCCGCCAAGAGGTTTAATTTGGCCTTGATACATATATACAATGTGTTTGTCTACCGGTGTCGGAGCCTTAAGCGGTGACATATATGGCAAATTTTGAATAACTTTTACTGTAGGACTTACTGTTTGTCAAAAGTCTTATAAAAAATCGTATGGTACAGCTTTTTTTACGTTTTCAGATATGGTCGCATAGTAAAAGTTGTTCAAAATTTGCAATAGATGTCACCGCTTAAGGATCCGACACCGGTAGACAAACACATTGTATAAATCATTTATACATCCACAAACCCGCACTGAGCCAACGTGGTAGATAGGTATGGCCCAATCACCCTTCATGGGTAGGCCTACGTCCTGCAGTGGACTATTAAAACGGCTAGTACAGTAAGGTACATATAAATACGTGGAAAAGAAAGGCTTAACCCTAATTTGTGTGAAAACTAAACACCATGTTACCGCTGACACATAAAAGTAATATCGAATAGAATAGTTAACATTTAAAGCAATAAATAAATGAATCAAGCTATTTTCCTCAGCAATAAATAGTATTTTTACAAGCTATAAACTTTTTCAGATATAAAGTTTTATTTGAATAAGATTTGCTATTACTTTCATGCATGTAAATGTGCTTTAATACTGGTCCAAGTTTTTTCTTTGACATGAAATTTGGAATAAACGAAAATAATGAAAATTAAAAGGCAAATAGGTAAAGCATTTTTAAAGCATTTTAGGTCTCGACGAAAAACGCTTTGAGCCGAGCTATTCTGAACTAAACTTGAGTTAAAGATAGACTGTATTTAAAGGTTAACTATTGCTTTTCCAATTTAATTACTTTTTAATATTTTCTTTTAAATTAATTGCTCTGAGCTATGACATTTTTAAATAATTCTGTAGCCGTTACGAAAATATAAATGTACATTGACTTTTGAAAAAAATTGGACCTAGTTATAATATTAAAACTGTGTGCAGCGTTGCAGTGTAGATATTATGTAGTATAAATTTTTCTTCTGTATAAAGTATTTAATTAAGTGACAACATCAGTCTTTAAATGTAAAAAAATAAAAACATACAAGATACGCGCGTAAAACAATGCCCTTCCTTGGCAGTCAGGTAAAAAGTCTTAAGATGTTTTAATTCACAAATATTTTATTCTTAATCATAAAAGTTTCGGTGATATGAATAGGACCACACTAGTCAATGCCAGTGTTGCCAAATGGACTAAGTTAAATGGTGTTTTGGAAAGTCATTTTGTTTTATTATTTATTGTGGCCCTTATTGGCTCGTTCTCTAAACCTTTTAATATATTCAAATGTTCACTTACGCAATACTATAAAATATCACGATCATAAACTTACTAGTTCATCAATAGAGATTAAATTCTTGGATTCTATTTGTTGTTAGTACTTGGTATACTTTGTTGCTTTAAGTTATTTTATAGGAACTTGTTAGCCCTAATTTTAGAATCATAGAGGCAGGTAACGCTTGTTTTATACTGCCTAAAATCATTAACGCGCAAGCAAAGTACATTTTTAAATATGTGCATAAAGTAGTAATATGTGTAACATTTATGTGAATCACTCTTCAACTGTTAGTCATCATAACACCGAAACTCAAAAAATGTGCATAATAGTTGTCATTTATTTAAATACTTCTGCCCGTCGCCACCGCGCTATTATTATGTAATATAATTATGCTAGATGACTACATTGCGATGTTCAATTCAAAAGTTAAGATTTCATTTTTAATAATTTTCAAATAGCCTCAAAAAAAATATTAGTGTACATATTTGTCTAAAGTTAACTCTGCCGTTATGCTAGGAAGGTATCTTCGAAAGCGTGACAGAAAAATAAGCTTTACTAATAATAAATAAATAAAAACCATTTATTGCAGGCACAGACCCAAATTAAACTTAACCTAAATTAAAATCATGTTGTCTATTTTTATCTTATGCCGGAGCCACACATTGGATAGTGACTTAAGTCCAAGCTTGGCTACGAATTGAAAAACCAATCAAAGTCAACTATTATTGTTCGGTTTGCGTCGAACATCAGTCCAAGATCGATCCACACATTGGAGTGTTGGAACCAAGACTACAGTTTTTAGCCTACATAGCCAATGCCCCGGCTTTAGTGCCAATAGTTGGGATATTTACGAATATGGAAAGTTAAATAAAAATATCGCAAAAACAAGTGAAAAATGCGAAAAATACAATCGCTAAACGCAAAAACAAACCTATATTTTTTCAAGGGACACTTAAGAAACCAAATTAAACACAAAGTTCGGGCCTATTGGATAGAACAGAAAAAAAAATCTACGGCTATTGCACGAGCCTGTTGGATAGACGCAAAAAAGTTCTTATTGATAATGGCGTAGGACGTCCACCCACAAGGTGGACTGATGACCTTATTAAGACCGCAGGATCGCGCTGGATGCATACCGCTACCAACTGGTCTTATTGGAGATCTATAGGAGAGGCCTATGTCCAGCAGTGGACGTCCTATGGCTGATAAAAAATATCTAAACTATGGCGCATCGCAACATCGTCACCCAGCACAAACAACTTCCCAACATACCGCAATATCACTCTCCAGGGTCTTATCATACATCCTCTCGTACTCCTGCTTGATAGAGCCCAAGTCGATCTCGCTGCGAGTCGTGATGATACGAACCAGCACCTTGTCTTCGGTGCCAGCCCCTTGCATAGCCGTGCGAAGCCGCTGGGCGAACCACGCGGCAGCATTCTCAACGCACTCCACTGAAAACGTTGAAACGTTTACCAAGTTTCAGTCACGTACCTTGACTTCGCTGACTAGGGTCTTGTCGTATAGACGTTCGTAGTCCCGTTTGATGGCTCCGAGGTCGATTTCTGAGCGGGAGACGATGACGCGGATGAGTGTCCGGTCGTCGGTGCCGAGGCCTTGCATGGCATTGCGCAGGCGGTGCGCGAACCACGAGGGCGCGCTCTCTACGCACTCCACTGAAACGGTCGCCCAGACAGACGGTTACACTTTATATTGGTCATGTCATGATGAAGAATAGTTGTGGACCTATGATCAAAAGTCAAGGCCAAGTTCATTGTCAGCTTTTACCTATGTAGAAGAATAATCGGAAAAAGTTTCATAACTATTTTGATGTAGATTAATTAATGTAGTTGTCAATAATATGAGACATTACTAAGGCCTGAAAAACAAGGTCAAGGTAGCCCAACGTGCTATGGAGAGGGCTATGCTCGGAGTCTCTCTGCGGGATCGAATCAGGAATGAGGAGATCCGCAGACGAACCAAAGTTACCGACATAGCCCAGCGGATTAGCAAATTAAAGTGGCAATGGGCAAGGCACATAGATCGAAAAACGGATGGCCGACGGAGGGCCATAAAGTTCTCGAACGGAGACCACGGACCAGCAAGCGCAGCGTAGGACGTCCACCGACTAGGTGGACTGACGATATAATAAAGATAGCAGGAACGCGCTGGATGCAGGCCGCTTCCAACCGGCCTTATTGGAAATCCATGGGAAAGGCCTAAGTCCAGCAATTGACGGATAGGCGAACCGCAAGGGCGCGCTCTCTACGCATTCCACTGAAACGGTCGGCCATTTGGAGGGTGTTAATAGGATGTATGTCTAGACGTACAATATCGTTAGACTTCATCATCAAGTTTTACTTTGGGATGAATCCTCCCAAAAGCGAGAAAAAACATTTTGATGAACGTCTGTTCTACACTTTTTATTCATCCATCACGATCTCTGCTTTATCTTGACGTCCTATTTCGCGGGATCTGTTCTGAGCCTCGTTATTGCGTCAGTGTCTCGAACTCCCCCGAGTCATTGAGTCAATTGATTTAAACGGCCACATTGTCGGCAGCTGAGTCAATAATCTTTCGGTGCAAAATACACTACACTCTACAACGTACAATACAATACAACAATACTAAATTGACATTACAAAAATATAACATTTCATAACCAAAATACAAAATACAAAAAGATTTATTTACCAAAAAGTTTACATTAAACCTTAGCACATATAGGTAATTAAATGTAGGTTATTTCTAGTTTAATGATAATATTTAATAATTTCTACTACAGTTTTCTAATGTAAATAAAAGGTTTGCAGGTTGAATTGCGGGCCCTGCACTAGGAAAATCCTGTATCGCGGGGCCCAGAGCAAATTGGTTGCCAAGTTTTAGATTTAATGCGGCTTTTAGTGCTTAACAATATTTATTAAGGGTAGAGAACAGAAAAGAAACGTCATCATTCAAAATTGTATATGCGCATGTGAGTGTGGTGGTGTGTGTGTGCTTGAGTGAATATGTGAAATGTGTGTGTATGTGTGAATGTGCGCGCGAAAAAGAATTACCGTCAACTGATAATTTTCAATAATTTCTCCGTGTCTTCGTAGGATAGCTTAGATAAGTAGTTTGTAACAGCAATTTTACATTCTCTTTTTGTTTTAGAAAAAATGTTAAGCTGTTTATTCATCTTATTATAGATGTAAGGGGACCTGAAAAGCCTAACCTAACCGTTCATGAGTTGAGCCTGGAGACAGACAGACGGACGGCGAAGTCTTAGTAATAGGGTCCCGTTTTTACCCATTGGGTACGGAACCCAAAAATGGCACAACTGACTTCGATCGTTGCAAACTATGTATAATAAGCGCCACACAAATCGGCGGATGGGAAGTTATGCGCAGAACGCGGCGCGTAAGCCGAAATATAGGTATGCGCGGGAGCCAGAGAGATGAGACGCCGGGGCACACTCGCCCGCCACCCTTATGCCTCCCGCGCTCTCCCTACGCCCGTGCTCACCACTACGACACGCGGCGACGAAATTGTGCACATATGCGCAATAATTAGCGAATCACGGCGAAGTGTCATCTGCGGCTAACTTCTCATCCGCCGATTTGTGTGGCGCTTAGTATACAAAATTATGTACGTATGCAACGTACAGATTATTGGTGATTTTTCAAAAATCACAGAACCGATAACTTGATAAAAATTGAACGCGACCTCTCCTGATACATGATCAAGCAAAGAAAAAAATACCATGAAAATAGGTTCATATAGCCTCTTTCGTCAAGAAAGTTTTTCTTTTCGTTCAAGAAAGTTTTTCTTTTCGTTCAAGAAAGTTTTTCTTTTCGTTCAAGAAAGTTTTTCTTTTCGTTCAAGAAAGTTTTTCTTTTCGTTCAAGAAAGTTTTTCTTTTCGTTCAAGAAAGTTTTTCTTTTCGTTCAAGAAAGATTTTCTTTTCGTTCAAGAAAGGCACTTCGCCCCCGCTATGTGTATCTGACTGGCATTACAAATATTTTTTACTTTGAAAGCATATGCCATAGAATTAGAAATAGTGTAATTTTCAAATTTACTAATGTCACTGGTTGTAGCCGTAGTGGTCTAGTAGTAGTTACACCCGCCCTACAATCGTGAGGTCGTGGGTTCAAATCCCGATCCCGCACCAAATAGTTTCTTTGGAACTTATGTACGGAATTCTACACCACTGGCTATTCGGTGAAGGACATCGTGAGGCAACCTGCATACGTCCGTAGAAGGAATTCGATGGCGTATATGAATCCACCAACCCGCACTGGGCCAGCGTGGTGGATATGGCCCAAACACCCTTCGTGGATAGGCCTACGTCCTGCAATGGACTATTAAAAAAGGCTAGTACAGTACTCTTCATGGGTAGGCCTATGTTCAGCAGTGGACTTTAGACATTAAAAGGCCGGTACAGGTATAAGTCAAATCACACAAGTCGGCGGATGTGAATTTATTATTATTATATACTACGGGACTAATCGCGCACTAAAATTACGAGATAAATAAATAAGTCATCATGCCGACGTTTCGACCGAGTCGCATCGACCGTGATCACGGGTAGACTGTGTACCCGTGACCACGGCCGATGCAACTCGTGACAACAATCGAGGTATTTATTTATCTCGTAATTTTAGTGCGCGATTAGTCCCATAGTATATAATAATAATAATATGTCCAAATCGTGAAAGTTTAAAAACAACGGATGTGAATTTAGTTACAAGTTGCAATATCCAATCCTAGCGCAACTGTTAAGTGAGCTACAATCAGGATTGGGCTATCCGCAGCTTGTAGCCAACATCGTAGCCACTAAGTTGTATGAATTAGACCAGATGATCGTCTCACGTCGGCCGTTTTAATTTTACGTTGAGAATGCCAACTCGGGTGTTCGCTTAAGCGACCGTGAGGTGACAGGGGAGTGAGGTGAGGTAAAGTCACCCAGTGAAGGGTAATACGAGAATCGCACGCCCGGGATGTTGCGCATATTCTTGGGCATTCGCGGATGCAGATGCGGATGCGGATATTTCATGGTTCACATTCGCGGATTATGATATTAAGATATTTTATGAGAAACTTTTTAACTTTTTTCTAGGGCAAATTGTATTTAAGGTACTAACCGACGCCATAGAAATCGAATTCAGTTGCTTTCGGACGCAGAAGAGAGAAAGAAACCATTTATGTGACTTGAACCCGTGTACCAAGTCTCGTTAAGATTCGTTGAAAAATATAAGTCTTTTTAAATACGGTAAGTAAGCAATTGTGCGACATCTGCAACCGCATTAATAATCGCATTGATTTTATGCGGATGCGGATGCAGATTCAGATATCAAAATCGATGCGGAAGGTTCGCAATAGGGTATTTGACTAGTATTTAGAAATCGTTTTAAATTATTCGTTAGTACATACTAAGCACACTACATTTATATTTCCGAGAGATCTACTGTATTAACAATGAAAATCAGTGTTAAAAATAGATATTCAAGATCCCACCAAGAACGACATTCTGTAATGGCGCTGGTCTTTGACGTCACTCACGAGTAAATAACGTTAGTTAATACTGGTAAATACAGTAGGTCACATCTAAAAATTAACAAAAAATAATTTAAAAGTAACTTACAGATCCAATAATATTACTCCGAAATCACAAAACACAAATTACACAAACAACAGTCAATCGAGAATTATTGTTTACCAGCATGTGACGTCACAAGAGTTGCCGCCCTTCTCAGAGAGTTTACGTCTCAGATAAAATATCAAAAAAATATCGTATTTTATTTCGTTCTATTTGCGAAAATTAGACATATTTTAGTTTAAATAAAGTGAAATATGTCTTTTTCAGGCTATTATCTGTATGGATTACCAAAATTAATAGAATATTTTCCAATGTTGTCAAATAGCTAATTGCGGATGCGGATGTTCGCAACATCCCTGACTTAAATTATTTTGTGATGTTACGTACCGATGGCAGAGAGAGCCTCCTTCAGTTCTCCTCCGATCTCAGCTTTGATGGCTTGCTCGATGGTGCGCCCCGAGATGTTCTTGTACTCTTCGAAGATTTGACGCAGTTGCCCGAAGCTTTCGTGCGCCAGGATCTGCGGAGTTCGAATACAAATAATTTTAACTTAACTAACTTCTTTGGCCTTCGCTTGTGTACCAAGACATCACAAAATCATAGCAGTACCCTATTGAAGCCGTGGTGGCTTAGAGGTAGTGACACCCGCCTTACAAGGTCGTGGGTTAAACCCCGGTCCCATTCTAATGAGTTCTTTGGAATTTATGTACAGAATTTCACACCACTGGCTTTTCGGTAAAGGAAAACATCGTGAGGCAACCTGCATATGTCCGTAGAAGAATATCGATGGCGTATGTGAATCCACCAACCCGCTCCGGGCCAGCGTGGTGGATATGGCCCAATCACCCTTCGTGGGTAGGCCTACGTCCTGCAGTGGACTAATAAAAAGGCTGACAGTACAGTACAGTATAGTACCCTATTGAAGACTTCTAGATCCTCCCCCATTTACTTTCCTCATATTGTGGGTCTGACTATATCCTTTGTATATACCTTCATTTCGGTATCAGGGCTTTATAAAACCATCGCCGAAGCCAGTTTTCAATAGGGTAAGTACCCTGCTGAAAACTTCTTCATCAGTCCCCCACTTGGCCTCTCCGACGTCGTACAGCGCCTGCGCGTCTTTCCCTTGGTCGGGTCTACTGAACCTTCTAAATTACGACGATCCTTTAGAACTGCACTACAATAGGCAGTACTACACTTTATGCACTTACCCTATTGTAAGTAAATGTATGTGTTAGTTTTACCCCCATTTACTTTACCTTACCCCACTTAACCTTTCGTGAATCTCGGGGGCGCAACTGCCCATATTAAATTTAAGTACAAGCAGAGCTCGTAGTGTTTCCACTTTTAGTGACGACTTTTCGGACGTCCACAGAGCATTCATTAAAGAAAATACTCTTTCGGTAGGCGCGAATCAAATACCTCCAACCATCGTTTTTCAGTGCTGTACTTGTTCTCCTCCCAGCCCTTAAGGATATCACTGTTTACGTAATTAGACACATAATTTACTTCGTCAAACAAGTTATCTTCGTTTAAAGTCGTAGCCAACTAGGTAGTGCGTACTATCGTACTGCACTAATAACTGCTGATACGTCAGCTGTACGTCATTCCATTTCATACTATGTTTTAGTTGAATCCAGGTAGACGTTTTGAACTCGTCATATTGATGCATATACTTTTCCAAATACTGGATACAATTGTTATAAAAGTTCCGAATATGTCCCATAAAATAATCTCTGTTGATATCGCCGCTCTCTACAAGATTTGTCAACTCATTTCTTATTGTCAGTGGAATATACTCATTTTCTAATCGGTTTGAATATTTGTTTTTTAAATCAACTAAGAAGTGGGAAACTTCCGTAATAACTTTCCGTAAACCTGTGTTCCTACGCTGTTGACCGTGCGCGCGTGTGGGTGTTGTGTAGAAGTGTGGTAGAAAAATAGGGATGCGGGACATGCGGGACGCATACAACGTTTTACGGGACTATTTTACTAATAATTTCAAAGCGGGATTTCGTCTAGCATTACGGGACGGTCCCGCAAAATGCGGGACGGTTGGCCGCCTTACTGATTATATTCTTCGGCCTTTACTTACGTACCAGGACATCATAAAACCATCGCACTTACCCTATTAAAGACTTCTTCATCAGTGCCCCACTTGGCTTCTCCAGCGTCGTACAGCGCCTGCGCGTCTTCTCGGGCCTTAGCTGGGTCTACTGCCCCTTCTTCGTCTCGAGCGCCCTTGTGACCAGACTAAGGTTACGCGTAGAAATGGCACTTATGCTGGCCTTGGGGGGCGTTTGGCACAAAGGCGGAAAATATGGATTTTGAATATTTTACTACATTAAATTCACTTAGGATTTATTAATTACATAGGATTTATGCAGGTTCATTATGAACAACTGTAGTTTGTGACATTATAGTGGCAACTGTCAACCCATAATCCGAGAAAAATGTTTTGCAAACTTGCCATAATTACAAAGATATTATAATCGTTATGAATATATATAACTTTTACAGTGGGATAAGTCGTGGTGGTCTAAAGGTAGTGACACCCGCCTTACAATCATGAGATCGTGTATTCAAATCCCGGTCCCTAGCAATGAGTTCTTTGGAATTTATGTACGGAATTTCACACCACTAGCTTTTCGGTGAAGGAAAACATCGTGATGTAACCTGTATACGTCTGGAGAAGAAATTCGATGGCGTATGTGAATCCACCAACCCGCACTGTGCCAGCGTGGAGGATATGGCCCAATCACCCTTCGTGGGTAGGCCTACGTCCTGCAGTGGACTATTAAAAGGCTGACACAGTACAGTACCTACTGTGGGATATAAATTCCTGCAATCGCAAATAAACTTTCATTTATTTTGACAAAAATCAATGAACCTTCTATATAGAACAGTTTCTTTTTGCGATTTCGGAAATGGTAAAAGTTGTCATAACGATTAACATCTGCCTCTGTATTTGGGATACGAAACATCAGCTTGTAATATGTCATCGCATCACTCATAATGCCCTTGCATTAACGGAAACATCTAATCATCGAGGTTAAAAAATAAACGAAGGGCTAGATTAAAATATAATAAACATCCAAATCTGCGGTTTGCAAATGAACCCTAGTTCCCATAAACTAAGTTGTTTGAGAAACAAAACAAAAAAACAACCTTTGGATTTTACATGGAAATAAAAAGAAGTGCCAAACGCCCCCAAGGCCAAAGTACAATCAAGAGCATAAGCGAAAGAAAAGATTGGTGGCATTGTGCGCTCCCCTTCCCTTATTAATTATAATGGAGGCTTTCTTTCCCAATTCATAAAAGTACACAGGTATATAGATACGAAGGGAGGCCGATTACAAACGGCCATGTGCTTTGTGCACGCATCGCGTAACGATAGCACAATTAACATTTAATAATTCATAATAATTCATTTAGTCTGCTTTCATAAAGTACATGATGGTAAAAAATATAAAGGGTACAAAGTGGCATAAGGACCCCGTCGGGCGCAGCAACAACAGGTCATTTATCTTGCTGTCTACAACTGTAGACATAACTATAAAGATTGGTTATTTCAAATCAATGTTCATTTTGGTATTGTTACGCAGCGGTGCCTAATTTTTTTTTTGTTAGTCATACTGAAGTCTTAGATGACTCTGAATCAGTGTTTTCGCGTTTTTTGCAGAACATCGAGAAAATTCGCGGTACATTTTAGGTAAAATTTACGTTCCGAGTAAACTCTTTTTACCCCTTGTTGTTTTTATGTCAATCGCTTGAGTAAGAAATATAGCACGCTCGTACGTCTTTTTTTAGAAAAGCTTTTAGTATGTATATGTAATATACTTTTCAGCCAAAGTTTTGCGTAAAAATATTAAGTACCTATATATGTATAATTATAACTTTAACTTCATTTAAAAAAACTGTAAAAAAATAAGACGTAGAATTCTAACGATTGAAGTGCTGATTACACGAAAAAAAAACAATCAAATCAGATAGTATTTAGAGGTAGAAAACAGTTTGTTTTTGTATAGACAAGTTGGCGCCTCACAATTGCAATACCTACTTGACTTGAATGCTGGTACCAGAAACGTTCCAGCACAGATATCAATAAATAAAATAAATAACAGATAGCAAGGATATGAGAGCATTTATGATGCGGGAGTACGGAGTTAGTCCTCGAGACGTTGGCATGTTTCAAGGTATCCTAGCTGCACCCATGAGCGATGCAGCGAGGACCTTGTATGCCATGGTCTCGGACATACTCACTCAGCGTAGGGACTCAAATCCCTTTTGAATGTACCTTATCATTAGTAAAACGGGGCTGGCATAATCTATAATATCTATAAATATCTATTATTAAAATTCTATAATATCTATAATTATCCATAATTATATATATCTATAATTATGGCTATGTAACATTGTACTATATGGATCTGTGTTATCTGCAATAAAGATTATATTATATTACTAGCGGACCCGGCGAACTTCGTTTCGCTTTCCGTAAGAACCTTGTGTACAGAGTATTAGAAAACTAAAAAAAAAAATAAGCCAAATCGGTCAAGCCGTTTTCATGTTATGTCGTGACAACGGAAAACGGGTTTAATTTATATATATATAGATAGATAATCGCTTCGCGACTAAAGCCCCAGTATAAAAACTCATATTAAAAAAAAAATAGCAGATAATGCTGTTATCACTTGCGGTAATTATAAACCACATCTTCCATCTGTAAGGATGGATGGATAATCTGGATGGAATCTTCCAAGCTGCTGTCAAAACTGTCAAATAAGTATTGGGATTTGACGTTCCTTCTAACTTGTGCTATATTATATCGATGCATCTCTTTCAGATTATTTCGATCGATCGTATTATCCCTCTAAGTAGTATCTCTGTGCATTCCAGTTATGATTGATGAGGTAAAAGAGTGATGTTTTGACATTGATTTTTTAATTACGCTAGTACTTGAATTTAATAAAGATCAAATGCGAAACTATCCACTGAATCGAAATATTTTTCAGGTCTCTTTCTAGTTCATACCATATTAAATCAATGCATCTATTTCTTTCATTTCTCGATCGACTACATTATCCCTCTGGTACCTCTGTGGAAACTAAAGGTCTTGACTTGCTGTCTTGCAAATAAATATTGCGTAAGTAACACCATGTTATATTTTTGACCGACGAACCACCGGAGGAGGTATACAATTCGACGCATATATATATTTTTTTTATATAACGCATAACTTTTTTCATAGTAGTCTGATTTCAATAATTATTTTTTTAATGGAAAGAGTATACTTCAAAATTGGTCTCATTTAAATTTTATCGAAATCGGCTGAGCCATTTTTGATAAATCAACAATAATGTGAAAAATGTTACATCGATCCGTGCATAATATTTGCGTTCTAGCGATGCGCCCCGGCTTCGCACAGGTGTATTATACATATAAACATTTCTCTTGAATTACTCTATCTATTAAAACAAACTGCATCAAAATCCGTTGCGTAGTTTTAAAGATATAAGCATACATGGGGACAGACAGCGGAAAGCGACTTTGTTTTATACTATGTAATGATTCTGTACACGGGTGAAGTCGGTCATGCTATTTTTTGCACAAAATAATTATAAATACGTAAAATGATTTGATTCGTCTGAGTAGAATTAGGCCGCTGTTCACTAGTTCTTATTGTACTTACTACCAATCAGTACTGTCATCAAAACTGTGGTACTAAAAGTAGTAAACTTCCTTCCCCACCGACCTTGGCTCACACCACCACTGAGTCATGGTTCTTAAGCGAGACCTTGGCATCTAATGAATGGTGCTCCGAATATAGAGGTTTTTCATTCTGTAATGACTAGTTTTTGTACTATAAGTTCATTAGATTTAAAAAAGATTTTGATGGCTTTGTGTTTGCTTTTGTTGAGAATTCACATTATAATAAGAGCAAAATTATCTAGATCGAGTGGTTTTGTATATCTTGCCAAATGTATATCCTGAGGACTTTTGAATATTTACCTTTTTTTTTCAATTGCAATTCATTTCAAACTTCAGTATCTTGAAATATCAGTTTATTTTTAAGCCGTGGTGGCCTAGAGGCAGTGACACCCGCCTTGCAATCGTGAGGTCGTGGGTTCAAATCCCGTTCCCGTACCAATGAGTTCTTTGGAATTTATGTGCGGAATTTGACACCACTGGCTTTTCGGTAAAGGAAAACATCGTGAGGCAACCCGCATGCGTCCGTAGAAGAAATTCGATGGCGTATGCGAATCCACCAACCCGCACTGGGCCAGCGTGGTGGATATGGCCCAATCAAGGCCCAAGGCCCAAGGCCTAAGTCCTGCAGTGGACTATTAAAAAGGCTGATACAGTACAGTACAGTTTATTTTTAAAGTGGCGCGATATAACTAGTTATACCATAGACTAGATAGAACATTTAAATCAATTTGTGTGAAAGAGGCGTATAATTAAGTTTCT